>CM033121.1:1777153-2389018 GCA_019321725.1 Paulownia fortunei
GTACAGGTTCTTGGCTTATGTAGCTCTGAGGTTTGGGCGACATCGCTGACTGTAAAAACTAAGGACCTACAAGTTTTTTATCTACTGAAGCCATACAATTAGGTTTAGATACTTGTATAAGTTGATTATGTCAACAATATTAACTTATTTGTACAAGGTCTTCATTCCATTGAAATGTAAAAGTCTTTTGGAGGTTTTATTTCTGATGGTTTTCATATGATTAAGATGTCTTTAATTCTGAATTAATGCCAATCATGATCAAATCAATTATACATGTAATTAATACAAGATGCAATAAAATTTTGTAATAAGATTTAGGTAATATCCGCAAAAAGTAAGCTCTGCCTAATTTTTCGTTGGCCCAATTTCCAAATGTTGCTGAGAGACAATTTCATGAGTTTTTTAAGAATTGCCATACATAGAATTATGCTTCGGCTAGGTGTTCGTCGTGCAGGCTGTGCTGGTTTTGTTAACATATTGGCTTGTATCAATTGAGAATTTGAATTTGAATTTATTAAGAATTAAATCATATTAATAAGATGACGACAAAAATAAATGAATACGACGGAATATAAAACTGTACAGAGATTTTAAGTGACACAACAAATCCGTCTACATTTACAAGAGTTCCTGATCTTTCACATAATTATCGATACAATTAAAATATACCCTTAAATTTTATACTCAAATTCAAGATTTTTTTTTCTTCCACTAATAGAGAATTATCGGTTTAAGAAAAATACACCATTAAATTTTATGCCCAAATTTAAGAAAAAAAAAAAGGTTCTTATACAATCAATCTAACAATTACCAAAAAATAGTCTTCCAACCCATTTGTATTGGATCAATGAAAAAAAAACCTCAACTATTTTTCTCACACTTATAATAATTTGATTCTTATAAATTGTTGCAACTCATGAGACTTATGCTCTCTAATTTTCTCTCTCTGTCTTGGATTATTTCACACACTCTCTTGATATGTCTCTTTTCTAGCAATAATTTTATAAATAGGTTAAGGGGAGATAAAATCTAGTCGAGTCATTCGCACGTGGCCTTGTCTTTTCACAATCAAATTATAAATTATAGTAAGAAAGGTTACTAACCTTTTTGACTTTTGGAAGATTGTGAAGATTTGTATTAAAAATTTATAATAGATTGGATGTCCGAGATTGTGATTATTTTGCCTAAGATCGACTCGATCGACATCAAAACCGCAGTTTGTGGTTTGCTTAGGTTGGGACTGTTTTTGTGATTTTATT
This sequence comes from Paulownia fortunei, assembly GCA_019321725.1. Lineage (NCBI taxonomy): Eukaryota > Viridiplantae > Streptophyta > Magnoliopsida > Lamiales > Paulowniaceae > Paulownia > Paulownia fortunei. Next base: position 1,778,413 of record CM033121.1, read on the forward strand.
TTTAACTATTGAGGTTTTAGTTTTCATATTTAGTATTGTTGTTATATGTTTGAATTTGCCCACTAGTTTAAATTGAAAAAACTGTGGCCCCAGCCATATTCTAGACAAGTGGGATTGGATATCCATTTCCTATAAAGTGGATTCAGAAAAATCAGAACACAAACTGAAATCTCTGGCAGCATTTGGCGCATAAAATCAGCATTTGCAAAATACAAAGATTGGAGAAGCAGAAACACGAACAGCAAATATCAATAGCGATTGGTCTAAAAATTCACAAGATACTTTGAAGACGAAATACGACTGTTATTTAGTAGTCTCCGATAATTTTAATTTCACGAATTTAGGATTTGTGAAAGTGCGAATTAGGGATTTTCTGATTATTTTTTGAGTTAATTTGTTTGTGATTATTACCAGTGTGAAAAGAGTAATATTTGGCAATGTTAGCAGCCCAAACGAGGCATCTGAAATGGGCCAACCTTTTGGGCTAAAAGTCTACATCTTATGTAGCCTTTCACTCTTGTTAGTAACACACACATGGCATACATACTATACACGTGCTTATATTACTCGTACTGTTCATTTTTACCAACAAAACATTGACAAACAGATAATTAGCCCATTCAATACTTTTAAGGGAAAAATAATTAGACAATTTCTGTCATCCACACCTCAATTACTACATTATTATTAGGTAAAAATAAAGACCCATATGGATATAACAACAATTAATTCATGGAGGCCAATTTTGGGACAAGAATGTCAAATATGTTAAGGTTTGTACAATTTAAGTGATATTGTATGTCACCTGCTATCCTTCATCTTTTCTTACATCATCTAATTTTAATAAAAGATCGGTGCAATTAATTCACTTGGATAAATACATTATATCAATGCTTTCCAAATCAAGGGAAGACCGTGTAGTGTCAACACCTTGTATACTTTTACTTATATTACAGATATAATAATAAATTGTAGTACAACCCAAGTACTTTGATTTAGGAAATTGTTGTGATTGCACTCTTAGGGCTTTTCTTTGGTATGTAACTTTTCTTGGCAATTTTGCATCTCCAAATCATTGACGTGTGCAAAATTCTGTGTGTACAGATATGAATTATTTAGTGGAACCCAACAATGAAAAGAACCAAAAAAAAAGGAAGTTGACATGATCTTGAGCATCAATCAACTTGTACAATGATAATTTCATTTCTACTTTAAAAAATAGGGGAATAAGTTCCATGGCATAACTAGTAGTTCTGTCAGCAACGGTAGCAAATTGTCCTCAGTCTTGCTCATCCACTTCATGGAAAGGAAGTGGTACTGTCTTCACAGCTCTAAATTTGCCTGCATTATTTAGATGCTCATTCTCCAATCTGTTCAAAAACGCGGTTGATCAGTTATGCATTCTTGATGGTGGATATGAAAATACAGAAGTTGACCTTATACATGTCAGAATCTTCACTTTACCTGTAAAAATTCCATTGCCCCCTTCTAACAACTTCAAGTGCAGCTAAAAATAGCATGGTTACTCGTAGTCTACTTTTCCGAAATTATAGTGAAAAACTGTTTGCAACCAGGCTAGCCGGAGAACAAGGTTCAATCCCTGCATCAAGTCATGGATTTTGTTCAATTCCAGGTATAAAAACATCAGCCTTGTTTGGAAAGACTAATAGTTAACTATCCGGTTATTGGAGCAGCCCCACTGTAGTAATTGTCAATTCTGGTTGGTGATATTTAAGACTGTATTGGAATCTTGTAAACAGATGAGGTGGAGAATTTTGATGTGGATTATGAAGAATAAATCCCAATTCTAAGATAAAGTGTCTGTTGAAATGTGACCCCTGAACAAAAGATAGAAAGGGAGGGAGGAACATTGGCAAATACCATGGAGAAAAAGTATATGAACTTTTGTCGAAGCATTAATTCATCTCTTAGCCATGGATTCTTGGAATGGAACTGGAGCAAACCCCAGTCCTTTACAAAGTCCCAGTACAGTTGGTACAGAGTTGCAGCACTTGACATGACTACAACTAGGCAAAGCCATCCTGTGCTTTTTTCCTTCTCGTATGCCACTTTGGCTCCAGCAGCCAGCATTGCAGACACATATTTTCCGAGGTTTATTAGGTGGCTTTTATGACCTTCATCAAACCATCGTCGAGCACACTGCAAATTAGAATTAGCAAGTTCTCGATAAGAATCCCATAAAGTCTTGATCAACTAGCATTATAGAAGAATTATAGCTAAACCTGCATAGCTCTCCAGTAATATGGTAGGAAGGAAACTGCATAAGCAAGGTCTCTGTAGTAAGTGGTTCTCATGCAGTATTGATAATCCTGAGTTTTGTAGCTTCCAGTTATATAGTAGCATGCTACATACTCTAGGTCCCTAAGCATGGGCACCTGATTGACAGTAGACAAATTAAAACAGGTTAGTCGTCTAGGAAAGTGTCTATAATAGTAGATATATCACTAGTACTTGGAATTTCACAGTAGTTTACATCAGTTTCAAGCATTGATGCTCAAGCTTACCTGGCTACAAAGTTGATCAGCCATGAAAAAGTCCAGCATTACAACCTTATACAGGGGCGATAAGATGATATTTCTTATGACAGAAAGGAAACGGTAACGACTTGACTTGTAGATGATATTGAAGGGGCACACCAACACTAAAATGAAACCCTGCAAAAGAATTGATTCTTTAATGAGTACTAACATAAGAAAGTTTGTATAAAATAGTCTGACAGATTTCCAGTTCTGTTATGATCTAGAAATTACCAGGAGCAGAAGCCCAGGGATGGCTTGAACTTGAGCATAAGAATACCCTTTCGCAACAAGCGAGAGATGAACAAACAGGATCCCTACTACGGCAGCCATTGATGTGGTACAAATCAAGAACACATCACTGTACTTCAGTTCTTTTGTTGGCGACAGCTCAAAGATGAAGCTATAATTGATTCGAGTCTTTCTCCACATGACTATGTTGCATCCATAGAGGAAGAAATGTAGGAACAATAGGCTAAACATGCTGCAAAATTAGACTAGAAATTTTAGTTATCAGCTTTATGAACTTAGATGAACCATTCAGTATCAATGTATTGAACATGGTTTTTCATTTGTCAACATTAAGTACTTGCCTAAGGACTGGGTAGACTGTTTCCATGTACATTGCATCGGATTTAGTTCTGTACATTCCTGTAATATGTGCCATGATGACATATCCAATGAAAAGCGCAAGGAAACAACCAGTGAATAGGCCTGGTTAATGAAAAGAACAAGCAAAGGATCAGTTGAATTGCCAAGTGCAGATATTAATTGTTGCACTGAAAGAAATATAAATCTAAATGCTAGTGATTTTAATAGCAGTATGATCATCTTGATTATGTTTGGTACTAAAGAATGGTTTTCTTTCTTATTTTCAATTTCTTAAATATAGGGATTCTTGAAACAATGTTCATAACAGAACACACAAATTTGAATTTTCTATAGGTAATCACTATGTTATACGCTACAGATCTTTCTGTTTTTTGTTTCACAAAATTGAGGAACAGGAAATGGACCTCTGCTGTTTGGTGTCCGTAGTATGCTAAGCACTTGCTGAACATCAGTACATTCTTATTGATGTCTAGAGGCCACACACCAAGGTACCACACTTTGGAGACTAAAGGAAAGCTGCCTTTTTAATATTTTGGGTTCTTAAAAGTTTCAATCCTATAGTCAATCAAACTATAATGGCTTCAAATTGGCCTTTCTTTATAGTCCACTCCCAAAGAGTGGACCCCTAATTGATCCTTTTTGTTTATAATTTAGTGGCTGATTCAAGGCCATCAGGTTGTTCTATGGTGACAATTTTATGTTTTACTCTTTAGTTTTGTATTATCTGGAAAGAAAAACAGCTGATTAAAGATCTCCACTGGGAAAAAGTACTCAAAAAGTAAACCAATATTGAATATTATCCATTCTTCTTCTTTTTTTCTTCTTTTATTACTCCAGTATTGCAGCTTTGAATTGTAGCAAGAAACTCACCAATGAAAAATGTCACAGAATGTGATTCTTTTCTCTGAGTTGGTTTAAGGTATTTCATGCCCTTTCGTCTATCATCTTCAGCAAAATGCTTGACAAAAAGTTCCTCAACTTCATCTGCTAACTTCAAATCCTGTCATAATAATTAAACTTAATTAGGTTCCTGACAGATTTTCATGTAGAGTGGGACAAATACATCTAGAACACATGAATGGAAATCTAGGCAATAGCAAACTTGAGAAAAGGCCCTCTACAGGCTGATCACCACTTAATACTGTCTAAGAATTATCTGATGAAAGGATATATATGCAACCCCACATCCAATCATCTTCCAATTAAAACAGCACAGAGATGTTACATCACAGAAGTATTGTTTTCTTGTTCACCACATATTTTGCCATATTTTGTAACTTTTCGGCTTAGTGATTTACCTTGTCTGAGCTGTTGAAGTAGGAGCTCTCAACCACTCTTAAGTAAATGGGAAGAACTTGTTTATTAGTCACCTGAAAACACATAAAGTTTGTTGGCCATGATTAAATAAAAAAGGAAATAATGCATGTCCACTGAACTGAAGATTCGTCGCATATACTTACTTTGTCGAATTTCTTCAAAATCTTTACAAAAGCAAGCATGTTCAAACTCCTGAGAGGATTTAAAGAAGATAATTTTTAATTTTTTCTCTAAGAGCAGAAAAATTATAATTCATTGCAGCTAATAGCATCCACAGATGATCATACCTATAAGTTTTGAGGTATCCTAATCCTTTGTAGAGCTCAATAAATGCTCCTCTAATCATTTTTTCTGCATGATGTAACTTTTTTTTGTTAATATGCAACTTATTTTCCTCTGTACCACATTTCTTGGAGGACTGATTCATCAAATCATCCCTAAGCAAATAAGAGATAGCTGAGAATGTGCGGGTTGGATTCGTTAGAGGAATGTGAATCCTCAAGTTCTTCCCTCGGCACTTAATAATTCGGCCAGAAAGAGACCTCAGTTTCCCTTCCTGTTTCTTCATTCTAATTGATTTTCCTAGTTCACCAGATCTCGGAGAGTCTGTGAATTCGACATCAAATTTGTCCAATTCATCAGTTGAGTTCTCCAACCCCTGCTCCGCGTCTGTGCTGTCCCTAATGGACTCTTCATCTATTGCCAAACAATACCATAAGAGAGGATAGTTTGTTAAAAATACAAGTAATAGACATTTTATAAGAATGTGTAAATGAAACTCATAGTAACCAATAAATATATCAGCTAAAGCAAAATCAAATTTTTTATCGATTCTTTGTATGGTTCGTAAAGAATTACGAAGATCAATTGTAGTGCCTAAATGAGTATTTAGTTGTCAGCTTGCATGTGTTTCTCAATCATGCAAAAAGCAGAGGAAGTTTGTCTCATTACCGCATGATATGGTGCCTGATATTGAATCATCTTCCTTTGAATCCTGAGAAGAAGAGTCTTTAGCGTGCTTTTGCTTTAGCGCAGTTTTAAGCTCAATGAGAATCTCCATTTGTTTCTTCAAAGAGTCACCCCTCTCAAGAAACTCTTTCTCCTTTGTTCTAAAGAATTGGTTCACTTTGTTAAGTTGAAAATCGAGACAAGCAAAAAACTCAATTGCAGCATCAGTATCGGCGAATTGTTCCAGCAGTTCAGTCTCGTACAAGTCCCCCTTACTAGCTGAGGCTGCAAGCTTCCGATGAACCTGAAATTACAGGAGAAAAATGTCACATGCTGTTAATGCAATCAAATTGCAAGCGAAAAAAAGAAGAAGAGAAAAATGGATTGTAGAATGTGACTATCATGACAGAGATGGAGAAAGGAAGTACTTGAATGACCCTATGTTCTCTTTGTTTATGTTCAAGAAAAGTGTGTTTTCTCAAAGATGAGAGAAATGTGTTGGGAAAAGAATTCTTCGGTTGCTTGTTATTCGTGTCCTGATTGTTGAGGAGATGGATTTTCTTGAGGTCCTTCTTCAGTTGCCAGTAGTCGACGAATGCCTCTTTCCATTCAGGAACTAACTGACCCTCGAACTGCTTGGAGAATTTCACCATCTTGGCTGTTGTACTTGCACAACAATATCCAAGAAAAATGGTCTAATCCTATGTCTAATTTTGTGACAAATGAGTGTCTCTACAGAGTACTAAGATCACAATATTTATGGAGAGGAAAGGAATTTTGAATGATGGGCGCGTACTGATGCTCGACAGCACATTCTGTTATATCCTTTGCATCTTTATCCTATGCTCATTCCACTAGGAAAATTGCAGGCTTGGTTCACCTGAGAGTTACCAAGCTGCCGCCTGATCTTGCTATTTTCTCAGCCAACCTTCTGCATGAGAGCTTTGTAAAGGTAGGAATTTAAAGAAAATGAGAAGGGGGCCAAACATATGGTCAAACATTGTGGCATAGTGTCCCTTGAAAAGCATATTTTTCTTCATTTAGGAGGTTTTCCTAAGTTCTCTCCAGATTTACTATGATAACCTTCTCAAATATGCATGAGGGTTGCATGAAATGAAGGGCAAGATAGAGATTACCAATTGCTACCCTTTTAATGAGTCAAGAGCTGCTCATTTGTAATGAAAGCTTATTGGCTAAATCATTTGTAATCACACAAAGCCTGTCTCTAATTAGACCAGCCTGAAATCCACTAGATTTGAGGATAACAAAAAGCTTTGCAATAATTTCCCTTCTCCTACTTTCACTGAGAAAAAGATTTGCCTTTCTTATGGAAGGAAGAGAGAACATGAAATGCATTAGAGACCAAATAATAACAATAAAGATACACGCCAAGAACATAGATGGTTCATTTATTTTCAGAGTCCATATTTTTGTCGAAAGGGAAGAAAAGAAGGTGAACGAACCAAGTGCAAAATCGATTATAATCTCTCAGTAAATCTGAACCATCACTGTCAATCAAGAGCAAAATATCTCAGTACTAATGAGGAACTCCTTTTTGTTAAGACTCGATTAAGCCTGATTAAGCAGATCATTGTCATTTTCCTAGTGTCTATTTAGCAGAGACTGAACATTTTCAGTCTTTTGGGTGATTTAATTTCTATAATGATGATTATTTGACTTCTTCTGATGCATTAGTGGATTATGCCAAGTTGCATGTAAGTTGTTGTTTCTGATAAACTCTCAGCATAAGTTGTTTGGAACTGTACCTTGCTAGATGCTATTAGTACTGCAAGTAGTAATTTTGTTGATGAAGGTTCCAAGTTCCATTCCTCCTAGTAATTGTCCCACCATCCCACCAACTTGTCCGCATGATACCTTCCACTAAAACCCCAAAAAAAAAAAATGGAATCCGTGCCCGTTTTCTGTCTTCCCCCCTCAACCCATTCCCTCTCTCTATTGAGAAGGATAGCAATATCAATGATGTTACAGATGTGGAAAACTGAAAGCGCCATCTTTAATGGCTGACTCAAAGATACGCGCAGCCCGTTTTCTCACACGTGTGACCAGACGCGCGCATATTTGTTTATATGAAATGCCATTGATGACTTCTGTAGAGGCAGCTTCTACTTCTATGATTGTGCAGGCAATGCATATAGAGAAATAGGTCAGTTTTTCAGTTACTTATTATTATTGACAGGGACCAAAGCTAAAGAGGGAATGTAACTGATGCAAGGTATAAACCAGCATAATTTCAAAGCAGTTGAAGTTCATTCTTCTCAATGCACAGCATCTCAAAGAATTTGCACATGCCAAATTAGACTCCTTTATATGCTTTGAAATTTGAATATTTGTCAAATCTTACTTAAAAACAGGTTGTGGACGGCAAATTTAGGCCTGGAAAATAGTGGGAAACTAAGGTACATTTAAACTTTCCCAAAAGGCTCCAACAGTGTCATCTCCATGGCCATAGTCTCCAAATGGTTATTTAAAACTTCCAAAGTTATGTCATTTGAAATATATAGAATCTGACTCAAAGGGATCTATCGATTTTTTTTAACTAACACAACATAATATTTATCGATTTGATCTCAGATAATTCAAACTCGAAATATAATGCAATATTTTTTATTATTTCATAAAGCTACTTCTAATTTGGTACAATGTCATGTGCGAGCAAAAGAAAAAATAAAATTACCAAAAGGGCCACGGAATTTAAGGCTTTTTCTTTAGTCCAAGGAAGCATTGACAAAGTTATAAGAATCATGGTCTGAGTAGGATGTCATTTTTGATGGGTGCGCCCCCGTAAGCTTACCCCACATATTTTTCCCTTTCACCACCTCGCTAATCACGTTTTTGCCCGCTTGGAAATTTTGAGGTATGAAATATCGGTTTTGACTCACTCGATATATAGTATGAATATTACCATGAAATATGTTTGAATCAATGAGAGAGTAGTTATATGATTTATTTTTTCTTTTTTTGAGGAAAGTTTTGAACAGATAAATCATCATTATTACATTCAAATTTTAAATTCATTTAATACAATAATTATATTATTTATAAAATCAAAATTTTAAAATATAAAAAACTACTATATAAGACTAACACCTACATGTAAAACTCGAACCCATATCACATAAAGTGATGTAGAGATTTAATTTAAAAGAGATCTCATGTTTTAGGAATCTTTAAAAGGTGAAATCTTTGGGCAAAAACGTGTACGAAGAGCTCCTTCTCTTGGAAAGTGATTTGTGTAATTGGAAAACAAAATTATTTGGATTGATCACATTGTGTTTTGTCTGTGACACGTTATTTTGTTTTTATTTATTTATTTTTCATTTTTGAGAAGCATATTATAATTAAATGCTGTTCAAACTAATAAGAATTCAAATGAACTTTTTTGTTTTATGATTTGTCAGTAAAACATTGGCATATCATATCATATTATATTATTTAAAATAAATAAAATCGACATATATATCTTCTCAAGTAGTGGTTTTTGAGCTGACATGTCATTTTTTTATTATTGTTTTACGAAATATTTTGTACGTTTATCTTAAACAATGATTTTTCATTATACTTTTAAGGATTACGAGGCTGTCAATGCATACTAGCAACATTTTACCTTTGAAACTATTCTATATTTATTTAGTAATACGTAAATCTACGTGACAGAATTTTTTAGATTTAAAAGGCACTTCTCTTGCTATATAACAATCCAATAAAATCCAATCATTTGTTTTATTTGCTGAAAAAATTAAAAAAAAAAAGTATTTTCCAAAATATAAAATTAAACTCTAGAGTTACTCTAATATATTACTTTTTTAATTAAATCTTAAATCGCTTTCTTGTTCTTCATTTAAAAATAAATAAATATGAAATTGATCAGGGTATCAATATTAATTAATACCTTTCTATTATTAAACACACAGACTCACGTTTTAACTGTGTGTAATGAAATAGTAAGACTTTGAATAAGGACAAAAACTAAATATTCCTTATACAAGTGATTTAATTATTTTATTTTATCTTTCCTTAAAGAAAATAACCAAGAAATTAATATTTACTACTCTAGGCATAATGCATTAATTCAATTAGGCAAATTTTCGTGCCACGATGTGATATAAAATACTGAGGAAATAATTAATAATATGAAAATAGTGTATACCTTAAGCTTCCAATGTACAATAATTCCAAGCATATGATTCTGGATTAAGATTCCACGCAAATGCCCTTATATTATTGGTAAATGTTCATATCAATTTAGAATATCCCACTTTAATTTCAGAAATATCTCTTATTAAAATGAAATAAGGAGCATCTTTCCATGCCTATATTCTTGGAATGATGATTCATTCAGGGCATATACTGCTTACAATTATAGTACTCTGAAAATTCTTGTACTCCTATAATTCTTTTCTGGAATCATAATAGGATTGCAAATAAATAGTGGCCAACATGAAATTCTGCTAAATATATGCTTTTCCTTTGCATCTTTTTACCCTCCAAGATGCTTAATTATTTAGATCTTATCTAAGTTAGATTGCAAAACTGTTGGATTTTACATAATAATATTCAAATTCTAATTTATTTATAATAATATTTGTATCCAATGACTTATAAATTTGTTTGAATATTACTCAAGGGACCTAGTAAGAAATTTTAATCTCAGAGGTTGAGATTAAATTTTTTGTTAAAGAATAATAGGCAAAAATATATTTTCACTGGGTAGTTTTGTTACTTTTGAAGGGATAAAATTTTAAATTTTAATATATTTATACATAAAATTTTATACATAAAATTTATGTTTATATTAGATTTAGGGGGACGGCTCCCCTTAGCTCCAACCCTGATACCAAAGTAGATAATATGGAATTTCTCCTTCTTCCCCAATTTGTGTCCCATAATAAGAACATGGCTGGTTTGGAATTGATTCGGGCAGAAATGTCAAGAACCACATAAGATAAAGCAGAAAAGGAATAAATCTCACTTGTGCAATGAGTTGAGTGAACTGACACTGTCTTTGTATGATTAGCAGTAATTGTATTTTAAGGGATTATATTACTAAAAACGGAAATTATAAACATTAAAAGACTCGAAAATCCTTACACTGATAAGTAAGGATATAAATATGTTGTCTCTGAGCAAGGACAAAATGAATACTTCAATGATACGTTTCACGAATCATATTAATATGATATTATGCATAATATTTAAATGTACGTTTTAAGTTAAACTTTATTTTATAAGAAAAAAATTCAATCAATCAATTTAATTAAACGAATAAGAGATAGTCACATTATAGAATGAGATAATAGACATACTTCTATTGAAATTTAAATCATATAGAGTTTTGGGGCATTAAAACAACCACGTCTGAATTCTCCAAGGAAAATTCTAGTCGCATTTACAGCTGAGATTGCTAGAGTGGCACTTATATGTGGAATGGAATCTCATTCAATGATTTGAGTGAATTAATACCATTTGTCTAGGCACAGTCTTAACAGCTCGTACTAAGTATAAAAAACCTGTACATGTCATTTAGAATTGGATTTGAACTTTTAGGACAATATTTTTCCCATGATATCTGATTCTTGCATATTTATGTAGCATCATAATCTTCAGGAGGGTTGGATTTTATTCTCTTTATTTGCCATGAGATAGATACAACACAAAAACTCGGACAATTATTTACTTTACTAAATAGGACAGTTCCAAGTGTTTTTATAAGGATCATATACCCGACCCAGTCTTATACTGAATGAACTTAGATATGTCAATTGGATGCTCATTGAACAGTTACTATAAATGCTATGAAATTAATTAAAAATGTATGTCATTTTACTTTTAGCAAACTTAATTCGAACAACCTCATTAGAACTTTGAAGTTATTTGATTCAAGGTCGAGTGTGAACTTCGGTCTAATTTGATTCGATTTTCGATAATTAAATTAATTTGTACCTAAAACAAGTTAGGTTAGTTGGAATGTTGCATAATTAAAAGCTCTCAATATATAAGTCAAATTGAGTTTGAAAAAAAATGATAAGCTAAATTCGAATAAGTATAAGTGAAAGATTAAAAATCATATTACCTATTTAGAGTATTTATAAGCAATGTAGTCAAGGCATGTGTCCAAGTGAACAAGTGTTTTCATCATACTGACTTTCAATAAAACGTGTGATATTATCAACGGCTTGTAATTTGGGTCGACTTGGACCCTGAGTTCGGATCGAGTCCCGTCCCTAATAAAAATATGCAGATCTTGATCTATTTAGTTAAATACGGTTTATTAACAAGGGTAAAATTGGTAAATCACATCTACACGCATCAAACAATATTGAACTTTAATTTCTTACCCTGATGATGTTCTTTTGATTTTAGTTTAGTTTTCCATCAGCTTATCCGGATCTTCTTTGGTTGATCCACATTGCCCCTTCTAATTCGACCCAAATCAGGCTGCTAAATGAAAAGCGCATTACAACAACATCGTACTTATCCTTACAATGACTACTACAAAGCGCACTTAAAAAGAGTTGGAAGTTTTATCCGCCACGAGATCTTGTTGATTGTTTCTTAAACGCAACTGGTACTGCCAGAAGCAATATTTTTGCCCTTCATCCAATCACTTCTATTGCCCTTTTATTTTTCTTGATTCTACTGCTCACGTAATTTGAGAAAGTTGTTGTATAATTAGTAGATAAAGTGAATTTAGGCCATCTTGTTTGATATCTTATCGGCAAGCTTTTGGCAGGTATTCTATCACTACAGCTTTTTCTACTTTGGGTTCTGACGAGTGATTTTTTCGCCACGAACTTATTATCAAAATAACAAGTATGAAATAAATAAATTTTTAATTAAATATTATGTGTAACATTGAATTGTTTTATCAAAATTTAAAAGGGGATGGGCCCTTAGATTTGATCCAAACGGATGTGTCATAGTCGTTGTCGTAATAGACATATTCATGGTTTACATAGTATAGTTTTCTTGATGTTACATTTGTCAAATTAAACAAGAAATAAGGAGGCAATGGATTACTTTTTCGGAGGGATTATTATAAGCAGGTTGCTATCTTCTTTCATAAATGTCTTAACCAATTACCCTCCGCAATTCTACCCCCACCCTCAAGAAAGAAAGAAAGAAAGAAAGAAAGAAATAAGAAAACTGGAGTGATAATAAGTGGGATCAACAAATGATATGGTGATTGCAATAGTCCCACTGCTCTTCATTCAGGCAGAAATCCAAGTTCTCTTTGCCTAGTATGGAAGTTTGAGTATCTGATTTATGATGCACGGACATGGCGATACTTGTATGATACAATAAGGATACAACAATACGATTTTTTTAGAATATATTAGGATATAACATGACTGCAAAACGACTGTCCAATATATTTAAATATTATTGTATTATATAAGTGTTCATATAAATGTATACATATATATATACATAGATAATTGGTAAGTAACTTATAAAAATATCGAGTATAAAAAACAAAATATGTTCATATCGAATTGTGCAGAAGTTTATGTCAAATGATAATATTAAAATTGTCACTTGTTATATATATTGTGTCAAGAGTTTCTATTTTATTACAATAATAAATTTAATAATGTTAAAAGTGGTATATAAATTACAACAATTATAAATATAGTGAAGTTGTTACTATCAATAATTAGTAATATATATATATATATATATATATATATATATATATATATATATATAATGACAATTCAATGACTAAAAAAATGATAATGTCTCTTTTATAATATTTATATTATTAGTGTACATATGTCATTAATTGTCAATAATTATAATTTACATACAATTATTGTCACCACTAATTTTACAAAAATCACTATTGTGGATCATGAGTAATAATTTTAATATTGTGACTTAAATTTTATCACAAATATTATTTTTTTTGTAGTAATATTTTATCAAGTCAGGTAGCATCTCTTTCCTGGTTATGAGCATTTAATGCTTGCCTTTATATTATTTCATCAACATTATTCAGAATTTTCTTTTAGGTATTAGTGTGACATGACATCAATGTTTCTGATATATTTATTAGATTATTCAGATTAATGAACATTAGTCAAGGATGGAGCTGGACTTCAATTGGAACAAAGCCTAGGCACAAATTAAACTTGTGTAGAGCTTCTTTAACTTGAAGTTTGAATTTATTTGGCCCATTTTGGGGGCTTGGTCCAATTTTGGTCATAAATTTTTCTCCCCTAAAATCTTAAAAAATTGAGTTCTTGACTCAAAGCCGAATTAGGGTGGAGGGGTGCAAGGTATAACCACTAAAAATAGGGAAATTTGTAATATCTTTCTAAGTTTTCAATCTTGGACATTCAGATTTTAAGATCTGAATTTGTGACTGACATCACCCATCATTAATTAAAATCAATTAAAAAACCAAAGTACTTCCAACTCTAATACATATTAAAAATACATATGTTTCAAAAGTAACATTGCAGTTATTTTTGGAATTTCATAATAAAAAATTAAAAAAATATGATCATATTCAAATTTCGAGCCTTCTTCATATTGAAAAACAATGCTTATCCAAAATAAATAATAGGAAATATTTGCTTTTCCATGTATAAAAGTCTCTAAATATTGTTGTATAATTAATAGTATCGTATCTTACTTTGTTTCGATATGTTGAATTATACTTTATATATAGTTGTTGAATAGTGGGTGTTACAGATCCTATTTTTACATCTACGTTTTGGAAGAACTTACACAGTGCCATGGAAACAAAACTTGCATTTAGTATAACATTTCATCCACAAATTGATGAGCAATCAGAGAGGGTTGTTTAGATATTAGAGGATATGTTAAGAGATTGTGTGCTAAATTTTCAAGGGAGTTGGGATGCGAAGCTTATGTTAGGGGAATTTCTTATCGAAAAGGCCACATGGGAAAGAGAAGAAGAAATGTAAAGTAAGTATTCGGAATTATTTGGTACATCAAATTTTGAGGACGAAATTTTTATAAGGAATGAAGGATTGTAATGCCCGATTCTATCCTATATAGCCAATAATAAGCATTTTGCATGAATATGCATCTAATCAATATGCATTATCAGATTATGGCATACAAATAGAATAATTACACGAACATGAATAATTGTTACTATATGCTCTAATTATGTCTTAACATGCATTAGTTCATGAAATATGAAATCAAACTTTTATTTCTTGATTCAACATATTTCTTAAATGCCTTTTTGTAGTGAAAAGTTCAGTACCTTGATTAAGAAAGATTGATGCATTGAATGGTCATGAAATGAATTATTTGTATTACTCCATATTAGTTATATGCTAAAGTGATTAATTGTCTAAATATTTACTTGAAATATGTTATATTTGGGTTATTATTTCAAGAACTCCTATCATTTCAATTTTTTTTGTTTGAAAATAATGCTTTATTTATCATATACAGAAATTATTCTACAGGATTATAACATTGATACGGGGTTAAAATTTAAATATGGGCCTCATTTATTCTCATAGTTTGAAAAATAACTCTAGTATTTAAAAATTGATCATTATTTTTTTCATACGTGCTGGATGAAAGATCTCAAGATCTTTTAACTATTTTTTCTTAAAATATCTGGATACATAGTATTAATACTAAATTGGAGGTATTTGTTAAAAATTTAAACCTCATAAATCGTAGGCGCATACTTCCTCTAAATATGTATAGCATATGGATCCCAAAATTACGCGAGACTCTAATAATTAATCATCACAAGAACAAAAATGATAGCTCTCTCTTATTAGAATTTCCTTTAAATAAAAAAAAATAGATTGCTGAAATTGCTCCTTCTCTATATTCTGGCAGGGCCCCCACCTTGCCAGTTCTTGATCATCACTTTCACACAAGCTCTCTCCCAAATTCCCAAAATCCCCAACCCCCAAAGAAAAAGGAACAAATTAAGAATTAAAAGAAAGCAAAGCAGAAAGAAAAGAAAGCCCATAAAAAGCAGCAACAGGACAAAAATAGCAGAGACCAGTTCCAAAGTTTCCAATCTAAAAGCCAAGCTTATCACAACACAACACTTGGCGCCAACCTGGCCTGCCCGAACTGCCAACACAACAACATTGAACTATACGAAAATATTCAAGATTACTACATACCAGAATCTTGAATCACAGCTCTCTCTCTCTCATCCTCTACCAATTTCTTTCATCCTGAATTCAACTAACTTAACAGTGTTTTGGGATCCCAACTCAAATCCAACTCATTCCACCAATACAACCAATAATTTACTCAATCCTTCACATATAATGCTCTAATACATACACATGATATACAAAGTGTACATATAAATATGCAATCACATATACTTCCTATATCTAATCCCAACACCCCATCATCCTCTTCCTCCTCCTCATCTTCTCCAATGATCAAAACTGCTGCAGCATCAGCGACAATGCTGCTCAGATCAGAAGGTGATTTGGGAATGGAGACTACAAGAATTCTCATGCATTCGTCTTTTGAGGATGACAGCAAAATTGAAGCCAAACCCCTCATTCCAAGAACCTTAAGTTACACAAATGCCTCCCCTTCCGCTGCTTTAACTGCCAATTCGAATTTGAATCAGAAGCAGAGACGGCGGCGCGTGGCTAGTGATACCTCCCTCGTCACCCTGTCCACGGGCCGCCGCCAGTCATTCCGGCAAATGGGGAGAGCTGCCTCTGATACTTATCTGATTACTCGCCTTAGCTTCAAGTTGTTGCGATATCTCGGGTAAAATATTCTCAGTTTTTCAATATTTCTATTGATCTTCATTGCTATGTATGAAGTACATTATATTGATATTCTACAAATTATGGGCTTCATGTTTTGTCATTATAACTTTAGAGGATGTATTGTGATTTTATTTCTCTTTTGATGCAATTATTGATTTGAGCATCTGTATATGCCCATGTTGCTGTTTGTGGATTACAGGTTAAAATGTGTACATATGGACAATTATATTACATGTATGATGGAGCAGTTGTACATTTAACTTAAAATTACTTAATCAGGGAAAATTGGAAAGTTCTTCTATATTAGTGCCAAAATAGTGGATGTATTCGTCAAATGAATAAGAAACAACCTGTTGATTCTAAGACATGATGTGTGATAACCAAAAACTATGACCTCTTATTTGCTTTGCACCTGCACTTTTTACGTATTGTGCCAACTTCTCATAAAGTTTTCTTTAAATATGTATCGAACAATGTGTATTACGATAAATAGTTTGTGACCTTGAAACAATAGCAAGAAACTCAATATGAACTTATTTCAATCAAAGTATAGGACGTCTCAACTTATGGACACCAGAGAGTCCCGTATTACATGTTTTGCAGGAAAATAAATCTATTGGTTGTATCTTTCATTTACCCTGCAACAGGATGAAATGTGAGGTTCTTTTTTCAAATTTTTGTGGAACCAGGGGGATCACTTTACTTTGGGGGGCGCTGATCCTTGAAATAATGATTTCTCTCTTGCATGCAATAGCTTCTATCATATATCACACTACCTCTAATTATGCCTCTTCCTTAAACCATAACTCCCAGGTCTCACTAATTCTCTGTTTCCAAAGATGTCGTCAAAAGAAGTTTTGATGACGACTTGCAACCCCCCACCCCCACACACACATCTTACCCCAGAAAACATCATATGAATAAGGCACATTTGATTTTGGGATCCATTTCGTGTTTTGATCTTGACCATGTAACACTTTACTGCTTCTTCTAACACACTATTGCTTACATGTGGATAAATTCTGACTTCTAAATGCTGTCTAATCATTTATATTTATTCAGGGTAGGTTACAGATGGATCACCAGATTTCTAGCCCTTGGCTGTTATGCTTTCCTTCTTATTCCTGGTTTTTTTCAAGGTTTGCACATATAGCAATCTGTGCTGCAGAAATCTTTATTGACATGCTATGTTGACTGCTTAAATTGATGTTCTATAAGTTGTTCCATATGTATGTATTTTTGCACATTAGCGTTTTCTGTTTCTCCATTGCTTGTGGAAGCTAGAGTATGAGATTGATTAAAAATGCCAATTCCATTACCTAAACCTATTCACTTTTGTGGTACAGTTGGATATTATTACTTCTTCTCTAATCAGATACTTAGAGGTATAGTTTATGGAGACCAGCCCAGAAATAGGTAAGGTTTCACTAACTGCATTTGACTATTTTTTGTTTCAACTGCAGCAAGTCAAGGAACAGTACAGAAAAAAAAATTTCAATATTTTTTTTTTTTAATTTTATGGTTTGATGGATATTTGAATTTTCTAGTGCAGGCTCGATCTCTATTTACCGAAAAATAGAAATGGAGCAAAGCCGGTTGTAGCATTTGTAACGGGTGGAGCATGGATTATTGGGTATGCGTTCTTTCTTTGTTTTCTCTAGGTCTAGGATAATTTGTAAATAATATACTGACTGAATGTCTTTAGCCCAAAAAGTTGGATAAGAGCTTTCTCTTTACAAAACTAGTACATAGAAAATGTGATTTGACTTTTTAAAACATGATGAGTTTTTTCCCTTGTTCTTTGTGCAGAATGCACTTGAGTTTAAAACTGAACTCGGAAAATAGGAAAGATTCCAGTACTTTGACAAAATAGGCATAAGAAAGCAATTAGTCAGGTGATCTTAACTTGCCGAGCTTGGATGAAGTTTTTCCGCTATTACGTTAACAAAGACATTTGATCCAACATGTCAAATTATCAAGGTTTTTCCTTTGTTCAATTTTGAAAGAAATTTTGATGAAACAACTGAACCTAACTAAGTTGGAAGAGGAGATGAGACTATGCAATTTTAAAAAACTAAAGATCGACCAGGCAAGCAAGATCAGTTGCTGGAGATCAGATCTAGATGGATCAAATAAGTAATAAGTTCTCATATTCTTATCCTTGAATGTAGGTAATACGGATTCTTTATTGAAATCAGGTAGGAAGGGGTTTCTAGCTATGCATCATATAGTTATAAGCTCTTCCTAGTTCAATATCTGACCGGCCCTTTGCTGATACAGCTATAAAGCGTGGGGTTCTCTTCTAGGACAACAGCTATCAGAAAGAGATGTTATAGTGGCTTGCATAGATTACAGGTAACATATTTACTAATGAATTATCTTTAGTTGATGGAGCTATCAGGCTAACACACTATTCAGTATGAAATTTTTCGTTTATGTTTTAAAGAGTTTGGACATATTCTCTATGCCATATGCAGTGTTTTTTCCACATACTATGTGGACAACCTCTAGGTATGGATTGATCTAAGATTTCGTGCATTTTGGATAACTGGACCTCCAGCCAATATAGACATGCTAAACACTTCAAAAAATTCTCTATATTATCCATTTGCTATTCTAGGAAACATAATTACAAATCAAAGTGCAAGCAACTATGCTTGGATACTGGAATTTTATCCCATGAACATAGCCTATACAGTACTTTTCGGTCTCCAGCATTTTAAATTTTTTTGTCGTAAATGTCCAACCTATTGCAACAATTAGGGACCAGTAAATTTTTATTTCCAGTCTGACGCATATTAACAAGACAATGAAGTCCCATTATGGTAAGCTCTGGACAGCTGGGCAGGCTTAAGTTATTCCAGTATATCAAGAAACTTTTCTGATACGATATCTCATACAACCCCAATGACTCATGCCTTTATCAAATTGTTCTTCTCAAATTTGATCATAATGCTGTACATTAGCGACAACTGAGTTCAGAATGCTTCCAAGATAACATTGCAATAGGAAAAGCCTGTTAAAGGAAGTGTTCCTATAAAGATACTCCACATTGTAATTCCATTAAGAAACTTCATTCTTCTTTGACACACTTGAGACAAAGAAGCTTTAATAATTTGTCAGAATCCCTAGAGCAGTCCAGCAAATTTGACTATCTTAGGAGAATGCTGCATGGAATTTATTCACTAAACACACTTTTGCATCATCAAAGAATCAGTTCTTCTGGTTCTTCTGTTTATGGGCATGCAAAAAAGTATACACTAAGCAGCCAGCAAGCAAAATAAATTCTATCTGATTGCTTGTCTGCTTGCAGGAATTTTCCTCAAGGAACTATTGGTGATATGGTAAAAGATGCTTCTCAAGGTATCTCATTTGTGTGCAATAACATTGCTGAATATGGAGGCGATCCTAGCAGGTAGTTTGTTTTTCAAATTATTTTTTAACTCTAGGATGCTACTTATCTATGAAGAATTAATATCCTTTTTGTTATTTGCTTAGAATCTACCTTATGGGGCAGTCAGCTGGTGCACATATTGCTGCTTGTGCTCTGTTAGAGCAGGCAATCAAAGAGGCTGTGGGAGAGAAGATTTCTTGGAGTGTGTCTCAAATAAAAGCTTATTTTGGTTTATCTGGAGGGTAAGCTTGTATTCAGTAACTCTTCCAAATCAGCTAATTGACCAGAAACCACATGTAATTCTCGCATTGTCACCTCTGAGTTTTCAACGAAGTCATCTGAACCTTTTTGTCAAGGGAGAATCAAATCTATAGGCAATGCAATTGAGATATGTGCTAAGAATCTTGGTGGATTTCGACCTTTAACCCTTACAATCAAGATGATACTATAAAGATGCACCTTGTATTTGTGAGGTTGTCTGGTTCTTTCCATGCTTTTTCCTGTTTTTGTGGAAGTTGGGTTATTAAGTCTTTTAACTTTTTGGTTGCAAGTTAAAATTTGATGACATTAGCTAAATAGGTGTCAATGAAGCATATAGACTTTTACTGCCTAAAACTATGCAATCTAGATATCAATATATCCCACGACTTGGATAAATTCTTAAGAAAGAAACTTCTGTAATGCTGTATTTGCTTCCCATGTGTTAAATGCTAAATGATATTTTCCCATTTGTCAAATTCTAATTGCTTCCCATGTATTTCCTTTTGTTTTTGGTGAAAGGACCAATTAAAAAAATTTAGTGGATTGGTGAATTTTCTTTTGTTTGCAATCTTGTATCTATATGTATTAATACTTGAAGTGTATGTATGACTTTAAAACATTTATGGACAGGTACAATCTTTTCAACCTGGTAGATCACTTCCATAGTCGAGGTTTATACCGCTCAATATTTCTAAGGTTAATACTTTGCCTCATTCCTTGTTCTAATAGATGTATTACTTGCCGCAGTTACTGCCTTTGTCTAGTCCTATGTCATTTTACGGGTGGTTTATCTCACCTGCACAGCATAATGGAGGGGGAAGAATCTTTACAGCGATATTCTCCAGAAGTGATGGTGCAGGAACCAAACACTAGGAATGCAGTTTCTCTCCTTCCTCCTATAATCCTCTTCCATGGAACTGCTGATTATTCTATCCCTTCTGATTCCAGGTTTTAATCTCGCTTGGTTAATACAAGATGGCATTATTTCGATTTGTTTTCCTAGATTATAGATGATGTGTCTTATACCTTACTTGCAGTTATATGGGGATACACAATGTTTGGTTACACCAGTTTCTTTGCCATCATAGAGTATTGACACCAATTCCAACATGAAATTGGTGTACAATCATGCCCAACATATTATTCAAAAATCAAGACATACTATCCAATGCAATAAAATTTGTTTAGTTGAACATTACTCAGAGATATGTCAATATAGACGGGATTTGGTAATATTGAAATGTAAAGGACAAGAGAAGTAAGAAAAGATGGGACGACTATTATTGTGACAAAATCATCTTGTTGATTCGTGAAGAGACCGTAGGCGAGGTTTATAGTATTTATCTAGATATCGTGTAATATTACCATGGTTATCAGTTGGAAGTAAATATCATTCTGTTATATTTCCTTGATACCAATTGTCTGTTTTTGCTTTTGCTTATTGTTATACGTCTGTAAGCGTGTTTCATATTTGGCTATAGTGATTAGCTGAAATATTGTTGTTCTTATTCTTCTTACAGTAAAAGTTTTGCTGAGACTCTTGAAAGCTTGGGAGTTCAAGCTGAATCAATTCTATATGAGGGAAAGACACACACGGATCTGTTTCTTCAGGTACCTGGCTGACACAAAGAGAGTTTACATTCCTCCACTTTCTAGAGTAATATTTTGTTATATTGGATTGATCAACTTAAAAGAGTTCTCTTTCACCTATTACATACCTTCACGTGAAACTTACTCCATTTACGTGTGGAAGACCTATGCAAGTGTTCATAAATTTCCTAATTATTGCTTTATTTATCTGGACGAAATTTAGGATCCTATGAGAGGTGGCAGAGATGATATGTTTGAAGATTTGGTTGCCATGATTCATGCTGGCGACTCGGAAGCTGTGGCCAAAGATGCTACAGCACCTCCCAGAAAGCGCCTAGTACCTGAATTCATGTTGAAATTGGCACGCAGTATCAGCCCTTTCTGATCACCATTAGTTCAATTTCTAGCTGGGGATAAAATCACTGGATCACCAATTCTTGTGTTAGACCCATTGTCTATTTCTTCTGTGGCTAACCTATTCTTTTGGGCATATTTAGGATAAGCAGTTAAACATATGTAACATTACAAGATAGAACATATCTACAAGGGTCATTTGATAAGTTCAATTAGAACAAAATGATCCGTCGTGCTGCTGAAACTCAACTGCAACAGACATTGCAGTCAAATGTAAAATTTTCAGAAAGTGTATTCCAAATACTGTTAGAAAACAATCAACCTTGTAAATTTCCAGTCATCGTTTTCATGTCGATTAAACAGCTTTGTTTGGACAGGGAACATTGAAATAGTGAATCTTTGGTCTTGGCACTTTTTCTCCTCTCTCAACTTCATATTGAATCATTACCAGCAACTTTGATGCTATAACCAAACTGAAGGCAAAATTTCAGTGAATTTCTGCCACTGAAAGTACTTATTATCCGAACATTCTATCTAGCTTTGGAATTGTTAAAGTTAAATTTCCAAGCTTCCTCAAAAATGAAAATTACAATTACCCTCAAACTCGGTGGAAATTAACTAATATAGGTTTTGGCACTAAGAAGGAACAGTTGTTGCTCCAGTCCCTGTCAAAAGATGAAGAATTAAACCAAATTGGCCCAAACAAAAGGAACAATCCACGGCCTGGTCTGCATACTTGTTTCTCTTCTCAATTATCAAACAGCATTTCTTCTTTTGATCTAAACACAATCATGGTACGTAAAGTTTCATTTCAAAAGTACGATAATAATTTATTTATCATTCTGAAACGCCAAACCTGTCGGCACCAAATTGGAATGGAGACGAAGTCTTGAGGGCAACCGGCAACTAATCTACGGCATTTTGTTTTGAAAATTATGCAGGCTTAGAATGTCTTTACAACCACATTTTTTAGGGCCTAAATTTCTAATAATTGACATGAGAAAAAAGGGATGGATTCCAGTCTAATTTTATAATGACACAGTTTCGCTGTCAAGATGTATATATAACTAAAATTGGTACCACACACCGTACGTTATAAGTTCTTTGATTTTGTGTGGAAATATTATGTCCAAGGACCACACGCTTTAAACTTAGTCACACTATTACAAACCACCAAAAATTGAAGTTTTTTTCTGCATAAAACACACGAAATGTTATTTCTAGACTTTTTGTTGACACACTCGTTTTAATGTTTCAAAAATGTGGCTTACATTAATATAGACCTAGTTTTGTAGAATCCAACGGTTTTGATTGTACAAAGAATTACCTGGATACCTGACATTAAACCTTAAGTACTCAGTGTATGTGTACTGAATTGGATTTAATTTTTTTTAGTAAAATTTAAATTGAAGATATGGTAAATTAATTGTGTGATAAGTGATTTAAGTATATTATTTATTACATTTCAAATAAATAATTAAATTGGTTTTTTATATTGTATAGTTGGATGTCAATGATTATATGCTTAATTCTCTCTTAATGCATCTTATGACAACCCAAAAGCAAAAAGTTGCACATAAATTACTAAACGAACCTTCTCTTTTTCCTTTACAATTCTAGCGTTGTGAATGCTTGAATATCTGTCTATAGAGCCTAAGACTTGACCAGGCAAGCCAAGAATTAAATATGAACTGATGACGGGAAAATATACAGAGAGAATTCTAGAAGTTATAGCAATTATTAAAATTTTAATTACGCGTCTAATTAATATCGGGAAATTCGACTTGAATTTTCTTCAACAAAAAAAGTAGGGATCAAATAAATTAAAGTTCCATCACATGTTATTTCTTCATCAACCCCTCCCATTTTCCTCTCCAGATTCTGATTCGACATCAAAATTCCTTATCGCTTAAATTTTAATTACCAAATAATATTTTTATTTAAATTATAAAACATAAAATACTATAAAATTAATTATTATTGGTCCAAAATAATTCATTCAAAATATATTTTTTTTCGAAAATACATCACATAGTTGTTTTTCATAAACCCATTCACATACCTCACAGGTTTGCCGATACAAACCAAAAATGCATTTTCTCAAAATATTACTCTAAAACACCCAAAATAACCCCAAATGTAGCGTTAAATCAACAGTACCAACACATTCCAACTTTATAAGACATAAAATTAACCTCAAACTCTGTTTTAAGGTTAAATTAACTTGGAGTTAGACGGTTATTTTCAAAAATACTTTTTCCTCAACAAAAAACTCATTTGAAAAGTGTATTTTACACAAATTATATATTTTCTCTCCAAAACATCTGAAAATGACTTTTTATTCTATCAAAACCCTTATCTCATATTTATATATCTTTCAATCATTATAAATATATATATATATATATATATATATCTTTTAATCATTATCTTAATATAAAATTACTATTAGACAAAACTCTATATAAAAAACATTTATAATAAAAAAATATTAGTCCACATATAATTTTTTTTTTTCAAAAAAAATAAAAATACATCACATAAATATTTTTCATCAATTCATTCAAAATATATTTTTATTTCTCATATATTCCATGATACAATCCGAAAAGCATTTCCCAAATATTGCTCCAAAACACTCAAAATAACATCAAATGTAGCGTTGAATGTAGAGTGGACACCAACACTTTCCAACTTCATACCTCAAATTATGCTTAAGGTTAAATTAACAAACTAATTATTTCACTCAACCATTCAGACAGACGCCAATAATGAAAGTAGAGACGACCCACGAAGAACCATTAATTAAAAATATCATTTTTATTCATAAAAAGAATATGTGAATGAGGACAGCAGAGAATCAATAATGCCAATTGTGGGCCTCTATATCTGCATGGATATCCTAAAGAATATCACATTTCCTGAGTCTGGAAATGAAAGGGACCGAAAAATTAGCAAACAAAAATTGTCACTGCCCTAAACAAAAGTGCAATTCCTTTTGTCTTTGCCCTTTTCAAGATTTTTGGTATTTTGTTTTTTTTTTGGATATTCTTTTCCCTGCTAATTTAACGCCAAAAAACTGTTTGTCACTCTAAAATAATTTACTAAAAAGAAAGGCCACTTGTGTCTTTACAACGTAAGCAGTGATTCATTAATTTAATGATTCTCACCTGTCATTGATTGTATATTACAATATTTATATACATATATGCTTATGACCTATGCCTGTTTGGAAGCAGATGATTGGTTTATGCACAAGAGTAAATGAAGTAGTTTTGATAAGCCATCATCATCCTCATCATCATCCTTATCAACCATTTAGAGTTTACTAGCTACACCATGAAACGGAAGTAAAATAATTTGCTAATTTTTGTGCCATGGAAAATCTTCATCTTACTCTTCATCATTAATTAAAAAAATATATTATTATTTATTTATTATTATTATTTGAATTCTTACGAGGAATGATCTCGAAAGTTTGAGATTCGAACTCAACTTGTATAATTTGAATTAAGAGTATTTACATACAAATAATAAATTAAATCTAGAGTTGGATCAAACTTTTCATCAATTTTATGATTTTCTCAAGTGGGAACTAATATGTATTTTTAAGCTATGCTCTTTATAGAAAAGAAAATTAAGATGTCATAAGTCATATTAGTATGAAAGAAATTAATGAAAGGTCTAATTTTGCCAACCAAATGAAGGACTAACGATTCAAAGTCAAGATTTGGTTTGGTAAAATACCTTCAATTTTAGATAAATAAAGGAAGCATAACAACCCAGAAGGGTATTCTATGTCCATTTTTCAATGCACTTTTGCTTAAGTAGATATTTTACATGAATTACTTTATACCAACAATTTTCACAAGTTATTATTTACTATGATTTTGAGCTCAAATGTAGATTTTCAATGTGTTGATTTACTTCAACGATGTTTTAAGGGTTATTGTGTGTGTCGGATTGTAATTTTTATTATCATCAAATAAATTATTTCATATTTTACAAATAGCAAAATTATTAAACATTAATTTATAATAAAGAATCTGGACTCACACGTAAAATTTTGTTTGGGGTTAGTTCGATTCCAATTCTAATATTTTTATGAAAAATAATGAAAA
This sequence comes from Paulownia fortunei, assembly GCA_019321725.1. NCBI lineage: Eukaryota > Viridiplantae > Streptophyta > Magnoliopsida > Lamiales > Paulowniaceae > Paulownia > Paulownia fortunei. The sequence continues at coordinate 1,804,316 of CM033121.1, forward strand.
TATTTATTGTTTAAAAATATAAAAAAGATTTTAATGTATGTTAGACGTGTTTGTAGGATCATATTATTATTTCTTATTTTTATATATTATTTTTATATCAATATAATGATTAGAGAATGTAAATATATATATTTTTATTAATCAAATTATTTTAATGTAAATAAAATATAAATAAACATATATGTATAATAGTGATTAATTTTTTTTATAATATTTTGGAAAAGAATAAAAATATTTTTGAAAAAATCAATATTTAAATATTTAATTTTATTTTTAAAAAATATTAAAACTACTGTAACTGGAACGAACTTAATGCAAACAAAGGGTAAAAGTTCTGGGTTTGGTAAAACTACACTTTCGTTTGTGATTATTAATGTCATGAAACCTAATTTGTAGACTTATATATATATATATATATATATAATATTGCATTATGTTGAAATAGGCTGTCTTGTAGGCTGTAGCATCCACCCAACCGCCGCAATAATATTGCCAGGGGCACGCTGAGTCTTGATTTTGACTGATTTTTTTTTCTCCATAAAACAATTACAGAAGCACAATGCTAATTGGTTTTCTGTCCAGCTATATTGTAAATGATATATTATTGTTAGTATCCATATATTTTCATTCGTTAAAACTAAAATCAAATGATTTAATACTATTTTTTTTTTTTTTTGCAAAACACATTTTCTCTTTCTCCAAAATACATATTAGTCATTTTTTTTTTACATATTCATATCATTATCTCAATAGAATATATATATATTCAAATCTTTCAATTATAATATTATTATAAATATATATCATCTGATTTTCACAATGATATAAAAACAGCGTACAACAATATAAAATCATAACATGACACCTAAAACTCCTACAAATATTACATCTTCACTAAAAAAATATATTTTCAAAAATAAAATCAAAGATAATTTTTTTTAGAAAAAACTCAAAATCAACCATTTTCAAAATACATTACATTTTTTCGAAAAATATATTTCTTCAAATATTTTTTTTTTCAAAATACTCCAAAACAAAACCAAATATACCCTTAGATTTGAGCTTTAAAATTGAAGAGGCGTTCTGCTCAAGGATGGTACATGGATTTCAAACGATGGCGCCGGCAGTCTACTGCCGGACGCCGGTAAATTAGCACATTGTAACTCATAGCCAACTCTTTGTATATTATGCAATTGGCAACAAGCTAGGCGGCCTTCTAATTCTTGCCAGATCACACACACACACACACACACACACACACACACACACATATATATATATATATCATGCTATAATTTGTTCGTCTCACATTAATTTAAGTAATTCTACAGTCCCTTTCATGATGTTACCTTAACCTTTGCCTTGACTACTTTCAAAATAGAATTAATTATATATTTATGTTACCTAAAATTGATCTTACAGGTGATTTACTTGCTTAATTACAATATTATATACAGTGGATCCTGTTACGATCTCAAAGATCACATTTTTTGTCGCGTTTAAAATATCTGATAATGATGCTCATTTCCAGATTAGGAACTTTTTGTTTAGGTAGAAATCAAGCCACCTTTTTAAAACTATATGGATTAATTAATGATTAATTAACAGTTAAAGTTAAAGGTTCAATCCAGGGTTGGTGTCTATGCTTTATTTTGTTGACCAATTGGAAACTATACTTCTTTTTAAAACTATTTGAATGCTTGGATAGAGGGAGAGAGTTTAGTTCTTGTTTTTATAATTGAATTGATAATTAAATTAATTTTTTTATTAATTAATAATTTAATGAATTGGATAGGTTTAATTGGTCGTTCAATTAATTTAATAAAAAATAATTATATTTTTTATAATATTATATAAAATAATAATATAATAAATTAATTATTATAAAATAAATAAATTTTAAAAATAAAAAATAAGAACTAAAAAATACATCTAACACAATTCAAATCCAAATAATCACATACATATAATTAAATACAATGATTAAAATTTAAACTTCCTCAAAAAATACAAAAAAAAAAAAACAAATAAACAAAATTGATTCTTGACCGGTTCAAATCATTTTTTATTTTTTTATAGTCATTTGGATCAAATTGACCATCAATTTTTAATCGAAGCAGTCGAGTTGACCGATTCAATCCAACTCTAAAAATACTGATCCCACTCAAATATATACAAATTTATATGTTATATATAATTTATTTAAAGTTTAAAAGTTGATCCCAAAATAATAAAATTATTTTTTATATGATCGAAAATATCTTTATATATTTATTCTAAAAAAATTCGAATCTTCTTACCCTAAAATTAAAATTCCTACGTTCGTCACTGCTTTCATGGTTATAAGTCGATTAATTAAGTTGTACCCAACCACAAATCTAGAGATATAAGTCAATATTGAATCAAATGAAGAAAGCATAGACGGGTTGTATTCTTTAAAAGTCAACCTTTACACATGACTTTAATATTGTAATTACGCCTAAGTAAATGATGAAATTCGGTCATAACTTGATAGATATTTCATGAAAGTCAACTTTGGTTGACGACTTTTTGTTATGGAAATTTAGAGTATGTCAAGCTAATTATGTATGCTTGGAAACCAAGTTGTCATAATTCTAATAAAACATTGAGTTTGTGTGGCAAATTAAGCAGGAATTATGATAGTTGTATTGAAATTAAACATACGAAATAGTCACCAAACACGAGTAACATACTAAATCATTCAACAAAAATTAATATTAAATTCCAAAGCGCACCTAAATTTCTTGTGATTGGATAATTCAACAAATTATGTTGTGTGTTTTCACGGGATATGAAAAAATATTGAGGATTTCAACTATTCTACTATAATTTATTATAATAAATAAAATAAAATATTATGATATCAACACATTAAAATTAGGATAAGTCATAGGTCTAATACTTTATTTATTTAATTAATTGTTTGCATAATAAACTTAACGGTGTTAATCAATTAATTAAATAGTACACAACATAATGTTAATATAATTGACCATTAAAGAAAATTCCATCAGGCTGTTCATCCAAAATATGATGGATTCAATCTTGTAAGTGGATATATTGAACATGTTGAACTTAAGTGATTATTGCATCATAGAATTTTCAATATCGCTAGTAATTTATTATATAAATATTTCCAAATTTAAGACCTCGATAAATATTAATTCCTAGTTAACCATGGAAGTTTTTTTTTTTATGCTTTTTTGAGTGAATCACTTAGTATTATTTAAAAATCACTACCATTAATTTTAGATTAAATATTTTGATTAGTCAATTTAAGTGAGTAGTGTTATAACCTCGAGTAGTTGAATTTTTCTAGAAGTGGTACGCGTAGACAAGGGCTAAGAAATAGACCTTCTAGTAATTAGGCACAAATAGTAGCATTATTTTAGGCAATTTAAACTTTTCAATGTGAAATAAATAGGTTGAAATTTTAATTTTTGATGAGATAATATGAGTCAGATAAATTCACGAAATAAATTTGCATGACTCTAGGGATGTTTCTAGAAGCAATCCTATGAAAATTAGATTCTTTTTTTTTTTTCCTTGTTAAACAATTAATTTAACACATGACCCGTGTTATATGGCCTTATCACACTACTCCCCAACATGTTGGCGCATTTCTTTTGGCCCACGTTAATTTCTTGTCTTTTCTCAATCCAAAAAAGAAAAAAAAAGGAAAAAAATGTTAATTATTCAGTTTCTTATTCCTCATTTTATTCACTTAATTAATAATTTGCTAATTTGGTTTTAGTAAATTAATAAGCATTTTCACAAAAATAAATCCCAAAAATGGGTTAATCAAGAAAATAGATAAAGATGATTCTATTTTGGTTTTGTCTTTTCGTCTTGTGAAGCTTCTTCTTACAGACAGAAAGAGAAGACCAGCCCAAAAGCAGAAAACCACATGAAAATGCAGATAAATTCTTGGAAAATTGCCTTCCCGCTGAAATTTCCAGTTTTTATGTGTGAAATCAAAGCAGCCCCACTATCTTTTTCATCTTTTTTTCCCCCTCTGAATTTTCAAATTCTTGTTTCATTTTTCAGACAGTTTATATCATTAGTTTTATGTTGAAAATTAGTTAGGGGGTTTACGTTCTTTTCTTGTTTAGTTTTTTGCTTTTTTTAATGAATAGTAGTTGAGTTTTGAAAGTGTCGTCGAGCCAATGCGCGTGTCCGAAGGCGCAAATCCAACGGTAGTGAAAGTCAAACCATCAGATCCAAGTCAATGTTCAAAGCTTTTGTGCCATGAGAAAAATCAAATGCCTGAATAATTACATGCCACATTTCCCCCTTCCTCCTCCTCTGCATGTTCTTTAAGGAATTATATATGCCCACAACGTCAGTCATATATATTTAAGTTAAGATAATCACTTCTTCAGGTTTTATATTTCACTTTGCTTTTGTTTCAGCTGAAACTCAGCCAGGGGCGTTAAATCAATTTTTGGCTCAGGGCCATTTTGTTGAAGTACAAAGATTGGATCTTTTTAAGATTTGAAGGTGGACTACATCTACTGGAATTTTTTGGGTTGTGCTTGTCTTTTGGTTTTGTCTGAATCTTGTGAGGCCGTCTCTTTCATATACTCTTGACATTTGTCACTTTTTCTTTCTCTTTGGTGAAATTCTTCTTCAACCTCTGTTCTGAATTTTTTTATTTTTTTATTTTTTTAAAGTTCTTTTGACAACTGGGTTTTCGAGTTATTGGGGCTGAGGCCTTTCTTGGGGTTGTTTTGTCTGGGGAAATATTTTTTTATTAACTGGTGGTTGGGAGAAAGGTTCTGATTTTTAAGCAGTTTTTTGGTTCTGGGTATTTTGTTAAAAGTAACTTCACCTGAAGGGCCGGGCAATATCAGAGTGCATTTTGCTATTGGTTTAAAGAAGGCCAAGATTTTCTCTTGTGGGAGTTCGGAGATTTAAGAGTTTCAGAGTTTGAAGTAAAATGAGAACTGGCAGAAAAAAGAAGTTACATTTTAGCAAGATCTACTCGTTCAAATGTGGTAAAGGAGCATTCAAAGATGATCATTCACAGATTGGGGGACCAGGTTTTTCGAGAGTGGTTTATTGCAATGAGCCAGATGGTTTGGAGGCCAGTCTTAGGCATTACGCCACTAATTATGTTAGAAGTACTAAGTATACAGCTGCAACTTTCTTGCCTAAGTCTCTGTTTGAGCAGTTTAGGAGAGTGGCTAACTTTTACTTCCTTGTCACTGGTATCTTGTCTTTCACATCACTTGCACCTTATTCTGCTGTTAGTGCCATCATTCCACTAATTATAGTTATTGGAGCAACCATGATTAAAGAAGGTATTGAAGATTGGCGAAGAAAGCAACAGGTAATTTTGATGGTTTATCTTGTTATATATATTTTTTTTTTCCATTTTTTCTCCTCCCTTTTAGCTATATCTAATAATAGCGCACGGACAAGTGTTGCCTTTTATGCTGGATATTAATTCTTCTTGGCTTAGATTATTTGACTTTTATAAGAGTTCTTGATATTCAATGATATATTTCTGGAAGTAGATGGATGTTGTTTACGGAATTTTCCCATGCGCATATTATTTTGAAAATGCCTAAATGATCGATGGTGTGGGAATGTTTTTCTTTTCAACAGTTGAGAACTCCAGCAAAAATGATTTTGACAACTGCCTTAATTCTTTTTTTTCTTACCAGTGAATTAAAGAGCTTACCTTCATACCTTCGATTTGCTTTTCTTGTTATGCATTTAAAATTTTTTACGTTACCGTGAGACTAAAATGTATTGGAAACGATCATGGGTAAATTTGAAGTTATGAACAGGAATAATCTGACAAGTTTTCAATGTCCTGTCCATTCAAAATATAAGTTTTGCTTCATTAGGGCTTGCGAGGAGTTTGATGAGACAGTTTCAAGCTTTCTATTTTTTTTCCGTCAATTAATTCCTTGAAGAATGCAAAAGTTTTGTTTTTAAGGCACATGAGATGCATTAGAAATGTGCAGTTATAGTTCCTGGAGTTCCATGCTGTCCATTGCCTATTCTGATATTCCTGTTTCCAGACAAATGTTTCTTAATGCTTTACTGCATGTTTAAAGGTTTTTTTAGCCAGTTTTTATGCACAGGTTGATAATGATCCACTTTTGAAATTTTTAGGATATAGAGATGAACAATAGAAAGGTCAAGGTACATCAAGGTGGTGGAGTTTTTAAGCAAACTGAATGGAAAAATCTGAAAGTGGGTGATATAGTGAAGGTGGAGAAGGATGAATTCTTTCCAGCAGATTTAGTTTTGCTTTCATCTAGTTATGAAGATGCTGTCTGCTATGTTGAGACCATGAACCTTGATGGGGAGACAAATTTGAAACTCAAGCAAGCATTAGAAGTAACTTCATCGTTAAATGAGGAACAGGACCTCGGAGATTTCAGGGCCGTAGTTAAATGTGAAGATCCTAATGCTAATTTGTACAGTTTTGTTGGAAGTATGGAATTTGAAGAACAACAACATCCTCTCTCTCCTCAACAACTGCTACTTAGAGACTCTAAACTGCGGAACACGGACCACATATATGGAGCTGTTATCTTCACTGGCCATGATACAAAGGTTATTCAAAACTCTACAGATCCTCCCTCCAAAAGAAGCAAGATTGAGAAAAAAATGGATAGGATCATCTACTTTTTATTTGGTGTTCTATTCTCGATGGCTTTTGTTGGATCAGTTTACTTTGGTATTGTAACCAAAGATGACCTGGAAGGGGGACATAAAAGGTGGTATCTCCAACCCAAAGATGCTAATATTTTCTTTGATCCAGAAAGAGCACCAGTTGCAGCTATATATCACTTTTTGACAGCATTGTTGCTGTACAGCTACTTGATTCCGATTTCTTTGTATGTCTCAATAGAAATTGTCAAAGTCCTTCAGAGCATTTTTATTAATCAAGATGTTCATATGTACTATGAGGAAGCTGACAAACCAGCTCATGCCCGCACCTCAAATCTGAATGAAGAACTAGGCCAAGTTGATACAATACTTTCTGACAAGACGGGCACATTGACTTGCAATTCCATGGAGTTCATTAAGTGCTCAGTGGCTGGTACTGCTTATGGATATGGTGTCACAGAGGTCGAAAAGTCTATGGCTAAAAGAAATGGATCTCCGTTGACTGTAAATGGAAAAGATTTTGCTGAGCATCCCCTTGATAGCCCTAAAAAATCATCTGTCAAAGGTTTCAATTTTGATGATGAAAGAATCGTCAATGGGAACTGGGTCAAAGAGCAGCACTCCGACGTCATTCAAAATTTCTTTCGCTTACTGGCAGTCTGTCACACAGCAATACCTGATGTTGATGAAAACACAGGGAAGGTCACATATGAAGCTGAATCACCTGATGAGGCTGCCTTTGTTATTGCAGCCAGAGAACTTGGCTTTGAATTCTTCAAAAGAACACAAACAAGTGTTTCTGTCAACGAGTTGAACCCTGTCTCTGGAAAAAGAGTTGAAAGGTCAGTATCTTGATTTTTCTACCTTGTATTTTCCCTTGCATTTGTTGCTTCAAAAAGTGGTTTTCCAATCTGGTTGCACATATGCAAGATGTCTCCATCTTAATGTTTATTGCACTTGCGCTCACCCTTTTGATAATAAGTTATTGGACTGCTTGCAGATAAGTAGAGGAATATTTCCTCGGAAATTGTTTTCTATTACGTAACCCTTCAACCACGTTCATAAAATGATAAATGAAAAACGTGTATTTGATAGTGTTGTGTGCAGGCAAATGGTCTGTGTTGTACACAAACATTATGTTATTTTTTATCAAGCAATATCTTCGCATTCTGAAAGAATTTCTGCTGATGCAGATCATACAAGCTGTTAAATGTTTTAGAATTTAACAGTTCAAGAAAGCGAATGTCTGTGATAGTAAGAGATGAGGAGGGGAAGCTACTGTTACTCTGCAAAGGTGCTGACAGGTTGGTTGTTTTTGCAACTTAATGAAGCTTTGAAACCGCCATCTTATCAGTGATTTTTCTGCTTTTGGTAGTTTTAAGCAATTGATTTGCTATTAATTAACCATCCTCGTATTTCTCTGCTCTCTTTTTGGCCTGATTGCAGTGTCATGTTTGAGAGGCTTGCCAAAAATGGAAGGGATTATGAAGAGGAAACCAGAGAACATGTCAATGAGTATGCCGATGCAGGCTTGAGGACCTTGATACTTGCTTATCGGGAACTTAGTGAAGATGAATATAAAGTGTTTGATGAAAAGTTTTCAGAGGCCAAAAACTCAGTTACTGCTGATCGTGAGGCACTGATTGATGATGTGACTGAAGAAATAGAAAAAGATTTGATTCTTCTAGGTGCAACAGCTGTTGAGGACAAGCTCCAACAAGGGGTGAGTTATAAGACAATCATACAGAACTACAGAGCATCACTCCCTGATAATCATTAGATGGATGCTGAATTTATTTTTCTGCTGCTGTTCCTGCCAGGTTCCTGAATGCATTGACAAGCTTGCTCAAGCAGGAATAAAAATATGGGTTTTGACTGGGGATAAGATGGAAACTGCCATTAACATTGGGTATATTCTCAGCACAATTTCTTGTAAATTAATTTGAGACAAATGAGATATCAACAGATTTCTGACTGTAAGAATCAAATTTGCAGCTATGCTTGTAGCTTACTCAGACAAGGAATGAAACAAATTACTATTACATTGGATAATCCAGAGATCAAAGCTCTGGAGAAAGTGGGAGAAAAGGATGCAATTGCCAAGGTAAAATCCTTTTCTTGTAAAATTCATTTTAATGGAAAAGTAAGAGATACTGATCAAAACTAAGAGCCCTAACAACTTACCATATTTATGGAAAATTTAATATTTACCTAAATGTTCACCTTCAATTATAAGTTTTGATAAAGAAAGCTTTGATATGACTTGTGGGGGTGGGCTTATAATTTAATTGCTCTTCAGCAATCAGTGTAATAAGAGGTACTGAGATTCTGCAATTTCATTTTATTTGTTAGGCTTCAAAGCAAAGTGTTCTTAAGCAGATCACTGAAGGGAAGGCTCTGGTTGCTAAATCAAGTTCTCAGGCTTTTGCCTTGATCATTGATGGGAAATCTCTTGCATATGCATTGGATGATGATGTCAAAAAATTGTTTCTTGAACTTGCAATTGTCTGCGCATCTGTAATTTGCTGCCGTTCATCACCGAAACAGAAGGCACTGGTGAGTTTATACCCTATCAACTGCAGTGAGTCTTAACTACTTGTGTGGCTGACTGGTGTCTTCTGTTTCTATTGTTGCCTACATCAATTTTTGTTAGCTTGATAGAACTTTCTGAATTTCTATGCAAGTAAAATCGCTTCTGATTATACAGGTGACAAGACTTGTCAAAGAAGGAACAAAGAAGACAACTCTGGCAATTGGTGATGGAGCCAATGATGTGGGAATGCTTCAAGAAGCAGATATTGGAATTGGAATCAGTGGTGTTGAAGGAATGCAGGTGGAAAATCTGATTGTCTATTGTTCATTATTCAGAATGCTATATGGAATGACAAGTATCCCTTTTATCTTACATCATTCTTCTTCAAATTTACCAGGCGGTCATGTCAAGCGATATTGCAATTGCTCAATTCAGATTTTTGGAGCGCTTGCTTTTGGTGCATGGACATTGGTGTTACAGAAGGATATCCACAATGGTAATTTTATTATTGATCTATTGCACTTCTGGGCTCCATTTGAAGAGTTATCTCTATTCTTATTTGGATAATTAGAAATCTTAAAACTATGTAAAGTCCATATGCTATGACAACAAATTACTACATACATTATAACTTCACAGGCCTTCATTTTTTATTTCCTTGTACTCTTTTTCATGCAGATTTGCTACTTTTTCTATAAGAATGTCACTTTTGGTTTCACCGTCTTCTTATACGAGGCTTATGCATCATTTTCTGGACAACCTGCGTACAATGATTGGTTTTTGTCTCTTTACAATGTATTCTTCACATCATTACCGGTGATTGCTCTCGGGGTCTTCGACCAAGATTTATCTGCTAGATTTTGTCTAAAGGTACGTCTTTATACAGCATCACGTTCATTTGATATTTATCTGAGTATGCCCTCCATTTACAAGAATGTTTCATTATTGCTTATTCTTTTGGCTTGATTTCCCATGGCAGTTTCCCTTGCTGTACCAAGAAGGTGTGCAGAACGTCCTCTTCAGCTGGCGCCGTATAGTTGGTTGGATGCTCAATGGAGTTTGCAGTGCCATCATAATCTTCTTCTTCTGCACAAGGGCGCTAAATCCTCAGGGATTTAACAAGGATGGGAAGATTGCCGATTACCAAATTCTTGGAGCGACAATGTACACCTGCGTTGTCTGGGTTGTGAACTGCCAGATGGCCCTTGCCATCAGTTACTTCACATTAATCCAGCATGTTGTCATCTGGGGTGGAATCGCTTTATGGTATCTTTTCCTCTTGGCATACGGGGCTATGCCTCCCAGTATTTCCACAACTGCATACAAAGTTTTTGTTGAATCTCTTGTCCCAACACCGGCTTTCTATATAGTGACCATCTTCGTCGTTATCTCAGCCCTTGTACCTTACTTTGTATACAATGCAATTCAGATGAGATTCTTCCCGATGTACCATGGAATGATACAGTGGATAAGGTATGAGGGTTGGTGGGAGGACCCTGAATATTGCAATATTGTGAGACAAAGATCTATAAGACCCACCACTGTCGGTTTTACTGCACGTTCGTTGGTACGAACAAATCCTTTGGAAGATAGGAATCAGAATCAGAGATAGCATTTTCCTATGTACCTTCTGGTCGTTTTTTGGTGAAAATGTGGGATTCTGAAGCATGTTGCTTTACACTTAGAGCTCTCCCATTGTGCATGATTGTGGTGTTGGTTCTATTTGCAAGTATACACCTAGAGGGTTTAGGACCCGCAAGGTCTGTACAGAAGTATAATTCAGATGTACCATATGTTTGTACCAACTATTTGTTGGCCCCATTTGTTTGTAAATTTTGACAGTAGCTTATGAGTATAGCCAGTACAGATTTATTCTTTCAATTTTATACCTTATAAAATCCGATATTTTTATTTTTAATCATATTGTATAATTAGGGTTTAGAGCTTATTTTGTAACAACTAAGTTTGTGGGTCAAGTTTGCAATAAAATCCCTCTTATTCCCCTTGTGTTAAGCCTACTTATCACTTTCCAACCATTTCTTCACACGCACAGCGCAACCATAACTTGGAGAGATTCTTCCATGCATTTTTTTTATTTTTTTTTGTTTTTACTAGTAAGGAAATATGGTTGTTGAATAAAACTCATACTTTGTCGTAGTTTTTGGATCCTGGTGCAACTCCAATGTCCAAATGCTTTGATGAACCAATCAAGCTCAATCAGTGGCTGAGGGGAATGCATGCAAAAAGACGTCAAATTTCAGTTTTGTCCAAAAGCAATAAAGCCAATTCAAGAAGCTTAAGATTTCAATTCTGCAAATCTGTGTCTCACAATAGAGGCAAGCTCCGTTTCACCAACGCTAACCAATCCCTCAAACAGCCTCTGCCTCACTCTTATGTATGGTATGAACCCTCTTTCAGTCATTCTTATAACAAACTTTCCTGCCAAAACAAATTGACGAACCTCCAAGCAACCCTCAAGAGCCAATTCATATGCCTTAAATCCAACATCCACACCCTCACTTTCTAAAAACTCAATCATCTCAACTGCTCTCCGTACGTCTCTGTTAGCCCGCATTGCAACAACTGCTTTCACAATCGTTTCCTTCCTCGGATTCAACACATGCACACCCACCATCTCCTTCACCATTTCTGCAACCCCACTAGTCATTCTAAGCTCACTCATTTCACTGATCAAAGTACCAAAACTATCCAAATCGGGAAGGCAACCGACTCTGCCCATTCCCCGCAAGACTTGAACAGCTTCTTCATACCGATCAACTTTGCACAGTGACAGAATGAGATAATTGCAAGTCCCAGAGTCTGGAGAATATCCAATTGAATGCATTTCTAATAGGATACTTGAAACGGCCTGATATCGCTGTAGGCGCTCAACCCATGCTTTGGAAAGCCAGAGATGAGTTTGCGGAACAGGAAGACAGCCAGAACGAAGCATGCGTTGCACGATTGCAAGCGCGAGCGGAAGAGGATTCGGGCTCTCAAGAGTGTAGAAAAGGAGACAGGAATAGGCCACACGTGGTCGGGAACGGGGCCGGATAGGGATGAAAGACTGCAAAATTTCATCGATGACACGGACTCTATGGCTTTCCGAGAGTGTGGAGAGAAACAAAAACGGATTTGGATTTCGACAAGACTCTTTCGAGGCATTGAGGAGCTCAGGTATTTTTTGGTAAGTCTTGGCTTCAACTGCTGCTCGTATGGATTCTTCAAGTGATCCTTGTGAAGATGCGGAATGAGCCAAGGAAAACTGAAGAAAAGCACGACTCAGAGGACGGAAGAGTGAGCAAAAGTTCGTAGCCGCCAACGCCATATTTTAATCAAAAACAAGTGACAGTCTTGAAAGAAGCATTGATATTCATGTAAAGCAGTAAAGGGATGCGGTAGTTTGATCCAAAAAATAGTATTAAGAGCTGAACAAGCCAGAAAATGCTAGTGAGTGTTCATTGGAGAATATGGTCGAACAGGTAATTTGCACCAAACATTTACAATTGGAAGAGGAGAGTGCCGGTCAGTGACAGGATTGAGAAGTAAAGTAAATAGTTGTAATGGTGGGAACTTATCGTTGACTGGCTGAACATAAGAGTTTCAGATTCTGCAAGTTATGATGTCTTTCAAAATTCTTGGCAGCACTTGGTAAGGAAGATGAGACGAGAAAAAGAGACGAATGTTGTGTGTTTTTTCTTTTCTTAATTTGTTCTAACTTGGTTTTTTGGTCCGTTTAATGTTGTGGGGGCTGTGCTTTTTCTTAACATTGAATGAAGGAATGATCAAAAAAGAGAGAGCCTGTGGTGTATGAAAGGAGAAAGACAAACAATTGGATTCCAAACAGACTTAATCTATTGGCATGTGACTAATTTGGAAAGATAATTCTCAAATTTCATGTATAAATTTATTCTTTTATCAATTTTATTTTCATCATTTCTTTTTTTACAAGGAAGGCTGTAATTTTACTTTCATCTCAACAACTCTAATTAAAAGAGAGAGTCACCCAACACGGTTCGCAAACTTAAGTGAAATTAAGACTGCTCAACCTCTAATTTAGCGTCTACGACAACTTTATTTTATCAAATTTCTAGATTTGATTGATATAAATGAATAATCTAAATTAAGCATGCCCTTGAGCCTAGACAGTCATCTTGTCTGTTGTATTATTGTTTAAATGTCAAATGACCAATTTAGATTGGACTGATTAGAATAGGCCAATTAACTTTTTATAACAATGTTGACACTTCATAACTTGAATTTAAAATATAAAATACAAAATAAAACATCTAATTAGAATAAAGAATAAAGCATGTGTAACTAAATCTGCCTGTAAACACTTATAAAAAAAAAAAAAATTCTGCAAGTAAAGACATTTAACAATTCTGCTATAGCTGTTTTTGACAGCACCTCTACTAGTGCATTAAGCTTTCCAATGTACAATTTTATATTGTTGTATTTTTCATATGAAATGATAGAAGATTGAAAGATTACTACGAATTTTTGAAGAACTAATGATAAGGTAAGTTGGCAGCGCCAAACAATTCCATCAAACGATATCGAACGTCGTCGTAGTCAAGCTCCTCTTCTTCCTTGAGGCATGAACGAAAACTCCTTGATGAAGAGGCCTCTCCACCCCAAAAACTTCCAAAAGCAAACTCACCCCTGCTTGAAAAGTCCTCCAACACGCTCTCGATTTCATCCATGCAACAACCAAACTGAAGGGATTCGACTAAGCAAAAATCTTTGATGTCAATTCTGAAGGAGTTGCCAAGACTCCTGAAGCTGTCGTCTTCATATCTTGTCATTTCTATCTGCACAATCTTGGTTCCTTTCTTCCGGGCCCTGAACTTTTTGGCGTATTCTTTAGTCTTTTTCAGTAGTTTATGTGGAAGTTTCAGCAGTATGAAGATGAGGATTTGCAGGATCATGCATTGGCAGCAACAACATATGACAATGCAGTCTGCAGCAAGCATGCTTCTATCATCCATGTCGATTTTCTGGAATATGATCGTGGGGCGGGTTGAGGTGGGGGTGGAGAGGTAGAAGAAGAAGAAGGTGATGAATGGAAGTCATTTCTTGACAAGGAATAAGTTCCTTGTTATCTTGGAAGGGTATTATGATGTGTGAAGCAATGAGAATAGCATGCTGAGAAGCTAAAAAAATAAATAGTAATGAGTCATAGTCAATGACTTCATATTCTTGCACTGCCTGAACAATGGGATGTTTGGCCTTGTAATAGAGCTGTAAACAGGCAATGAAAGATTGTTTCCTAAGGAAAACATAAGCTGTCCCAGCCTGATAACTTGCATTCTACATTTCACATAGATTCTTAGGATATAGGCATCTGTAACTTCCGCATCCCTCTAAAAAGTTTCCTGAGAAACTTGTCTTTGAAATATAGATATTCTTGAGAGGTGAAAACATGTTTGCTTTACTACTGAAACCACTTCACCAGCAGATTACAAAACTCAGCTGCACTCTTTTGTTTTACATTGAGTGGTCAGTTCTTGAAAATTTATTTTTGCCTAAACTGCAATGGCTTTTCTAGACTTCACATACATTAAAACTAGATACCGAAGGAATTGATAAAAATGGCCCTTCTCTTCATGAGTCTGGATCCACAGGTTAGTTCTTACAAATGGCATCAAATGCTTGCTTTCTTCCATCAGATTGATGGGAGCAATTTTGCAATATAACAAGGTCATGTTGTATGAATTTTTCTTGTATATTGCCTAGTGTTCAAAGGGGTATAACCAAGGATTTGCCTCTATTTGGAGGCAATACCATCATCATGTCTCGTTCACGATCAATTAAGTTTTTAGTACAAATCAATTGAAAAAAATGCTATGTTAGTACTCAAGTAACAAAGAAATAGATAGAGAAAATTGGCTTAATAGGTTGCCCCCTAGGGCTGATCCAACCCAAATGTTTAAATTAAATTTTGGGAGGGAGTAGTTTTTTATTTAAAAAAAAAAAAAAACACCAACCACCAAAACAAAATTAAGTCTACATATGAACAGACAGCAGAAATCATATGAAATTCGTACAAAAATGAAGCTTAAATTAAGAAAGCAAGCGTGATCAAATTTGAAGGATAATCACTCTTGAAACATTTTGGATGTGGAGGTGAGCTCTCTCCATTTTGTTTGTGGTTCTGCACTGACCATTGAAAGCATCTCAACAATAGAAAGGTCAGTGAATCCTATACATGAAGTTGAATTTAATACGAAAATCATAAAATTCATTTTAATTTTCCGTCAAAAGGTATAAAGGATTTCCCATCAGATGATGGAAGCTGGTTCAAGAGCAAAACTGAATAAGCTTTATTAGAAATAGATACTAACGAAAACAAAAATTTGCTTCTATTTACAGGAAAAAATTGCCCCAACAACTAGCAAGCAGAAAATATATATGAGCCGAAAACTACCTACTCACAGAAACCCAACTCACGTTGGAAAATCCGTTTAAACTAGATGCAGCAGAGACAGAGCGAGACGCAGCAATACCTCCCATCTTGAGTTGCCATTTCGTTTGCATCAATATATTCATCTTGGTTGGAAACATCCTTCGGATCTCAGTACATCAATCTCTCTTACTATTTTCCTGGTTGCCTTCAGTACTCCAGCTATTTTGACTGAAAAAATCTGTACTATAATCTTGACTACCAAATGCCATCCTCTGAAACAATCTAATTTCTGCAGATTGTTGTGCAGAGTTAAATATTTCACTTTCCCCCACTTTCATTCCATTTGTCAAATCTGAGGTAGCCATACTGTCAAAAGCCCTCACAACCTGGAAAGCATCAACACAATGGAAAAACTCCATCGGCAGCCAAAGAAAGTACACAGAAATTTCAGTTCTCACTACAAAATTTCTTACCTGTCCCATCTTGGGCCTCTTCGTGGATGAATGGCGCACACAAGCTGCTGCAGCTTCAATCAAACGGAACATCTCACCATCAACATAATTTCCTTCAAGCCTTGAATCTGCTAATCCCCCAAATTCCTCTGTCTCAAGTGCATGACTTAACAAAGGTCGGGCCTGAAAGAGACATATTTCAGATGAAAAAAGACTTTTGAATATCAATTGCCATCATAAACACATTATGTTTTGTCCAATTTCATAGATAAAAGCTATTCCGGTGAGAAAAACTATCTTCTGGTTTCGACCCCTAATTATTACAATGAAGCATCCAAGTCTAACACTAAGATAATAACCTTCACTAACAATAAAAATCACGCCCATGCTTCTTGACAAAAGAACATGAATGTCCAACATTATCTAGGCACACATTCGCAGGTGTAGAAAAGCAATTGAGTACATAAATCTAGGTATACGGAATCATAAATGGGATTTGTGCTTAACGAACTTACCCACTCAACCAGGCTCTCCTCCCCTAGCGGTTGAGATGTATCTACAGGCTTGCGTCCAGTAACTAACTCCAAGAGCACAACTCCAAAGGAATACACGTCGGACTTTTCAGTCAACTTGCCACTGGATGCATACTCAGGAGCCATGTATCTGAACCCAGACCGACAACAGATATTAGGTTTTAGAATAAGGATAAGACAACAAAAATAATTTCTTGATGCTCCCATTTAGCTTTCATTGAACCTAACATCCAGTTCTCGATGACCACTTACCCAAAGGTTCCCATTACGCGTGTGGTGATATGTGTATTCGCATCCATAGCTAATTTAGCAAGTCCAAAATCAGAAACCTGCAAAAGTAGTTTTTATAGAGAAGTTCTTGAAGACAAAAAAAAAACAGAGTTCGCCTGAAATTCATCATACCCGAGCTTCAAAGTTGCTGTCTAGAAGTATGTTTGATGATTTGATATCTCTATGGATAATACGAGGATGGCCTGAAAGATTAACCAAATTAGCAAATTAACATACTTTTTTATATAACATAAACGATGTAAAAAATTGCCAACTATAAGAAAATTATAAAACCAGAATAAGTTGAAGATTCAGCGCGCACAGGACCAGAATTTTTTACTGCTTATTATTTCTTATATATTAAATGACTGGTAAATCTCTTGTATTATTCACTCCTAAATCGCCTCAAGTTAACTCATCCAAAAATAATTAGAAACAAATAGAGAGAAAAAAAGTAACCTATTAAAACAAAAAATGCATTTTGCTCCAAATAATATATTATCCCTAGGAGTACATTAGGCAGGTCCTACTGAATTACTTTACTTAGCTATCATCGTTACTATCCAAACTTCAGAAATTGTGTACCCCGCTAGTACCCGCAATATCAACAAGAATAATATAAACTTCAATAAGGCAGCCCTCTGCAACTTGAGTCTTGTTGTCAAAGCAGGTGTTTTATTTTATCCTAGTTTGTCCTTCTATGCAGTGACTAAGAATTTATTAATGATTTCCGATTTTTTTTCCTTTATTTTTGCTTTCCCTTTCGGATTGAGAAACAAGGGGAGTATTTAGACAATCTAATCATCATCATCAAATAAAATATACGATCAGTATGACATGTCTCAGTATTCTCTGAGTTTTGAAAAAGGCTGAATCTGACATGGGCCATCATTTTCGGTGCATATTTCCAATTCATAACTTAAATATGTCCATTCATAATATATTTCTAATCATGACAGAAGGCAGCCAAATCAAATCAGATGGGGGCAACCTACCAGGATCCAAAAGGGAGGGGACAGATAAATAGAGACACATTTTTTTTGAACAAGAGATAGTATGGGGACAAATTTCAATAAATTTAAAGATGTAATAGGAGAAGAAAAATTTAAACAGCTTACAGTCTTCATGAAGGTAAGCTATTCCTCGAGCTGCACCAATAGCTATCTTTACACGTGTAGCCCAATCCATAACAGGCCTACCTTCACCTGAAAAGAAGTAAAAGAAATATCAATAACTATCTCCTCAAAAAACCATATTTCCACATCAAGCACTAATATTTACCATGAAGATGGAAGTAGAGGGTATTATTAGGAAGATAATCAAATACAAGCAGCCTTCTGTCTTCGGAAATGCAATAACCTACAAGTGCAACCAAATGACGATGGTGTATACGACTTATTATCTCGACTTCAGATCTGAATTCCTGCTCCCCCTGTCCTCCACCAAGCTTTAACTGCTTAACTGCAACCTCTCTACCATCTGCAAGACTTCCTTTGTACACATAACCAAACCCGCCTTCACCCAAGAGATTCTGGGCTGAAAATCCATTAGTGGCATCAACTAGTTCTTCATAGGTGAACCATGACCTTGAGTTGCCCAAGCCACCAGGCTCATGGGGTGAATAGGTAATACCATTGCCAGAGCCACTTCCATTATTGGGTGCTGATATTTGCACTTTCAGTAAGCCAGAATCTGGGCACAAATCAGATTACTTCTTAAATCTCCTTCCAAATGAAAAAGGATACATGTGCAGACAGAAAATCTAATATACAAGTGCTAAGAAGTTCACCTGATTCTGGAGAAAAACGAATAGAGGTTGGCATAATGTAACCACCATTGTGTCCAGAAGCCTTTTTCTTTCGCTTCCACACACAGCAGGCTGCAGTTCCAAATATACCAAGCAATAGGAGACTAAGCGCCAGAACAATTGCCACTGTGCCTCCAGTACCAATGCCTCCACCACCTGTGGATGGTGAACTTTCCGGTGCATTACCACTGGAATTATTGGTGCTTGTATTACCTGGTGGAGCCAGGGATGGTAAAGGAGGAGAACGGGATGGCGGTGAGACAATGAAGGGAGGAGGTGGTGATGTTTGTATAGAAGGTGGCGGCGGTGATCTTGGAGGAGAATTTGAAGATGGTGGAGATGATGGTGGAGAACGAGACGGAACTGGAGGTGTGGCAGGGCTAGGGGGTGGCACAAATGGTGGTGGTGAATTTTGGGGTGGTATAGTCGGTGGAGGGGAACTTGACGGTGGTGGTGGTGAATTAATAGGAGGCTGGCGTCGTGGAGGTGGAGGTGAACTTTCTGGTGGTTTAGTAGTTGGTGGAGGTGGGGAGTTACTTGGCGGCTCTGGCGGGGGTGGAGGTGGATTAGTTGACGGAGCAGGTGGTGAACTAGGAGGATCAGATGGTGGAGGGGGTGGTGGTGAACTAGGAGGATCAGATGGTGGAGGGGGTGGTGGTGAACTAGGAGGATCAGATGGTGGAGGGGGTGGTGGCGAACTAGCTGGTGGATCAGGTGGAGGTGGAGATGACGTTGGAGGAGGACTAGATGGTTGACGAGGTGGACTTAAAGATGGAGGTGGTGTATTGGCTGGAGGAGGTGGACTTAAGGATGGAGGTGGTGCATTGGCTGGAGGAGGTGGAGAGGATGTAGGTGGTGGGGAAGCCATGGGAGGCGTTACACTGGTGGGAGGAGGGGATTGTCGTGGTGGTGTGAAGGTGGGTGGAGGTGAATTGAGCTGAGGTGGAGGTGCACTAGGAGGGTCTGGTGGAGGTGAATTGAGCTGAGGTGGAGGTGCACTAGAAGGGTCAGGTGGAGGTGCACTAGGAGGTTCTGGTGGTGGTGAATTGAGCTGAGGTGGCGGTGCACTAGGAGGGTCTGGTGGGGGAGAATTTGATGGATTAGGAGGCGGAGAAGAAGGCTGAGGTGGTGGAGAGTTGGAGGTAGATGGTGGGGCAGCAGCAACTGGAGAATTTGGGGATGGAGATGTAGATGACATCTCACCAGCCTCTAAATCAATCAACTTTTACCATTTCTACCAAAACACCAGCATATCTACTTAAACTTCGATATCGCATACAAGAAATCCACGCAAAATCCACAATGTACTGAAACAAATTGAGTACAACAATCGAAGAACTCAGAACATCATCAAGGCTTTCCAGAATAAAAATCGGCTCAAGCAGTTCATCAACAATTATGCTTTAATCACTCGTACTTTCACAAAAACGAGAAAAAGAATTGAGTATATCAGAATTGCCATAAAGGTTCAATCTTCGATGAAACTCACTCAAAATCACCTGGTATGGCCCAAAATAAAATCTTGCGTGGAACCCAGTAATCAATTTCCATTCCAATGCAATCCCAGTTGTCCAATTCTTTCTTAACTTCCAGCAAACAGAAAACTCTTAATCACCCACATCAATTGAAATCGGTAGAACGAGAAAAAAATCCGCTCAACCAGATCATAAAATTCTCTTACAGCAAAACTCACAATCCTAGATTTTACCGAAAATCCCAGCTTTTAGCTCCAGAACAGTAACCCAAATAAACAGAAAAAAAAAAAAGGCCTCAAATCTCGCACTTCAGTTTCAGATAAACAAAATTAAATATTACACGTACAATCACTTTTCTCGAGTGGTCTTGCAATCTCCAAACGCAACATGCAAAAAAAGAACCATGTCATAAAGAGGCCATAGAATAGACACCAGATGTGTACAATCCAACAAGATTTTATCACCTTTCTTTTCCAATTGTCAAAATTTTCCACAAAGCTATCATCAGCAAATTTGGAGAGTACAGGTGTAGCCAGATTTTGATGAACGCACAAAAAAAGGAAGCTACTTCCAATTCTTGGAAGCTAAAAACCAAAACACGGAAAATGGGGTCTGTCAAAAAATGCACAAAATGAAAATGCCAAGTACTGACAGCGACTCTCCAGACAAATACTGGAATAAAAATTAAAAACTCCTCTTCCAACTGTTTGAATGTGAATATCTTTGTAAATTTCGTAGTAGGGTGTGTTTGAGATTTGAAAAATCATAAGGTCGTAGTCAATTATGATTATGTGCTGATGAAGATTATTGCTCGAGTTGAACGTCAAAACCTAAGTATTATATTATCAAAGTCTAAACAAGATTACGCAACGCTGGGGCTATTGCATAGAGAGAGAGAGAGAGAGAGAGAGGGGGGGGGGGGGGGGTCAGCGCCAGAATAATCAAACCTTTATTTTGGCGTGTTGGGCTTTATAAATAGTCTTGCTTTGGGTCCATTGCACTTTTTTAAGGCAAAATTAAGATTATTTTTATTATTATAAAGAGTATATTTTTATTAAAGTTACTTCTATACGGATTTAAATTTAAATTTAAATTTTTTACATGCAAAATTTCACATTTTTGAATTACATACACTAAATCAAATTCTTGTGTCATAATATCTATGATAAAGCACGTGATAAATCATGCAATAAAGCACACGATAGAAGCAAAATATTCTCTTTTTACTATAATAAAAATAAATTATTTTATTTTTGAACTGCTTTATCTTATTGATATTTTTTTATATGATTTTAGCATTATTAAAAAATCAAGACTTAATATTTGTTAGATCATTTCATACTACTAGATTAGATATAAAAAATATTGATAAAATTATTCATTGATTGCATTTAAAAGCAGAATACTCAAATTAATTGATCAATTTATAATTCTACACGAATGAAGTGTAGAATTGTTTCTTTTTTTCTTCTTTCAATACAAATAGCTATGGAGTATAGAATTGTCGGTTACAGTGAAAAATGACACTAAATTGATCAAACAGGCTCTTAAATATAAAAAAAATTGGATGCAATATAATTATATTCATGCAAATATGGTGTTCTGTGGTTTTGAAAATTCAAATTTGGTATGAATAACAATCCTATTTCTTTTTTCTCATTTTTGTTCAGAAAATTGACATCTTGTTTATATATTTTAAATGTTCTCTTAAAGTGCTTCCAAAATAAAAGTCAAAACTAGAAACTCTTTGCACTGAGGATTGATAATTTAAAGGCATAAATGAATCTTGAATATATTATTTTTCTTTGAATGTTTATAAAGTTTTAAAAATTATATTTAAACTTTATTTAATTATTAATCAAGTTTAATAACTTAATCATTTTATATATATTTTATTATTATTTTATTAATTGAGTCGAACTTAAATCAAATTTTAAAATTTATCGAATAAAAATACGTTCAAACTTAATTTGTTAAGTTAACATAACAAACTCAAATGAACCTTTAACAATTCATTTCGAGTATTAAATAAATTAATTTATTTTACACCCCAAATTGTTATAGCTACTCGAGGCACAAGTAAATTAGAGTAATAATTTCCTGTTGTACTAATGTAGATTTACATTTTGTCTTTAAAGTAAGGACTGAAATAATAGTCCGACACAACAACAAGAGCCAAAGAAGAGAAGAAAAAACAGTATAAATGATAGTAATAAAATCATGCTACATGATGTGATCTTCAATGTCAAGAGTCAAGATCCGAGCACACATGAATAAAATCACAATAAATTTCATTAGTAATTAACACATTTATAAAAATGATTTAACCTATGTTGTCATAAAAGTTCTTTAAACCCCTTTCATTACAACTCCAAACATACCCCCACAATTAACGTGACACCCTACACAAATTATTAGTTATATTATTTCATGCTACTAGATTAGATAGAAAATTATTAATTAATTTATTTTTTAATTATACTTAAAAAATACTTAAATTAATTGATCTACAGTGTTAAACTTAAAATTCTAGACGAATGAATTATAAAATTGTCTTCTTTTTTTTTAATACAAATAGCTGTGGGGTATAGGATTGTCGGTTGATTAGGACCCTTCCTTTTTCTATTGCCACTGTTTGGTTAGAATATTTCAATATCCTTCAATTCAACTATATTTGCATCATGAATTTATGAAGGCGACTGATTCCTCGATATTATCAACGACATATTATAGTATAATTAAAAAAATTAAATTGAGCAAGCTGATGTCCTAATTTGAATATTAAATTCTATACAACTGGCACAAGCCTGCTAGAGTTTGAAAATTTCTTGTAGTGAATATATTTTAATTTTATGTTGAGAAATGTATAAATCACTAATTCATGTATAGAATTAAATATAAGTCAATAAAGGAAAATATAACACATTTATAATTTTTACTATGATCCACAAACGTTCAATGTTTTAAAAGTCAACCTCGCAATTTTTAGTTCGTCTATTGCGATTTTTTGCCAACTATAATATTTTCTCTCAATAATACTTATACGGGATCAAAGTATTTATTTATATTGGTATTTATCTATATTTATTGCACCAACAACTTTGATTTTTTCACAGCAGTCTTTTTATAATCAGACTAATGATCAAATAAGTCTTTCTTTCAATCAATAATTCAATCGGTCGGATCCGTTCAACTGTCGATTCAATCGATTTAATGAAAATTGATTATATAATGTAAAATAATAATATAATAAATTAATTATTATATATAATATAAAAATAATAATTAACTAAACAAATATATATATTTAATAAAATTCAAAATCTAAATAATCACATGTATATAACCGCATACAAAATTTAAATTAAAAAAATAAAATAAAAAGGTACCTAATCTATTCAATCGATTTGATCGATTTTTCAATTTTTTTTACCCAAATATAATAGACTAACCACCAATTTGGGATTAAATCCATCCAACTAACCATTTCAGTTTTTAAAACATTTGTCAATATATACGCCTCACCCTTTGGAAATGAAACCACACTTTAGCACAAATATATTATGAATTGTCTATTTATTCATTAGGACTAAAAAGTGAATCAATACTTAATTTAAGCATATAAATTAAGTTTAAATATAATTTTAAATTTGATAAAAAAATTCAAATTAATTTCAAATAATAACTTATTTGGCTGGATGTGATCGTAAAAAAATTCACACTTGGAATACTATATTGTTAGTTTAAATTTGACGTTGTTAATCCTATTTCAAGGTTTTGCCTTTATTGAAAATGAACACCCTTATTTTTAACCTTCATTAGTTAAAAAATAAAATTTAATCTTTCAGAAATCTATGTAGTATTTATTACTAGCTGTGGCTCGTGAACTTATGAATTATGATAAGTTTTTCTTTTGAATTGTCACTAACTATTGAATCACGGGTAGTCCCAATATATCTTTTTGGTTTATAATGATCCAAGTTGTCATTTCGAACACCATGACAAACTTCATAAAGTAACTAAGGACATGACTTATATTTATATTGAATTACATAATTTCCAATAATGTTTTTTCTTTGTAATATCTCCTTCAGATGATCATAGTAACTACAAAGGGTCAATCCTAACAAATATTAGGAGATAAAAAATACTGCCCAAACAAATACTTTTTCGACTTGTCATTTAATATGATATCAAATCGACCAAATAAGATGTTTTGAGTTGAAATCTAGTCGTTCATTTATCAAAAAGAATTTTACATGATAGTTTTAAAAAAATATTGTATATCTATGTATGAGTTAGAGATAAAATATTAAGTATTTTTTTTTCTGAGAATTTAAATTTTTAAATGAGATGGTTAGAGTGAAGATTTACTTGACAATAAAATAATAATCGAAATTCAATTTTTTTTTCTTAAGATCTCCTTAATTGTTCACCAATTTACACAATTTTTTTCACCTTGAGATTTTAGACCCAATAACCAAGACCTAAAAAGCATAATCTTTCCTTTTATTTTTTATTTTTATTTGTTTAGATTTCATTAGATATTATGACAAGTTCTAGCACATTTGTGAGGCTTCTTAACATAAAAGGAAAGAAAAGAAAAAGAAAAAACCAAAGAGAGAAAGTGATTCAAAACTAACCCCCTATTAATTTACAAAAAGGGATGAAATTAAATACAGAAGAGCACCCTAATTGATGCGTCCTTAGAATCGGGATAGTCGATGATGACGTGGAAATGTCGGTGTGATAAAAAGGGCCACCCACTATGCAGACAATATCTGAACGCCACAATACTCCCAAATCTAAAGGTTCCTCCCCAAACACACCAAATCTAAAGTCTACCTACCTGGTATAACTATTCCAGTATCACAGTGGCATTTACTTAATTACTTTTTTCATAAATTATAAGTATATACATGAAAATAAATGATGTAGAATACAAAAATGCGTCCACTTATAATTAATTGACATAACATTTATATTTATCTCTTACAACTTCCTTTCCAAATTAATAGCTTAATTTAATTATTCTTCCTAGTGTAATTACTAATATTGAAATCAATTCTTTCAATAAGTAATTCAATAGTTTTCAATAGCATGACATGACAAATATTAAGATTTAAAAATTTAATAACGTTAAAATTACCAAAGAATCAATATGATAAATCGACCAAAAAAATTAAAGAATTCGACTTCTAATTGTAAAATGGAATTGTTGTGAAATAGAGGAAATATTTCTTGTTACCAAATGATCCATAAGAGCTACCTCTAAAGAAATTGTCACCTACAAGGTATAAAAACTCAAAATTACATAAGACTAAGCTAAGACCATGGGTATTGAAGAGTTCAAAGGACTTTTCATTGTCACTGTCCCCAACCTGTAACCTGTCTCCAAGCTGAGCTGGAATTTGCTAGGTTTAGGACTAATTTGATATTAAATCAAATTATCAAATTTTGGAATATCTTAATAATTCTTATTTTGTGAAGATTTCAAGAATTTAATTTTGATTTTTCTTTTTGGATGTGGGCCTAATGAAAAAATGAGCTGGAACCCAACATCATTGGGTTTTCTTGTTGATAATAAATTATGAATAAATGTACTGAGAAGTATATTATGTGAGGACAAATTTTTATTATATTAATATTAAACAATAAGGATAGTTTAAACAAAATCGATGAGCTTTTTTTTTATTTTAAATATTAGATAACAATGTGTAACCAATTAATAAATAAAATACCCACGGCAATTTTTCTTTCAATTTTTTTTTTCAAAAAAATAAATAAGTAAATTATGGATTTGTAAGTTTTAAAAAGATGTCATATGTCTTTGTCGTATGGTTATCGATGTCCATCTATCAATAGTTTTTTTTTTTTTTTTTTTTCCTTAAAGGAATAATTATTGGTGGTTAACTTTCTTGTTTGCTTCAATTGTTGGGCTCAAGCAGAAAAGACTGTTTTATACGCAAGAATACCCTCTTTCGTATAATTTATGTATTTCTATTTTCGTACTTGAATACGATCAAACTTTGAAAGTTGCAACCTCGGCCCAACTCAAGTCCAACATCATTAGTCCCAGGAGCCCAATATTACTATAGCCCAATATTGCAACAAACAAAACGAAAACTTTGATATTGGGTTAGCATTTTATCTCCTAGCAATCCAATTGGTCGGAGAAGTTCGATAAGTTTATGTTTCCTTAGTTAAGGAAAACACGCTCAATTTTGTTAGGTTTGAGGGGTAAATTGATTATTTGAATTGTGATTAATATTCTTAAAACATCATTCTAGTCAAATTTTGCGACAAGTGTGTGTAATTAAAAATCGACTAAGGACGTAATCTGCTAAATATTTTCTTATTATTAATTTATTTTTAAAAATAGAACGAGAAACGTGTCATTTTGAGATGATACGAAAGAAATAAATTACCATTTAGCTTTTGTACATTTATGTAATTCTTATTTATTTTTTATTTTTTTGCATTTTACTTTGGTTGGTCAAGTGATTTAATTTATTTTCTTCCCACTCCAGTCAGAAGTAAAACACAGTGTCAATTCGTTGGCCTTTTCTAATTTTCTTTTTTCTCTTTTAGTAGTCTAAAAATTTGAAATATTGGACTGCATATATTATATTATTCTATTTCTCTGTCTGCTTGCTAGATTTATAAAATCTCACCATCTTAATATTGTCAAAAAGCAGATGGTATGAATTCCATAATGTTCAAATGCAAATCTCAGACTTTCCAATTTAATAATTAATGAGCTGCCCAAAAAAAAAAAAAAAAAAAAGAGAATATAAGAACATTTTCTATTAAGTGACAAATTATTTGCTTTTTTCGCCAACTCCAAAAAGGCGTTCGTCTTTCTCCACTCCATTGTTTTTCTTGTTATTTTCTCTAAATAACCAAATAATTTTTTATTTATTAATTTTTTTAATTTTTTTTTTCTTTGTTCTAACATTTTCCTCGTCACTCGTATTTTAGTCATCCTCATGTTCTCATTTATTCATTGCTATTTATTTCTTGTTTCAAAGGCTAAGCACGTTTTATATTTTTTTAATCTAATTTGAAATCGAATTTTGATTTTGACACTTTAGCAGCTCGCTTTTGTTGTTTTCAAATATTCAAACCTTGACAAACACAAGTCACATTCTTAGCAGCATCCCACAAATAAATCAATTTCATTATCCATTAAATATTTTATTCCAAACTGTAGATTAGTTTAAGAGTTTAACATAATTTAAACATTATCTGCACGAAAATTCAATTTTTAAACTTGTAATAATTTTTACTATACTTATAACTATTAAGTAAATATTTCTCTCATATTTTTATAAATGAATTATTAGTATTCCAATAATTAAGGGTGTCATAGCTGTTGAACATTCATATTTATGTCTCGTAATAGTTCATTTCCAAATTAATAGCTCATTTCCTACGATGATCACTTAATTTAATTCTTTTTTCAAGTGTAATTACTAATATTTAACCCAATGTTTTTAAGAAGTAATTCAATAATGTTCAATAACATGACAAATATTAAGATTTAAAAATTTGATAACGTTAAAATTCTCAAAGAATCAATATGATAAATAAATCGACCTAAAAATTTAAAGAATTTTGACCTCTAATTATAAAACGTAACAATTGTTGTGAAAAAGAGGAAATATTTTGTGTTACCAGATTATCCATAGAGAAATTATCGCCTACAACATATACAAACTCAAAATTACATAAGACTAAGCTATGGCCATCGTAAGACAATGGAAAAGATCAGGGTGTTGAAGAATTCAAAGGACTTTTCATAGTCACTGACTCCAAGCTGAGCTGGAATTTGCTAGGTTTAGGACTAATTTGATCTTAAATCAAAAATTTGAAATTTCTTAAATAATTATAATTATGTGAAGATTTTAAGAATTTAATTTTGTTTTTCATGGATGTGGACAGGATGAAAAAATGAGCTGTTGGGTTTCTTGTTGATAACAAAATTGTGCATTTAATACACTTTAGGGGGTGGTTATGATCTTTAACCACTTGTATGTTTGGGCGAGTTTGTAGGTATGATATCCATAAGACCAATTTTTACTACATTAACATTAAACAACAATGATAAATTAAATGAAATATGTGAGAGTTTTTTTTTTAAAGAAATATTAGATAACAACGTTTAACCAATTAATAAATAAAATACCTACTGCAAATTCTCTTTCATTTTTTTTATTTAAAAAAAAATAATTAAATTATGAATTTATATGTTTTAAAAAGATGTCATATGTCTTTGTTGCATGGCTGTCGATGTCCATCTATCAATAGTAGTTGTTTTTTTATTTTTTTTGTTCCCTTTTAAAGGGAATAAATTTTGGTGGTTAACTTTCGTGTTTACTTTTAATTATTGAGTTCAAAAAGGAAAGACAATGTTTTATACGCAATAATACCCTCTTTCGTATAATTTATGTATTTATATTCTCGTACTTGAATACGATCAAACTTCGAATGTCTCGGCTCAACTCAAGTCCAACATCATTAGTCCCCACGAGCCCATTATTACTACATCCTTTTTAAGTCTTCAGGACCTCCATTGAAATTGCACCTAACAAAAACGAAAACTTTGATATTTGATTAGCATTTTATCTCCAAGTAACGTGTTACTTTGGGAGAACACAAGAAGTAAACTGTCATTTACCTTTTGTTTATTTGTGTAGTTTTTTATATTTTTTATTTTTTTGCATTTTAGTTTGTTTGGTCAAGTGTTTTAATTTATTTTCTTCCCAATCCAATCAGACGGAAAACATAGTGTCAATTCTTTGCCCTTCCCTTTTCTAATTTTCTTCATTCTCTTTTATTAGTCTAAAAACTTAAAATGTTGTATTGCATATATTATACTTTGGCGGCTTGCTAGGTTTATAAAATCTCACCATCTTAATATTGTCAAAAAGCATAGCAGTGTTTTTCGTAATTGGACTAATGACTAAATTTATTTTGCGATTGGTCACTTGTTTAATCGTTAGTTCGATTGGATTAATAAAAATTAATTATATTTTTTATTATATTATATAAAATAATAATATAATAAATTTATTATTATATAATATATTTTAAAGATAAGAAAAGATAAATAATCAACTAAAATAATATTTAATAAAGTACAAAAACTAAATAGCTACATATATATAATAAAATATTAAATTTAATTTTTTTTTAAAAAATAAAAAATAAAAAATAAAAAATTAATTTGACAAGTTGAATGAAAAATTAATCGGATCGAACGTGGATTCTGATTAAATCAATCAATTCGATCAGATTTTTTATTTAAAAACAGAAGGTACAATTTCCATGATCTTCAAAGGCAAATTTCGGACTTTCCATTGTAATAATTAATGAGCTGCCCAAAGTGAAAAAAAGAAAAAGAAAGAAAGATGTAAGAACATTTTCTTAAGTGACAAATCATTTACTTTTTTCGCCAACTCCAAAGCAGCGTTGGCCTTCCTCCACTTCATTGTTTTTCTTGTTATTTTCTCTAAATAACCAAATAAATTTTATTTTTTGATCTTTTTAATTTATTTATCTTTTTCCTAACATTTTCCTCGTCACACGTGTTTCGGTATTTTAGTCTTCCTCGTGTTCTCATTTATTCATTTCTAATGTATTTCTTGTCGTCAAAGGCTAACCACGTTTTATATATTTTAATGCAATTGAGGTCGAAGTTTGATTTTGACACTTTAGCAGCTCGCTTTTATTTGTTTTCAAATATTCAAACCTTGACAAACACAAGCCGCATTCTTAGCAGCATCCCACAAATAAATCAATTTCATTATCCATTAAATATTTTATTCCAAACTGTAGATTAGTTGTAACATAATTTAAGAGGGATATAAACATCATGTGCGCAAAAATTTGCGCGGAAAATTCAGTTCAGATCTTTTTCCTATCTTGTACTTTTAGCACTGACTTTTCTTGTAATTGTAATAATTTCGACTATATTTATAAATATTAAGTAAATATTTCTCTCATATATCATTAATTATTTATTAATATTCCCCTAATTAACTTTTTCGTCTTTGTTTGTCCAAAACGACACGACTAATGTTTTAGTTTTATTTAATACGGTAGTTGGTTTTTTTACGCAATATTTTATGGTGCCATTTTCTGCTTGCAATTTTTTTTTTTCTCTATTTCTCTCTTTATGCACTTTTTTCATTCTCTATTCGGGTGGATAAAAGTTGTATAGTCTCTCCACGAGAATTTGTGGCCATGTTCGGTGTTATTTTCCTACAATATTAATGAAAATGTGTTTGGTAATTAAAAATTTATAAAAATAAATTTTTATTTCTCAAAATATTTATCAATATTAGTTCAATCAAATAATCATATATCTTAATATACTACCACTAATTACAGCAAAATCATTTTGACAAAATCATTTTGACAAAACATTTACAGTTAAAAATATATCATAAAATGATGAAAATAAACTTATTTTCAGTATTTTTTTACAAATGAAACACATCATTATTTCTTAATAACTTATCCTGATGTATTTTTTTTCTTCACACCTTCTTCAATTTTACTACTCAAAATATATATATATTTTTTCTGAAATAATGAAAATAACACCAAATATAAAAGTGCTATTTCTTCTTAGTTTTTTCTAAAATTTAGCATGATAGAATTGAAGACTCTTGTTGTGTACATTCCTTAAATAGCATGCACTAGAAGATTAGTACTCTTGTGCATTTTCCTTAAATAGCATGTAGTAGAATATTAGTATTTCTTTTGACCTGAAAATAAAATATTGGACTCTTAACATGATTTTAATCAAATGTTAACGTCAGTTGCAACTGACTGATGCAATAAAATCATATATTTATATAAAATTAAAAAAATATTAAAATACGTCTTTCCAATTTTATATAATCAATAGTATAATACATCTGCACCTAATATATTATCTATCGAGTACAAAAACTTACAATTGACATTCAAAAGTTTGATTCTTGGATTATTGTTCGAGATTAGACATATATTATGAATTTCTTCATGCAAAAATCAATATCATTGATTTTATGAATGGTGGCTCCAACGAACGAGTTTATGACACGTTCCATTTTAATTGATTCATAACATGCAACGACAAGTAATTCTAATGTTGCATTGGTTTTCACTTGTGAAAATTGAGTCAATTTTTTTGACACTCACAGCTGGAGTGAAATTTCCTATATATGTTTTCCCCTACGTATTTGGACCGCAGTCACCAAGATTACCAACCTGTAGTAAAAGTCATGAAACCCTTGTATCTCAGAAACCTATTAAACAATCATATCCCTCGTAACAAAATAATTCATATATCCCTTTGGTCCTTAGGAGCTAGTCTGGTCACATCCTTTGAAAATATATTCAACATGGAAAATTTTATTTGATCTGTAGAAAAGAAAATTCAGCTAATTTACCATGCCCTCCACCAAATACTTAATAATAACGCGCCTATATATACCTCATCCCGTTGCAAAAAAAACAACAACAACTTGCCAAACAAAAGCAATTTCAATCCTGCTTCATCTCTCTAATCCAATCCAAGAAAATGATTCAAATCATGCCTAAATCTGCTGTATTAAACTATATGATTTTGATTATCACACAGCTAAAGTGGGCGTGGGATTACGTTCTTTATCAATCTTTCTTTCAACCTCGTGGAATCAGGTTACAAGAATATGTTGACAGCCTCAGCATAACTCAGTACGAGAAGAATATGGGTTCCGAGGAATTAGCAGAATGTGCTGTCTGTTTGTGCAGAATTGATGAAGGAGATGAAGTTAGAGAACTGAGATGTGACCATTTGTTTCACAAAGTGTGCTTAGATAGGTGGCTGGGATATGGGCATGTGACATGCCCATTATGCCGGAATAATTTGAAGCCGCCTCGTTTCACGGAGGAGCTCCACCAGGAGTTGGTAGTGATCAACTTTTGCGCCGCCAGATCAAGAGATGATCGCTGCACATGGTGGCTACGTTGATATATTTTTTTGATGTATAAATTTTAATTTATTCATTCATTTATGTCCAACTATGCTACCCAAGTACATGAGATGCCTACCTAGAGACAATGTTTTTTTTTTTTGGTGGGGGGGGGGGGGGGGTAGTATTCGATACATGAAGTACGCGATAAGATATAGTTCTTTTTGTTATTGTACTTCGAAATGGTAATGACAAATTTCTGTAATAAAGCAAAAGTTATAACAAGGTGAATATAATATTTTTTTGGGTAATTTGAATATAAAGTTTATGAGCAAGAAATTTGTTTAACCCTTAAATTATGTTTTAGCTTAATGC
This sequence comes from Paulownia fortunei, assembly GCA_019321725.1. Classification (NCBI taxonomy): domain Eukaryota; kingdom Viridiplantae; phylum Streptophyta; class Magnoliopsida; order Lamiales; family Paulowniaceae; genus Paulownia; species Paulownia fortunei. The sequence goes on from CM033121.1 coordinate 1,836,769, forward strand.
AAATTTGGCCCTTGAGGTCTTTATTATGCACCAAACTTGACCAATGCTACAGCTAGTATAACTAAAATAGTAATACAATGTGATAATAAAATTTGTCAATCTTCAATTTGAATCTGTAAACCTCAGCAACAATTTCTCCAATTTATTTCTTGATCAGATTGAGAAAAGTGTTATTTAAGTACAAGTTGATGGGTGACTATTTTTCTTATATAATTTTTTTTCCATGATTTAACCTCTGCCTGAAACTAATTGGTACATGCAATATTTTTTTTTTTCTAAATTAAGGAAAAACATGCAATCATTTCAGAAATTGGTATGCGGAAAAAAAAAACACATATATTCTTCTTTTAGCCATAAATTTTACACATCTTTTTAAAAAAAAATTATCTGCAGAAGTTGTACGTTTCTCCATCTTTCAATTCATGTAGTGAAGAAACTTCTGTCAAGGGATAGATTATTATAAATGAAATATTTGGCACTAATGCCAAGCTATGTAGGTCTCATTATTGATGCTGAAATGGTCATAAGGTCATGCAAGGATGGTCACCAACAAAAAAAAATTCCAACCAAATAATAGAACATTTAATAGTGGTAATTTACGAGTTATATAATATCGACTCTGTCCTAAATTTGTTGTTCCCATTTCTTTTTAGACATTTTAAAACAGAAATTTATTTCATAATATCCAAAATTTACATTATAGGCCACACCTTCTTGCAAGAAATGCATATCTAGAGTACATAGGATTTAGTGATCTTTCAAATTGTATTCTTGAGAGGAGTTGATATAACAACCACAAAATGTGGGCAATAAACTTAATTAAAAAAAAAATAAGTGTAAAATCAAAGTATTATGAATTGAGTTAGGAGGCTATATTAAAAGTACTGATTTAATACTCGAGTCCAATTTCCTCATTGACCCTTTCAAGTTTCAATTCTATCAGCTTTTGATATCAAAGGGTTATAGTTGAGAAGGATATGAATAAATTTGATAATTTTTTTGTGTTCGAGTGATCAGGGTTTAGACTAGATTTTAGAGTCGGAATGATCATATTAAGATCATAAAGGGGAGTTTTGGATTCAAAAATTGAGTTTATTCTGTATAAGATCACGTATCAAATTAAAAATAGCACTATAAAGTTGAGATGAAGGACCGCAGTTTATTTATCTCTCTCTTTTATTTTGTTTAAAATCAACAATAGTAAGAAACTAGAATAGTTCATGAGTATCTAGAAATTGCTTTAAATCATATTCCCTCCATTCCAAGATTTGTTATTCTTTATTTTTTTTTTCCTTCTGTTGGCCTCGGATTTTAATTTATTTTTTATTCCAATCAGAAGTAAAACGCAGTGTCTGTTTATTGTCCTCTACTTTTTTATTCTTCCGCCCTTATTAGTGGTCTGGACTTGACATTAATATTAAGTTGGACAAAGTATTCCTATTTCTTCGTTCAATTTTAAATGCAAATTGTTTGTTTCTTTATTTTGGCAGACAAAAAGTTGAATAGTCTAAACATCTAGTTATTTTTTATTTGTACAACTAGCCATAAACATGAAGACCTCCAAACCTTAATGTTTATTACGAAGTGACCAATAAGATTTAGGAATGACCAGGATTAAACCTTGGACCAATTTATTTGACACAAAATGTTAGAGTGAAGAATCTTACGTTTTTCCTGGCACATTTGGAATATAATCTCCTGGTATTCCATGATTAACAACATTGCCTTGAAAGTCATAAAACATACAATAAATATGCGTATCAGAAATCAAAGTCCACATACTTGTTGTAACATTTTTTTAATTTCTCTCCTATGCAAAAGGTATTGTTATTAGAGTTATTAAAATGTTAAATATTTTATTTCTCTAAAAAATTAAAATTTTAAATAAAGTATTTATTAAATATAATATCAAATTCAGTTTTTTTTAACAAAATATTATAATAATTCTCAAAATATCGTACAACAGAAAAAATTTAAATTTTTATACAAAGCGTTATTAACCACGATATTTTCAATTTATAAGTGTATGGCTCCATAACGGTTTCTTGTAATTTTTTTTAAAAATAATCCAATTGAAAGCGTTTGCACTGCAAACGCTTTCGTCATTTTTTTTTTTAATTTATTTATACGCTGATAACGCTTTCTTTTAATTAAGTAAACCATATTTGGTGGGGTTAAGTGGGGAGAGAAATCATGTGGCAATCATGATGGGGTGGGGGGTTTCTTGTAATATAGTATTTGCTAGGATTGATTAAGATAGGTTAGTTGGATTCTTGCATTATGAAATTCAGGCAACTTTGTCCACTAAATAATGCAATCCTTTTTTCTATAACTCTATTTCCAACCCTCATCCATCAATTCTTTCAATTTTTTAGGCTATTAGATTATTCAAATTGAAGTCAAATAACCATAAAATATGGAATTGAATGAAAAGCGTTAAATTGAGAAATGCTTTTCTTTTACAAAATGTAAAAGAAATATATTATTAAATGAAGGCTTTAAGGGTAACACTTTTAGTTTAAATGAAGGCTTTAAGGGTAACACTTTTAGTTCAAAGGGTTACCCTTTATAACACCTCCTTTAATAATTCAGCTTTCCAAAATCAAGTTTTTCTTTTCAATTTCCAAAATCAATCAAAACGCTTTTCTTTTTCATTATTGAAAAGAATCTTTTAAGTATTAAAAAAAGAATATTTCAGTAATAAATTCAAATATACATTTAAAAAAAATAAAAATTGAAAGCGTTACTTCTAATGCCCTCAATTTTTGAAAAACTTTATTATTTATTACGATTGAAAGCGTTTGCCTGTCTAACGCTTTCAGTCGAAATCGTTAGGCCTCATAACGCTTTTGTTATATATTAAAAATAAAAAATAAAAAAAATATTGAAAGTGTTATGGTAAGCGATGCTTTGCCATAAAAATTTAAACCCATTCTATTCTTCGTTATTTTGAGAATTATTTTATTAAATTATAATATTTTACCAAAAAGACCGTTAAATTCAGGCCAACTAACAGGTCTAGAGTTTAAATCTTACCCTCATTCTTACTATTAAAATATTAAATACTTTAATGAGTTATCAAACCCATGATGACCAAACAATTTAAAAAAACAAAGGAAAAAAAAACTCATCTCAAATCAACTTTTGAGTACAAATCAATATTTAGCTACTCAAAATCCGTTCCAAAATTCTCACTTAGTATTCACAACTCAACATAGTTTTATATGTCTGAGTTTGCATATAGCATACATAAACATATCTTATGATATGTAATAATAATTTCTCGTGCACTGTCAATCCTTTTTGTTTTTTAATTTCTACTTGACTCGATTTGACATTAATGTTACGGCATGCACTGAAACAATACTTTAGATGTTTAATCAATTGCTACGCCTTATTACATTTTGGAAGGATGAGCTAGGTTTTGATTGTCATTCCACCCTTAATTATAACTTATTCCTTAATTTTTTAATACCAGTCAAGTCGCTTTATACCTCCATTTATTTTCATCAAGATTAGGAGATTTACTTTTCATGATCAAAATACCTCTAGTCATATATAGCATTCTCTAAATATATATGTTAGTATCCACATCTTTTAACACAATTCCACCCACCCTTTTGACCTAGAACCAAGTCCCTACATCTTGTGACGGGATCTACATCAAAATAGATCAAATGTGTGACTTGTCATACTATAAATATCTTTGATTGGCTTAATTAAAAGGTAATTGGTCGGCCTATCAATGTTTTTCATTTTTACCTGTTTAAATTGATCTCGACATTTCATTGACTTGATATTAAAAGATTTTGATTGGATACCATTCCATTCAATCTAACGATTTTGCTGATTGTATGTCTATCCTACTAATTCTAGAATTTGGATCCAAATATATAGAGGTTCACATCGTTCTCGATCCTAAAGCAACTGGTATAAAATTGATCAAAAACTAAAATACTACCAATTACACTAGATATGGAAATTGCGATTGGACCAATCACCAAACCCTTCATCTTGTGTTAACTTCATATATTGAATATTTTTTTCCCTCGTTATAAGCAGTATTTTTATGGCACAATTCACGTTCACGTAACGTTCACGTTCTCTTCCCCCCCCCCCCCCCCCCCCCCCCCCCCCACAAGTCATTAAGAGAAAAGGGAAGACTTATTATGTCTCTAATTAAGTCCATTCCTCAAGTCAGTATCCAAGAAAGTGTGCAGCAATAGAATATACTATTCTCTTTTTGACCGAGCCAATAAACTGTATATTGGACCCACAATATTGTTCTAGATAGAAGTATTAGTCTTAATTAATCTCGAACCAAATAACTAGTTTTTAGATTTATCCATAGTATATAGCAGTATATGCAAATTGTTTTATTAACTATTTTGAAAATCTAAATTCACGCTCCTTAATTATTTATTTCTCATTTTAATATAACATATAGAGTTCTTTACAAAGACTTTGTTCTTTTTTATTACTAAAAATTTTAATTCTATCCTTGATACATATTGCAGAAAATCGTTAAAACGCACAAACTCCAAAATTATTTTTTATGGAGTCATTATTTTTTGTACATCTCATTTCCAAATTTTATACATACAAAATATTTTCATATATAAACTGAGTCTACCCTAAAGTTCATGAATGAGCCCTAGTATCCATTCCATCAATTCTTGATATACTTTTGATTTTATTTTTTTAAATCAACAATAAATACTACCGGTAACATAACTTTTGATTATCTAGCACAAAACCAAAAATGATGCCATTTGGTAATTAGTGAAACATTGGACCAATTCATCACTAATGACAATTTTGTGTTGAACTTTCCTATATACTATGTTTCTCCGCCACGTACTTGGAATGCTGTCTTCTGAAAAGGAGTTATAGTTTACATTAGTTAAATAAAGCCTCCACAGAAAAATGACCCACAATTTTCATACTTCTCAGCCAACGCCCTTTGAACTGGAAAATTAAGTATACGTTCAACGCCAAATTCTTATATATATATTCTTGTTCTGACAGAAGAAAAGAAAAGTCATCATCCATTTCTTTTCAAACCACAGTTGCTAAATTGTGTGCCTATAAATACCCTTCAAAACACAATTAATTTCCAAAATAAAGCATTTCCAGTCCTTCTACATATCAAGAATTGGATTTAACACCGAGCAAATAGTTCCAGAAAAATGCTTCAAATGGTGCCACAATCAGTTGTATTGAACTATGTGATTCTGATTGCCACACAGTTGAAGTGGGTTTGGGATTACATTCTATATCAATCCCTCTTTCAGCATCATAATGGCCTCCATTTACCATCTTACATGGATGACCTTTGCACAAGGCAGTTTGTGAATTCCGAGGAATCAGTGGAATGTGCTGTTTGTTTATGTGGGATTGATGAAGGAGATGAAGTTCGAGAACTGAAATGCCACCATATATTTCACAAGAGTTGTGTAGATAGGTGGCTAGGATATGGGCACATAACGTGTCCACTTTGCCGGAGTAATGTTAAGCCGCCACGATTTGCGGCGGAGCTCCACCAAGAGTTGATAGCAGTCAACTTTTGTGGCGTCAGATCGAGAGATGACCGCTGCACATGGTGGTTACGTTGAAGTTGAAGCCTAGATGAATGAATTTCATAAACATTAAGGCTGGTTATTTATTCATTTGTTTATTTATTTCAATCAATGATACCCAACATTTTTCATGTCGTATTTTTTTTTTTTTGATTTGGTTTTTATCCGTATAAAAATAACAAGTACAAAGAATCAGTGAATTCAACAATTTGTTCTCCTAGACTTGACTCAAAGCTCCTACAAAACAAGGTTAAGAGGGATCAAAAAATAATCTAAAGTATTCAGATTACTAGAATGAATATCAAACGTTTGTTGGGAACATCGGAATCATTTGGGAATCCGAGATTTGATTTATTAAAAATATTTAGGAAATCACATCAAGGATGACGACAAAAAAAAAATAAAAAAAAATGATACCGATAGAATATAAAATTGCACATAGATTTTTACATGGTTCGTCAAATCCGCTTACGTAGAGTTCTCATTTTTCACTAATACAGAATTTTTCAGTACAAAAAAATACACCTTTAAGTTTTATGACCAAACTCAAGAAAAGAAAAAAACATTCTCTCAACCCATTTGTATTGCCCAAGAGAAAAAAACCACAAATGTTTTTCCACACTTATCACAATTTGACTTTCACAAATTGCTCTCCCTGAATGTCTACACTTGCTCTCTATTTTTTCTCTTTATCTTGTATCCAAATTATTTTTTTTGGATTGTTATTTTTGTTTGGTGTATTTTTTGCAACTCCTTTTTAAACTTTTTTATAGGTAAGGAGGAGGAGACAATTGTTTGACACCTTCACAAACATTTAACAATGAGGTTGGGGTTTTAATTATCCCTTCATTTTTTTACTCTTTTTTCTTTTTGTATGTGTGTGGTGGACTCCCAGAAAGTTGTACCTCAAATCTCTCAAGGGTTCATATAATAATTAAGATAATTTGAATTATAAGTTTTATTAAGAAAATTAACCTTAATCAAGGAATCTAGTTAAGCTAAGATTCTCATTCTTTATTGTTAACCCAGTTGATTCGAGTTAGGACTCTAGTGAGGAATAGATAAGGTCTCAGACATTTACTGAACAAGAGCTGGGCTCCTCACTTTGAACCTTATCAGGTCAATTACTCACAAACTCGTCTATGCTAATTTCAATTATCAACTCAACTCATTCATTAGCCGTATAACTCAACTAAAGTTCAGTCACAATCCAAGTATAACATTAAGACTAAAAGTGCCATCAACCACAATCGTGTGGGTCGGAGCCCAAGAGAGTCCACGAAACACTTCAATCATCCTGTTGTGGCTCAAACCGACTGCACCCAATAAAATGGGTCAAATTTATACCACATCAAATTCAACATAGTATTAGTATTTGAAATATGATGTACGTACCAAATAGATATGAGAAATTATACGGTTTCTACTAATGTATTTTGTTATGTTAATGATCAAGTCTTGTACTCAATACATATAAAGATCGATGGAACAAAGCACAAAAACATTATTGATAAAGCAAGTCTCATCCTCATAATGCGTGCTTCTTGGTGGAAGAATTTTTTCTTGGTTTCTGAATTTGGCTCTTATCTTAATTAATCCAAATCAAATACTTTTCCTCAACCAATTTTTGAGTTTAGAATTACTTTTCTAGTGGAGGAAGTTGATTAAGTTTGTGTAATAGTGAGAGCCATTATTTTTCAAAAAATATCATTATTAATTATGTTTTAACTTTTTTTGTATAGTCTATTCAATTATTCTATTAACTATGGCCTCGTCGTGTTCGGAGAACGGTTTCTCTATCTTTGGTTTTAATAGATACCAGTTTGTAATTATATTCATACAAATATTTCCAAACATTTCCTGTATGTTTTCTTTCAAAACCAAATAAACAAAAACATTTTCTTTAATTTTTTTTCTCTAAACTTTAAATACAACCGTAGCTTTGCAATTTTTTATGATAATTACCAATTCCCCAACTCTTCTCCAAATAGCTCGTTAACTTTGCAATTTGTATATATTTGTTACATCTCGTTACAAGAATTCCTACAAGTTAGCTTATACAACTCCCTTAATCTTAATTAGTCGAAAGACTTCAAGTTCAGGGCTAACTGCTGTCGAAGTGAGTAAGTTTAGAGACAAAACTTGAATCCGCCTCATGTTCTAAATCATAAATAAATAATTTTCATTTCATTACGTGCAGCAAACTGGTCCTCACAAGGAGCTGGCATAATCTCTTGTTACTTGCACAGGTTAGGAAATTTGCAAGAATACTCAAAAGTCAGAATCAAAGACTCATGTTGTCTGTAATGACACAGCAAAATACTGCATAATGACATAAGATTTTACACCTAACGACTAATAGATGCAATGTAATAGGATTTGCAATAAAAGATCGTGTTCAGCATGATGTCTAAGTTGGTAGACCTTATATATTAAAAGTGAGGAGTATAGGTTGTCATACATTTGGTCAAGCTAAAAGCGATTGAAATGATTTGAAAAAAGAGTTTATAAGCCTAAAATCTTACATACAGTTTCAATAACATGTTATAAGATGTTTTTGCTGCATCATAAGCTTAGATGAAACGCCACACGAGTAAGATAACGTACCAAAAATCGGGGTCATACATACATAGACTGAACCAGGGCCAGCCAGGAGAAATGAAGGGACCATGTATCCAGCTAGGAAGCACTGTCACAAGATGCAATCCATGTTTCCCTGCAAAATCTAGAGCTGTTCTCTCTGTTAATGTTTTGGACACCCTATATGATCCTCCAACTGCCCCTAAACTTCGAACAAAATCTATGTTAGTCCAGGAGCTTTCATCTTTGAGTTTGGAAACACTAATTATCTTTTTCTTCCACAACTTATTGTGGCTTTTCCAGCTTTCTCCCCAGTTTTGCTGCCTTCTCGAGTGGTTCAGGCCCTCAACCTTAACGTGCATGAACTTGGCCAACAGATTAAGCCCCAACCAGGTTATTTTATTTTATGTACATATATATATATAATATATATATATATACCTTATATTTTTTTTTTCTTTTTTGAGGATAACTTGAAAAACAATGTTGAAAAATAAGAATTTTTTTGTGTGCAGAACAACATAAAAGTTTCGTGAAAAAAATTGATGAAAAGTTGGAGAAGAAGAAGGCAGATGACGTTTGTTTTTCGCCAGAGATTTTTCTACCTAAAGAATGGACTTATTAGATTTCAAAAAGAATAATGGGGTGCTCTAAAAATACCAAAATTAACTTCATAATTGCCTCTGGATGGCAGCAGTTCACAAGCTCTACATTTATTGTTTGCTTGCTGTTGATAATTTTTTATCATTTGATGTAATCTAAATAATAATAGCAGCATAAAGTCAGACTAATATTTATTTCATTATTACATATTTACATTATTCAAAATATTTTATTTATCTCACAATTTATTTGATATATTCCCAAGTAATTCCAAAAATAACTTAAAATGAGAGTTCAATTATTTGAAATTCATTGTATCAAAAAATTATCCAAATAAATACAATGAATTTATTATTATAAATTTGAAATACTAACTCTAAATCCATAAATTCAAATATTTCGTTACAATAACTATAGAAGCGGATAATCCTGACGTAGTTGAATTGTTGTTGTGTATGCCCTAAATATACATCTCCATCGTAATAATCATGGGTTTGGCTTTAGCCATGAATGTACAATGATATTTATGTTCTTAAAACATAGGAGATAATGAGATTCGCATTAAGAGAATTGGAAATTAATAAACTCAGATTGCCATATAAAAAAATAACTCGAAGCGTGTACTTTGTATTCCAAGTCATTCCTAATCTGGGCCATTCTGCTCTTGCTTTCAGGAAATGTCAATTCCAAACTTTTTGAAATTTTATTTTATTTTTCTTTACTGAAAAGAACTTTTGCAATCAGACCGTTACCAATTAATTCTTGGCCATAACTTTTCAGTCGTATCTTGTGTTCCAACTATTCAACATTCCTAGTAATGGTCAAATTGTAATGTTGTTATCGTTAATGTAGACCTAGACCAGCCTGACCAAAATTCTTTTTTCTGTTTATTCCACACACACACACATCTACAATGAAAATTATGCTATATTATTAATGGAATATATATATATATATATATATATATTATAGATGTAATATGATTCTTACTATTTGGTGAAAAACACCCAAATGTATATAAATGTTTTCCATCACAATATACCCCAAATAAGGTTAATCATAATACATTTTATAAATAAGAGATAAATACTCTTTGATCATAATGCTATAAGATATACACTACAAGAATAAAAATATTAGTTAATGTGGCACAAAGTGATTAAACATTTTATTAAAAAATATTATTTGATTTGGCCTGACATGTGAGGGACCACGTCCCAACTTCACGATTTTTAAAACTTACACAAACAATGTGGGATGAATTGTTAGAGTAAGATACCTAATATACCAATTGGATTTGATGTATTATATATTTTTTTTTTTTGTAAAGACTGAAAATCATAATAATAAAAATATATTTTTTTTATTTTATGTCATGCATATTTTATTTATGCACATTTGATAAAGTCCTTACACCAAATTTAACTATAGGGTATGGTCGCGCATATGATGACGATCATGTAAGATGCCTCTAAGATTTTGATCTTAAATAAGTTTCGAATCGATAGTTTTTTAAATGGGATATCAAATTGTTTAGTAAAACTTGCACATATGATACATGCTCGTGAGACGAGCATGTCGCATTCCATTAACATTAACGTAAAAACGTCAATGTATGTATGTAGGTGCTCGTTAGGGAACAAACACACCGAACATGGTTCGCAAGAAATTCTTAGCTAAAAGCTTTGCCTGTCGAAATAAGAATTTATGTGTTGCGATAGTACACGGCTAATCCAAGGACTTGAGATACGATGGTAGCCTTGTGTACATTGTGCAACACTTTGATATATCTTCTGATAGTTTGACAATTACAAATGGGGTATATTGGGTGTTGTACTGATGAACATGGAGGTTTGTTAGTGATCAATATAGAATTCGACACTTATTATTTTAAATAAGAGAATCTCCTATATTTTCATATTTCGTGATTCAAAAACCTTGGCCAAAACAAGATGAATCATAATTCATAAAAAATTATTGAAACTTGAAATGTGATCACAGTTATTGAATCATTTAGAATTTTAACTTATCATCCATGCCCTAAATTCAATTGGAAAATTAATTGTTAAAAGAACTGTACATGTATGGTACTCGCAACTGAAATAAGTTTACTCGTTATTTCATCTAAAACTAGTTTGCCATAATTACTTGTTAGGTATTTTCATAAACAATGAGGTTCTTGAAATTAAAAGGTTAATTACAAATGGATTAATTAATTAAATTAATTAATTAAAATAATAATTATTCTTAAGTTGCAAATGTTGCAAGTCCGTAATAGTGAACCTAAAAGGGTCACACATCTTTATGGAAAGTAATATTTTTAATTTTAAAATTTATCTAATGGTTGAAAATTAATTAAATAATGATAATTAATTAATTAATTAAAAGTTTTATTTAATTTAATGATTAAATTAAATTATTTAATTAAGTAATTGAATTATTTAATTGGGCTTAATTTGATTAGGAAACCCAATTTGAATAAATTAAATTAATCAATTAGATTGATTAAATTGGAATTGAATCAATTGGATTGATTTGTAGATTTTTTAGTTTAGACCTAAAAATTAATGTGGACCACTTAAAAAACCCACTAAAATATAAAGAAAATGAATTAAATAAATATGATTTATTTAATTAACATATTTGTAGATAAATAAATATAGTGATCGATTTTATGGGATAAAATCGGCCACTAAAATTTAATTTATATATAAATATAATTATAGTATATATATGATATATATTTATCTTGAAATTATTTGAAAAGTTCAAATTAATATCAACATTATATGTAGACAATTTTGATAGTTAATCTAGTCTCAAATTAGTTCACATACAATAGAAGAAAAAAAAGAGAAGAATTTTTGGAATATTTGGAATTCTTCTAAAATAAGATTTTGAAATAGTTCAAAATTGTCAAACTTTCCAAGAGTTGGAGAATAATTAAATTTTTAGCCCTATAAATAGTTATGGCCAAAAATTACAAATAATAATTCAAAAAATTTAAGTAAAAATTATTTTGTTTAAATCTTCTATTTTTCTCTCTAAGAAAAGAAAGAAAAATAAAAATATTTTTTTGTAATCTTGATTTTCTTGTTCTTTAAAAGAAAAATCAGTTTTTTGTTATTTTTTTCATAGTATTATTTCAAAAATTTAAACAATCAACCTTTATTATTCTTGAAAATTTACTTTGGTTTTATATTAGTAAACAATTAAAATGATACTAGTGAATCTTTTTTATTGGTGTTCCTCTTCCGTATTGTGGAATTGATAGAGGGGAGACACTTAAATCCCTACAAGTTCTTTCTATGAGTTCTGAAAGTTTAGGATAAACAATTAATTCATTTATTTCCTACAATAACCCGAGTGCACAACATATATAAATCGAATTTTATATTTGTTTATATATTCAGTTGAATAAGTGCGATCATTAAAATTGCTTTCGAATTAAAAGAGTTAAATTTATATTTGATAAAATTTTAATTTTTTGCTGCATATACCCCTTCGATTTTAGCGAACCCAACATGAATCCCCTCTATATTAACTACACCCCATCAACTGCAAAATATTGTCCGATTTGACCCAATCCTGTGAGGGATCATATTCCAACCTTACGGCCTTTTAAAAATTCTCTTGTAGGGGAAGGAATGCTTGTCACTTTATATGCGCACAAACTACTTTTACAGACATAACGGGGACGAATCCATTCCACATTATTAGTGATAAAATATTAAATGATAAAATCAAATTTTCAATAAAAATATATACTAACAGATAACAGTGTCAAAAATTATACTTAAATTATCAATATTAATATTTAGTGACATATAATAACAACAATATGTGTTTCATTAATTATCTATAATGACTACTATATACATAGTTCTTTTATCATTAATTAGTAATGGCAATTCTTACATTGTTGTTTTCATTATTAAAATTGTGAATTATTATTGTTATAAAATAAAAATTCTCAATACTAAAAAATGATAATAAATGATAATTTTGGTATCTTCATTTAACTTTTAACACGTTACTATACTCCATATTTGAAACCTTCATTTATTTTTGCATAGGATACTGAGATTTTCTATTTTGTATTGGACGAAAACATATTGTTGCTTGGATCTTTGATCTCCTAACTAATTAACACAATCAGGGTGCAAGTATTTCTCTTCCAAGTAGATTTTCTATGCTAAATTTTTTCTTCACATTTTTTTTTTTTGTTGAACATTTCAAGAATTGAGGTGGACAAACGTGTGTATTTCTGTAGTAATCTACCGCGGCATGTAAAGGCACGTTCAAGGATTCTAGATGAATTGATCCGGATCTAAACTATTCAATTTCTGCGGCAAACAAGTACATCAAATCATATTTTCCAGCACCACCTAGAATTATGCATTTGCTCGTCACTGGTCTTTTCATGATAATTTGATGTGATCCCACGGCACTTGACTCGATTATCTTCACTATATTTTTAGTTTGAATATTTTATTATAATTTTATATTATATATATATTGTATATTATATATATAATATGTATATATAATTAATTTTAAATATATATTTAAAAAATTATTTCATATGTATGACGAGTATATTCATGTAATACAAAATTATAATTAAAAATTCAAATTAATGAATAATAGGCTTATAATAAATTGGCTTGTTCTCGAATCAAGACATGAGCGTTAGGGATAGAATTAAAATTCTTAATCTTGTAAAAAAGAGATATTTTGATTGATATAAGATGATTATTCCGAAATTTGAAGGAAGCGAAATTATAAATTTTATGTAATTTATATATAAAAATTTGAGATTATTGGCAAAAATAGAGGAAGACCACTCGATCTAATCCTCTAGTGGCTTTGTCTGGAAGGTGCACCACACTATTGAGACTGAGTCGAATAAAAATGAAAGTTGTAAGTAGAAATTATGAAGGAATCAATCTCCACTGAATTAATTTACTAAGATATATAGATTTGAATATAAATCATGTTTATCTTGAAATTATGAATGTAGCAATCTCGATGTAGCTCAATCAACATTTTATTACGGACAGTCAACATAAATAAATAGCACGAGCTAACCTAAATTCAAAGTTTCAAAAAAGCCATTGAACAAAGTCGTAATCTAGAATGCATGCCACACTTATTTAAACAAATATAGCAGATTAAGAATTGAATATGAAAATCTAAATGATATAACTGGCAACTAATATTGGACTAAACTAAACTAAAATAAAATAATGATCACTAAATGAATGAATCCAACTATAGTCAAATCCTACTTAATTTCCCTAGTCAAGGATGTGTGGTTATATCACATTTACATTTTATTTTCTGATTAGCTTACCACCTCGTTTTGCCAATTATAAATTAAATAATTTTACCTTACATAAATATCATGGTTTTGTCCACAATGTAAGATAATTAATTAATCACAAGACAAATTATATTCATATTTATCTAATGATTTGTTAATCACAACGAAGTTTATTTTAATTTAGTATTGTATTTTGTATTATATTTTATAAATATACGATAAGTATATAAAATATTTTTTTACATATAAATTTAAAGTAAATCATATTATGTGACAGATATCTATAAATGGTAATATAATATATAATATTGAATTAAAATAGAAAATTGCAAGTGATCACGACAACTGTGAATGTAGAATTAATAAAAGATATATGTAGCAATCTTGTATGCCTATTTCTTAATTTTTGTCTAAGTCTATGATAAGTGGACCAAAAATTACAACGTTACTTATCCGCTATGTAATCCACCCTAATCCTCTTTCATGGACTTGTTAAAACATTCACCTCATCTATTGTTGGACTAATTCATAAAACTTAAACAACAAGGTTTACAAATTTTTTAACAAGTCCTTTTAGTTTCAGTTTTCTAACAGTGATGTAGACCCGGAGATGATGGCTCCAAATAGTTTAAAAAAGCCTAATCTAAATATAAGAGGCTTCGTCGTCTTATCATATTGAAACACAATTCATATTCAAGAGAATTCATAACATATATCACATCATTTTGAGTTACGTATAGATTTTATCTATCTTATATTTTTTATCAATATTCTCTATTTTAGTATTGATTTGAGTGTTAAATTATTTTTATTGGAACAATCTCAAAACCCTAACAACTTATTTATATTACAAATAATATCTCACTTAATAGTTGAGTTGACAGCTCGCAAAGAGTTATTCTCAAAGACTCTGGAATTTTTCCATATAAAATTACAAACAAGCGTTTACAACGTAAGAACTCGACCATTTCATCTGTTATAGATCCAAAGACCAGTAGAAATAATATACAGTGGAAAAACCAGACCAATTTATATTAGACGGATATAGTATACTTGGGTAAACTGATTCCTATTAATTAAAGAATTACCAGGTTGGAAATGATTCATGTTATCTACCTCTGACTCGAGGTAGCGTCTGTTGACTTGTGGGGGAAAAAAACAATAACGTTTGTTGGAAAATTTTGTTTGGTCTACATAGGAAACATAAAAGAAATTTACATCCATCCAACCTAGGACATATTTTTACACCTTGTCCCCTCTATAAATACCTTTTGCCCATTCCCAAAAGAATACTATAAACCAAACACAAGCAAATTCATTCCCTGGTGCAGAAAAAAACTTGGGATCAATACCATTCATTAACACCCCACAAAAATGCTGCAAATCTTGCCGCAATCGGTTGTACTGAACTACCTGGTTTTGATCACTGTACAGCTGAAGTGGGCGTGGGATTACCTTCTTTACCAATCCTTCTTCCACCCTAATGGTGTGGGATTATTACCAGAATACGTCGATGACCTCAACGTTATGCGCTACGAAAACGATTCGGAATCCGGGGAAACGGAGGAATGTGCTGTTTGTTTGTGCAAGATTGATGAAGGGGATGAAGTTAGAGAACTAAGGTGTGACCATTTATTTCATAGAGCCTGTTTAGACAGGTGGTTGGGATATGGCCACATGACATGCCCCTTGTGCCGGAACAACCTTAGGCTGCCACCATTTTCCGCGGCGGAACTCCACCAAGAAATGATACTAATCGACTTCTGCGCCACCAGATACAGTGATCGCTGTGCATGGTGGCTGCGCTAAAACTAGCACACATTTTTTTTTCTTTTTAGTTGTTTGTAGAAAACCTACCAGCACGCTCGTGATTGTTGGGAAATTCATATGTTTTTTTTATTTGTTTATGCAATTAAAGAGGTATTTCAGTGTATACGTTATTAAATTATGTGATTTCACCTGTTTTAAATATGATCTTCTAAAAAGTTTATCGGTCTTATATTTTCCATAAATTAGTTGATAAAAATAAAGTTGAAATTAATTAATTTACACAGGCTGACCTTAGTATTATTATGTAAAAATAATGTTCTTGAAGAGTTAAAATTATTTTGTGGAAATTTTATTATTTTAGCGTGTTCGATTGGTCCTACTGCAAAATGCTAATTTTGAAAATTGTTTGTCTAACTTGCTTTGTTTACTTAAGATAACTTTTCAATCAAAACGTTGTCCTTCATTGACTCCTGTTATAAAATGGTTTACTAGGAATTGCTAGCATTCAACTATAAGAAATTTGTGTGTTTGTGTGAATATAAATAAATAAATATATATATATATATGTATATAAATGTAATGTATATATATAGGTATTGGTATGCTTAGGTTTCATAAATATATCAAGAAAAAAATATTCTCCAAACCAACTTTATCAACTTCAACTTTTTTAGGGATGATAATGGGCGGCGGGCATTGCCAAATTCGATATTCACTCCATCAAAATTTTTGAGAATACGGACTCCATGATTAGCCCCGAACTGGATGTAGCAAGCTACACCCATTAGATCAATTTTATTATTAAAAATAATTAAAAAATAATACTCTAAAACTTTTTCAAATATATATATATATATATTTAAAAAAATCACATAAATATATAATAAATTTTTAAAAATAAAAATAATTAAACGGAATAGGTTTGGGTAGAGCAGGTTTGAAAATAAAAATTCAAAATTTACCTTAATCCATTTGAAATAGTAAAAATTGGCCCCAATCGAGACGAGTTCGAATTTGAACCCACCTCTTTGCCACTCCTAATTATTTTCTTCTATTAGAACACAATTTAAGAAATTTCTCCGCTCTTCCATTAACAATATCGAAAGGAAATAATCCATACAGATTCCTAGGTGATTATGCAACTCCAATAGAGATTCAACTCTTAAAATGATAATTTTTTTAATAAATTTGAAAAAAATAAAGTGTAAATAAAACATTGAAAAAAAGATTTGTAGTGATATTGTTCGAATGCGGGGTCTCGCATATTAAAAATTTAGTATGAAAGGAAAGAGTTTTAAAACTTTAAAAGATTTGTCATTTAGTGTGGCAATACATCCCACAATTAAAAAATAAAGTAAATTTAACTTGTATATATAGAATTTCAAATCAAAAAGAAATAGAAAAATAGAGCTCTCCTTAATATGCACCATAATGGACCTAATTGACTTTAACTAGCTTTAGCAAGTTTAAGGAGTTACGATCTGCACCTGCATATATACGTCGCATTGAGCGCTTTAGAGGCGCATTGAACGCTTTAGATGCGCATTTGCACGTACACATTAACCCAATGATGTAGTAGAATAGCTCAATGTGGTAGTCATATTGCGGATTCATTCAAGAGGCACTTGTATGGCATGACATCATGTGGTTTGAGTGCTGAGTAGATGTGCTCGTGCATGTGATTGCTGATAAGGCATGATTGAAGGATTGCAATAGATTTTTAATGCTGACGGGGCTCGAGTGACTAGATATAAGTTTCTAGTTGGCAGAGGTGCACAGTAAAAGATTGTGGACCCTTGGGATAGATGCGATCTAGACTATTTTAGATTATGACTAGATCTTCAAAAATTGTGATCTATAGTTCATATTGATTCGAACTAAAAAATACAATCAATTATGAAAGGATCATACGAAATTCTATAAATAAGATCCCTCATTCATTTCAATTCACATAAAGTTATTTTGTATTCAATTGATTTCTCTCTCATCCCTCTACTAAAATATATTCTATTGTCTTAGTATTTTTATTACTCTTTTGATAAGTATATAGTCGAACTTTTGATTTGTCTGATAAAATTAATATGGTGTTGTACTAATTTTATAAAAAAAATATTGTATTAAAGGAGTTAGATGTCCAAGATCATATACAATCGTATAGGGGACGAAATCTATATTAAAAGGATTAGTTTCATACTTATCTCACTTTATCTAAAATTTTAAATATAAATACAATCTCATTTCTACATACAAACAACAAATATAATGATATGTTTAACCATTTTACTTCAAAAAAATGATCATCATGGAAAAAGAAATAAAACTTCAATAGCTTTAGCTATCAGTTTAATGATCAAAGTTTTGGACATGCCAAAATTGATGAAGAGTGTGACTAAGCCAAAAATTAAGTGGAGTTGATGAATGAACACATGATTAGTTTGCCGCATACGAAGTGAAATAATTTGCTGGACACCAAGAAATGGGTAATGAATCAACATAAAGATGCTTGAACTGTATAAACTAAAGAAAAATAAAATTAAGCAGTGTGAAATTAAAGTAGATTCAATTTAGAATACAAAGTAAATTCTTACATGCAGTAGATGTGAAAATATTAAATTGTGAGAATCACTTATGTATATATTGTAAACTTTATCTTTTGGTATTTTATATCGAGTGTGATGTGTATCGAAGTTTAATGATTTAACAATCAGAATCTGCGTACTTTATCAGTATCGAATTTCGACCTAAATATTAGGCTCCAAAGCGATTCGAATTGTAAGACCATTGATAACATTATAGGTCTTCCAAGTAAACCCAATATGATGATGATGTATGTCGACCTAATTATGTATTTTCTGTGTGACCACTACCTATAAATACCCTCCATTTGTTATAGTAAAGGGGTAATATGATTCTTGATATTCCTCTTATACTTACTCGCATTTGGCTTATTATTATTTTCTCAAATTTGACTTAACTTAAATGTTACAGAATTTTAATTGAGGGTCATCTCAATATAATATTTTCTTAATTGTAAATCTACGTAGCTGTTAAAGGATAAAACTGAATCGAATCCATAATCTGCACCTGACATAGAGCAGAGCTACATCAGAGTGCATCCAAGAATTTTTCAAAAATGACCCGTACATTCAATGGCGCCTGCCAGCACAAGCCTTAAGTAATCCACAAACAATTTTCCTGTTTCCCAAAGGATAAGGAGAGAAAGGAAAGGGTAAAAAGTATTAAGAGATGAAAAACTTGAAATTTTTGGTGAGCGTCTGACCAAATTCTTGTAAACAATAACCAGCATGCATTAAATTATTGGGTTGTAGGAATGTGCTTAGGCCAAAAAATGGCTTTCTTGTATAGCAAATGAAATGAAATAGCTTAATATATTCATCGCGTCGAAAATTTTAATTAAGACCCATTTTAATAGTAATTAATTAATTGTCTAACAAATATAACGCCACTTTATAAATTTATTTTGTGACCGTGAGTCAACATACGACAAATACAAATTCATCTAGATTCAATGAAACCTGATAGTTAGAATTTTCTCAATTTATGCATGTGATGTTTAGAATATAGGGCTGTTTCAAGTCTACAATCGTGCAGAAATTATATGTTTCGTCACGTTTTATTAATTAGACGCTCTCACTTTCAAAATCTGCTTCCAAATACTTGTCATTTTTCTTACACAAAATTTATCTGATTTCTAGAAGTTGAAAGTGACTCGAAACTTGATTATATCATGTCCCTTTGGTGTTAATATGTTCCTCCTCGTGCATAGAGCTTGACATATCCTACATATGTACATAGAAGATTATTAAGTGATGTGAAAAATACCGAGTCTTCTTACTTTCAACATCAAAACATATACAAAAATATCTATATCTAGGCCTAAAACTATGTCCTAGAATCAAGCTATATTAATGAGAATAATCAATTTACAATTACATAGAATTAGAATTGTAACTCTATTACAACACATTTTGGTTACTAATCTTTAGCAAATATATATATGGTAAGACTCCCCTCAAGTTGGAGCATGGAGGTTGTAAATACCCAACTTGGACTTCAAGAAGTTAGCCGAGATCTAATGAATAAACCTGAAATTTGTTGTGTTGAAGGGATCTTTGAGGGACGAAGTAATCAACATTGGAATTTTTCACGAACCACATGACAATCTATTTCAATATATTTAGTTCGTTCATTGCAGCGAAATGAAGTGTTTACCTGATTATCACAGTAAAATGGTGTTGGTGTTTGATGGGAAAGTTTCAAATCGTGCAGGAGATAAGAGAGCCAAATGATTTCACAAGTGGTTAAGGCCATCGCATGAGATTCAGTTTCAACTGTTGATCTCGAAAAGGTCGATTATTTTTTTGTTTTACATGAGATGGGACTTGACCCAAATAGTATACAATACCCTGTAGTTGAGCGGCGAGTTTTGGGGCAGCTTGCCCAGTCTGAATCACAATAGGCATGAAGGAAAATTTCAGAATTTTCAGACAGCAAAATACCTTGGCCAGAGTGCCTTTCAAGTAGCGCAATAGGCGAGTGGCAGCATCTAGACGAGGTTGTCGAGGCTGGTTCATGAATTGGCTTAAGATGTTCACTGCATGACTTATATATGATCTTGTGATAGTGAGGTATATGAGGTGACCCACTCAATGACTTTAAGTGGAAAGGTCTAAAATAAGATCACCATCAACATCAGTTAACTTGATATTTTGTTCCATAGAAGAATCCGAGGGGCGAGCTACACGAAGTCCGCAATCATCAAGAATATCTAAAAAATACTTGCGTTGATTGAGATACATCCCTTTTTTGGAGTGAACAACTTCAATCCCCCAAAAGAATTTAAGATTGTCAAGATATTTCATATGAAACTTTTGATGAAAAACTTGTTTAATCTCTGTAATCAGTATGTCACTAGAGCCAGGGATAACAATGTCGTTAACATAAACCATGACATAAATGGACTCATCATTCTGATGGAGTATAAATAATGAATAATCTGAAGAATAGCAGTAGAAATTTTAGTAAACCAACATCTAGATAATTGTAACAGATTGTAAAGGGATTTGGGAAGATGACAAACCAAATTCTCCCCTTTTCGGCGATAACCTGGTAGAAGAAACATAAATTTCTTCTTTGAGATCACCATGTAGAAATGCATTATGAACATCCAACTGATATAAGGGTCAAGCTTTGACCGATGCAATGGCAAGAAGTAGCCGAACTGTGACAAATTTAGCAACTGGTGTGAATGTGTCAACATAGTCAATGCCCTCAATCTGATTATATCCTTTGGCAACCAAATGAGCTTTGTAACACTCAATAGAACCATCTGCATTCCTTTTTATTTTATAAATCCATTTGCAACCAATGGGCTTCTTGTCAGAAGGTAGCGAAACTAGAGACCAAGCATAGTATCTCTCCATTCTGGGAATTTCATTGCTTGAGAAAAGCTAGAAGGTTCATTAGTAGAATCAAAAGATACAAGAAAAGAAGTGTGGGAAAGTGAAGATTTATCATAAGAGAGAAAATAGAGTACTTGATTTGTTGGAGGAAGAAAGAGACTAAGAACGAGCTTGGTAATAATGGTAGTCTTGTTGCAAGTGCTTAGGTAGTTGATGCTGGCGTTGAGATCTACGGGGAGAAGTTGAGGCATGTGAGGTGTTGTCTAGAAATGGTAAGGCTGAATCAATGACTCTATTGGATTAGGAGGAGGAATTTGAGTTATCTTTAGGACATGGTAGAGAGAGTACATGTGAAGAGACTTTTGGCATGGATAATGATTGACAAGGAAAAATCTTTTCATGAAACATAACATCTCTACTGGTGTAAACTTTTTGAGAAATTAAGTTAAAAAATTTGTATTCTTTTTGAGCAAAGAGGCAACCAATAAAAATTCTTGGAGATGCACGGTCAAATTTGTATTTGATAGAAGCATTCCTACCATAGCAAAGACAGCCAAAGATACATAAATGAGAATATGATGGGATTTTTGAAATAATACGTCAAAAGGTGTTTTTCCTTTTAAAACAAATGTTGGAAGACGGTTAATGAGATATTGAGTAGTGAGTATACTAAAAACCTTTTTGGTAGGTGAGCTTGGAATCATAGAGAATGTATCATATTTAGAAGCTGGCGATATTTTCACTCAACAACTCTATTTTGTTGTGAAGAGTCAATGCAATTGAATTGGTGAATAATGCTATGTAATAGAAAATGTCTATTACTAAGGTTATTGAAACTCACGATCATTGTCACTATACATGTCACTAAATATTTGTAATGATAATTTTATTCATAATTTTTTTTATCATTAAATAACAGTAATGATAATTCTTACATAATTGTTGTCATTATTAAATCGTGAATATCTATAATAACAAATAAAAACTTTCATCACTAATAATTTATAATTAATGATAACTTTAATATTTATCACTAACGTTATCTTTTCTTGTAGTAATATGACATATTACTACTCTCAATATTTGAAGCCTTCATTTATTTTTGCATCGGATACTGAGAATTTTTTTTGTATTGGACGAAAATATATCGTTACATGGATCTTTGATCTCCCAACTAATTAACACAATAAGAGTGCAAGTATTATCTTCCATGTAGATTTCCTATACTTAAAATTTTCTTCACTTTTTTTTTTCTTTTTGTTGAACTTTTCAAGAATTGAGGTGGACAAACATGTGTGTTTCTGTAGTAATCTACCGCGGCATGTAAAGGCACGTTCAAGGATTCTGGATGAATTTGATGCGGATCTAAACTATTCAATTTCTGCGGCAAACAAGTACGATCAAATCATATTTTCCAGCACCACTTACAATTATGCATTTGCTCTAGCCACTGGTCTTTTCAAGATATTTTGATGTGATCCCACGACTCTTGACTTGATTATCTTCAATATATTTATAATTTGAATATTTTATTATAATTTTATATTATATTTATATCGCATATTATATATGTGCATAATGTGTATATAATTAATTATAAATATATATTTCAAAATATATTTCATATTTATATAGCATATTATACATGTGCATAATGTGTATATAATTAATTATAAATATATATTTCAAAATGTATTTCATATATATGATGATATAATATAAAATTATAATAAAAAAATCAAACTAGTTAGTAATAGATTTATAATAAACTGTCTTGTCCTCAGATCCAATATCGAATAAAAATAAAGTTAGTAAGTTGAAATTACGAAGGAATCAATGTCGATTGAATTAATTTACTAAGATATATAGATTTGCATATAAATCATGTTTATCTTGGAATTATGAATGTAGCAATCTCGATGTAGCTCAATCAACATTTTATTACGGACAATAACACGAGCTAATCTAAATTCAAAGTTTCAAAAAAGCCATTGAACAAAGCCGTAATCTAGAACGCATGCCACACTTAATTAAACAAATATAGCAGATTAAGAATTGAATATGAAAATCTAAATAATATAACTGGCAACTAATATTGGACTAATCTCCAAAAAAAAAAAAAATCACTAAATGAATGAATCCAACTACAATCAAGTTCCTACTTAATTTCCGTAGTCAAGATGTCTGGTTGGCTTAGTTTCATCTATATTACATTTATATTATTTTCTGTTTACCTTACCACCTCGTTTTGCCTATTATAAATTTAATAATTTTACCTTAGATAAATATCATGGTCTTGTCCACAGTTTAAGATAATTAATTAATTTGAAGATAAGTATATTTATATTTATTTATATATTTTATAAATACTCATTAGTTATATAAAAATATTTTTTTAAATATACATTTGGAGTAAATCATACCATGTTGTATATATCTATGAATTGCAATATGATATTTAATACTAAATTAAAATAAAAAATTCGAAGTCATTAGGGCAACCATGAATGGAGAATTAATAAAAGACATATGTAGCAATCTTGTATGCTTATTTCTTAATGTATGTTTGGGAGCATTTTTGAAATAAAAGTCCATTTATAAAATGAACTTTTTAATATGAACTTTTTAAAAAAGTGTTTATAAGTATTTTTAAGTGTTGTGTAAAAATATACTTTAACGACCGTTTAGTAGAAGTGCAAGAAAAGAAATTCAAAAACCACAATTTTGCACTTCTCCAAAATAGACTTTTAGAGAAGTAATTTATTTTAAAAGTCCATTCAAAAATAATTACCAAACATATAATTTTTTACAAATGAACTTTTATATTTAAAAGTACATTTGAAATGGATTTCCAAACGCCCTTTTAATCTTTCGTCTATGTCTATGATAAGTGGACCAAAAATTACAGCGTTACTTATCCGCTATGTAATCCACCCTAATCCTCTTTCATGGACTTGTTAAAACATTCACCTCATCTATTGTAGGACTAATTCATAAAACTTAAACAACAAGGTTTACAAATTTTTTAACAAGTCCTTTTAGTTTTAGTTTTCTAACAGTGATGTAGACTCGGAGATGATGGCTCCAAATAGTTTAAAAAAGCCTAGTCTAAATATAAGAGGCCCTTTCAATATACGATCCTACCATATTGAAACACAATTCATATTCAAGAGAATTTATAACATATATCACGTCATTTTAAAGTATGTATGGATTTCATTTATTTGACATTTTTTATTTTTTTATTTTTTATTAATATTTTCAGTTTTAGTATTGATTTGAGTGTTAAATTATTTAGGTCCATACAACCTCGAAATCCTAATAACTTGGTTCGCATGATAGATAATATCCCACTTAATAGTTGAGTTGACAACTTGCAAATAGTTACTTTTAAAGGCTCGGAATTTTTCCACATAAAATTACAAACAAGTGTTACAACGTAAGAACTCGGCCATTTCATCTGTTATAGATCCAAAGACCAGTAGAAATAATATACAGTGGAAAAACCAGACCAATTTATATTAGACGAATATAGTATAGTTGGGTAAACTGATTCCTATTAATTAAAGAATTACAAGGTTGGAAATTATTCATGTTATCTACCTCTGACTCGAGGTAGCGTCTGTTGACTTGTGGGGGAAAAAAACAATAACGTTTGTTGGAAAATTTTGTTTGGTCTACATAGGAAACATAAAAGAAATTTACATCCATCCAACTTAGGACATATTTTTCCACC
Organism: Paulownia fortunei; assembly: GCA_019321725.1. NCBI lineage: Eukaryota > Viridiplantae > Streptophyta > Magnoliopsida > Lamiales > Paulowniaceae > Paulownia > Paulownia fortunei. Next base: position 1,861,786 of record CM033121.1, read on the forward strand.
TTGTCCCCTCTATAAATACCTTTTGCCCATTCCCAAAAGAATACTATAAACCAAACAAAAGCAAATTCTTTCCCTGGTACAGAAAAAAACTTGGGATCAATACCATTCATTAACACCCCACAAAAATGCTGCAAATTTTGCCGCAATCGGTTGTACTGAACTACCTGGTTTTGATCACTGTACAGCTGAAGTGGGCGTGGGATTTCCTTCTTTACCAATCCTTCTTCCACCCTAACGGTGTGGGATTATTACCAGAATACGTCGATGACCTCAACGTTATGCGCTACGAAAACGATTCAGAATCCGGGGAATCAGAGGAATGTGCTGTTTGTTTGTGCAAGATTGATGAAGGGGATGAAGTTAGAGAACTAAGGTGTGACCATTTATTTCATAGAGCTTGTTTAGACAGGTGGTTGGGATATGGCCACATGACATGCCCCTTGTGCCGGAACAACCTTAGGCTGCCACCAGTTTCCGCGGCGGAGCTCCACCAAGAAATGATACTGATCAGCTTCTGCGCCAACAGATACAGTGATCGCTGTGCATGGTGGCTGCGCTAAAACTAGCACACATATTTTTTTTATTCTTTCAGTTGTTTGTAGAAAACCTACCAGCACGCTTGTGATTGTTCGGAAATATAGATTCATATGTTTTTTTTTATTTGTTTATGCAATTAAAGAGGTATTTCAATATATACGATATTAAATTATGTGATTTCACCTGTTTTAAATATGATCTTCTAAAAAGTTTATCGGTCTTATATTTTCCATAATAATAAAATTGATAAAAATAAAGTTGAAATTAATTAATTTACATAGGCGGACCTTAATATTATTATTATTCTTATGTGAAAATAATGTTTTTGATGAGTTAAACTATTTTGTGGAATTTTATTATTATTTTGTCTTGTTGGACTGGTCCTACTGCAAAATCCGGTTTTTGAAAGTTGTTTGTCTAACTTGCATTGTTTACTTAAGATGACTTTTCAATCAAAACGTTGTCCTTCATTGACTCTCATTATAAAATGGTCTACTAGAATTGCAAACATTCAACTATAATATATTTGTGTGTTCGCGTGTGTGAATATATATATATATATAGAATATATATATATATATATTTTCTAAGTAGGATATTGATTAGTTTTCAACTATTCTCAATTGATTTAAATTTATCACTAATTAAATTGTAGATATAAAATACTTAACAACAAAGTCTCATTATATATATCTAAAGGCTTAGGTTGCATAGGTTTCACAAATAAATGAAGACAAAAATATTCTACAAGCAAACATGTTGATTTCGACTATTTTCTTCCAAATAGAACACAGTTTTAGAAATTTCTCCTCTCTTCCATTAACAATATCACAACGTAATCCATACAAATGCCTGGGGTGATTATGCAACTGCAATAGAGATTCAACTCTTAAAATGATAATTTTTCAAAAAAAATTGAAGAAAAAAACATAAAGAGTAAATAAAACATTAGAAAAACTATAGGGATGTAGCTTGGATTTGAGCTAATTAATGTTGAGCTAAATTGAGCTGGGCCATAGAGGCAATTGAATAGTTTTTACTCTTGGGCTCTGGCCCTAGATGATTTTATTGGCAGTCACATTGAGCTATACTTAATTCTTATTAGACTCAGGCCTAACGATGTGCATTTTGATTGAGGTGATCGGTTAGTCAACTGCGATACTAGTTTCTCTATTATCGCAAAAGGGATCCCTTGAGCTATTTGTATTGATCCGAGCTGATGAGTTTATTTTAAAATCAATGAAAACAGAGTCCAAAAAATAGCTTTCTCATATAGCAAATGAATTGAAATGGCTTAATATGCTCATTGTGTCGAGAACTCTAATTAAGACCCATTTTAATAGTAATTAATTAATTGTATAACAAGTATAACACTCTTCATAAATTCTTTTTATGAGCATAAATGACAAAAACAAATTCATTTAGATTCAACCAAACATGATAATTAGAATTTTCTCAATTTATGCATGTGATGTTTAGAATATATGGAGTGTTGTTTCAAGTCTACAATCGTGTAGAATTTATGTTTCGTCACAATTTATTAAACCCTCTCACTTTCTAAACCTGTTTCCAAATACTCAACATCACTTTCATTGCACAAATATTTATCCGATCTCTACAAGTTGAAAGTGACTCAAAACTTGATTATATCATGTGCCCTTTGGGTTCAATGTGTTCCTCCTCGTGCATATTTGCTTGACATTTCCTACATATGTGCAACGCGGCTCTAGTGGTTTAATGAGGGTACTTAGAAGATAATTAAACAGGAATTTTGCACTATTTTTTTTTTTTTAATAATAGTAAGAACTACAACGACAATATTCCACTGTCCTTATGAATGTGCACTAATAAAATACATATGAATAGCCATTAGCCTTAATTTAGATGAAGTGTGAGAATTTTCTGAGCCCGCTTAATTGCATTTTCATGTTTTTAGTATTTTTAAAATTAAAAATATTTTTATTTCATATAACAATAAAAATATGTTTGAATTAATTTATTTTTATATTGACTATACAAATTTAAAAATAAAAATATATTTATTTTACTGTATTAACTGCATGAGAAGACATTAAATGTTACTAGGTTTAAAAATGAATTCTGATATGTATATGAAGATATGTGAACTAAGTAGTAATTTTGAAAATAAATTTAAAAATAAAAATAAAAATATATTTTTTATAAAAATATATAAAATAATTATAGTATAAAATTTTTTATATAATAAAAATTGAAAAAAAATGCCCTTTTAAAATAAAACAAACGAGCCTTTCCGTTCTAAAAAATTTAGCACGTCAATCAGTTGAAAACAAGAACCCACACACGCGCACATATATATATATATATATATATATTATGGACTAATTAATATTATTGAGTTGTTTTATTTTAAATACGGTGTAATGCATCTAGATGAACTACTTTTTTTGTCTTCTTCTTCAATAACGGTAGAAAACTGTCGTTTATTTGTCCCAAACCAATGAACCATCCAACTTTCCTCAGACTGACTCATTTTCTTTCTTAGTCCCATAAATGCTGTGGCAGTTGGCTCTCCCATGTATCATGGAACTTTGCCTCTTCATTTTTTAACCTTTTTTCTTTTCTTAGATTTTTATGACCATTCCAGGAAATTTGATAGTCACTGCATCTGCCTATAATTCAGGGTCAGGGATTTTTTCCACAACTACTCTTACATATTTAGTATATTAATCTAATATCACGGATCAATGGTAAGGAAAAAATAATATCAGTGATAGAATATCAAGTATTGAATTTATTATCAATTACGTTTAGTGATAATAATTTTTATTTTACTATAATATAATTTTAAAAAGAATGGTAGTGATAAAAAAATATTTATAAATTATTATTATTTATAATTAAGGACATATGTATAAAAACAACACACAACTATATTTGTTGTCAATTATTAGTATACTTGTATCACCAGTTGATGACAACTTTATGCACAATTTGTTTGTTACATTAACAAATTTATTATCCATAGTGACAAAAGTGACAAAGATTTTAAAAATTATTATTACGACAAAAAATGTCACTCATTATATAATTAGAGACAATTTTGATATCATCATTTAACTTATTGTCATCGATATTTTCTTTATTGTAGTGGATTAGGATTGAAAAATGAACCAAACTACTCAATAAATTTATTTAAATTCAATTCGATTAGCATTACAAAACAAGTTTGAATGCATTTATTTTTGTTGTAAGATATAGAGCTTTACTCGAAATTAAGGGTGTGCACGGTTTGGTATACCAACCAAATTGTGTCGAAACCTAAATTTCGGTACAAATCAAAACCTAATATAAATTTTCGATTCGTTATTCGATATGTATTTTTCAAAAAAATTGGCATTTAATTCGGTATCGGTATTTGAGTTCGGTATACCGTACCGAACCGAATATCGAATTTATTTTATTTTAATTTATTTTTTAAAAAACTCTTGTTGATTAATTTTGATCTTAAAGTATTTTTTAGTCTATTCTTCTTATATTCAATTATTTAGTAATTAATTAATAATTATTTGGTTAGAGCTTACGAAGATGACTAAGATTTAGCATGGTAAAGATAATATATATATATATATATATATATTTTAATAACTAAAAAACGCATTTCTCTTGTTTGATGAAATGTCTCATTAAAATACATATTAAACATTTACCCCTCACGAATTGAATTAAATATTATTGGATTCCTTAGTTATTTCTTGCCTAGTCACAAAAGAAACAAATATATAAACATATTTTTATTTTCAATAATTCAATTATTTACCTTTGCCCAAACAAAACCTTTTATGATTGAAAATATTGTCCAATAAATAGTACAAATGATTGAATTATCTTTTCCATGGGCGACAACTCTTAATTTAATAATTATTATACATGAATTCTTGAAAAAAGATGGAGCAAATTTTTTTATAAATTTTGATTTTACCGAAATGATATCGAATTATCGAAATTTTTTCGGTAATTATCGAACCGAACCTTCGGTTCTTTATTTGGTTTGGTATATCACCATACCAAAATTTCGGTACGATATTAATGAACGTACACCCCTACTTGAGCTCAACTCGATTATCTAAAATACCAAACTATTCAAGTTCTCGACTAATATTTGATTAAATTAATGATCGTGTTCAATCATTTAACAATCAAATCAAATTCAAATATTATTTTAAATTTAATAAAAAATTCAAATAAAGCTTAACCAATATTTTTTTGCTCAATTAAATTCAATTACATGCCTATCAATAGTGACCTTTGACCATGTACTTGAGTCTCTTCTTGCATGTTATGCTATCACTACCAAACTCATTCCAACACAAAAGCTGATTTTTAAACTTGGAAATCATATTTTCCGTGATTTTTAACTTTCAAACATATATCAACCTTTCCCCAAGTCCTCTCAATGCACTGACACTCTTAAGGAAAAAACTTTACAAGTGAGATGACTTGCATGTTAGACCAAATTAAATTTGACACAGTTTTCTCATGTAATTCCCTGTTTTCCTACGTTTTGTTGCGTGGTAAGAATTCCATCCTTTTTATCCATGGGCACGTGAGGCATTAAGTCATCTAAACCACATCAGAAAACCCTGTTAAAGGATGACATGGTGGTAAGCCTGCAGACAAGTATTCTTCCTATTTAATCCTAGTTTAAACAAACTTCTTGTCCCGGGTAAAGTCTGTTGAATAGAATAAGGAAATACGTTCAAAGGACAATTTTAGTATATCTATTTTCTTTTTGACAGATTAGAAAGAAATTTCACCTTTGCTGCCACTTGCCAGGAAAATCCTCCATTCCCTTTACTTAATTAATGAGGTTTTGGATTCTTGGTGCCTATATATACCCCCTAACCAAAATGCCAATAAATCCAACTCTCAGAAATAACACAAAAAGTCTCTACTTCATATCTCTATCCCATCCCTCTTCATTAATCCCTCGTAACAAATTTGGACAGTAACTATGATTCAAATCGTACCACAATCAGTCTTACTAAACTACATAGTTTTGATCGCGGTGCATCTGAAATGGGCATGGGATTATCTTCTTTGCCAATCCTTCTTTCAACACCCTTATGGAATCATGTTACCTGACTATGTCGACGACTTTAACGTTACGTGCTACAAAAACGTTGCCGATTCCAGCGAGTCAGCAGAATGTGCAGTTTGTTTATGCAAGATTGATGAAGATGATGAAGTCAGAGAACTGAGATGTGACCATTTATTTCATAGAGCTTGCTTAGATAGGTGGTTGGGATATGGCCACATGACATGCCCAGTGTGCCGGAATAAATTAAAGTTGCCACCAATTGCGGCGGAGCTCCACCAGGAATTGATACTAATCAACTTCTGCGCCACCAATTATGGTGGTCGTGAGAGATGGTGGCTACGTTGAGGCAAGTTAGATGAAAAACAAAAAAATAAAAGATAAAAGATAAAAGAATGCCTAGTAACTTATAGTTTATTATTTCTTAACTGTGCTACGTGCTAGAGGTGTTTAATAATATTTGCTTCTTTTGTTGGAAGTAATTTTAGTATATAAAGTTTGTAATTTTAGTATGTAAAAATGTTGTACCCATGATTTTGGTTGAAATGGATGCAGAACCTATACATCATGTAAGGATTAATGCAGAACGTATTTTGAAACTGAACATAAACGTACATATTTGTGTTTAATAAAGAGGAAGCTATCATATCTCAAGTGAAAATAGGTAATTGGGCAGGTTTAAATTCTGAATCCATCATGAACTCGTCTCGTTTGAGGCAAGTTTAAAGCCGATCAAACAGACCTTAGGGAAAATAACGGGATCTGTTTTTTTTTAAATCTGGACAGATTCGAAGTAGAAAAATTGAGCCTAATATATTATCAAGTATTTCACGCTAAAGGTTTGACTCATAACTCATTAATCCTGTATTTAGGGATAGAGTTAAAAAATTTAATATTGGGGAGCAATATGGATATTTTAGTTTATACCTGATGATAATTTATGACTTTGAAAGGGATGAAATTTAGAATTTTATTTTATTTTACATGTAAAATTTGAGACCATAAATAAGTGAGTGATGATAAGGTGACTATCTAATCCAACCCGTTTCACTCGATCTCTACTTATATTAATAATTACAATATTTTTTTAAAAATCTTTTTTGGACATTTGTATTGCGGATAATGGTGTTTCTTAGATTGGAACTAAATATAATTGCATTAACTTAACAAAATTGATGACCAACTAATTTTAAAATATATGAATCCAATTTCGAAACTTTGACTCTCAGTATTTCAACAAATTCACTAGAAATCTTTTTTTTTTTATTTGGTGGGGGAGGGGGAAGAAAAAAATGTAGAGCCAAAAAAAAAATAAACACACACACACACACACAAATGAACGGGTGATGGCTTCGAAATTTATATGTGAAACTAGCAAACTCTAACTAATTTTTATGAGAAAATTGCAATTTGCCATATGATTGACTCATAATTTGGTGAATAAAAAATAAAGAGATACTTATAATTAGAATTTACCGATCAAGGTACTAAACTTGGTGAATTACATTGAGTCTGATTAAATAGAGTCAAAAAAAGTACATTTGATTTCAGATCTTTTCATTGTTCAGCGTGACCCAAAATAAATGGTTAGATATTGTTCAATGAATGTATAAAATAATTTTCCCTACTCGCTGGGCTCAGTCTATATCTCATTTTCAATTGAATACTCTAGGAGGGTGCGTTTACTTTGACCAATTGGGCTAAATTAATTATTTTATCACAATTTGATCTATGTACTTTGTTTGATGAGGTTCGTTGAATATTATACGTTTCGATGATAATTTAAAAAATAAGTTAAATTACAATTTCACTTTAAAAGTGGGATTCAGATATCATTATTGATCCAAAACACGAATTATAAATATAAAATATCCATTTTGTGTTTAAAAGTAAAATATGAAATTACAATTAATGTCCTTCACTCATTTTTGGAAACCCTCTGCAAATCCAGACTTCTGCCCATTTCTCGCCCTGGCCGGCGGTGGCAGCGAAGATGTTGGCCAAGGAGGGAGGAGAGAAAAATAAAAATAAAGAGGAAATAAGAGGTTTGAAGAAGAAAAGAGAAAAAATTAGCGAATGAGAAAAAAGAGAGGGAATGACAAAAGAATGAAGAAAGGAAATTTACTCCAATCGATGTAGGTAGCGATAGCAAAGATGATGGGCCAAGGAGGGAGCGGATAATGAAAATAAAAAGACGAGAGAACTAAAAAGAGAAAGAAAAAAAGAGGAAAAATGAGAGAAGAGTTAAGAAAGAAAATTTGAGAAAAAAGAAGAAAAGGATAAGAAAAATGTGAGAAGTATGGTAGGCAAGGAAGACGGAGAAGAGAAGAATGAACGGCAAAGAAATAGAAAAAAAAATTATTAAGAATATATTAGTCATATTATCGTAGTCTCTTAATAAGATCGAATCTAAAATACATATTTGACAATATTTTGTATCGTTATATAATTTTTATAATCAAATTAAGTATACAAATTATTTATTAATAAATTTATTCATATTCAATAATTTATCATATTTTTTATTAATTATTTTGTATCCCAATTAATAAAAAAAACGGCCGTTAGGGTTCTATTTTCCAAGGGACTTAATATGCTATTTATGTTCATAAATGTTGTAGCTTTGGTGACCATACATCCACTAGGAAAATAAATTAAAACTGAAGATATTTGCAGGGAAGAATAGTTTAACCACATATCGTACTTTCCTTGTTTTCAAAATTCAAATGTCAAATGGTAATTAAGAGACATACTTAGAGCACAATACAATGAAGATCGATCAAGTACAATCTATATAGTCCAGAGGTTAATAAGCAATATTAATTTAAACTAAATGTTTGATTATATATATATATATATATATATATATGAATGTCAAGAATCCATTTATATTAGTTCGATTAGTAAATATTGGCTGAGTAGTAGGGGTGGCAAATAGGTGTTGGCTTTTTTATGTGTGGTATATAGGTAGAGTCAATAGATACAATGAATTAAAATATATCAAACAGAATCCAAATAGCCCTAATGTTACATAGAAGGTTAATAGGCTATATTAATTAAATTAAATGTTGGATTATACATACGAATATCAAGAATATTGATTAATAAATGATGGCTGCGGAGTAGGAGTGTTACTGTTAAATAGATGTGTGTTTTTTATGCATGGAAGGAGCAGTAAATAGGTGGAGTCCATGGGATTCATCGGATACAATGAATCAAGATAAATTGCATAGAATTTAGATAATTAATAATAATAAAAAAATAACTAAATATCTACTGAATATTGAATTTTAATTTGATGTGGGTTTATAGTTGGATCCTAAACATATATTTTCGATTTGAATTCACGTCAGATCCAATGAAATTGTAAAACTCTATTTATGAAATTCCCGTAAAAATGGTTTAATAATTTATTCGTATGAGAGTTTGTCCCTGTGTCTATTTTGTTAAAATATGATTGAAATAATATCAATCAAATTGGAGAAAACAGTTTTCATTTTCAGTTTTTACTTTATAGATTTTTACAAGATCTAAGATCCAATGAAAACAGTCATACAAAAAGAATTGGGAGCACATCCCAAGAATACTGGAGAATGTACAAGGCCAGCATTTCTGCTTGAGATCTGTCTTTGATATTATACAAAGGTTATGATATTGATGACATTTTCTTTCTTCTTCTTTTTTTTCCTAAAACATTAACACTAAAACATTTATTGGTATTTTCAGGTGGTATTCTCAACCTTTTCATTTTTTGTTAGAAATTATTGAAAATTTGAAATTTATTTGGCAGCCCAGTTACTTCCTACAAGAAATTCACTATTTTGCACCCCTTTTAGTAATATTTCATAAATCAATAATCTCAAATTGATTATTTAAGGTTTTATTAGTATTACTGTATCAACAAAAGAATCAGAATTCATACTGTATTTAATATATATATATATACACTAAATATAAAATTTAATATCAAATATTTAATTTGATGGTACACTAAACAATAGATATATACATTCAATACATACGCACCAGAATAAGTGCATGTATCTCCAAGACCGTTGGTCAGTCATTCTTACCTTCTACTATTAGGAAATACAAAAAAAAAAACATTTGAGTCAATCAACAATCTTGCCAGCTAATTTTGTTGTCCTCCTTTCACTATTCTTGTCCTTCTTGATGATCCTTCTTCCCCCTACCCCCACACCCACCCAACCAGGCACAAAATCGAATCCCAGTTCAATCAATTTCCGTCCATTTTATAAAAATTATATTATATAATATAAAATAATAATATAATAAATTAATTGAGCAATTGTTATATATTAAATTTTAAAAGTAAAAATCACAAAAAAATATAAATAATTTATCAAAAATATATATATAACAAAATTTAAATTTTAAATAATATATATATATATACATACATATATATAATCAAATAACAAGTTTAAATTTTTTAAAAAAAAATACCTATGGATTTTTTATCTATTTTATCCAATCTTTAACCGATTTTAAATGATTCCTTATTTTTTATATTGAAACGAACGGATCATTAAATTTCGAATGAACGGATTACATAACCAACTCAATCCGATTTTGAAAAGATGGAGACACACTCAACCCCAAATATGGACACGCACTCAACCCCCTTTGGGTGGTGTGCATTTGTGTGTATAAATATTCCCAAATATTTGCCCGTCTGAAGATCAACTTCTCCAAACACTTCCCCTCCTTCAGCAATGATCTTCACTCACCTAAACACAACCATGTTTCCCATCATACTCAAGGAAATAACTCTCATCATCTCCCACATGAAGTGGGCTTGGGATTTCCTTCTTCACCAATCCTCCTGCACTCCCGACCTACTACAGAGCAATATTGACTCACACAGTATAAGGCAAACTGTGTGCAGTTCTGATCCCGCCATGGATTCAAATGAATGTGCAGTTTGTTTGTGCAATATTGGTGCAGGGGATGAAATCAGGGAGCTGAAATGCAGCCATGTTTTCCACAGCGTTTGCTTGGATAGGTGGGTTGGATATGGGCACTGGACCTGTCCTCTTTGCAGAAATCATCTGAGGCTTCTTCCAAGATCAGATGCTGATTTTCATCAAGAAGTTTTGGTTTTCAACTTTGGCTATGTTAGTTCAAGCAATAACGGTACATGGTGGCTGCGCTGAACATTTCTGATGAAGCTAAAAGTGCAGCTCCAAAGTCCAAGAATGTATCTGTCTTCCTTCTTACAAGTTTCTGTCTTCTTTTTTTTTTCCTGGAAATTGTCTGAAGCAGAAATAAGTAATGGGAATTGGGTTTAGCCCAACTCGGTTATTCCCACGTCTAATCAACATCAGGAGGTCTGGAAAAATAATTTTTATGTAATTTATGTAGATGTTAATTTCATAGCCTTGCTTCTTGCAAGAGTCTTGAAGAGCAAATTCTACTCGTGGGGGTGTAAGAATGATTTCAAATTATGGTATGGGCATCAATAATAGATCACTGCGTATCAACGTATTGGAATATTATAAGATATACGAAATAAATGCATAGTAAAATAATTCAAATATCCTAAAAAATCAGTAAAAATAAAAAAAAAAAGGTATATATAAAATATAGATTATTACTCACCAGTGCATGTAAAAACTTTTATTACATCAAGCATTAAAATAATTAAACATAATGTTATCGTCGGATATATCCAGTAAACCAAATTACAAAGCAGTTCTCCAAAAGAAAAATATGAACTTTACCTTAGGATATAATATCCGAGATAATTCAATATTAATGGATATTATCCTAATCAAATTATGATATTGGTCCATACAATCCGATATTATATCAATACTTGTGGCTCAAAAATAATAGATATTGTCCAAATTTTTTATATCCATAAGAATCAACTTAGATAGGTATTAGTTGATACCTTATCTATGGGTGGATACAATAAGAATTCACAAGAGGAAAAATTTTGTAATTTTGGTTTAAAGGATATCTTAGTAAATTAATAATGAAAATAGAATTTGATAATCAAAAAACTTAGGTATTGTGTTTGGATGCCATGATTGAACTTGAAGAAAGAACTCATAACTAAGAATTTCAAATAATGTCAAAATAAATTGAACCTTAAATCCCCGTACTACTTGAAATTTTTATATATGATTTCAAAATCATAATAAAAACAATTAAAGAAGTTGATTGGATTTATTGTCATAAATTTAAAATTCTTAGGTCCTAAATTTTGTTTTTAAGTTAACATATTCTTAAATAATTTCAATGGACTAGTTAATTTTCACAAGCTCTACCTGATCCTTCCTTCCGTAATATTTGAAACTTGACTTCTTGTATAAAAAAAATGATAAAACATAAAATATTATTATTTTTAAATGAATAGATTTATTTTTTTTTTAATAAAGTTTACCGAAAAATCTGAAAACCAAACGTAGCCTTCCTATCCCTTGGGAGCATCAGAAGACATCCAAATCACATTTTTAACCCACGTAATAATATTTTTTTGAGAAGTCAACGCTGTCACGCAATCTATCTAATTTTCAATTGGTGTTTGTCTTGCATGTTGCTTTCATTGGTTAAAAAAAATGAACACGATTATGATGAGTATAAGTTTCTAGATTTAAAGAATTCATGTTCATAAATAAATAATTTTTTTAGATAATTTGGAATTACTGTGGATCTTGAATTTGAAGACTCATCAATAACATCGTATGCTGATTCATGCAATTAATTAAAATTTTGATGGAATAAATTATATAACTGGTCATTCATCTAAAAGATTTTAGCTGAATTTTTTTTTCAATTATTATTTTGAATTTTAAATTCACCTAATATTTGGATCATTCAAAATTGTTAAGTCCAAATTCTATACTCAAAATCCAAATCTTTTAATTCAAACGATTTTCTTAATAAGTAGATAAAATGATCTTAGATGAACTCAAAACAAATGGGATGAGAAAATGAATTGTTTCGTCCTAACTATTCTAATTTTTGGACGAGGCTACTTCTCTTGCAATTTAGTAATTGATTAATTTATACTGAAAAATAATCAATGTATATCTGCATTTTGACTCCCCGACTCTACAATTTGTTCAAGATTTACACGACTCTTTCATATGAAACACGTGATAAGGTTAGTAATTCGTACAATTTATCCAAGCAAATACACTACTCTTTTGTAAGAAAAACGTGGTAAGGTTGGTACCTAGTACTAATTAGTGCTTGCACCATGCAACAACTAATTGTCTGAATTGTACGGAATAACGTGACATGAAGATAGAGCAAATCCATGCCTTAAATTCTGAAAACATAAGAAAACAGCCATATTCATCTTTTCATCAAAACATTTTTATTTTTTTTTTCCTTTCGAGCGCAACGATCAAATATATTAGTAAATTAAAATAAAAATAAATAAACAACTACTTAAACACATCGAATAATTGTGGACATAATAAGCACATACATAACAAACTAACATCAAAGCAGACCAACACCCGCCCACTTGTAGACCAACACCTACACTTCTAGCGAGACTTGATCCGACAACCATAAAATTTTGTGGCCTGAATTGTGCCACTTAAACTAGGCCAATTGGGCGTCACAACATTAATCACAACACTAATGCACATTAAAGTTTATTTTTTGATCACGTCTCCAGTTAGGTATTAAAGAAAACAATCAGTTAATCATAATAAACACAAGGGACAATGAAATTTTTTTATTATATGAACATCAATCTTATTTTCTTATATCATCACCATCAATTTTCTCATATTGAACAGTTAAAAAAATTATATAACCTTAGGGAGCAGTCATCAATTTGTTTAACCTTAATTCCTCATTCTTAAACTAATGTCGATTTGTCGATGCCCCTAGTATAACCTACTGATGAATAAACACGGAACAACAGATGTTATGAGCAAACAGGTAACAACCTTATCAAAGAATACGAGAAATGCATAGGTCCCATAATCATATGCTCTTCTAGCACACTCTATGGTCAATTTACAGGCAAAACCTTTTCACTATACCTCTGTTTTTATACAACCAAGTAGGGATTCAGAAAGAAAAACCCACGCTTTAGATTCTCGGGCACTTCAACATGTCGAAATAAATTGAAGGGTAAAAGAAAAAATGATGCTAGTAGTATTATGAATTGATGCATTCACACTCGGCAAAGATGTACCTTGTAAAACAATCACATTCATCGTCGTCTTAAAACCAATTCAATAGCATTTTGCTGAGGCTTTGTTAAACTCTGCATTAGAAATCAAAATTACGATAAGCCCGCCAGAATAAATAACCAGAGTCAAAATGTTGGTAGGAGTTAACATGCGATAGACTTGAGGGATTTAACTAGACCTGGAAAAGTTGTTCAAAAAATGGCCTGTCGCTCTCGGAGAACTTTGCCAAGGATTCAAAAAGATAGTTAACCAAACTGATCTGCAAGATGGGTGTAAAAGATCAAGTTAGCACCAAAAGTGGCTACAATTTGTGGAAGACAGTTAACTCTGCATCTATAAGATACCTCATTTAGGGGATCGGCACCACTAAGAAGTTCATCTTCATAGTCATCTTCTTGGTCCTTCAATCAATACCAACCAAATTCCACTAAGCAAAGTGAAAAATAGCACAATTTTTGGAAAACTTTAAAGGTCAGCAACCAGTCAAACCTCATTGAAAGCCTTTGCCATGGCATCAAGATATTTATATGTAGGTCTGTTATGTGATGCAGCATCAGCTGAATATAGGAAATCCTCATTGTCTCCAGCGTCTCCGTTCTGAACTTCTTCCCAATCACTATCCTGCCACATGAATTGCCAAAAAGCTTCTGATTCCAGCTCATAGTCATGGACATGATAAAAGGAATGTGAAACATGACTGTTACTACCTCATTATCTCCATCTACTTGTTCTTGGATTTCTAATAAAGCATCCGCCAATATAGCCAGAATCTATTGTGCCCAGAAAGCATATAAGAAGGTTAGACCAAAATAAAGCTTTAATTACTAAGAACATGCATCTGCAGATAGCAAATGTTCAATAAGCTGGTGACTATGAAGGGGGGCAAGCATAACCCTTGAAAAATCCAACCCCCTTTCTTACACTCAACACTTAAAAGAGTAAAAAGTAACAAAATTCAATAAAATGTAACCCGGCCCTTGCCAAATAATCATTCTGGTTTTCAGCAAGTAGGATTGTTGCATAGCTTCAACTTCAAGCAGAAAATGAGGTATTCTGTTTATTATTTTACAAGGGGTTGCCATTTAGGTTTCTCCTACTACATTAATAGCTTCCTGTGATCTCGGGATGAGGTCCTTTTTACTTGATTTATTGGATTCTTTATTTTCTCTATTTTGTCACTTACCATATATGATTCTTCTTGTTCTCAAATTTTCTCAACAGTTTTTTTACTCAAGCGCTCTTTTTTGTTTCTGAGGCATCAGTTCATTCTCATCCCTCACAAGCAGATCTCCACTGTGTTTACTACTTAGTTTCTAAATTAAGGTTTCCCATGTTTTTCCCTTGGTAAAAGAATATTGATAATTAGTTTGCTTGTTTCTTTTGAAGCAAGCAGCTTCAATCACTAAGAACTACCCGACATAAATAACTATTTTCTACGCAATTAAAGCAATTTTTGCATGAACCTGAAACGGCCTTGACTAGTCCATAAAGGGGTAAATAATTAATAATCTGCTTGTAATAAATGCTTATCCTTGATAAGACCACTATTTTGCGTAACTATACTATGAACAAGTACCTTCGCAGGAAGTGGCATCACTGTCCATTGATCTGGTATTATCTTAGCTCTTGATCGGGTGGTTATCCCTGCCTCAGACTACATAATATATACAATGGAGTGAGTTGTTGAGAAGGTGAGATAAATACATAATGGTATGACAAGTAAAATCCAACCTTGATAAGATGGCCTTGAACATTGATATTCCCCAATTCAGCATGCCTAGTCAAGAGCAACAAAGCCAAGGCAGTAGTCGTTATTTTAATTTGGTAGGCTCCCTGAACTTCCCCTGGATTCAATAAGCAAATGACCAAATCATTTGTCAGTTTATTACTAACAATCTATCAATTGAAAAAAAAAAAAAAAATGGCAACCAGACAAATAAAGCAACATTTATGAGAAAGACATTTCTGCAAAACCATGTTTGTCATACATTATTCATAGCATACCAATAACGAACAGTGAAAGAAAGACTGTTATTGGCATATTGAAGTGATAAATTGGATTAACAAATCTAGTTATTCGTTTGTTACTCATTATACATCACATGTGAGTTTTCAGTCAAACAGCTGATTCCGGAGATAATTGACCAGAAACAATGAATGCTAAACATTTATGACAGAAGGGAAAAAATTAGCTGAAATTGATTGCCCTCTATGATTTCCAAAATAAAATTTGGAACAAGCAAAAACAGAATCTTTTTGCATAATGCACATAAAGGGAGTTGAAACTAAAATTTCTTAATTCTTCTGTAAGTTCATTTTGATTCATAGGCACGAAGTACATTATAGGCCGAGAAATAATCAGACATCAGAATTAACATCAACACTTGCCTTGCTGTCTGGTCCATTCAAACATTAGATAAGCAAAGGAGTTTCGATGACCTTCAGCTGGGATTGAGACCAGCAAGTCAATAAATTGTTCAACATGAGGCACACTCATGTGGACCTGCATCAGAGAATAATGTATACTGTTTAAGTTTTATCAAAGATATGTACAGCCACTCAAAAGAAGCAGGTGTTGGTGCAATGAAATGATAACAACTGAATTTTATGGAGAAAAAAACAATATTTTATGCATTTCGAAGTTCAAAACAATGACATGTTTTATTTGGAATTAGTTATTCAGATGTCTATATCATTTCATGGCACAGATTGACAGCATACAAATATGACTTAGTCACATATCATAGATGTATGCTTAGTTCAACCAATTCCTTTCCCCTATGGCTATTTCTGGAAAGTAGGGTAAACTGACTAGAATAAACAAGAGAAGCAATTCTTATCATTTACCTTGCATTTGTTTCTAAGTACATCTTCGATTTGGTTCAATTGTTTTTTGATGTTCAAATCCAATCAACATTCAAACAGATTAAATTAAGTTCTACAAATTAATAAGAACACTCGGAAAATTCTAAAACCAAACTTAGCTATATAAAGTGATCTTATCAAAACAATAAAGTGAATGGTACACATATAAGCTCGACGTGATAATGCGTTACTTATAAGAAAATATGGAAATCTAATTGGAAGCTAACCAATCTAGCAAAAATTAGAAGCAATGAACTTTTCAGTCCTGCAATTTGAGAAGATTGCATGCGTCTCGTAAGTGCAGTCACAAGGTCTCTGATATGCTGTGCCATTTGCGAAGGCAGATGCAAAATAAGTTGAAGAATGTAGCTACCAACAAAAAGTGATCCAGAACTTTCCAAATCAGGGTCTAGAAGCCTGCATAGAAGACCAACAAACAAGTGATGGAGAAAGCTTACAGAAATATCACTGCTTGGTATTTATCTAGCTGCTTATTGACTTATGGCTTAGGACATATTACTAGAACAATTATACCACAACACACAACCTTTGCTCAAAAGAAATCATGCACGGAAGAATCTAACATAGCAAAAATATACATAGAGATTAAGTATAACTAATCATCATCCTCTCGAGATGGGAAAATTTTGGGAATGTTATCAAGCATATCTAATTTCTGCAGAATGATTGCATTAGAAGCATAAACAAGAGCTTCATGCTGTTTAAAAAAATCATGTCATCAGATATTACAGGATATAGTGGTTTAGGCAAAGCGTTTTCTATTCACTAAGGACTGAATGAGCAAATCACCTTGAAGCTACATCAAGTAAACTTCTCATTGTAAATCCAGGATCACCACACCAAGCAAGCATATCTTGTTTTCCACCAGACACAAGAGCAGCTAAGCACTGGGTTGCATTCTGATACATGTAAAAACATTACCACTGTTATCTTACACTTTACCAGCAAGTGCAACCTTTCAAGAAAATATGTGGATAATATAGAAAATAATGACAGGAGACTTTAAGCTAAGAGAAGTAGAGATAACCTGCATCTCACTGTGGTCGTTACTCTGAAGGACTATTCTAACAACAGGATCAAAGGAAACTTGATAAACTGCTTTTACCACATCAATAGGAGCATTCTGTAAAACATAACACCACAACATCACAACCACTCTTCCAGTCACATGCAAACACCTGTTCCTATGTAAACACATTTCTTTAACAGGAGAAGTACCTTCACTAACATTGTAACAAGATCCAGAGAACCAGCAACTAAGCCATCAGGTTGTTGTTGTGGCTGAGAATGCAAACAATATAATGAGAAAACAGAAGGCTAATTTCAACTGATAGATTTTTTCCTTCTATTGTTAGCAATGGGTAAAGGTTGCATACATTGCTGAGGATTGGCCCAATATAGGGTAAAACTCGAGAAACCAGAGGATGAATACATCCAGGAGCCTTTTTTATTGCCTGAAAAGATGCAAAAGACAAAGATGTAAACAATATCCTTTATTGGAGTACATGGGGATTAAACAATTTCATTTTGCATTTTAAATTTGTTAATCATGAGAAATCCCAAGTACTAGCAGCTGATATTTTTCTAGAAGTGCAAAATAACTCGTCTACAATCCAGATAGAGTTGCATCAGCCAAAACACCATCCTATCCAAATAGCCAATCGCTATCTAAAAACAACAGACAAACTAAGTAGACAATTTCTACTCAAAACACCAGAGAAATTATCCTAAAACAGCCTTATTGGCCTTTGGAAGAGCTATCAAGCATATTCATAACAACAACAGTTTGCAAGCAACAATCTACATTTTATCAGAAAACAAATAATTAAATGGTTATAAGTTATTTGCTGAATTATACATCTTCTAGACATAAAAGTTTAATGTTCTCATACACCCATACACAGATACAGACACAGACACACACACACACACACGCTCCACAAACCCATGTTCTGATATGCACAAAACCACACATACACAAACATAATTGTTTCATGGAAGGGGACAAAATAGCAATGTTGTCTGCTGGCCCATCCAATCCAGAAAATACAAATTGAGGCACTATGTATCTACTTCTAGCAAAATTATGAGGGACTATAACAAATGTCTAAAAAGGGAAAAACTCCAAAACTAGCTTATATTAATATGTGAGTGTGAGCATGTGTAGACTTATCACACGATTTATCATGATCCATCCTGTTGTATTCAGTATATTTTTTGGATTTATCATGCATAACATAGTAAACTCCACTAAAACCACACTCAGAAAAGGATAAAGAGAAACATCAAAGATTTACCTCCAAAACCTCCAGAGCATCAATACTGATGAACGGGTCAGAAATATGAGAAGCCCACATGTTAAGGATGATAGGAGATATAACTGCTTCTATTGAGGCTGAAATCTCATGACCTACAAAAGGAAAACACAAAACCTGAAAACTAGCTCAACATCAACATGAAGTTCAATTGTCCTCCACTTGTACTAACCAGCCTTAACAGCTGCTTGTAGAGTTTCAAGTACTAGGTGCATAGTCTCATCAGAAGCCTATAAAGCATGAAGCAATAAGAACACACTATCAACGATAATAAAGAGAACAGTCTGGCTACAAAACATTAGGTGCCACCTTACATTTGTAAGAAGATCTATAAGTGATGAGAATAAACCCAATGCATGATGTTGAATAATTCCACTGGTAGCATCTGGTAGAAGCTGGGATAGAGCTCGACAAGCACCAACTTTCACTGGTGGGGGCCTGTAAAAAGGAATAAGGAGTGAAATCTTATTGAAATTAACTGAAAAGAAATATCCGAAATCAAGTTCTTACACATCCATTCCAACTGTCTTAATAGCAGCATATAGGAAATGCTCTGTTACTTGGTTGTTCATCTGTACAAACAATGAAAATAAGATCTTAGAATCTAAATACATGAAAGAGCTGGGTTTGGAGGATGAAGGCTGGCGAAGGAAAAGGAGCTTGTTTAGTAATTACCACAGAAGAAAACTTTGCAACAGAGGAAAATAACCGTGCATAAAGAAAGGGGTAGTCATGTACGCCTGCAAAATAGACAAGGAGATTTCAATTGCATATAAAAGCATCCATGCCCCTTATAACAAAATACCAAATTTCACAGCCACGATTAGTATGAAGTAAACATCTCAATGCATCTCATAGAAAATGTCTCACCTGTTGCCACATCATCAGTTAAAATTTGCTCCAGCATATGTCCAACAGTGGGTCCAGAAACCTAAAAGTGTAAACATAGACATTAAGCAATATAATAACAGAGAATCTACATACAATAGAAAATAAGAAATAATGCTTGGTTTTCAATTTATAAAACATAAAGGACTGACCTCCACTTGAAGCAACTGCTCTGACACAGAAGCCAAAGCAAACAGGGTAGCCTCCCTTAACTGCCGGCATGCAATAAGGAAACGATTTAAGGAGACCACACAAACAAATAAATTCCTTATGTTATTATTTCAAAAATCCTTATGAGAAGGGACTTGATAGGCACTACGATGGAAATAATTATGAAGCATACTTCTTAGAAGAATTGGGAGCCAAAAGAAACCCTCCATTAGAACTATAAAACAGCTAAGAATTCTTTTGACAGTTGCAAAGAGAATTTTAATCAGCCCAACATCCTATGAACATCGTTAAAGGACTATGAGGAGCAACAATACAGCATATCCCATTTGATAAGTCCTTTTATGCACTAGCAAATAAAAAATGCCTCGCACTCAATTCAAAAAGTTCTCCTTCAGCTGGGGTAGCAGAAGAATGGAGTGCTCCACTGGGGTGGGGGTGTTGAGGAAGGGGAGTTCTTGAGTTCAACTCGATATTAGGCTCATATTGACAGTTTTAGCATTATGCTATGTCTATAAGTTACATCACTACTAAATCAGGTCATGAAATTGTTCAACTTACTCTCCACCAGACAGGAGAGCCAGTATCTTTCTCTTGTTGAGACTCGCTTATTCGTCTTTTCGCAGAGTCAATTACAGCATCTATTCCTTCCATCCCACAAGAACTAATTATCTCTTCCAGTAGAAGTGCGCCTGCAAGAAGGGTTTTTCAGGGGAAAAAATGCTCCAGAAGATGCAACCTCCCAGGAATATATAAGAATATGGAGGGCACAATTAATAGCAGGAAAGCACTAAAGTAAGCTACAAATTATATTAGACTTGAAATTCAAAACTAAGGATCATGTATTGTGTCTCATTACAGAAGTGGCAAACCTATATCATAGAGCTTGAGAAAGAAATTTCCGATTTCCTGTAACATGAAGTTATGTTGCACACATGTGAAACATCATATGCTTGAAACTACCAAGCGGGTCATGACATAAAATGTTTTAGCTTTTCACAATCAGGAATTTATGAATAGTATACTGCTGTGGCCATGAAAACCTATCAATAGCTTTTAACAAATGTTAGCTTCAATTCAGGAATGTATGAATAGCATGCATAAGCCAACTGCACAAGTTTTGTAATAGTTCAAGAATATCTTATGTTAACACAGTTTTTTAGACGCATAATAATATAGGTTACTTATGTATGCATGCACAAGCCTTTGTTTAACTGAAACTAAGCTCATGCACTCGTAAAGCCCTGTTAGAAAACAAAAGCATCTCTGAACAACAAAATCAATAGAAGACCAATCAATAAACCAGATCAGAAATAGCTCCAATTATATTCACAGCATGCCACCATTATTTCTATATACTCGCTGATTTGTATACATTGAAACACACATACGCAAGTGCATGTATACAGACATATTTAAATAATTTAAATATATACATGCATATCCATGCATGAAAGATTGATAGAAAGATATTCACATGCACAACAAAGGCAAAACATGTCAAACAATTTCGAAAACCAAAAAAGTTTAGCCACTCACAGAAACTGCTTACCAGATACACGACAACTGTAAGTATTGTCATCCTCATCAGCAACATACTGATTAGCATCCAGAGACCAGGTATGAACCTACATCCAAGTCGCACATGAAAAAGATGATGAGAAGTAAAGGAAGAGGGAAAGAAAAATGACTCTTAAATTGCTCAATAACAAACCAATCACAATTAGTGTCTTTCACACTCATTTGTGTGCAACTGATTTAAAACAAGAGGAAATGTATTAGCTCATTTAAATTGCTTTACCCAGATTAATAGGAAAATCAAGTGAAAACAAATTGCTCAGCCAAACTGCTTAACTCAAATTAATTAGAAAACCAAGTGGAAACACCTCTCTCATATATGTTTAACAACACTACTAGAATTAAGAATATTTTGAAATTTCATGTAATTTATTGAAGCCTGTAATTTAAGAAACATGAGATGTCTTGAAACATGTGACATGGCAATTAGATAGCAAAAAGATCACACCCAGGCAATTAAAAACAAAAGTTAGTTATTTATTTAGGTCCCACAATAATATATTTAATTGCTTTCACTGATACCGAGCTACATTACTGTATCTCCACCACAATAAAACAACTATGCTACTATGTCCAGGAACACAAGTTAGGATTAATTCAGTCATGATAGCCTTCTGGCCCTCAATGTTACAACAAGAGGGGGAACAACTATGTCAATGTTCAAATAAACATACGAACAGATAAGAGAGATCGAAAATCTCACGTAAACTCCAAGACTAATTACTTCTTTGTGTCTTTTTGGCTTATGTTTCTATGTTAAAGATCTCTATAATCTATATTAAATAGCAACATTTAGGGTAGTATCATTTCACAATCAAAATGAGTATAGCAATTCCAAACTCAGTGCAACACTCAAAAAAAGTCAGCATTCATTATCATGTGTTAAGGGTTCAATTTAGGGAATGGGCTTTATATTTACTACAAACAAATGATAAAAATCTTTTTACCAAATAAAGAAAACATATAAGATCATAGCGCTCTTGAACCGAGTAGATAGAGAGGGAGTACCTGTTGTTCCGTCATTTGAAGGAAACCAAAAGTATAGTAGACTAACTCTTTCACATTGTTCACAACAACCTATATGAAAAAATATTAATATATCCAAAATCTGACAATGGAATGGACAGCAAGACAACGTAAAAAGATGGTTTTGAAGCACACCTTTAAAAATTTTGGGCTTCCAATAACCGTCAATAGAAATTCAAATAACTGCACAACCAAAGACCAGGGAAATCCCATGTCAAATACTAATTAATGCAATTATTTCACCCCCACCCAACAAAAGCCAGGAAAACAACATATTCAGATATTAATCTACACTCCAGCCATATATTAAACTACTGTTGCATCTCAACATGAAACTCTTTTCCCATTAGGTTCTACAATTGGCACCAAACTTCAGGGTGTAATTTAAATGTTGCAATTCGCATGTTCTCAAAAATGTCCATTCAATTGGAAATTGGAACATATAATATCCATTAGACCAAGTTGAAAGGACGAGGGTAATCATCAAGAATATGTATGTGATACATGAACAAACAAGCTCGTCTGGAGAAGGGGGAGTTGCTGACATATAATCAGTCAAAAAACTGAGTGAATAAACGTTCAAATGAAACTATTGTAAATTCTTTTTTAATTTCTAGTATTCAAAAGAACTTTGGGTAGCCAGGAGAAAATGAAGGCACTACACAATATTGGACGACAATGCATCCGAAAAAAAAGTTTTTTTTTTAAATTAGATTGAAGAAATTTTGGTTTTTTGCAATACCTAACAAAATCAACACGTATGTGGCTGATATCAATGTTACATACTACATGTTCAACTTAAGAGTTCCTTCATTAAGAAGATAAATTTTCATTCAGTAAAAAGTAGAAAGAACAAACCCTGTTAAAATTAGCATCCTAATTCCAACACAAAGTAATACTAGTACCTAGCTGGTGAAAATTGATTCACAATCACATTGTAGATTATAGAGACATCCAGAAAAGCTTCTGCAGCCTTAACACATAAAGTTCATGATAATATTTGATCCTCTGAGTCCTATATAGTTGAATTTCACATAAAATCACAATTCCATTATAGAAGAAATGGATGAAACCACAATGTCAGGAAAGAAAAAAATACAACGAATGTAAAGGAACCAACTGGTTTGATATTATATATTTCAACTAGTTAACAGAAACAAGAAACCCTTCAGCAGTCAGCACCAATATAGTAATTGAATCAAATTTTCTTTGATGCTACTTCTCCATGCCCAAACTTCATAGAACAGTAACGAATGTATTAACCTGGATAACAAAGGACTCAAGACTTTTCTCAGCACCATCAGAATCATATCTTCCATCAAAGGAATCTTCAACACCTTCAATCGATGAGCGCTCATACACTTCCAAGGATGACACAAATGTGCGCCATAATGGCCCCACAATTACTGAAATACCACCATTATGTCAGAAAATGTGAAGAATAAGGACAAGAAAGACAATTTATCAGCATAACCAATTGATTAGAAGCTCTACCAGGAAATTTGATCAACATACCTACAAAATGAGTTTCCGCTATGGCTGGAAAATTTTGAATGAACTGATTCAAGCACTTTAACACCTGACAGAAAGTATCATAATGTTTTAGAAGTCAACAATTTGGCATACAGATGGCATCACGAGAGACAAATCAAAAGAAGAGCTACCTCCATTCTGATGCTCCAATCATCAGGATCTTCAGATGGCACCGGGTGATTCAAGATTGATGAAAATTGCTCCATCCAAGGTTGGAGCATTGGTAACATTAGGGAGCTAGTTTCTGTCTAATTACCACAAGACATGTAAAATTAGTTATTCTAATAGATTATGTGTACTCAATCAGCCTGACATTAACGAGCTATCAGTGAATACCTTGTAGACACCACTCATAACCCCGACCATGGAGGTACAATTATAGACTATTGAAAGAGCTTTAGACCTCAGACATTTGTCATAGATCTGCAAATAAGAATTCACAGAAAGATGAGAAAATGATCCAACATTACCTTCTCTACCACAAAATTAATGGTTATCCAGACAAGCTCTCACATTTATGTTGTAAAGCAATAGAGCAAAGTACACTAAACAGCTAAAAGACCAAACTTTTCTCATTATTCTATATATCTTAACTAGAAATTTGAAAAGGCAACAAGTATTCACTAAGGAGAAGATTAAGAAGAAACAATCTAGCCATACTTGGAAAAGGAAAAAGGCCACTTGAATTCCCCTATTATCAAACCAAGTTTATAGTTTTTGTAGCTAAAAACTTCAGTAGAAGCTAATAGACAAAATGAATTAAATATAAGCTACATAAAAATATGATAACTACACCTTTGTAGGCATGTAAACGTCCACTTCTATTGCAGCACCTAATTGATCCGTTTTTCTCCTGAAAGCTTTGAACATTTTTGTGTTCTATATGATTGCTATGGGAATGTCAAAAAATGAATGCAATACACAAGGTAATGAATGAGATTAACCTGAGGAGATGACACAATAGTGTGCAAGCATGGGAACAAAACTGGAACAATTTTGGGAACCATCTTATCGTCCATGTCCGAAGAAAGAAGAGCCAAGCATCTTAAAGCCCCATGCACTGACATAGTAACAATACAAATTACGTTCCCTCTCAAGAATTGTCAGTGACATTTAAAGGCATACCAACAACTCACCAGCATTCAATTTAGTCTGGTCATTAATTAAACTTAAAAGGAAGGGCACTAGTTCAGGCCAATCATCTGGCCAATCATACTGCGCAATTGTCGATACAGCCACACTTACTGCAGTACAGATCTTCTTGAAAGGATCATCTAGTGATGCTAGAAGTAGTCCTCGTATAGATGCCTGATAGAATAACAGAATTAAGGTGATCCTTTAATATGTAATCAATTTTATAGACCTTTATCCTTTATATGTAACCCCACTTTTCTGTACCCAACCTAGGCTGAGCACAACGTGAGTATGTTGAAAATGAATGCACCATTAGTTCAGCAGAGAACATAATATCCAAAGTTCTAAGCTATATAAAAGAGTAGCTCTCTCTGTTAATTACATATAAAATTAGAAAGAACAAAAAACAAGAATATGAGTTATAAAAAAATTTATCAATATTGTGTTGGCTCAATAAATTAGAGAAAAAATCCCAATCTCAAGGTAGCTTTTTAAAATGAAGTAAAATAAAAAGTCCCAACCTTTAGTCCAGCATCATATCTACAAAAAACTATAATAGCTTTGATGCAATCTGAAATGCACATCAAGTAAAAGAGAAACCTTCTCATTGCTCGGAACAACAGGATGCTCAAAGCCTTCCTCATCCTCATTCCAGTGTTTCCTAATATATTGCTTCAGCAAAACTGCTGCTAAGTAAATGCATGTTAATCTCACAAGGTGTGCACTAAAGGAAGTGGACCAAATGAAACACACAAAGTAGCCATTAATGCAACAAGTTAAGGAAAATTTCTCAAAATTAAACCACAACATGAAGGATATCTGCCTTAATCCAAATGGAAGTTCCCCGTTCGCAGCAACTCTAGCTAAAGCAACACCATAACCTTTCAAGAAATTGCAAAGAAAATCCAAAATCAATTCCATAGCTCATACTGTAATTTAGGAGAAAAAAACATAAACAAAAACATAAAATCACAAAAGTTGTTTCAATAAAATAGCAAAATTCATGCCATTTCTCAATGGTTATGCAAGCATATAGCCAAATTATATTTAAAAAAAAAAAAACAGAAACGGCTTTACTTCTCTAAAAATTATGCAGATATCAATAAATCAACAATTTCACTGTTATATAGGTCAATTAGTAAAAAAAAATCATCTTTGCTTATAAACGGAAATGTGGCACGAAACACAATAACAATCATAATTTACAAAACCAACATCATAACCAAAACAAAATGTTCAACCACATCCCCCGAAAACCAAAAAATTACATACTTTATGTATCAGACTTTACCATTGTCGTACAAATTTCATAAACTCATAAAATCAAATTCAATTCTTCAAATTTAAAACAAAACCCAAAAAAAAAGCCCTTTAATTATACAAGCAACAAAATTCCATCCAAAACAAAAACAAGAACATCAAATGCTTATTTCTGAAAAGAATTATCTCAATCACCTGGTTGAAGGGACGCTTGCTTGAGGGAAGTCTCCGCAAAGGTTCGAATTTGATGGCTGGGATCGAGTGAGGCGTTCAAGCAATTGATCAGCCATTGCTGATCTTGATCCATTTCTATATATATCTACAGATAAATGTATCTATATATGTGTATAATTTAAACTAAGTTGTGTGTGTTTTGGGATGAGATACAGGGGAGAGAAATGCGGCAAAAGGGAGGGAGTTTTCAGTGTGGGTTTTTTGTAATTGGAGGTTTTTTATAGGCGTTAGGGTTTTTGCAATCCTCTGACAGGGTTCACTGATCAAATGCTGTAGAGCTTTTTCTTTTTCTTTTTCTTTTTCTAATTTCCCTCCTTATTCATTGTTTTTTCTTTTTTTTTTTTCAGGCAGATTATTTTCTACTTACTACTTCTGCCTATTGATGGTCAATGAATTTTTACTTCCTTCTTTTTCTTTTTTTAACATTTTTTCTCCATTTTGTGATTTTGAGTTAGCTATTTTAAATATTAATTGCTTAAAAACTTTCAGGTGGTTAATCATGTGAAACCCATAAATTTGAGGCCTTAACAAATTAGAATAAGTTATTCTTAAAACCAATTAAAATTTTATTTTCCTTTTTTTTTCTATTTATAATGTGGTTGTTTTTTGAAAGATAAAATTTGAGGGAGCTTTAATTTTTATTTACACTTTTCTCCTCAACTTTTAACTCTGCACTTTTCTCCTCAACTTTTAATCATTTTCGACTTATGATACATATTTTGGAGTAACTTGTAAGGAAGGAGGGAAACCATCCGGCGCTACAGAGTTGGCAAAACACAGAACCCCTTGTGCTGCAAAGTGTCTCACATGGAACTATCTCAAATTGCAAATATATGTGGTTTGGGTCTAATGGCCTTGGTTTAACATCTTTAATGCAGCGAGGGAAACAGCAGGTGGCTTTGTCTTCCTCGTCTTCCTCCCTTGAATAGGTGAATGCTTCCCTGAAAAATTCAATTGAACAAGATTCATGCAAATTCCATCCAACTACCTTTTGCTAAAGTCTGGACTCATATGTAATCAAACTTTCGGTTCTAAAAATATTGTGCTACTAAGAGAATACAAATCAATACAAGTTCATAACAAAGAGACAATACAAACCAAGACATACCCTTTGTGTTTCCCATGTGGATCTATGTCGTTAGTACCGAATGGAAGACAATGGCTGACTGAGAACCGGAATCAAGAAAACCAAGTTAAGAGAAACATCGGTGCTGTCATCTGTGCTTGTTGCATATTGAACTGTCAACTCCTTGTTCTGAGGGAGAGGCATGTCCTTGAGGTTGGGGTTCTTGCACAATCTGAACATGAGTAGGTCTTGGATTCTTCACCTTGGTTTACTAATTAACCAGAATTTGAACCTTCAGGAGGTGCTGAAAGAGAATCTGGAAATTTTAGCAAGTGAGAAAGAGGCCTTGTGCCATATATCTTTTCTCTAACCTTCTTTTCCTGGATTTATTTCCTCAGCTATAATTTTTTTTCCAAGAATTGCCAGGTGTGTATGATCATTGTCTTCAAAGTAAATATCCGTTCTATATAGTACTCATAATTATTGATAGCCAAAGACACAGCCAAATCACTGTTGTTGTGCTGCTCAATGGAACAACTCGGCAGGCCTTGCTTTTTCTTGTCTTTCAACCAGTTGGTATCATTAGAATATGTCTCATGTTGACTTCCTCTGTCAACTTAATTTATGATTACAGTTTGATCACTCTTGATTTTATCAAACAAGCATGAGTATGATTTAAAATAAAGGGAATGACACTGTCCAGTAAGTTACAGATATTTCTTGAAAGCTCACTCACCGATGAAGAATGGAATATGCTCAAGTAGATTATGTTATATCTTTTGTTGTGGTTGCAACTTAAGACTTGAGAGAAGATAAAACTAGGTAACTTCTGAACTATGATCGAATTGTGCCCAGTTGAAGACTGAACACTGGCCAAAATTCCGAAAATTGCATATAAGCAAATTCTTGAAAATGAAAAAAAAAATTAATCAAGAAAACAAAAGGCAATCCTTGAAGCTTTTTAGCACTGATGTAAAAAAGTGGTATGGATTATGCACACAATTGCAATATGTTTCCAGCTGATTGAACTTGTCAACTTGATCTCATCATAACAATTTTCCTTACAACTCCATACATATTTAGTAATCTCAATTAGAGTTCTGCCATGAGCAAGATTCAGAAACGAGTAGTTCATACCACAAATTATTTCCTGATAGCTCAGTCCACCAATGCTTCCAGATACCTCAGTAAAAATAACATATGCTCAACTAGATATTTCTAACTTTTAGCAAAAAATCTATATATTTACTTTGGGGAAATAGCATTTCACGCCCAAAATATGACATTGTTTCACATTGAAACCCCAAAATCACTAAAACATTAGTATCATGCCCCTCACCTTTCAATATTTGTCACCCCTCTATTCACATTTTCAGGGAAAAATTCCAACAGTCTTCATGTGCGAATGACAAGCAAAAATTAGTGCAGAAATGTCTGTTTGCCTCTTCATCCAAGAGAGCAGTCTTAGTTATTAGCATCCATGAGAACGATTCTGAGTAAGTTATACTGTCCAATTTATGGGGTGGTATGAATTTGTGGAGCTAATATTATCAGTTTTCACCTTATTTTGTGCTGAGTAGTGATCACAGAGGAGACTCGCTATAGTGGAAAAGAGAAATGCTTAATAATAGATACATCAAAGATCTAATAAGTAAAGACAACAGAAATAGTTTCTATTTACTCTGTAACTGAAAGCTTTCCACTGATGAACTCCCTATGCTAATAGAAACTATCAGCATGCCACAATATTTTGGAATTCATCGTAATTTCAAGATTTCAAAATGTTATTCTCTTCCTTCTTATTTGCAGGATGATACTTAAAAATCCATTTCCAAACCTTGTGGCTTCTGCTACCCCTTTTCAATCCTCTTTCATTCACTGTGATCCTGCAGGAGCCCCCATTGCCAAAAAGCTCATTTTTTTTCGAACTTGCAAGATTCCCTCCAGTCTCAAAACTCTCACTTTTGTAGCTAGCACCATGATCAGAAGCTCCACTGATTCTAGCAGCAGAGAGCTCCTTTGATTCGGACGACAAATCGAGCTTTAAATCAATGAAAGCAGACTCATCCATGGCACTGAAGTCACTTTCCTTAGCTGGAAAAACACTCCTGTTTGGAACACTGTAAACTCTATCAAGCTCGACGAGGCTTTGGCCACCTCCCCTTCTAGCCCCTTTGAAATCAATGCCATTTTCAGCATCAAACACACCCCTAAATCCACTCTTCCTTGGTTCTGATTCACTGAAAAAGCCATAGTGCTTGTCAGAATCAAGAAAAATTCCACTGGTAACATCAGAAATCTTGGCACTAGAGAAGGCACATTCACTTCCTTCATCAAGATCATTGTGCCCACCACCCCTGAAACTGCAGAGTGACCTAGACCTGGACACACCCATGATATCAGATACCCAGATCTCACTTTTGTCATCAGCAAATTCACCATTTTTCTCACATCCCCTGTTTCTTTTCTTCCTGAATAGCCTCTTAATCCTCCAAAACCCATTGCTCTTCTTGACTTCCACACAGCTGCTGCTGCTCCTCCTGAGAAATATAACTTGTTCTGATTTCTCTTCTCCTCTTTTGGGCTTGGGATGTGGATTACTTTGTTGGTGGTCAATCTTCTCATTTTCTATCAGAAATGAGACCCTCCCAACACTCCCAACCTCCATTGTACTACATGAATTACGATATGAAGACGAGACATCAGAGCAAGAGCAAGAAGAAAGTCGCTGCTCCCCACACTCTGAGCAAACCAATTTCACAAGCCTGTCTTTCAGGCAGTAAGCACAGATGCCTACGGAAGATGAATTTGGGTGTTTCTTGCATGGCATTTCTGATGCAGCTGAGAAGTTGAATTCTGAGAAATTGTTGCTAAAAACTTCCACAGCTTTGCCTCTCTCTTTCATGGCTAGCTCTGTTTGGTTTATTTGTGGTAGAGAAAAACTGTGCAATTTTGTGAACTTAACAGATGACAAGGGAACTTTGAACTGGAAAGAGCTGATTTAATGGGGCTAGCCCCTAAGAAAAGAAATTGCCGAAAGGCTTTGCACTAGGCTTTTGATAGATTTTACCAGAGAGGAAAAATGAGTTTCAATGATAAAGAATGAGAGATAGCGTAGCACGCAGAGGGAAGACTTTTTTTAGAGGCAAAAAAGTGGCGTGAGCTTTACGTTTTTCTTTTCAAGAAAACAGTGCTCATTACAGAGGAAGAGTGATGGGTAATGCACACTGTCTCTCTCTTTCTGCAGGTATCATTGTGTGTGCGTGTTGCGGGGGTGGGGAGGGGAAGGGGTAGGGGGTGGGGAGGTGAAGTGATTGAATATTCAGACACACACTCTCGGTTGTGTAAAGGAATGAATCGTATCGACTGTCCTATAAATTGCTGCTGTTAACAAGTCTGAGTTCCTGTGGGGGACGCATCAATCAGTCTTTTGTTTGTCGTCTCAATAAAATTTTCCAAGATTTTCTTTTCCTCTACAAATTTATTAGTAAAATTTACATTTATTATCTTGTTTGCTATTTCCACAAGTTTTATTTGATTTTTTAACTAAGATTTGGGATGAATTGCACTTTGGCAATTTAAATTTTTTTATTCTTGATTTTCATGAAAATTTATTTAAAAAAATACTTTCAATTATATTATTTTTGCTCTATTATATTTTTTTTTCTTTTTTCTCGTCAAAATACAATATTTAACACGAGGAAGTTAATAATATTGTCGTGCTAAGTATTTCGAACTACATTTGTTCTTTGTTTAATATATGTCAATGTAAAGCGTTTGGTTACACTTTTTAGAATATATCTGCATTATTATATATTGTATAAGAATGTTAATTTTATTAACATATTGAAAACATCGTGTGAGTTTTAAGAACTTATTTTAAAGATAAAATATGGCATTTTATAAGCATCAATACTCAAAAAAAACATATTAAGCTTTACCCAAACAATCTAGAAAGAGACTCCTAATATTGGTCAAATGTACCAAATAAATATGTGTGGCAATGCTCAAATTGCACTATGCTTGTTTGGCACCAAGGGAGGAAAGTGGCGAGGAAAGAAAGTTCAACAATGGGTGGAAAACTACTATCTCCCCTTCTTGTGGTAAATAAATATTATGCTCTTCTATTGAAATATGGTCAATTGGTTTTTAATATTTTTTTACTATTGCATAATTTCATTATATTATGGAGATAATTCTAACTCGATAATTATGTATTTCCTATTTGCTGAATTGAGTATTTTTTATTTGACGAAGTACAAATCCCATAGCAAGTAAGTGTTAATATGTATTCTAAATTAAGATAAGCTTATTTTGGTAATTATAGACAAAAGAATTTGTCGACTTCCTTCACCTACATTTTTGGGAGACATGACAGAATTCAAAGAAAAAAAATAATATACTAAAATTTTCAATGATAAAGATGTTACAGTTTATTGATTACTATACCTAGAATTTGCAAAGTTTTTGATAACAATTAACACATTGTGAAAGTTATTGAACTATATTATGTACAGTTGTGGTCCTAACAAACATGTACATATGCAATCAATTTACATCTAGAGCAAATCGGATTGCACATTGGCATTGAGATCTGATTTAAATAGGACTAAGGTTTTCTGATTCTACAATAACAATGTAATATAATCAAAATCTACTAAAAAGAATATGGATATTTATTGAATGTAATATTATTCTTGATAAAAAAATAATTTTTCTACAATGTCATAGGAAAAAGACGGGTTAAGTGGAGTTGGGAGACCACAATTTTGTTGGTAAGATAGGCGGCAACGACAGCATGAGCAGGGAGGAGTTGGTGGTGCAATTACAAGTTCGTGTGTTATAGGAACGTCTTGAGGATGGTTGCTGATAATGTAATATAATCAAAATCTATTAAAAAATTATGGACATTTATTGGATGTAATATCATTATTGATACAAAAATAATTCATTTACAATGCCATAGGAAAAATACGGGTTAAGTAGAGTTGGGAGACCACAATTTTGTTGGTAAGAGTAGTAGCAACGACGACATGAGAGGAATTGGTAGTACAATTATAAGTTCGCGTGCTTTAGGAACGTCTGTAAGAGTGATTGGTAATAGTAAATTTAAGAGATATTCGAATACATTCTTATTAAAAAAATATCCTGCCACCCACCACAAGTGCACATTTTTGTTTTCCACATAATATAATCCCTCATCTCTTTCATTTTATGTGCGGATAAATATATCCAACTTAGTAGTTATAAAAAAATTTCGAGAGATGCATTTTATGTTGTTGTTGATAATGACATATTTTTTTATATAATTAATTAAAATAATATTTTTTCAACAACATTCATAATTTCTTCTTGACAATTCAAATTTAAAAATTTCAAATTAGAATCGAGGGAATATATATAGAAAGTGAGTTTATTAAAATATACAAATAATTAATGGCATCAATAAATAAGTATAGAATACTAAAAACCAGTGAGAAAGTATATATGCGAGTGGGCACGACGGTATAACTATAGCTAGTACGCACTAAGCACATCCCAAATTAGGACATCATGGCCTGTCCACACGCCCCCCAGGCACGCCCCATCCCATGAACATCATTCATAGTATTATCCCCCAAAACACCCAATTTTTTTTGCTAAGATGTCTGGATCAATTAAGATTAGTTTACTTGTTGTAATAATGATTATGTTTCCTAATTTTTATTATTCCCATTGGCAGTAGGACAAACTCTTTCTGGCCCCCATACTTCTAGCAATTATTAGAAACATTTACTTAACAACAATTTCATTGTAACCCATGATTAGGGTACATGTTACCAACACTTTGATTAACTATTCACCAGATCTGCAGTACAAAACATGCCTGTTTTTAGAAGTTTTGCCCCACTTTTCTACATCAATTGTCCCAAGATGTTATCATTTGAGATCAAATTCTTGAAAGAGCATGTCCTGTTTTTTTCCCCCCTTTTCTACATCAATTGTCTCAAGGTTCATTCAAAAATTTAACCCTTTTGTTTCTTAGGTCAAATTGGAAGAAGAACTTTTAAATTTGATGGTCTTGAATAGAAAATAAAAAAACTTTTGCCCTTTTTGACCAAAAAGATTGCCAAGTTTAAATGAAAATATGGATCCTTTTTAACCGTTTGACATGGTTCCTTTTTAACTTAAAAGAAACATTGAAATTCTTTAAAAATGATTTGTGTTGACAAATGGATAAATGCGGTGGGCCTTTATAAGATTTTACATTATATGATTATATGTTGAAATTTATTTTTTCTATTTGGTACCCTATCAATGTTATATAGAAATTGGTTGGTATTGATATTATAATTGATTTTTTTTAAATTATTAGTATATAAAAAAATAAATTGAACTAAAACATCACGTTAAATTTAGACAATTAAATTGTAAAAATCATGTTTGTTACATTGTAATATTGTATCATATAATTGAAGCTCAAGTGAAGGACCTCAAATTATCATGGATCACCATAGGTGAATTTAGTAAATAAAACTTTAAAATTAGATAATGGATTAAATATAATTCGCATTCTTAAAGTACAGGTCCTATATGAAATACCCCCTAAACTTTCAAAACCTTCAACTACTACCCTAATTGTTCAAAAACTGATTTATTTATTTTTTCTGGATAAAAACACCCTTAACTTATTATATAGTTTATACCTTAAATTATGACACTTTCATCAATTACCCCTTTAACATTAAAATTCAAAGTCAAACTTAATTAAAATATTCAAAACCAAACTTGAGGCATTAAATCTTTAATAATAATAGAGAAATTGAAAACCAGACAAGGATAATAAATTTATAGTAATAAAAAGGAAGTAAATAACAAAATTAAAAGGAATAATAAATTTCCAATAAAGTTCTGTAATTTTCTAAAAGCAATTATTCTTTTTCTCTTAGTTGTATCTATATTTTGGTTTTACAAATATTTACTTGAGTTAGGTATGTCAACAAATTTTAGTGCATACGACTTAGACCAATCCCAATTTTATAGAAATAATTACAAATCAAATTGCATCATAGTCAACGGGTGTACGGGAAATTATTTACTCTTTTTTAATAAAATTATATTTACCATGAACCTTGAAATGAAATCAGACATAAACTAAATTTCACACAATACTTGGTGTATCTCAAAATTTTGTATTGGTAATTAATTAATCAATTATGTCATATAAAAGTAAGAAGTCAGCACCCTATATAATTTTAGCAGCTGAAATTATTATGATATAATGTCAAATACTTTAGCAAGCTCCAAAATAAATTATGAAGTAATTTAGATTCTCTATTTCCATTTCTTGATTGAGTAAATTTAAAATTATTTTTTGATCAACGTCTCCGTTTTGTTTCAAATATTGCATAAGGAAACTAAAAGTTGAAGGTGCCTAATTTACTCTTATAGATCCTCCATGTACATATAAGAACTATTCATTTTAGAAAATTACAAAAGTTTATTGAAACTTTTATTATTTTTTCTTGTTTTTGTTTTCACCTCATTTCATTATTAGAAATTTATTGTCTTAAATATGATTTTAATTTTTTCTATCATTATTACGAATTTATTGTGCTCCCAAGTTTGATTTTGAATTTGTGTTCTTAAATTTGATTTTCATTAGTAATGTTGATTAGGTAATTGATGAGAATGTCATACTTAAGATGTCCAAATTGTATATGAGTTAAGAGTATTTTAATTCAATAAAATTCAAGTGTTCAACAGTAAAAATAATTGGTCATAAAAATTAATAAAATATCTGATGAAGGACCTATATTTGAAGGGTGCAAGTTTAATTTAACGATTAATGATTGATGTACAAAGCTATATACAAATATTTCGTGCAAAAAAAAAAAAAAAAGTGGATAATTACAATTTTTTGCTATAAAGTTTACCTAATTAGTAATTACATTTCATTATGAAGAGGCAAAACTCAAGAAAAACTAAAAAGACTAGCACCTCAAATGCGACTTTAGTTCATTTCAAGAAATGCTTCTATCCACATCAAACGCTTCTATCTCCTCCATTCAAAGATAATGAATGTCCTGAAATTCAACCTCCACCTCCACCCCCACCCCCACCCCCACCGTCACCACCACCACCACCAACTCAAGCTCAGGCCGCAATCCCGCTTCCTCCTTTTCACCTCCCGTGAACAAAGTTTTAAACTTTCACCATCCTTTGCCACACCCCTGTACTCTTTTACCAAGTATGCCAAGATTTCAAAGGTTAATGCGGCAACCCCATTTTCTATTGAAAAGAATGAAGAGGAAGAAACTGAAGATTTTGAAGAGTACTTAGCGGAAGACGGGGAGGTTTATCAGAAGACTTTAAGATTGGTGGAGTGTGCAATGTTCGCTGCTGTTTCTGGGTTGGCCTTTCTTTTGAGTAACTCTCTAGCCATTGAGGTATTTATGTTCCCTTTTTTTTTTAGCTTTTCTTGAGTCCTATTTATTTTTTGGAGTAATTATTGAATTTTTGGGTCCTTTTTTATAAAGATTTTTTGGGTCAGTTTATGATTATCTCTAAGATTAAATTTTTACTTTATGTCATGACCTACGAGTGGTTTGGTGATTTCATATTTTTCCATGTGTGGTCATAAGTATAGAATAAAGAATGAACTCTTGTTTTCTTTGTTGTTTTTTATCACTTGTTTCAGTTGGAATGTTTAAGTACGTGGATTTTGTTGATTCAAATTGAATTCTTCTTGCTGTTTTGACTTGGTTATCTATCTAATAGTATGAATAGCTTTGAAAAGTTTCTTTGAATTTTTATATAATGTTAAAAGTGTTAAAGTTAGAAGTGCAAATAGGAATTATTAATTTTATCAGAAAATGCCCTGAGGCAACATCATTAGAGGCAGATTAGTCTTGCATAGCAATGGTTGAGGGTAATGCATCATGCACCACCACTTGATTACTGCACTGTAGTATAAGGGATTGAGGGAAGATGGGTGATGCTATGACAAAGGACGTGCAAATTGATGAAACTATCTGGCTGAAATAGAGATTGGTGTTTCCTAGCTGATGTTTTCAACTGCTGTCCGGCACTTTTAGTGTATAAATCTGATCACCCCGCTTCAACATTTATCATACTATTGGAGCATGTGATTAGGATGGCTGTTTATCTCTAATCCATAAATCTAAGAAGCATACAACAAAACCCTAATGGAAGATAATAACTATTACAAGTAAAGGCTCCCTTACGTCAAACTCTGTTGCCCAATCTCTCTCTCTCACACACACACACACACGGACATGTTTCTCTTGGTCAGGAATTTATACTGCTTTGTAAGTTTCTACAGATATAACTATAGCGCTCTATTACAGTGCTATCCTCAATTACTTATGCACATGTGCAATTGATTTCCACAGAAATACTTTTCCTGTTTCTTCGCTTTGCCTATTGTATTGTCCACTATGAGATGGGGTATTGCAGCTGGCAGGAAAACCATGGTATGCCACACCCTAAGTCTTGCTGTTATATTATACTTCTCTTTTTTAAGAGATTTATGCAGATAATGCAATTGTCATATTGTTCTTTGATCTTGTTCAGGTGGCAACTGCTGTATTATTGTTTGTCTTATCTGGTCCAGTGAAAGCAATTACGTATTTGGTGAGTTCTATTAACA
Source organism: Paulownia fortunei (assembly GCA_019321725.1). Classification (NCBI taxonomy): domain Eukaryota; kingdom Viridiplantae; phylum Streptophyta; class Magnoliopsida; order Lamiales; family Paulowniaceae; genus Paulownia; species Paulownia fortunei. The sequence continues at coordinate 1,899,326 of CM033121.1, forward strand.
TCTTATTATGAAATGTACTCTCGCTCTTGCTTGTGTCTACGGATTAAGCTGATCAATGCTCTTGATATTCAACCTCCATTTTTGGGAACATGATTGCCTGCATGGGCAAGGGGACATGCATAAGGGCTTCAAAAGGGCCTTCGACTTGGTGATTTATTTAATTGATTAGTTAGTGGGGAAAACAAGAAAAAGCAAAAGTTTCTATTTCAGGGGATCTGCTCCTGCCTAGAAATTAATATAGATTGCACTTCTTTTGACTTTCATGTAACATTAAAGAGTCAAATAAACAGCAATTCATATGGCATTAAGTTATTTAACCGCATGAAAACTAGCATTTGACTTCGTATTCAATTGATTATAAGAGAATTTTGCCACTTCAGTTTCATTTGCATCATACACTTGCAAAATTAGTTGCTTTAGTGGATTTGAGAAGGAAATCTATGCCAATCCAGTGCTAGTTTTCGAATAATAAGCATACTGTTTTTCATATTTATATTAATAGTTTTGTTGATTCATCTTTCTAGGCTTTCGAGCTTTCAATCCTTGTTTTCCATGGCCAAAGACTATTATTTTTTTTCTGATGAAGCTTAAAGCAGGCACTGATTTGAACTTATATTCTTGGCCAGTTATTGCATGGTTTGCTTGGTTTCGCCATGGGCACTTTTTGGAGGTAAGCATCGCATAATTGCAACAATCTGTTAGCGTATCTGCATTTGCGATGGACTAACTGGCATGCTGTATATTTATTTTCTTTATCCCCCTGCAGGAGTAAAAGCATCCATCGTAGAATCTTTCTAGTTTTTTATGTATTCTGTATATATTCTTTCTAGCAATGCAAATCTGTTCTTTACTGTTCTCCACTCTGTAAGACTAATTTCTAACTAATGCACTTGGACCTCCTGATGTTTTGTTGTTGTTATTTCTTCAATTATATGCATCCTCTTCCTTCTCTTTGTAGTCTGAACTGAACTATTGTCGGAATTGTTAAGTGACTGCAATGACGGCACAAATCACAATGTTCTGTCTATTCTTGTCAGGTTAAAAGCAAGTTGGGGTGCCTCAGTCTTCTTGTGCTCAATTGTATGGCTTTCTCCCTTAATTTGTCCCATCACTGAATATGTTTATCTGCTAATTGTGGGTGAAACAAGAAATGGCTTTGATTTGCAGGTTCGAGCTACAGGAGCTCTGGCTAATGTTGTTATTGCCTCATATTTAATTGGAGAAAATATACTGGCGTTGGTAAATTACAGTCCATTTTTTGTTTTTTATTTCTTCATACGTTTATTCCAATTCCCAATATCAAAATATTTTGCTTATGAGTATTTTTTGGCTTGTAGATCACTATAAATGTTCATGCCCTTGTCACATATATCCTCTCATCCAAGGGCATCATTGCAGTTCCATCAATGAATTTTATATACTTTATTTTTGGGTTTCTGGTATGTGTGATTAGTCAATTTCTTTTTCTTGTGTCCTTACATTTGCATCAGAAAGTAACACTTTTGATTATCCTTCTCACACTTACTTTGCCTCTCAACAGCTTTTGCTCAATTGTGGTTTCTTCGTGTTCTTGCTACATCTTTTATATGCTGTATTCTTTACAAGACTTGGGATGAAGGCTTCACTTAGACTACCAAAATGGCTGGAGGCTGCAATATGATGAATTTTTAGACTATCACAGAAAATCATTTGTTGTGCATATCCCAGCATAGGCAGAGGGAACATAGTATATCCAATATTCTTTCGACTAACCTTGTGGATTTCGCATGCTCAGCGTACAATGTTTTTGCAGCAATGTAAGGATGCATGGGTATGGTTAGGAGCAGGATCATGATTATGTTCAATCAGTGTCATTCTTCTACTGTAAATGCGCTTTCTGTAGCAATGCTAAGGATGCATGGATATGGTTAGAAGGAGCAGGATCATGATTATGCTCAATCGGCATCGTTCTTCTATTGTAAATGCCATAGTTTTAGTAGCAGCTAATCGACATTAAAGAAAGATCCTTCTTGGGAGAGATCTTCGCGGGACTCCCTTTCATTTCTTGTAATTGCCTTATTCCCTTTGATTTTCCTTTTGTACGTCCATGTTCTTAGTGATAACAGGTCTGTGAGGCAGTTACTGATATAAATATAGGAGATTGTATTAATAATTTCACCTTGTGCTTGCGGTTCAACCATTAGAAACGTTGGCACAGGTGACAGTCCTAAACTGGATTTATCAGAAAACACTACTTGGGAGTCCAGTTGTTATTATTGGTGCCACATACATTTATACAAGATTTGACAAAGAAAGAATTCAATTTCTTGAGGAGATCGAGCATCCAATTTCCCCTTCCAACATGTAGCATCTACCAGGACCACTATCTTCCTCCTTCAAAATAATGTCAGATGGTTAAGGTCGTAATAACATCGACTTATATCTAAACTGAATTCCTTTTTCACAACTAAATAAAGAGGGAAGATCATGTCTAAACCCTGGTGTAGCTTATAATGTATGCCATGGGTTCATGTCTATTATTTTCCTAATTATACGCATCTCCTGAAATCTCGAAACTTGAAGATGGTTGTGCATGCATGCTTGTTCATCAAATTTGCAAACATTGCACTTCTACAGAAGTGCAGATTTTCAGAATCTGTTGCATTTAACAGATATATGCATATGCATTCAAATTAGAACCATGTTCTCTAGATATTAGTATAATTACCAAATCAAGGCATGTAATATGGGTAAGAAAACGCAAAGAATAGATAATATCACACTCAATTAAACTTGCCAAAGCTTTGAAGGCTCAATTCCAGTTTCTGCCATACATATCTGATAAAACTGTAAGACTTAACAGTCAGGCAGGTTTATTATATAAAGCAGCTGATGACTGTCAAACTGGTGAGAATATATCATAACAATCTCATTTCTACCAGGCCACTGTTTGCCAATGGAGAAGTCTTCAATCATTTTGATTTTCTTATTCGATCTCTTGTTCCTTTCCTCTGGTTAGTCCTCTATCTCAAATACCTGTAAATTTCTTACTGATGAATAAAATGTTGGACATGTTACTGTTTTAGTTTCTTTTCTCTGTTAGTTATAGACCATTCATGTGTTATTCTATGTATACGAGTCTGAGAGGCTGAAACCTGGTTTGACAGGCATCCCAATATTATTGAGGGCTCAAGCTGAAGGGCTGGAGTGTCTGAAGGATCAAGAGTGTCTCAAACTTCCTTGCAAGAACCCAAGATGCATATGCACATGCAATGACCAGAAAGCTGCCAATGCTGGTGAAGATTCTGACAGACCGGCAGATATACCGAGATGTAGGTTTAAAAACTGCTCAATTCCTCACTGTAAATATCCATCTTGCGGCTGTTTATGTGGTATATGATACAAGGTTATGATGTTGAACATGGGTTTGGAAAAAGATCAACAATTATGCAGGATTGGTTATAGTTGTCAAGCAAAAAAATGTTAGTTTCTTATGAATTGTTGGGAGGAAAGGTACTGTTCTGATAACAGGGAATCAACTTCCTTTTTTCCATCTCCTGTTTCGAAATTGTTGAATAGTTTCAGCTATTTGTAGTTCTGCTTGTATCATAATAAGCCAAAAACACAATTTTTCTTTTTAACAAGTGTACTTAATTAACTGAAACATGACAACAGAAATTTGTAGTAAGTCTGATTTGAGAAGATAGATTTTTACCAAAATCTGATTTTAATTTGCAGTATTCATAACAAATTTACACTTTAAGTCCAGGAAAATTCTATAATCAGATTAACTACTTTTTACAAGTTCAAACCATCGAAATTTCATTCAAAATGGAAATCAAAAGAAATCCATCAGATTCCCCAACCCATCATCAGTCCAAGAAAACTAAAAAAACCACTTACAAAATACAAACTTTGGGTAATGGAGAAATCCCCAACCTTCCTGAAGAACTCAATAGAAAATCCTCGCAGAACTCCCTGTCCAACCCCTGTTGAAATTCAGGAGCGTCCGTATGTCGTGGCTTTCAATAATTTCAAGCCCACAATTCATCAAAACCCACCTCAAAATTTCAGCAAAGACTACTTTTCCTAACTACAGAATCATGTCAACAATTTCTTACCCGAGTTTTAACCTCAAGCACTGTTCAGTCCGTTCCTCAATGTATGATCTTTCCAGGGATGCATTTAACATTGATTATCCTAAGAAACACCACACAGGACTCTCTGGGTGATGGGTTATTGTAATGGGTTAATCATTATCCTGAGAAACACCACACAGGGCTGTATAGGTGGTGGTTCTTGTAATGGGTTAATCTGTATTGACACAAATGAAAGGGATTAGTTCTCTTGGAACCTGTCAATTAGTGTATTGTGCGTTATCGACTATTCTCTGTTCTTGGCTTTCTTCCTGTCTTTCCAATTCTCTCACATAGCAGTTTGTTGGCCTTGGCGCTATGCATCTGTAACAATGAGATAACAGTTAATGAAAATTCAGTTTTTCTTCAAAATCGTATTTTCTCTCTATTCTTTCCAAAAGAATGGCAACTTCCATATCAGAGGCCAATTTTTCCTTGATGACACTGATGCCACACCAGATATTACAGAATTTTCACAGAACCACGTGAAAGAACCAATAAACCATGAAACGAACTAATGGATCATCTCATATAAAAAGAATGCATTTCCGAGACGAGAAGACTGGAATGTTAAATACGCCAATTAAAAATAGAAAACATTGGCATCAGCCTACAAAATATGCCAGCATTCAACAAAATGGGTCACTCTAGATGTTACAGTATGCAAAACGTCAAGAAACCAACATTCGTATCTCCAAATAAAGCGGTTCCCATATGGATGAATGGACATACACAAATGACGAAGAGTTGCTTAAGTACTAACTTAACAATTACAACAGTTAATAAAAATAAAGTAAACCTAGTCACAAGCTATTAAAATTTGTATGAATGTTCAGCAAAAATTTTGCAGCTGGGGGACTCCAATATATTGCCGTACTTGCAAAGTTGAAGTTGCCAGCTAGAACCTGTTTTGCGGAATGAGTCAGCTATCCAGAAAACCAATAAGATTACACATGAAAAAAAAAAAAAAAAAGGTGACATGATACTGTTAAAGTAGTATTTATGAATAACAAGAAACAACAGTCATCGATTCAATTGTTTATGGGAAGTTAACCTCAAATTACAGAAGTGCACATCCGGGTGATACAGTAGTAATCACAGCTTACGCTTCTTTCCTAGTTATCCTGCATTAAGCAATAATCCGAAATCAATTATATGATGGATGTACTAATACAAAACAGTGACTGCCATGGAACCACATTCTTGGACTCCCAATAGAGCAAAATATCAAACCAAGTTTTATGCATAAGTTGACAACTTTAAATTGTCTCAATCCTAATTGGCGTACAAACTTAAAAAAATAAAAAATAAAAAAGAGCATCTATCGCGAGAGGCTAAACTATCCCAGAGTATTCACATATAGAAAGCATATAGGTTTCACAGGTTCAGAATCAGAAAACGACTAAGACAGGAAATATCAAGTGGCGATTTATCATTCCAGAAACACAGCCGTAACTAGGCAAATTCGAATATAGATATAGGATTAAAAAAATCTTAATGTTCCACATCGGAAAGTTGATTCTTGAATAGGGTCCAAGGGAAAGAATTCATTTGACTAAATCAGGCGCCATATCAATATGGCCTTCACGTCAATCAGCTGTTTGCAGAGTTAGCATGAATCAAGTGAGACTGTTCTTTACCTGAAGCAGTAAATTCCCAGGGCTGTTGTTATTTCGTGAATGACTGATGTGGCAAAATGCAGATAAAGCACCACTGCATACAGCAAAATAAAAATTCAGGTCCCATGCACTATGATTAGGATCAGGAAGAAAATGGACATAAAAAGTAACAGAAACTGTTGTCTCAATGACTAGTAGAGTTCTTACACTTGATATCCAATTTCAAAAGCATATGTAACAAATAAATGCAAAGATAAGCAGTGCAGCATTAATCTAAAACTTGGGATGAAGGAACAAGCGACCAAGAGGTGTGCAAGGTTAACAATAAAAACAGTTCTTCAGAATTCTCTCCATTCCTACTTTTAAAGTGCAAATAATTAAAAAGAACCTGAATCCTACAAGAGGCTGAGTCAATTGGCATTGTACATATTACAGGAACTCATAAATGCAGAAAAGTCATACCTGTGTACACAAAGAAACCAAGAAGAACCCAGAACTCATCAACTAAAGGAACTCTGCAAAAATCTCACAAGTGTTAAAATCAAATCTAATACATTGCATCTCCCAGCTCTAGTTGAAAGTACAACAGTAAAATAATTCATCAGCAGATCAAAGTTCACACGCACCCGTCATTTAGCCTGGCAGTGAGTGCATTTGCAATGGCGAAAGGCAGATAAAATAATGACTGCGAAGGGTAAAACATAAAATCAACAGGCTCCTACAGAAATGTGGCTCTGGTATAATCTATTGTACAAGCATCAACTCATCAAAACAAAGATGACTTTTCTGTTAAAAGTAATTGCAAAACTGAATCCGCCATTATCAAATCTAACGAAGCAATCCATAAAATGTTTATGCAAATCCTGGCATATTGTTTTGTCAAATTTGCAAACATCGCCCAAAATGCAATCCACCAATCAACCTAATTATTATTCTTCTATATCATTTAAAGACTCACTATTACAATCCACAATATTCAACTAGAATGACGCTCGTACCATGCACATATTTGTTTTCAAGCCCTTAGGTTCATCACATAAGTGAGCGAGAATCATCCTTCCCTGCAAAACAATTATTTCAGTCATCAACTATTGAAGCTCCTTCTGCACAAGGCTACAAGCATAATGCTCAGTGGGAATTTCACAAACCAACGCAATGACCCAGACAGAGAGTCAATAACATGCAGTAACAATGAAGCTTACCTCAACCATAGCATTCTCACCACATGCAAAAGCTCATAATTGGCTTTAGCAATTAAAAAAAATAGAGCTTTGTAGGCACTAAATTATATGAGTAGTATTTCATATTCCAACCATATATAACAATTCCTAAAAGTAGAAGAAATCAAGTGGAACTTCAAGTGAGAATTCTACAAAAATTAAACCTACAACTGCAATTATATTATGCTGTGCCGAAAACTGCATCCATTACAGAGACATCTTACCACAAGAAACCCGAATGCCAGCCCAATACCCACTATGACCAGGTGCGGATAGTTGCCCATTAAATCAGAAGGAGACAAGTAATCCCTGCACAGTTATACTCAATAACAGATCATAAATAGTACTGAAAAAGAAAGCAGATCATGACAAATCAAGAAATACCACACAAGAACTCCACCCAGTAGCACAACAAAAGGATAAAGCTGTCAAGAAAATGAGAGCAAGATATTAATTCAAAATTGGATGAAATATAATAAAGCTATTATCCATGTGTCAAACAAGCATACCATTGCCAAAGCTAGAAGCATGCTTCCTTTTCTTGCCTGAACAACCTTATGAACATTGTACACGCTGCACAGAAGTACTGTATGTTCAAAGCACATTCAAGTTTACAACAGCAGAAAAATCAACGTATAAGTGATCTAGAGCATGGACAATCTACTGAGATAAATTTGAGTAACTATTATGATATGAAACCAATGCCGTTTGCACTATCAAGGTTTATTTTTATCAGGCCCTTGCTTCTGATGTGAAAAAGTATGACTTCCAAGCAAAACAAAGACAGTCAATTTCAAAAATTACTTCATGAGTTCAACATATGATATCAATGTGTACGTTAAGCTTAATTTGGACTGATAGTTCTGTGCAGAGTAGGAGAGAAAATACATGTAAATTCTTCAAACGACAAGGCGTCTTCTCAATCAAAATAGAAACTGTACTCACTTGAATGAGATTGTAGGTATAACGGCAAAGATAATCATTAGAAACAATGCAGCCTTATACATTGTGATTTCTGTTTAAAAAAGAAGAAAAAAAACAGAGAAAAGAGTGAAATGATAAGAAGCCGATCCAAACCATAAGAGAGAAAAGTAAGAAATAGAAGACATACAAATTCACAAAAACATGATCGCATGGATCAATTAGCGAAAAACGGCTAAAACAGGAACAGAGAACATAGCAAGTAATGGTGAAAATTACAATCATAATACACAAGCAACCACAGTAGATAAGCAGCATTATATTAGCTTGAAAATAAACATCATTACAATGATGAATATGTGTTGTTATGTTAAATATTACCAACCCTCAAAATAATTTGCCAGACTTACCATTTATAAATGGAACCCAACTCAAAAATGGGATGGATTTTCCAAACTGCTGTGCCCACCACTCAGCACCTGAAAAGAAAGTCATTCAAACTCAAACCTCACTGTGTCTGGTAGCACATTTATATTCACACACATATAGATAGAACCATCAAGCATTGGAAGGGAAGTAAAATGATAGAAGCAGTACCAACAATTGCTGTGAAGAAATGGATCATATATATCAACATAAGACCTTCTGTAGGTCCATTTATAGCCGGAAGAATTAGGGTATTTGTGAAATAGCTGCACAAAAAAACGCAAAAACAGATAAATTAGTAAAAGCATGGTAATATATAGCAATCTGAGAGTGGCTTAACAGGAAGGTAAAAGAAATTGTTTGCAGCAAATATCCATGAAACAATATAGAATAACAGAAATGAGAGTGAAGCACAGAACAATTATCAAGAAAATAACATTTTTAGGTGCTGTTCATGTTAGGCTCATCATATATAGGAAGCACCTGTAGCAACATAATGGAAACGTTTTACTCATCCAGACTGCAATTTAACCAGAGTAAGCTTCCCAGGAAGAAGTGGAAGAGAGAGGAGAACATTACCGTCAACAATATCTCCCAGAAAGAATTAGGGACATATTAGCAGTATATGAAAGTTGAAACAAACCCATTCCATAATCTACAATATAAGATACTTAAAAACACGCTATGACCATTGTCATGAATCAGCCAAAAATCCACTTACTGTTCCCATGTAGCACAGTAAAAAGGGACCGCTGATATAACCCAGAACCAGAAAGTACTCCCACCACACATGGCAGTGCTTCCAAAGGCCAATGACTCAAACTGGAAAAGAACAAACAAATCAAAGTGAAGTTTTAAGCTTCAGTATCAACAACACATAGCACAAAACAACAAAAAATTCATATACATACCGCACATCCAAGAGCATCACATCCTGCAATTTTGTTGAGGCAAAGAATTAAGATTATTGTCAGTACTAAGTAAATAAACAAAAGAATGAAATGCAATAATAAAAGCCAGAGAATAAAGAATGATCAAAAGGGACAAGTCACCATGGTCAAAAAGTTCTCCCAATGGACTAGAAGAATTTGTTCTTCTCGCTTGCTTTCCATCAACAGCATCAAAAGTCTAGTGTGCATTTTTAAAGAAGACGAGAATCATAAAGATAGATTAGAAACTCTTGATCAAACATAGACAAAAAATTGAATATTGGCAATGCAAAAAATAAACATAGAATTCAAGCTGTTGCACAAGAAAACCAGTTATGTGTACCACACAATAATGAAAATCTTAAACTGACTTAAAGGTGCTAAACGTATTTAAAAGATCTTATGAACTCCTACATCTTATAAGATGTTTTTGGAGCTTATAAGATTTTAAATTTTATTTTCAAGAATAAGCACTTGAAATGTTTGGATAAAAAATGATCATGGAGCATATCAAATGTTAGCGATGACAATTTTACAATTATTATAGTCAAAACTAAAGGAGTTTGTCAAAATTTTAAAAATAAGTTAGCAACTCCTTATTTTTTCTAAAGGAGCTTATAAGATCATTACAGCTCATCTCCTAAAAACTTTACCAAATACTTTAAAAATCTTATAAACTCTCAAACATATTATAAGATATTATAAAGAGCTTATAAGCTCACCCAAACACCCTCTTAACCTCTCAATGGTTTTCTTAATTGTAAAATCAAAAATCAATGGAATTTGGTTTATTTCATCAGAATCGTTTTCATTCTCTCAAAATAAAACAAAACATACTACACATTCTCCAATACATTTCCCTCCAAAACAATCTTTTCTTCTCCCAAAATATTTCAAAATATTATAATCGTCATACTCCAAAACACATTCCTAAAATAAAACCAAACATACATCACATTCCCCCAATATATATTCCCAACACACCTTCCTCAAAACACCCCAAAACAATACCAAACATTCCCCAATTCTCCATATCAAACCATCGAATAAATCCTACATTAGAAATGATATAGAATGTGATACCATATTGCCAACTATACCCCCCTTCCATCCCAACAATATGTACAAGTACAAAACTGAACAGAGAAAAATATGAATTCCCGCATACTGTATTATATGTTTTAGTTCCCAATCAAAGACATATGAAAGTTACAGGCATTAGGAACCCAACTAAATAGAGTGCATACAGATTGAGCTTACTTGGTATAAGAAGAGCAGTAATCCATGGGCAAAATGAACCCATCTTGGAGGAGGTGAATCCAGTTGAGGTGAATATATCTGCAGAAAAAATTTATAGAATCAGATACGAAGGAAGGATAATGATCTATAAACAAATGATGGTCAAGACAAGATTTCAGAAGTCAGCATGACTGCAAGAGTACCAAAATCTCATTAGTCTCGCGAGCAATTTGATACTATAAGAGAAAAATCATCAAAATGGCCTCCACTATATTTACATGTGATACAAGTAAATGGACATGTGAAGAAAGCCAGCTTATCTATTAAAGGTTGAAGAAGGCCTGGGAGGACAAATATGAGGACTCATCTCTCGATCATAGAATTATGATGATCTCTTCCCTGTGGTAGGTTGGAGAATGGAATACGAGCCCTACCTTAGCTCTAATCCTAACTGAAGATAAAGTTTATGATGATTGTATACGCTAAATTGACTCTTGTTCTATAAATAACAACTCTTTAAAAACTATCCACGTAATTGATAATTGTCCTTGTCAAACAACATCTGTAAACCAAGTTTGAGCTAGCACTCTTCCAAATACACTACACCTACAGACTTCAGAACACACTCACCATCAATCAAACAATTGGACAACAAAGGAAACATGAAATCCAGCGTACAACTTAGTAGACTGAGACGTCAAATTACAAATGAAATTTAGTATCTTATCCAAATTTGCATTTTTAATTGTATCAAGCACCCCCTAAGTTACTATCTCATAATTGAAACAAATTAAAGTTCCCAGCTGAAAGTACAGAAAACAAATTACAAAGGACAGAGATGACATATCATAAATGGGATAAACTTATTGAATACTGTTGACATTTAAGTAAAGAGCCAAATTATTATTGTCGAACTTTATGAGAAAAAATGAAATTAATAAAACTTCAGAAAAAATAATTCCAGGCAAAGGCTCCGTGAAATAGCAATCCTCCAGTATTTTAACAATAACTATATTCCCCAAGGGAAAGAATGAGATGGATGAACAGTGCATTTGTCAAACAATAGGAGTACCCAATTCACAGATGAAAAAACAAAATGTACAGAATTCAAAACACAATTACTAACATTTTATAACATTTTGAACTTTAAAATTGATGAATCAGTCAATATTAAGATGATAAGTTTCTTGATACAGAGAAAAAACCCTCATGCAAGTGTGTGTGTGTGTGTGTGAGAGAGAGAGAGAGAGAGATCACTCACATAGCCAAGCAATGCAGATGTAACCAAAAACATTGCTCCTGTAAGTGTAATCTGGGAAGAAAATAAATACAGCACAACTTATGAGCCAATTAGCTGTGGAAAAATTAGAGACAACTACAATAAATACTCAAAATTCTATAAGATAGTTTTAGAAAAACATTTACCATGTTAGGTCTGAACATGCCCAGTCCATGTACAAAAGGGAAACAAAGGGAATTAGTGACCATCAAAGGAAGTCGGTAGAACGGGCACAAAAAATACTCTGAAAATGCATTCATGAGAACAATCCGAGTCCAACTTGTATTTAAAAACTGTCTCCATTTCAGAATACAATTAAATATTTTGTTTATAGTAACATTCTAAATTTATCTCAGATTAGTATTTCCCTGTCATGCACTGAAACAAATCAAGAACGGTTAGTGACAACTAATTTTGAACTATGGTTTGATATGAAGACAACCTCTAAAACTAAGGTTAGTATAAAATATTAGACACAAGACACCACCAGGTTATAACAGTAGAAGAAGAAGCATTCATTAATTAACATTCTCAACTGATTACCAAACAAAACTAACTTAGTAGACTCATGTTTTATACCTGGTCAACAAATATTTGTATCCTATTTGCTCAGAAAATTTTACCAAAATACAGGATTGCACAAGCGCAGTTCAACAGCTCTTAAATAAGAGGGACAGGATGCTTCCTAAACTTTCTGACTGACATTTAATGTTCTTATGATCACGATTAAATAATGCTTCATGCTTGAAACCGAGAAACACTCATTTTGCTTCAACATACTTGACAACTCACACTGTTAAATCCCCTGAAGTTTATGACTGTTGTCAAACATTTAATGTACCCACTAATCTCAGTCTTACTAACACTTCGCAGAAGAATTTCACAACCAAATAATTTCTTTGTTTGCAAAAGTCCACATTTGTGGCCAAATCCCACAAGCTTTTCTTCAAAATTAGGACTTTGCAGCATCAGTTTTAACCTTTTTCACCTTGTGGGCATCCACAGATAATTTCTAAATTTTTCTTTAAAAAAATTCCCCAAAGCATCCAACCGTACAACTATTAACTCAATAACCATAAAACACACACACAAAACTCAAACAACAAAAAACATGATATATCTTCAAGAAAACCAAAATTAAAAAAGAATCAATAACATTCAGCAAAATCCGAAGTACAAAATCAAAATATGATCAAAAAGAAAAAAACACTTACGGCATCCAAAGAGGGAAGAAATTAACGCAGCGAGTCCAGAAGGGCTGCAACACATATTTGGCTAGTAACGAGTTATCCACTCCACTATACTTGTGCCTATGCAACGCCGCAACTCCATGCGCTCCAATGTATCCCATTCTTTTCTTCTTTCTTCCCTCCCCTCTCTACCTCCCCTCTCTACGTATAATTTCACCTTAAATAAACAATTCCTCTAAAAACTTCTCCAATCTATAGAAAAAAGATTCAAGCAAAACAAAACCCACAAGTGAGAAAAAGTTGCAGATCGAATACCGAACTTGAAAATAAACACAAACAACATTAATGCATGTGTATTACGTAAAATAATCCTTACATTTAAAGAAAAAATGATTTTTTTTTCAGGTTTTAAGAGGGAAATAAAAGAAAAAATGATTAAAAAAAATAAAAATTGAAATTTCACCTGAGTTGCAGAGAGGGAAGGAGTGAAGAGAAGAGAGAGATCCGAAAAAGCGAGGAAAAAAAGAAACGTTTCACTCCCGCCCTCTGATAAAAAGCGCTCTTAAGGAGGATAAAAAGTGCTTTGAGGAAAACGCTTCTCTCTTCGTTTAGTAGTTAAGAGAGATGAGATTTGAAGATTTGAGAATTTGAGATATATAAAGAAAATCATAAGCACTATACTATTTTATTTTATTTTTCAGATTGGACGGTTAAATTAAGTTGGATGATCTACGAATAAGCTTTCTTCTGTTTGCTTTTTCTTTCTGAATTGACTATTTATTGATTTTTTTTAAAAAAAATACAAATGTTTTAAGAAAATGGATTATAGTAATTTCAACTTTGGATACACTTTTTTTGAATAATTACAGACATAATCAAAATGATTTAATCAAGTCATTTGAATACTTATTTTCTTACATTCTTGATGAAATTTTAAAGTCTCAAATATACATTATTTCGTTCTCAAATAACAAACATAAGAACACTTAACGATTTTGTTTTTGTCGAATAATATCACTGCATATAGTCTAATACCAAAAGAATAACTGGATTTCTCACTGAATATTCCTTCTGAATTGACTAATAAACTTGACTAGCTAATATTTGTTGGCCCCTACCTATCTTTTTCCATGGAAATTGACATGAAGTCAAAACAATATGGTCAAAATTCTTCAATTCTTTGGACTTTTGATCACCACTAAGCTTCAGACATGTACGCATCAAAATGCTTTATTCTTTTGGAGCTTTTCATATTGTAAAATTTCCGAAAAATTGGTTATTTTCCCATTGCTCCACCGCACAGAGAGTCCATTTATCATTATTAATATTTATTTATTTTTGCAGTAATAAAGATCCATTCTCTTGGTTGGTGCCAACTAAATGCTTCTCCCTGCGGGCTCTCCAATGCAAACGTGTTAGTTATGAACATCTTCTAAGCCACAACAACTTATTATATGCTAATTTAGGGTCTCCTTAATGACCAAGTAACATGAAGTTGTTTGTTATTTAGAAAGTTCGTATATACGTGGAGAAAATATTATCATTATATATATATATATATATATATATATATATATATATTATGTAATAAATTTTATCTTTGTCATATATTGATCATAAGATAAAAAAAATTATTTGTTATTCTATTTGCAGTTTATATCCAATAACTTTATAACTTAGTCTTGTTGAGTTAGAAATTTATGTACCTTAAAATTTCTATAAGAGTACAATAGTAATTTAATAGGAGAAGGATAGCCTTAATGTACACACCCCAAATAGCATTGTTCCTTCTCGATCCTTGTAAATATCCTTGTTTCCCATTTGAATGTAAGGTAAGATTCTGTTATTTCGTTCTCTATCTCATATATTCTTCTTGCTTGTGGTCTAATTTACTCGTTGAAAGATTTTTGTTGGAGTTCTCTAGTGTGTCTGACGGTTTGTTTGTGTCACGAGTTGAATCTCCTCTGCAATCCACGTTAATTTAAATCGTTAGCGAATTTAATCCCAGGAGATTTGCAACATCAGGAATCAAACTAACTGCAAAATCCAATTTCATAATTCTAACGCAAAGTGCAGCTAATCTACCTAAGAAATAACTTTCTTGAGTAAGTTAATGGAGGTTCTTTAGCAATCTAGCATTCTTTCTTCCTCCTCTCTTCCTAATGAAAACCTAGTTAGAAACAAAACAAGGGTACTGCAAAAGACATAGAAAATGGAAGGCAAATGCTGTACAGCTTACAAAGTAAAATCTTCTATATATAATATGGAATTTGAATCCTCTCCAAGTCCAATATTCAATATAATATTGTCTAGCCCGCAAGTTTATTCAAATTAACTTGGCTTGTTCTCTCTCTTTCAGTGTTGGAAAAAGAGATCTGGGAATAGGGTTTGGCCAATATGCTTCAAATCTTCTGAAAAATGTTGTTTATTTCCCTAGACCCAAAGCCTGTCTGGTGCCCCATACTGCAGCTTGCACATGGAATGGGGACTATATAATCTAAGTGTTATTTATTACAAACTTTTTTGTAGTTTTTGCAGTTGTGGATTATGTCGGCATGCATGCACACACAACAATGTCCATCTATCTTCATGACTTTGTCTCCCCCACTTGCATTTCATCAAAGTTTACGTTACTACATTATTACCATGGAATGAAATCAAGAACCTAGACTTCCCCGGACCCCTCCCTACTCATTTATTTTGACTTGGATGTTTAATAATACAAAGTTGAACAATTAGGCCCAACTTAACCTTCTAAAATGATATGCACTGGTTTTAACTCTTGATAGGAGTTCCTTGTCATCCCTTCTTGTTTCTTGTCTATTTCAAGTCAAATCTAAATATTCAAGTAGTGTTCCTAATAAGTAAAATTACACTTCACCAATATATCCACATGTTAACTGTCAATGGCCTAGTTCAAGTAGATAAACTTCAGATTGAAATATGATATTTATAAGATATTGAGTTCGAATCATTAAAAAAAAAAAAAACAAGAATCTTGATTAGTGACCTAATTGAGGAGTATGGGAATCGAGCACGTTTTCTATTCAACTAGGTAGGATGAAATTTCTCGAGAATCAAACTGTGGCCCAATGGTCCCCTAAACTCAAGCCTTC
Source organism: Paulownia fortunei (assembly GCA_019321725.1). NCBI lineage: Eukaryota > Viridiplantae > Streptophyta > Magnoliopsida > Lamiales > Paulowniaceae > Paulownia > Paulownia fortunei. The sequence continues at coordinate 1,915,380 of CM033121.1, forward strand.
AGGCAAGAACTGGACAACCGGAAGATGAGCCCATTCTGTTCATGATTGTGGGTACATCTCATATGGGCTACCACTTATTTTAGGCTAGCATACCTGTTTTTTTTTTTTGCCCCCCTTATTAAAGATTTATTTTTCGGTTTCCATTGAGAAGAAAAAAAATGAATTTATTCCATTTTTAATAATGCAAATAAAAGTTGATGCCTTCATTCCAATCAACTAGGAAGAACGGACCCTAACTAGGCCTGATGGGCCTCTTTTCTAGATGGGCAGGTCCAATTCCAGTTAGAGCTATTTCATTTTAGGGTGTTAGGGTTTAAAAGGACATGTTTATTGAACAATACATAATTGTAATTACATTAAAAAGTTTATACTAAAAACATTAAATATTTTAGACCTTACGAATATATTAATGTAATATATTGTGAGAAAAATATTATAAATAGTATGATAATTGTTCCATACTAAACACGTACTAAATTGCATCACTTAAACATAACATAAAATGTAAAACAGATTGGTCAAATCATCATTGGTAAGCAAATTCATGATGTTTTACACATATTCCATACATTTCACATGATATGATTTATCTCTAGTCTTGTCAAGCAAAGTTAATACATGTGTAAAAAGTGGTTGAAATATATATCCACTATTCATAATTTTCTTTTAGTATTGATGGAGTTGTTAGTGACATAGTAAAAAAAATAGGGGCATAATTGAAAATTTTCTCAAAAATAATAAAAAAGTAGAGGAACGACTGTCACTACCTTACTCTATCTCGAGAGTCGTGGACATATATTTGATGAATCTCCATCAAAATTATGGTGTATCTAATATACAATGTTATATCTACTTTTAGAAATGATTGTGACTCCACATATCAAAATTGGAAATTATACATTGACCATAAATAATTAAAACCTAATTTTGTTTTTTCATTCCACTGAACTGGATTGAACAAAACGAATTTTAATTCTTAAAGACGTAATCATATACGTAACACATGAATGAGTTTGTATAATATTGAAAAAAATACAAGATATGGTTGGTAAAGAAATCAATTTATATAACAATTCATGGATTTTGAATATATATTTCAAGTCTTCTTGGTAAAATAAACAAATTGTGGCCTATTTTGGGTTGGAACAATGATACACACAATCCCATTACATTGCAACTACTAGGAAACCTCTTCCAAAGTGACAAGAAACATCTAGGTACCAAACCTAATTGCCCACTAATCCACTTTTGGGGTTTTTCCTTTGCTCTTCTCTTGCATCAAAAGTCAAAATTTAAAGAGCAGAAGGGGGGGGGGGGGGGAGTGGTGCAAAAATTATTCATAAAAATGGATGGACAATATCTTGAAAGTTTGAACATAATCTAGACAATGATTTTGGGAATCATCTTTTCTAGGTTGAAAACAGCAATTCACAAAGAGGACATTTTGGTCCTTTAACGAGTATAGGTACAAGAAAATACAGCTCACACATGTCCCCGAGTCTGAATGGGCTATTTTCCATGCCCCCACCCTACTTGAGCATCTTATCATTATGGATACTATTTGGGTATGCGAAGGACAAACGCAAATCTTCTATTTGTCTTCTATTATTGTCCTTTTTCAGGGACAATTATTATGTACATTAGTACACCAATTAAATTTTGTAAATTAGAAATAAATACACACTTAGTCAAATATTTTTTTAATTTTACTAACATTTTATGTTTTATAAAATAAATATATTTTTATTTTTAAATCTATATAGTTGACAAAAAAACTTAATTAATCTCAATTGATTTTTATTTTTATTTTTAACTAAATTTCTATTTTAAATATCAAATTATAAAATATAGTGATTATCAGCCAAAGGATTTCCAAGATTTTTTATAACCACATCTAAGAGAAGTGATTTCTGGTACAGATACACATTATGTGGTCCATTATTGACCGAGTATGAACAATATTCTAAAATGGCAGGAAAAATTAAATTGAAAAAAAAAAGAAAAAAAAAGCTTTTGAAAAGATGGCCAACCAAATCATAAGAGTGGGATGAGGATAAGAAGAAAAATAATAATATCCATCATTAATGATATTTATTGAATTATTTCTAAAACGTATATAATAATTGAAATGAAAAGGTCCAAATCATGTGTCTCACACGTACCCTTATACCAATTTTACCCCCGATCCCTACATTTTAAAAAGGAAGTTCATGGAATAATAATTAAATGTAGGGCCAAGGTTTTCCAAAAAAGATTTACCAATTATTACATAGATTTGATTAAAAAAGAAAAGAAAAGTGGGTCTAAACTTTCAAAATTGGTTTCAAAACCTTTCACAATTTTCCTAGTCATACTTTCCATTTTCTTCTTGGTAATAAGAGAATAAAGCGAAAAATTCGTTGCGAATAATCTTAGTTCGATTGAATTAGATTTTGTAGTCTAAATTTAATTTAAATTTGAATTGAGCTTATTCATAAAAAAGATGCAACTAATGAATCCTTTTATTATGAAAAAAAAATGTTTTATATATGAATTACAAGAGTTTTGTCTACTAATAAGTTAACAATAAATCAATTAACAACAACCCCCCCCCCCCCCCCCCAACCAACCCCACCCCACGGTTTAATTAAGCAATACGTCATAAAGTATAATAATATTCGCTAATTCATCTGATTAGGTGTAACTCATGTAGTATTAGATAGAGCCTTAAGTAACTTTCTTAATTCATACCTAACCTTGAAAATCAAATAAACAGCTGTAAAACACTATGTCTGGATTTATATTCAGAAAATATTTTTTAAAAAGTATTTTGAAAAATATATTCTCGAGGAATACGGAGAATGTCTTAAAATGAAAATGTGTATGAATTGGTTAGTTGTAAATTTTGATCCATTGAAATTATTGAGTTGATGTATTGATTTATTTGTTTTTGAATATAAAATGAAAGTATTTTTTTGAAAAATTGGTATAAACTTTGAAAATAGGGCTAAAAAGTAGGGTGTGAGATTTGGAAATCGAGTTGTTTTTTTTAATTATTTTTTAAAAATATTTCAAATTAAATTTATTATTTTTTTTAAAAAAAGTGAATTAATTTTGCAGAAATGACTCCAAACATGGCCAATATACTCTACTCAATTTTCACTTAAAAAATATAATAATATAGAAAATAAATATAGTGCAAGAAAATTGCTATAAATAGTGCAAAAAGGGTAAGAACGTAATATCAAAATATATCGGTGGCAAAGAACTACTCCTTGCCTATATAAATAAACCTCCCATCCTCATACCAAACGCTCACGAGTCACGAGAATTTCTCAAAAGTTAAAAAAGAAAAAAACCAGTAGAGAAGGAAATATAGAGATTCGAGAGCGTCACATATTTCTAGGGTTTCATCTTCTTCTTCAGCCAGCCGTAACAATAGTTTTTTCTGTGAGTATTTTTCTGGATTTATAAATAGGAATATATGCTTGATTTAATTGTTTCTGATTTTGTTGTTTGTTTTGTTTTGCAGGAATTATAGAACGTGAATTGTGGTTTTAAGGGGATTGTTTACGTGCAAAATTAAATCTTGTTGATGTAAGTATGAAATTTTTTCTTGTTCCTAGTGAGATTTGATATTAAAATATCAATGTATTTTTATATACAACAATTTTGTGCTGCTGGAATTTCGAAATTTCACGCCGTTGAAAGATTTTTTTGGCCTTTTCGGTTAGTTCTTCTTTGTTGTAATATTTGGGAAATGTTGGTGTTTTTGGTAAAGGAAGCGATTTGTGCCCACCATCTCTTTTACATTTCGTGAATATTTAATTATGAAATTGTATGGATCGAAGATGTTTTCCTGAGTCTTTTTTATTTTGATGGTGTGTGGTAAATGTTTGTATTCGTATATTCAAGATTCTCCCCTATTTCAGATCTAGATCTCTGAAAATGCTGATAAAGTTACTCTTGGTTTTTATTAAGATTTGTTTTTCCATAAGAAATCAACTGCAATACACACCCATGGCTTCCTTATCTGGCTATGATTTGATTTGGTTTTCTATCATTCAGGGAGGATTTGGTTTTTACGCCATACTGATTCCATATGAGAAACTAATTTAGTTGATCCTAGACCTCAGTATGAACCCTTTAAGCACAATTAAAGATCGATGATTGTGCACAAAATAAATGATTTTGCTCTATTTTGCTGAAATCTTGGGTGATAGTAAACTGATTATTTTCCATAAATGTGTTCTGTTGGTGGATCATATCCAAATGCTTGTAGGTTTCTGATGACTTCAATCTAGTTCACATTTTTTTGTTTTTCCACAATTTGTCCTTTCCATTTTCATGTTTTTGGCATTGTCATATGGCTCCATGTCTTCCTTCATGTTTCCTTTATTTGCTGCTGCAAAGGTTAAGAATCCAGTCAACCGCATTTTGAAGAATCTCTTCGGACTTATATCCTGTGGTGTGCATGATATGCTACTTGGTGTTTCTGCCATGCATAAAACATTTATTTATTTTGCCATTTTCCTTGATTACTCTATATTGCCAATCATCTTATGCTTAGGTGTGGCTCTGTAACTTTGTCTGGTTATCATGCAGCCAAGAGTTGATGATCTAATGGAGTCTAAAGGTGGGAAAAAGAAGTCTAGTAGTAAATCTTTATTCTACGAAGCTCCCCTCGGATACAGCATTGAGGACATCCGACCAAACGGAGGCATCAAGAAGTTCAGATCTGCTGCATACTCCAACGTAAATCTCAACATCCTAAATATGAGTGACTTTGATGGTTTTGTGCTTTTATGCATTTGCAAACTGCTGACACTAAAAATTCATTCTTCCTTTTGCAGTGCGCTCGCAAACCATCCTGATATTCCTTCACTGGTCTCCTAATCACGTCATTGGGCGTGGTCAAAGCTATTGCTTAGTAATTTAGTTTTTAGTTTTTAGCTGCACTCCTTTTCTTCATTCTCCAACTACCTTCTTGTCTGCTCTCAGTTGTTGCGAGGATCCTTGTCTCGAAATGGCTCTGTCTGTGTCTTCAATTGGGTTTGAAGGTTTTGAAAAAAGGCTTGAAATCTCTTTTTTTGAGCCAAGCATCTTTGCAGATCCTGAAGGAAAGGGATTTCGATCTCTATCCAAAGCACAGCTAGATGAAATTTTAGAACCTGCTGAATGCACCATAGTTGCTTCATTGTCGAATGAACATGTTGACTCGTATGTCCTCTCCGAGTCAAGCCTCTTTGTTTATCCTTACAAGATTATCATCAAAACTTGTGGGACAACAAAATTGCTTTTATCAATCCCTCCCATACTGAAGTTGGCCGAGTGCCTTTCTCTTTCAGTTCAAACTGTGAGATATACCCGTGGAAGCTTTATTTTCCCAGGTGCTCAGTCATACCCTCATCGTAACTTCTCTGAAGAAGTGGCTGTCCTTGATGCCTATTTTGGGAAGCTTGGCAGCAGCAAGGCTTATGTTATGGGAAGTTCTGATAAACGTCAGAAATGGCATATTTATTCTGCCTGTGCTGGATCAGTTGAAGCTCTCAATCCTCTTTACACATTAGAGATGTGTATGACTGGGTTGGATAGGGAGAAGGCTTCTGTTTTCTACAAGCAAGAATCAAGCTCTGCAACTCTGATGACCAGGAACTCTGGTATAAGAGACATTCTCCTAGAATCACAGATCTGCGACTTTGAGTTTGAGCCATGTGGTTATTCCATGAATTCCATTGAAGGAGCTGCACTGTCTACTATTCATGTTACACCAGAAGATGGTTTTAGTTATGCTAGCTTTGAAGCAGCTGGGTATGATTTGAAACATGTGAATCTGAGCCTGCTGATTCAGAGGGTTTTGGCTTGTTTTGAACCAAGTGAGTTTTCTGTATCTGTGCATGCTCAATTTGGTGCCAAGTTAAGTGATGATAATCGTGCCCTGGATATGAAAAGTTACACTCTGGACGAGAGAAGCCTCAAGGAGCTGGGAATGGGTGGATGTGTCATCTACCATAAGTTTGTGAGGACTGCTTGTGGATCTCCTAGGTCTATTCTGAAATGTTTCAGAGAAGAGGAGGAGGAAGAAGAAGAAAAGGAGTAGCATTATAGTTTATTTGTCTGCTTTAAATAAAATCATGGCTTTGCAATTAGTCATAATGATTTGGTACTTTGCCTCTTTATTTTGAGTAATCTACTTGGTGATGATGGTACTTTGTACTTAAATGTACTATGTCAATTCCCGGATTGATAGCTTTACCTAGGATTATGTTCGTGTTGCTGAATAAATGTTAATCTGGTTTGATTTGTTATTATTCAGTTCCTTTGCTGTGAATTGTTTTCCAATTGCATTATTATAATATCCTAGTTGACAATGTGAAGATGCTGCTGCTAAATGTTCTGGAAACTACACCTGCAAATTGTTAAAGATTGATTTCATGATTTCGCATCAATTGTATTCTTGATAACTTACACATTGAATGTATTTGAATCTCCAAAGCAAGACTATTGAGATGTTATGGTATAATAAATCTTTCAGTTGAGCGCATGTGCCATGTGTGACAGGAGTTGGTTTTCAAGGATAGATGGTTATATGCAGTTCGAAGCAGATTATTTGCTGAACGAGAAGTGGTCTTGTTGCATTGTCTTGCAGTTGTTTTTACGAGGGTAACTATAAATTATGTTCCTAAAAATAAGGCATTAAGTTGAGACACAAAGTTGTTATCGTTTGGAGATGAATTCATACCACCTCGGTTCCTATTTGGGCCGAACATGAATGTATTACTTTATTGTTCGAAATGTGGGATTGATATTTATAACGTGGGCTGAGATCTGCCTTTAGAAATGGACTCGCTTTTCCTCTGTCTAGAGAAAACATATAGCCGAATGGTTAAATATATAAATTTTATTTAAAGACAAAAAGAATTATCAGTGGGTGCTTTTACTTCCTTAGTTTCTTACATTTTTTTTTTCACCTATACAGGAAAGGATAATAGTGTTGCTGCTTTTCTCTTTTTGTGAATGGATTAGTATTTTCAGGAAGAATCATTTCATTTTTTAAATGTATTTGTTTTACTATAAAAAAATATCATTTATTTTTATTTTTAAAATTTATTTTCAAATCTATTAATATTTGTTTTTTATGCATCTATTAATCTTATTTTTAAATCTACTTACATATCACAGCAAAATCCCATAAAATAAATACGTTTTCATTTTTAAACCTATATGGTATATATAAAAGCATAACTAATTCAAATATATTCTCACTTTTTAACAAAACTTAATAAAAATATTTTTAAACTTAAAAATACTGAAAACATATAAATGAGTTTGAAAGTGAAACCAAAGGACTGATTAATGTAATTCTCTTGTATTCATAGTTTAATACTAGCTGGTATTTTTTGGCAATTTGAACTTGGGAGGGAGGGAAAACGGGGGCCACTAGAGAAGCAATGTTGACCAGCTCAGTTTATGGGTTTTCTCAGCTTTTCTCTTTTTGGTTCTATCAGTTTGAATTCAATGGAGGCTCCATCATCGTTAAAACAAGAAAAGGAAAAACAAGAAAAGGGAAACGAGGAAATAGGAAGGGATTTTACTTACATAACAAATTAAGTTCTATAACAATATGGATATATCTTAATTGTAAAGTATAATCTATCATAAAAACTTTTTGATCTCAATTTAATGACATTGGACTAATATTATCGATACATGATATAATATTACTAATATATAACTCGAAACATATTGAAACACTGCTAATATGGAGTGAATCAACTCGTCAAAAAAATTTAAACAATTAATATCATGAGTTCTTTTAACAACTATTTATAAAACAACCATATCTTATTTTCTCATCGATTGCTCGTACTTTGGGATTTCACTAGTGCATGAAATAAAAGTAGGGTATTTGTTTTAATTAAGAATCCTTGTAATATATCAATAATAGGAAAACCAAATGAGTGGTTGTCCAACTTGATGGGGCCAAGTGTTTTAGACATGACCCTTATTGGTGGCCATTATGGAATTTCAAATGCACTTAACAAATACTAATATAATTGAGAAGGATAGGGAAAATAAACATATGAATTTTCTTTGGAATTTACTTGTTCAATCAATGAAAAAGTGATAAGATATGATCAGCATTATTTGGAGACAAAACCCTCGTGAAGTTCGCACAAAATCGAGCTTAGAAATCTTAAGTTTCTGTCAGTTATGAAGATGTTATAATTAAGAGCATGTCTTAAGTCCAAGCCATCACCTCAACTAAAAAAGGAAAAAAACACACACACACAGTTGTAGAATTAATTCTTATTATCTCAAAGGTGCTTCATATTTGCCACAAATCTTGCATCTTGCATGCTAATAATATTGTCTATGGATGCCAGCCCATATCCAATTGAGATAAAATGGGACAAGATTGCTATATTCTGTACTAAGTATCCAACAACAGGTTTAGTAGAAATTGTAAAAGATTGATTGTTTGTTTGTTTCTTTCCTCTATAGTAGTTGTACTATTTTATTCAACCCATCTTTTTCTTCTTTTTCTTTTACATTATTTTGATCATGCTTCCTCAATAGAGATTGAATTAAATGACTGGCTTACATTAATTCTTCAATAATACTATGGAAAATGACATATATTATCACCAATTCTGTATCATCGACTTATCTCCACCTCTAATTACAGTCTCAACATCCATGTTATGATACAAACATATTACATTGAAATTTTTGAAAGTGTATTAATCAATAATCTTTCATGGAGGTAATAAATTGATGATTACAGTGATATGTAACATTCCTCTAGTACTATATAGTCAGAAGATATCAACTATGGAGCTTGAAAATGAAGATTGGAGAGCGAATTTTTTTTTTTTAAAAAGTAGATAAAAAAATATTTTTAATTTTTTAGAGAGCATAAATTTTAAAAATTTAATAACTTTATATATAAAATTTATACTAATTTAAAAAATTTATAATTGAGGAGGACGACTGCTGCCAGTCGTCCCACTAGCTCCGTCTCTGTATGATAATATGACAGCTCTATATTCTTGTGACCCTTCTTGTTTAAGAGGCCAAGATACTACTTTGATGATTGAAAAGCTAAGGGACAATAGCTATTGCAAAATCATTAATGATTTCTCCCAAGTAGGCAAATTAACTAATCAATAGAGATATTCTTTGGTCAAATTTGCACACTTTCAACATCATGTAATAGGAGAGCCAAAGGTAGGAAGCCATCATACCTTAAAATTTGGTATCCCTAAGTAATGAGTCTCAATTTTGCATGGAATTTCCTCAAATTAGGATATGAGACAAAAAAAAAAAAAAAAAGATTGATTTAAAATGGTAGAGGCCATCTCATCACATTCTTTTACATGCAAGGAATTCCTTCTATAACAAATTCTCAAAATAAATTGAAATACATTTGATTTCTTGTCCCCGACTTCTCAGAAGATATTTCCACTTTATCCCCAATAATTTAATTTGGGCCCATATGATAGTCTCTTGTCCCTGATTTACTAACACATATTTGCTCTATTATATACAGTGCAATTTAATTTGGACCCATATGTCACATAAATCTACTAACCAAAAATTATAGTCCCTACTGCAATTTGTTTGCCAAGTACAGGTCTCTCTAGACTTGAATTTCATTTTGATGTTATCTTAGTTAATATTTTTGTTAAACAGGTCCCTCTACAAATCAAGGAATATAAACAACTTGGTGAGGGTATCTAAGACTCATTAACATTCACAAGCCTTTCTTCTCTCCACTGGTAGGGAAGATTACATATGGACTGCAAAAAGGGAATAGAAAGCATAGGTAGGGAATGAAGTATGAAGGAATCCTAAGCTTTAAAAGGTTAAAACTCTTCAAAAGTTATGAAGGGAATAAATTCTAACTTTGATTTTAAATAATTTGGAGGTGGCCACCAATACCTTTAATCAGATGCCAAATTTTCCAAACAAAGCAAGTCTTTACAATTATGCTTAGAGTGATTCCAATTTTCTTGTCTCTACAATCCCTCAAGAGTTGAGGAAGTTTACATGGCATGGAGCGGGCAGGTGGCCGCGTAGAAGGTATTGTCTGTTTTGGACAGTTTTATCCTAAAAAATAGGTTTATTGAGAAAGAGAGTTGACCCTTCCTTACAAGGTACATGTCATCCGCGTACTTGGGATGAATCTCCTCCCAACGTAGTAAAGTAAAACTTAGTTAACAACATTTGAAGAAAAAAAAAGTTTTTTTTTTTAAAATATATTAAAAAAAGGGAAAACAAGAAAGTGAAAAATACAGGGTGAGTGATGATAAGGGTATTCTGCATCTATTGCAGACAGGCAGTTTTCTTGAGAGGAAAGTGGGACAGGGAATGAGACATGGTGGGGTTGAGAGAAGTGTCAAATTTAATTTGGATGATCTGAGGATGTGTTGCATTTTTAATGGACATAAGTTCAGAGGCAAAATATAAGTGATATGAGTTGGTGTAGTAAATATGTTGAACGGAAGGGGTAGAGCACTACCTTCCATTCAAACCAAACTCAGGTTAGTATAAAGAACCAATTATTTCCTACTCATTTGGGTTCCACCCACTAACACCAAATCTTTCATGAGGATTGTTTTCATGTGTCCCACCCCAATTTGTTTGACCAACTTTTGGCTCCAAACCCCTGTTTTTGGCCTGTCTGGGAGACTCTGTGTGTCTTAAATTTCACTTGGTTGATTGGGAACAAGTTCATTTATTAAGAAATTGATTATTTATTCCAATTCTTTCATATCCAACTATAATCATCCATCTATTTTATTTAGTCTCATTTGAGTCATGGACATGATCATTGGAAAATAAAATGCACAATTTAGAGAAATTTATCTTTATCATTTTGCGTGGTTCTTTTAGGAAAATACTCCATGAGTTACTAAATATAATTTCCTCACCAGACACATGATACTGTCACAAAAATAAAATTATACAAATTGACAAATTTAAACCGTGACTATTTGTAAATATACGCACCCACCTTTCTCAGTTATTTCCTTATTAAAGAAAATAAATGTTTATAATTCTCCAATTCACCAATTCCATGGTCCAAAAAGAGCATAAAAATGAAAGAGAAAAAGGGATCTAAGTGGGAGAGCTAAAGACATGGGTAGAATGACAGAAAAAGAGACCATTATCTTTGTATATGGTTCTACAAAAAGTGAACAATAGTAGGAATAGTTACCAATTCCAGTGCATGAATTTATCTAAAATTCCATCAAACTATGACATTCTTGGATCTTGTTTTTTTTCAGTTGTTGGTGGCCTTTTAAGGAATTTATTTCAACCACCAACAGAAAAAAGAAAAAAAGAAAGCATAATCAATGGCAGTGGATATTTGCATCACCTACAGCAAAATAGCTTTTCATTAGTTGCATTCAGGATGACTGCATGCATATATACTTTATTAGTGAAGACCATTGAAGGATCTGATGCTTATTTAATTAATTAATTGTATAAAATTTTCAGAATAAATTCCTTTGTAATTTAATATAGCAACAGTAGTTCCAAGGAAAAAAAATTGGAACATCTATCTCTTCCACAGTTTATTTGATACTTCAATAAAGATATATAGTATTTGTTCGTTGTTTTATCGTATTTTATTATTTCATATATAATCTCGCGATGAATTTATTTCGATCTCTAATTTAAAAGTGTACAATTAAAATGAGGAAACACCATCAGATTCATGCTTTTGCCCCGAATATAAAAAAAAAAAAAAAAAATATTAGTCTACTTAACGCTTTACTATAAAAACATAACTCATTTTCATTTCATGGTATTTTAATAATTATTTTATTAAAATACAATATTTTGTTAAAAAACCCCAATATCGCTTATCAAGAAATGGATTATATTTGAGTATTTGCATAAACACAACATTTTGGTTGCAATTTGAAGCTGAATTTCATAATTATTTCTTCATATAAATAGTACTGCATATACTATGATTAAATGACACTTTTATTCTCTCAAAATAAATAAATAATATTTCAATACAAATTCTTTCATTTTAGATTTCATTTTTTCTTGACATGTCAAAAGTTTGAACTCACAGCACATGCTATTCAAATCTTTCAACACTTATGGTATCCAAACCAACAAATGTAATAATAACATAGCTAATCAATCACTAACAAAAAATTGTAATCCCACAATCAAGAATGATAGAAGAGTTTCTGATTCCACACTAGTAATAAAAACATAAAATGATTGTACTTGATAGTAGAGGACATATATGACAATGGGTCTGTTACATAGTTCTATTTGTGAAGAACAACACAGTAATATGATATCCAACGGATCCAAAGAATGTTTTAAATGTTTGAACAAGGTCAACGCCATGATCATGTCCACAATGCACGTGTTGCACAGTACAATTACCATAAAAAGGAACCCCATTTGCTTGATATGAATGAGAATGATGGCTCTTTCATTCTGTCCCTACACATACTTATTATTCGGCCTGATGCAATTTTAAGGATTAAATTTAGGTGATTACAATTATTTATGTAAATTTATATAAGTTTTTATATGTGAATGATTGTGATTAGTGATTTAGAGCTAACTTTGAATGAATCATATTCATTTTTATCACATAGTATTGAGTGATGGTGACTCCGTTTTATATTTTCATAAGGGAAAACTCTATGTTATGGTAAAAATTATTGATTATTTGATTTTATTATCTTGTGATATGATGCAATTTTTACGAACTTCTGGAATATAAACTTGTCCTATTTAATTTTTTAATTTTAGAAAAAAATAATGTAGGAAAAGAAAGAACTATGTAGCAACTATCTTGGGCATGATAGTATGATCTCTTGTAATTGAGTAATGTTTGTGAAGTATCACAACCTATCGATCCATCCTAATTACACGGTTTGAACTACCATCTAAAGATTGGTTGAAATTGAAACTATTTAGATTGAAAGCCATAGCACTTGATATTTTGAGCCAAATTCTATTTTCTCAAAATAAAGGTTTAAAAAATATCCCAAAAAAAAAAAGTGTAGAGATTCAATGAAAGTTGTTCTAATAAATAGAGTTGTCTGCAATAATAGGGAATTTTTTCGTTGAAACTTCATAAAGAATGAAATCTATCCCAATTAATTTAATCATAGATGCGATTAATTACTTCACGGATAAGGAGTAGTTCATGCTTTATAACTCGATTATTTTTTGATTTAATTTAAAAGAAAAGGAAAAAGCCCAATTTTGGATTGTTTTTCAATAGACTACACAAGCTCCAAAATAATTGAGTACTTTTAAACACGTTCAAATAAAAATTGAACAACAAAAATATTATCATAATTTTACCAAAATATCAGTCAAACCAAACATTAAACCAAACATATGACTCATTCATTGGCTGGTTTTAACACATTAAGTTTTTATGAAATATGATCGATCAAATCACTTGGATTGTAACAGATAAAAGAAATAAGATCACCACATTCAAATTATTGTAATTATCCAAAACTCAAAGTGCCGAGACCATCTAATGATTACTCCACCAGCTTAGATTGGAGTGGTAAATGTGTCCAATTAATATGACTGTCCATTGACTTTATTATTTGATTAAGCTCTAGCCTCTAGACATCAAATAAAGGAAGCCCAAGTGACAGTGAAGTTCTTGGATGAAGACCACCCACTGGGTCACTCCTATATGATCATCCAATGGTCAGAAGTGGACCCAATATATTGCATCCAACACACTATAAAAAACCCCAAATAACATAATTAAAGAGAGTAAAAAAGGAAGGCTGGAGTGGGCACAGAGTTCAGTTGATGAATGAAGATCCCACGAGGAGCCATTACATCACCAATCTCGAGCTTGTCTCGAGATTCTAACCTTTTATGTCTAATAATGCTTCTCTCTCCATAATCTTTAGTTTTTCTTTTTTCTTTTTCTCCTAAAAAATATTTATATTAAGCCTCCTATTTTTAAGGATATTTCATTTGTTTTAGGTGGAATTGTTGACTAAATTGTCTTAGCATCAATCTTAAATAATATTCTATGTACACTTGACAACGAAATAAGAAATTGTTGGCTTGAAGGGCCAAATTCCATTGATTTTTGGTACCTCATTAATTATTTAAATAGACGATGCTGAAAACTTGCCAAAAATTAAGAAAATGTTTGGATTTTTCTTTGTTTTTCTTTTTTTTTGAATATTTTGAAAAAATGTATTAAAAAATATGATGTATCGTAAAGAAAATATATTGAAAAACTTGACTTGTATTTTATTTTATTTTAAGAGAATGAATTAAAAATAAAAATAAAATTTGAAAACAAAAGCAAATATTCTGCAAATATTTTTTACTTGAATTAATCATAATAATTGGAAAGAGAATAATGAGGAAGTATGCTTAGGTAAGTTTGATACTTGAATGTAAGAATAATGGGGTTGGGATGCACAAACCAAACTTTTAAAAAAACTTAATGTAAAAGAGAAAAATGAAGAAATAGAATGAAGATGAAAGGTAATTATAATAGCGATATGGAAAAAATGAGCTGGAAATGATGTTTATAATCAACTTGATTCTTTTTAAGTATCAAATGTTTATTATTAGACCAAAATTTATAATTGTTAGCTTATAAGCGTAATTGGATATAAGGTGATTGCACCGATAATGAGTTGAGTTGATTAGTTCTCAATTAATTATATTTTTTTATTAAAAAATAATATTGATAATAAATATCAATATATTTTTCTGAATGTTTTTTATAATAATTAAAGCCATGAATTTGTGAGAGCCTAGATGGCTTTTTTACATGTTATTATAATTTAAAAAAATATAAAATAAAGAATTTGCAGATTTATTTTGAATTTACCCGTTCTTCTAAATTCATAAAGATTACATATAATTAATGGTTACATAATCTTCCAAATTTTAATTAGTCACGGGTCTGGTTGAATCAGCCCCTCACTCAAAAAGATTACATATAATTAATGGTTAATTAATCGTTCAAAATATGAGGTTCCTGGAATTCTGGGGATTGTATGTGAAATTGTGTAAATCGGGATTTTACTCCATTGGGTTATGGATACAAAATATAGTCATTATTGAATATAATAAAAAAACAAGACACACATTTTGGAATGATATAAAATGAAAAATTCGGTGAGTATACGCCAAAATCGAATTGGAATTTGGTTTTTATTTTTTTTTTAAATTTTGATATTTTGATATTTATTTATACAAAAAATTAATATTTGGTTTGTTTTTAATTTTTATATCGATTTACTGAACTGTTGTGAATATAAAATTATTATGTGTATATATAACTTTTATATAATATATTTATATTTATTTTTTAATCACCAAAACTGAAAAATAATATGTTAGAAATAAAACTATAAGCGTATTATTTAATTATTTTATTATAAAAAAGTTCGACTAACCAAATTACCAAATTTAAAAGCAAAAATAAAAAAAATAAACGTGTTACGAAACGTTAATATAGTTCGTAGTGACTGCCTTTGCAGGGCAGTTAAGTCCAGGTAGCATGATATGAATGTATGAGTCTGTTTTCTTTATCAGTATTATTATTTATTATAATATCGATAAAAATCATTTTTTAAATGTAAATGACAAACACAGGGAATGTTTGAAATTCAGACATAAGATATATTGAAACTTAGCCAAAAACCGAAGCCAAATCCCAATACGCATGTCGTATTTCCAACACTCCATCCAAAGCAAATCCAACACATGATTATTGCTATCTTTCTTAACTTGTGTGTTTTGTGTGCGCATACAATGACTTGTTTTGACTCAAGACTTCAAATTTTTTAGCAAGATTTTTTGAGTTTGAAATATTTTTTTTATTTACACAAATTTATAATTAATTTATTTTATTTTGTGTGAAATTATGTACAAACTTGTTAGGCTTGTGGATCTTTTGAAGCGTAGTTTCTATATTTTTTCCATTGAGAGAAGATAATTCTCCTTGTCGGCCCTCTATTCTTTCCCTCACTGCATGAACTAGGATGTTCGAATATTTAGAGTTTGAAATTTTAAAAGGAAAGGAGAAAAAAAAAAAGAAATTATGAAAAGATTTTTAATAAGTCAAGGAGCACGCATGATTTATCAGGTTCGAATAATTAATATTTCAAATTTTAAAAGGAAAGTAGAAAAATAAAGTGGGACAAGATTTTTTTTAGTATAACTTCACAGTGGGCACATCAAGTTTGCTTTACATTTTAAATTCCTTGATGAAAGAATTGAAAAGCTAAAGAAACCAAAAGAAAAACCCTCTAAGCAAAAGCATGATTGAAGGAATTTTCTTTTTCCCATCAACTTTTGAATTTATCTATTAAAATGGGGTTTATTTTATTATAATTTTGCTTTCTATGTATTCTTTTCTTCTACTTTGCTGGACAAGTGGTGGGCATGTTACTAGTCACTTTTACTACAAAACCCCCTCCTGCTTTCTCTTGAGGCCTGACACAAGCTGTGAGCCAGTGCTGTTCTAGTATTGGCAACCATCACAAAATTGTACTATTCTCATGTGATGTATGTTTTTCCTGTTTCAGGAGAAGTTTTAGTTGAAAGATTTGGTTGAATCCTTCAAACTACAAAAACTGCAAAGTCCCAATACTTGTTATCAGAATTTCCATTTTTTTTTTACTGCCAAAAGCTCATTTCTTGTTGCTATCTGGGATACTGGTTTTCTTGAACTTCTGATTCAATGGAAATGACAAGGGAAGAAGCTGTTTTCTGGTTTGTGGCTTTGTTCAGCTTCTGGTCTTATGCAACTGCTTTGCTTACACCTAATGGTGTCAACTTTGAAGGTCAGTCTGTGTAGCTTTCACTCTAAAAACTTTATTTATTTATTTATTTCATATGTTCAGAATACTCAAAGCAGTACTTTATGAACTAATTTTTAAAATTTTTCAAGAAGTAATTGGCCTTACATAGACTGGCATAGTATTTAAAATTGTGTGTCTTTTAAAATTTTCCAGTGCAAGCTTTGATGGATATAAAGAAGTCTTTGAATGATCCTCATGGAGTTCTTAATTGGGATGAAAATGCTGTCGATCCATGTGGGTGGACTATGGTTGGTTGTTCTCATGATAATCTAGTCGTTACACTGTAAGCTAATCTGCAAGTTCCAGTTTTTTTCATATGATTTTCAATAGAAAGTAAGATTATTTCACACTTTTGCATAATTTAGTCTGAAATAGTTGGAGCTCTAATCTTGCAGAGCAATCCCAAGCCAAAGTTTATCGGGCACGATATCGCGTAGTATCGGGAATTTGACACACCTCACTAGTGTGTGAGTAGCTGGAACAACCAAGCTAAGAAAGATTAACAGTTGTTTGTATTGACTGGTTAACTGAAAACTTATTTTGCAGGCTCTTGCAGGATAATAACATATCAGGGCCAATACCTCCCGAGTTGGGAAGACTCCCAAAACTTCAAGAACTTGATCTTTCTGATAACTTGCTTACAGGAGAAATACCCTCTTCCTTATCTCAACTGAAAAGCCTCCAGTACCTGTAAGCACCTGTTTATACTTACCTTGCAGCAGAAGGAAATAGTGCTGGAAATGTACAAAAATTTCAGGCTTTTTGCTGGTTATTACTTCCAATAATGAGTTCTTCATTTTCTTTCTCTTGGCTTTTTGTTGAAAACAGGAGGTTAAACAATAATAGTCTTACTGGAGCTATTCCTTTGGCTTTGGGCAACTTGACTCAGCTGACTTTTCTGTAAAGTTCTAATCCCATTTTGCTTGGAGTAACTCAATATTTACTGCAAGTTTTGGGCTGTTTCATCTAATCTGAAGATTTGTGCTGTTTTATCTCATGATTCAGGGATTTGTCATTCAATAATTTGAGTGGGCCAGTGCCAAGACTTCTTGCCAAAACATTCAAGTAAGTTTTCCTGGAATTTTATAGGATTTATTTTGAGGTCCATTTTTTCTTGACCAGATATCAAGTTACCTTTGTTGATATTTATTAATTTGCTAATTACAGTGTTTTAGGAAATCCTATGATATGTGCAACTGGCAAAGAGCCAGATTGCAATGGAACTGCACCAATGCCTCTTTCTTTCTCTCAAAATAATTCACAAAGTAAGACTTTAGAATTACTGTGAACTTTGAAATTCCAGCTCATGTATGGTTCATAAATGCTACTATTTGTTTCTACCTTCCTCTTAGTTGATATTTTACTGCAGAAGCAAACTATAAGTGGTTTCTTTGTTCTAAATCAATATTTCTATGAATTGGTTCCAACAATCCTGTACTAAAATGTAACATGTTCTTTTCTTTTTTCTTTTTTGTTTTCCTTGAAGATCGTCGGTCATCAGGAACGCCATCTAGTCACAAAGTTGCTTTAGCGTTTGGCTCAAGCCTTGGCTGCATCTGCCTACTGATTCTTGGATTTGGTTTTCTGCTCTGGTGGAGACATAAGCACAACCAGCAGATATTTTTTGACGTTAATGGTAAACAAAAAATAATTCCTCACAATATATAAAAAGCAACCATCAAGCCTTATTTCTCATGAACCATCTGTTTCCTTGAATTTCAGAACAACATCGTGAAGAAGTATGCCTAGGAAACTTGAGAAGGTTCCAATTTAGAGAACTTCAGATTGCAACACACAACTTCAGCAGCAAGAACATTCTTGGAAAAGGTGGCTTTGGAAATGTCTACAAAGGTTATCTCCATGATGGAACAGTTGTAGCAGTAAAGAGGCTCAAAGATGGGAATAACATTGGAGGAGAGATTCAATTCCAGACTGAAGTTGAGATGATCAGCCTTGCAGTGCACAGAAACCTCCTTCGACTGTATGGATTTTGCATAACTCCAACTGAAAGGCTTTTGGTTTATCCCTATATGTCTAATGGAAGTGTTGCTTTGCGTCTCAAAGGTAAAAGATCCATTAGAAAAGGCTTAATGCCTGTTATGTGATCTCCTTATGTACTTATGTTTGATCAATCTGAGAATGATCTCCTTATGTACATAATATCGATTTTCTGTTGTGCTATAGCCAAACCACCCTTGGATTGGGGTACCAGGAAAAGGATAGCCTTGGGAGCAGCAAGGGGTTTGTTATACCTGCACGAGCAGTGTGATCCAAAGATCATTCACAGGGATGTGAAGGCAGCAAATATATTGCTGGATGATTACTGTGAAGCAGTGGTAGGAGATTTTGGATTAGCAAAGCTTCTTGATCACCGGGATTCACATGTTACAACAGCTGTTCGTGGCACTGTGGGGCACATAGCGCCTGAGTATTTGTCCACAGGCCAGTCCTCAGAGAAAACAGATGTTTTTGGGTTTGGGATTCTGCTGCTAGAACTGATCACTGGTCAGAGGGCTCTAGAATTTGGCAAAGCTGCAAACCAGAAAGGAGCTATGCTTGATTGGGTGAGCACAAACTAAATAGCATTGCTGTTTTTATGCTGTAGATTCTATTTCCTGTTCTCTAAATAACAGCTGTAAGGTTATGGCTTCAGGTGAAGAAAATTCATCAAGAAAAGAAGCTTGACATGCTAGTTGACAAGGACCTTAAGAATAACTATGACCGCATTGAGCTCGAGGAAATGGTACAGGTAGCTTTGTTGTGCACCCAGTATCTTCCCATCCATAGGCCAAAAATGTCTGAAGTGGTTCGGATGCTTGAAGGAGATGGGCTTGCGGAAAAATGGGAAGCTTCACAAAGAGCTGAAGCCACCAGGTGCAGAGCCAACGAATTCTCATCTTCCGAGAGATACTCTGATCTCACAGATGACTCTTCATTGCTTGTCCAAGCAATGGAACTCTCAGGTCCGAGGTGATCACACACTTGCAAATGGAGGGGGCAAATACAGCAGAAATATACAGCCAGAACCCTAGTGTTCTATGAAACAATGTGAATAGTAGTCTGATATCGAAACTCCTGAGGTGGAACTGAGTCCTGACTGTATAGAATCAGTTTTGAGAAAGTGACTTTTTAGGCTGAAAGGCCTTTTTCTTTTCCTTTTTTTTTTTTTTCTTTTGATATATAATTATGTTGAGTGAGATATTACTGGGGTTGTCCACAATTTGAAGTTGTAATTTGTAACAATAATGTTCTTGATATTGAGTGGAGGTTTCTTAATTTGGTTTACGTCTGAAATGATGCAGTACACAGAAGAATTACAATGAAATTATTAGAAAAAACCTCATTTGTATATTTTTGTGATGGTTACATTTCATCTCAGATATGACAGAGAAAAATAGAGGGGAAAAAAAGAAATTCACAAATGAAAACAAAAGCAGAAGTCAGCCAACACCCTAGGAGGTGGGAGTTATGTAATGCATGTGGTATTAACACTTCATCTACAGGTTAAGTAATATATTTTGGTATTCAACAGAATTAGCTGCATCGGTTTAAGTTCCTCAAACTATATTACTTTGTAAGGGAATAAAGACTCCCCGATGTTTTTTGCATTTTTTCCTACAGCAAAATCAACCAAGACAACCTGAGTACATAACAATCATTACACCTAGCATATTACAGTCACCAAACGCATAAATACAATCACCAAAAGGTTTCATTTTGGTACATCCATAGCAATGCCATTTTGGAACACCAGTGAGATTCAAACCTTTAACAAATCACTATCAGTGTGTTATACAGAGAAATCAGTCAATTATGGTAGCTTCAGCCTTCTCTTTCAATCAATTGCAACAATACATTCTGTAAAGGGTATACAGTATCCAAAAGAAAACGAGGAGCATACTTGCCAAGAAAATACTAGACATTAACATGGAAGTGGGAAATTAGAATTGAAACTTTTTCTTGTGGTTTTGTCAGTATCTTCCTAAGACTGCAACTTGCAGGTATATGGAGAAAGCCAAGGAAAATCAACTTTACGTTCACATCTCATACTGGTTCATGGATAAAAATGATTGATGCTTGTGGAGAAGCCCGCCGAAAGCTCACCAAATCTATTAACATATTCAATCTTCCCTCTGTCACGTATGAACTAGGCATAATACTCATTTCTTCAAGACTAGGTGAATGTTCAAGTAGATATTTGATAAATTTCATTTCATGTGGCACACCAGACACATCAGTCAACTTCACAGTTTTCAACTGATGAAGAGTGCAACCAATAGAGAACTTTTCATTCCAAAATTGCAAATCAGGAGCTCGCATTGCAGAAGACGTATTTGAAGAACCCTACAGAAATTAGAGGACTGTTAATAAACTGTCAGCACCAAGAGAATAAATTTTGACATGTTGAGGCCGACTCACAGAGATTTGCAGCGCTTTCAAATTAGGAGAATTCACAATTAGCTGAAGCACAACCATAACTTCTTTTATGTCATCAAAGCTAACTTGATATAACTCAACAAACTTTAAATGGTGGTAAGTTATTGGACTGCGTCCTTGGCCATTACCTATACTCAGATACTGAAACCAAAGGGATTTATGAGTTTACACTGACCAAAACAAGTTTATAAAGGCATAAAACAGCTATGCATAATCAGGAATCCAAGTCCTATACATGGCAAAAAAGGGATGACGGGGCGATAAAGAGTTTTGTCTAGCATGTTACTTGATTAATGAGACACAAGAGGCCTTACCTTTGTGAAGTATATATGCCCAATCAGCCTCTCAAGCTTGGGAACACCACCAAGCAACTTTTGAAAATTGCAGCTTGAGCTTTGTTCGAAGTGTTCCGCTATGTCATCAGTCATGTACATAGCAACAGATATAGCAACCAAAAGCGGGGTGCTTGCAAGACATAAATCCTTAAATTCACCTTCCAAAATCAAGTACTTGAGGTTTGGAGCACGGACTGTCAGCTCTAAGCTATCAAAGTATGACAACGTCAGACTCTCAAGGAGGGGACAACTTGAAATGAGACATTCAATATCGTCGGGAGGAATCAAAACTTGCTGAAGATTGAGGTATTTCAAGCACGAGAAACCTTTAAAGTTTGGTGGAGGGTCCAATTCACAACGAAAAAGCTCTAAGCGTGACAGATTCTTACAAGAAAAAACACAAGAGGGTGCCCTAAACCATTCACCTTCTCCCAATTCAAGAACCAACTCTTTGACATCTTTTCGTGATATAAAGAGGAGCCACTGATCAATATCAGGAGAGCTCTGCAAATACGAGCTACACAGAGAGAACTTGTGAATTGGCCCATCATGAAGAAACAAAAATCTGGTGATAAAATTCACAATTCCATCCTGAACAACGGTTCTATCATTATAGTGGGTTGCACTTCTGTCATCAAACACAAGATGAGTCAGGGAGGCCCATTTATATCTCCACCTGGTTGATAAGATGCTTGTTCTTACAGCATCCCTAACTGGAAGCTTTGTGAGTATGGTTTCTATAATGCTTTGAGGCAGTTCACTAATCAAATCACGCTCGGAGTCCTTTTCCATTTGAATCTTCAGCTAAAAAAACTCCTATTAAGCAATACATACACAAGTATTAATATATGTTCAAAAACCATAAAACTTTGACATAATAGTTTGAGCACCATGATCCATAATAATGCAGAAAAAATAATTATTGCACAAAACCCATGAAAGATATCTCTTAATTCTTCTATAGGAAAAAATGGAAGACAAGATCAGATAAGATAGCCCCAAAGTTTTTGCCTGCCTAAAGACTCCAACTTTGTGGGCAAGAAAACAAAAACTCATACCCTTTGGGAATCTAAGTTGAGCGAAGTTCCTATCTTATGCAGATAGATTGATTCGCATGATTACGGATTAAACATAAAAACAGTAATAATCCAATTTCTCCAAATTTTCTCAACTTCCTCACCAACCCAATAGACCTATGCTTCAGCCCATCAACGAGAGGAAAAAAAAAAAAAAAAAAACTCGATAAATCACAATAAATCTCTGAAGAGGGAGCCCACTATATTATTTTTCTAAAAATTGCAACAAAAATGATAAGCAGAGAAGAAAGAGTTAAAAAATGGGATCTTGCAGCACAACATATATAGAAATCAGAAACACATAAAGGCATCAAAATGTACCCCAATAAACAAACACGACTAATCTGATGAAATTGGGTTCAGGGCCTCTCTAATCTTCTTTTAGTAATTGTTGCGCACTTGATCTTCAGTTACTTCTCAGACTAAGCAGACCAACAGAGGGAAAAGCTATGAATTGGGCGAGAATATTATTTTGCGTGTTTATGAAGGTGGGAAGTTTTATGGAATTTTCCATTTTATTATCATTATTCTATTATAATTTTTAAAATAAAATGAATCAGTGTTATTTTAGTACGCACAGAAATTAATTAGCTTAATTTGATTTCTATGTTCGATTTAAAATTTCACCCTAGTTTTTCGTAAGTGAAATAATTTTCAAAAGTTAATAAAAATTGTAACTAAAATAACATGAGCAAACCTAAATTAAGAACAGTGTGTGAAAAAATTCATCGTATCTAGTGATGTAATAATATGTAGAGTTCAATGGTTTAAATGAATAAATTTAATAGGCCCAAGGGTAAGAGAGACATATCCAACATGCAACCTATACATTACACACCCGATAATATTTATATAAATGTCTATAAATACTTAATTTCCTCCTTTAAGAGAGATTTATTATATACATTTATGTTTTATAATATTTTTAATATTTTTTATTTTGGTTTTGACTTTATCGTTTCTAACTGTTTGTTTATCGAAGGGTTATGGCATAGTTATCCTTACCGATCCAAGGTCACCCCTGTAAGCTTCACTTTATATGAAGTGGAACGAAGGATGCACACTTTACTATGCATTAATGTTGTTAATTTTGCAAATTAGAAATAAAATTCATTTTACTCGGAATTTTGTATTGTGGAATTATTTTAATTTTTGTTTTTTGTCAAAAAAACAAAAAAAGAATCATCACGTGAATTATAACTTACCGATGATATTTAATAATAATAAATATTCATTTTGGAGACAAAAGACACCAATTGAAATCCTTAGTTATGGTGATTTAAAAGCTATTATAGTAACGTTTTATGAGACAGGAAAATAAAATTCGAACTTTTGTCTCTCCTACATCTCAACTTAATTAATTGAAAGTCTAATCGCTTGCTATTTTTTTTTTTTCGAGACAACTGACATTTATTTACATAATGATATGAATCTATATTTAATTCACTAAAATCATTAATAATTAATCAATTATGATGAATACGCATAACCTTCTTAAATCAATATAGACTAAGACTAATATCTACATATATATGTGAAAATCGAACGCAATAAGTCTTACTAATTGTATTTTAATAACTTAAACTTAAAATTTGGAGGAAATCTCATATGTAATTTTTTTTTTTTTTACTAAAGTGTTTAACTATTGACTATTGAGTGGTACACTATGTATTATGTTGTTGGAATATAGACAATCAAGTCTTGTAATGGGGCAATTATGTTGTGATAACACCATTCTTATTAAACGTGAATTTGATTGGAGATTATATATGTTCATTTTTGAATTGAAAGAAACCATGAAAAATGTCTAAGTCTTTAATATTTGGTACAATGGTCGGATCCATTAAAATGTGGTAACTACTTTCGTAAGGTCAATCACATTATAGATAATTCCAATCAAATTAACGAGTAAAACAATAGTTAATGCCTTGTTAAACTATTATATCAAAATAAACACGTGTTTAACAGTATAGGGACGCAAGAAATTTTAAATTTGGGAGGTGAGGTTGAATTTTTTTCAAAAATATTGACAAAGAAATATTTTTAATCATATTAAAGAAAATTTTGTTATTTACAGTGAGGACAAAATTTCAAATTCTTATAAGTTTATGCGTTAGATTTATTATGAATTATAAATTATATGTAGATGAATTTAAGATTTTATGATGTTGATGGGGCAACTGTTGTTGCAATCCTCTGGTTCGGTCCTTGTTACTACTGAACGTTTTTAATTTTAAATAATATTTTATTTCATATTCTAATATCATCAATATAATAAATTTCTATTGAAAATATAGGATGTTGAAGATTTTGGACAATCCCAAATAATATTTTATTTCATATTCTAATATCATCAATATAATAAATTTCTATTGAAAATATAGGATGTTGAAGATTTTGGACAATCCCAAAGACCGGAACACCATTGAAGTATGTGTATATATAGATATAGATATAGATACAGATACATGTATAGATATAGCGATTGTCTATAATAAGAAAGATATAAACCACAAAACAGACTAGGACAGACAATAAGTTGGTCAGTTTGGCAAGATTAAGGTAAAAGTAGAGTAGAATATCACAACAAATATCAACACTTGAACAGTAGTATTTTCCACAAATAGTTGAAACTTAATTGAAACTTAACTGGTATACGATAAATCTGTCTGATGAATACAAAATGAATCAAATAAGGGACTTGGATTTCAAGTCTCAACTTCCTGGAACTTAAAGACAACTGTTGCAGATGATGACTTAACATGCATGCTCAGGTATTCACAAACCTGCAGTTTTTCCTAACTTCTCCATTAACATAAGTATCAGGGTTGGTAATATTTCCCATTTTCACCATGGATTCAGAGAACTGCTCGAAGAAAGCAATAGCATTTTCTGAATATTTTGCAACCAGCTTCTTAGTTTCAATGGCTAAAACACTGGAATACAATTCCTGGTCTGAATTGATCAGTCCCTCTCCTCTTAAGAGTATTTGGTAGTAGGAGTTGTCAAATAAGTTTGGTGAGACATAGTCCATGGCTGACTCATTGTTGTCTGATCCTTTACTAGGTGGGCAAACAGATTTCAATTTGCTGAGGTACTGCTGTGAAAGTTGATTTATCCCTGAAGTTGTGATAAAATCTCCATATATTCTGTTCCTGAAATTCACACACCTTGCCATGCCGATTGTATGAGCTCCTGCAACAAATAGTTTGACAAGTTTTTACAACACAATATATGATGGAAAGTGATTATGTTTGCTAGCTGATATCTCTTGTTTTTGCAAGAGATTTCATACAACTCTTTTGGGTTTTGATTGCTTTTAACTCCAATCTGGGACTTGGTTCTGTTATATTATTTGATATTTTTTTAGTGGGATTTTTGTTAGACTCGATTCGACTTGAAAAGTTACGAGATTAATAACTGACTCGACTTGAACAGTTGCACGCCTAACTGGTTCCCTTAGAGATGGAACCTAGCGGACAACTAAGCATGGTCCATTGACTTCTATCGCAGCTTATGTGACTATGATGTTTTAAGAGTCATATGGTTCTTACCGGAAAGAGCCACCATATCAGTGACTGAGAGGCCTTGATAAATAAACTTTGAAATGATGGAGAGAAGTCCATCATCTGCTGTGGGAAGGTTTGTTTCAGTAAGTGCATAGCCTGCAGTTTTTGAGTCTTTCCTGCCCAGAGGAACATCCCAGTAAGGTCCACCAACCTGCATTTGCACAAGAAAAATGAAAAACATGAAAACTTGGTGTACCTCTTATCACTGTGAATATAGTAAAATGCTTTCACATATTGATATATCAATGTTGTGATTTAAGTACCAGAAGAACTGCATCTCTAGCAGCAACAGTGAGAATATCAGCACAAGAGACTGTTCCAGGGCACTCGGATTCGAGCCTGTTCTTGATCCTGTCAATGATTCTGAATCCTTTCAGGGCATGTATATTATTAGGCGCTTTCTTCTCCCCTTGAAGTGTGATCGTATCATCTAGCAAAACTGATCCATCACAACCCTGCATCCATTTTTGTGAAAAGCTCAAAAATCTTATAAAACCTCATTTCTTTTGTAATCTCATATTATTTAAGCATATAAACGATTTCTGATGACGAAGATGCGGTGCAGCTGAAAAATGTGGCATCCAAACTAGCTTGAGTAACTAACTTAATCGTACAAAATATTTTGAACAATTTATCAAGAAGATGACCTGAACAAAGCAATCATGGAAATGTAGTCGCAGAATCAAGGCTGCATTACGTGGATCAGAGAGCACCTCGCATTCCATTTCTTTCCTAACGATTTCCAGCACCGTTGGGCAGGTAGATTTGTAGTAGTCCAAGGTTAAAGGTGGTTCACTTGCATGCAAGCTGGAAAAGGCTATGCAAAGAGCCAATATCAAGCAATGCAAAATAAGACCTTTTGAGTAAATAGAAGATGCCATTTCTTGCTAGATCTGATTTTCTTGGACAGGTCTAAAAGGAGAGCTTGTGAAAAATGGTGGTGACTATGAAATATATAAGTGAGAGATTTTGCACATGGTTTCTAACCATGGCTGGTTTTTGAGTATAAATTTGTGAAATTATTAGTCAAGAGAGGATGTAACTACTCTTGATCTGGTTGGTGGGTTCTCCCAAACCTAAAGCACCAAATAAATCAGAGAGAAAAAAATACAGGGTTGCACATAAATTTGGGCAAGCAACCAGACCTAAGAATGGCCTTCTTTCTTGTGAAAAAGAGCTGGATGTTTTACCACTTCAACTTTTCCACTACTTGATAATAGAAAAGTTCTTGGCTTGTTCTGTGAGGTTGTCAATGAGAGAATTATTGACTAAGATATCCAAAAATTTCCCAACTACTGCATAACAATAAAGAGTTAGTCCGTTGGACGCATGATCTAAGCTGAACTAGTAAAAGACATTTGAATTTTCAAGTAGAATCATGATAAAAAGGCCTTTTAATTAACAATCAATCAAGATATGCAAAATTAGAAGCAATCAATTTTCTTCTTCATACTTGATACCTGTTATGTTACATCTGGTTATAGCGAAGAACAATTTTTCTATGCAACCAGGAGCTGCAATTAATTCATGGACAAGAATACTATATGTTTCCTCATATTCTGCTGCTATATTTTCTTCACTAGAAGATCAATTGCAAGTCTTGATCCTTACACTAAACCACCTGTGTAACTCTTGACTTGTGCAGCTTACTACACAGTTTCCGCAGAAATTTATCCAACACGATACATTTCTACCCATGTTGCATACCAAACAGGATACATCAGGATAGGTCGTCTCATCTGCAGATTGATCTCTGTGCTATTTTCCTTAACATTACTTCTTAAGAAATGCAGATTGATCTCTGTGCTATTTTCCTTAACATTACTTCTTAAGAAATTTTGGCCGATGGTTTAAGAGAAAATGATAATTAACAAGTCAGCACCATAAACAAGATAATGCAACTGATTTTGATAGAAATACGTGCATGTTAACAACAATTACAAATTTGATGAAAGGGGGACCTTTTTGCTCAAACATAAAAGGAAAGATTTGCAAAATAGAACAAAGAACCACTGAATAACCGAAAAGACAAGAAGAAACAGGAGTAAAGACAAATTTGGAGACAGCATCCAGGAACTCATTGATCATGTATACAAGTCAGAATCAATACGATCCTTTCTTCGGCTCAACCTTAAATACTCATCCTCATAATCCCCATCAATAGTGTAATTAATGCCAGTTAACACATCCCTGACCAGTAGAGACTTAACCAAAGACATCACTGGAACACCTAAATCAGGCCATGAAACGCATAAAGTCCCCTTGATCTTCTTCAATTGGCATCGACTCAATAGAGCAGCAGCCAAGCCATCTACCACGCTTCCTGATGGGTAGTAATCTACCCCTTTAACTCGTGATGAATCTCCAGCATCCGAAATTTTTCTTTCCAATGATGTCTCCAACTTGAAGGCAATTGTCTCATCAGGAGAAAGCTTGCCACGAAAGTTATGGCTTTGAACAGAATCCAAAATCAAAACCCTCTGAGGTATGATCTTTTCACCAATCAGCAACCTTGCCACTGCATGAGCTCTCTCTGAAGTAACAGAATACTGAACTAAGACAATTATTATTAGTTTATCGGCATCACTGAGGGCATATATGTTGCATGATTTGTCTCTAAGTGAGGGTTCAACAGAGTTGCCAGCGATAGGGATCTCAGGGAGAACAAGTGTACCAATAAGAGTTTTTGAGGACAAGTGGTGTAAAAAGTGAAGAGATGGGGAAGACATGGCAATAATGAGAGTTGAGGGGTAGAAGCTTTTCTTGGAATCAGTAGACGAGAACACCAGGAATGGAGATGGAAGGGGAGGTGGTGGAGGAGTGAAGTTGTTCAGATCTTCCAACAAAAATCTTGATGGTGGCGGGATGTCTGTAATCACATCATCCATCTCTTTTATTGAAGTCCTAAACCCTGAGATTTCATGTGACAAGACATCAACATAAACAATCACAAAAGTATTTGAGCATCAATCAATTGCTAATATCAGCTTAAGTACAAAGGAATGGAGGAGCACATTAGAAGAAGCCAGAGACATAAAACATCTAAAACTATTAACAAAATAATGTTTACTGAAGTGGACAATGATGATTACACGAGCTAGTTATTAATCAAGAGTCGTAAAACATCTAAAACTGTTTTAGCAAAGTCATCTATTAGTTGCTAGAGTTTATAAATTGCATATTCAGTAACAAGATGTTCTCAAGAATTAAGTGAGAATTTCCCAGAGTGCGTTAGAAATTCCAGCATATTCAGATACAAGTACAAGGTTTGCCTTATATCTCCTTTTTCTCCTGACAAACATTGACCTGCCAA
This sequence comes from Paulownia fortunei, assembly GCA_019321725.1. NCBI lineage: Eukaryota > Viridiplantae > Streptophyta > Magnoliopsida > Lamiales > Paulowniaceae > Paulownia > Paulownia fortunei. The sequence continues at coordinate 1,944,948 of CM033121.1, forward strand.
ATCGGTTGAGTGAATAATCTCTACAAATATTTGGAGGTCCCGTAACCATACAACAGTCATGATACAAACCAACAATCTTCCTCTAAAATGTAACTCACTATTCTGCTAAGCGGCTATTTTAAAATTCAATCACTATTTTCCATCATTTGTTTCACAACTAAGAATATACAATTGCAAACCCAATAAGAATTTTTTCTCATGTTAAACCCTTGCCACCAAATGGAGCTATATTATATCATGATATTGAGATAAAGAGATGGAAGCTAAATAGATTGTATTTATAGAAAAAAGTTTTGTCAAGGTTGTAATTATCTACAAAAACAGCATCAGTAAGCAATAATTACACAGTTATGGAACATCCAAGAAGCCTAGATTGGCATTGCAAAATTCCAAAAGGAAAATAAAACATTCGACCACATTGAGGGTACCATTCACCACCAACTTAAAAAATCTAAATTCATTCAATATTTTTTTTAAAGTAAAGTTATATTCATTCAAATTTTAAATATCGAAGTTATATTTATCCTATTTTTTTTTTAAATAAGGATTTTTTATCAGCAGAAAAGTAACTATGCTACAACTTATTTTATCAAATTAATAGTTTTTCTCTAAAAGATGATAATTTTATATCATCTGGCTAGGCCCCACACCCAAAAAAAAAAAAAAGAAAGAGAAAAATTAAAACAAAACAAAATCAGGTCTTCCATCCACAAATCGATAACAGAGTCACTCTTTTATCAGGATCAGTTACTTAAAAAAAAAGTTTGGGGCAAAACTTAACCCTTGAAGTATATATCTTTTGAAAACTAACCTTTTTAGCTGACAAAATCATAACAAACACAGCAAATATGTAGAACAAAATAATTCGCTATAACTGAAAAATAATGCAATCATGGGACAGAAATAGAATATTTATTTATTAAAATTCCATCATTTAAAACAACAAGAGTATGGAAAGAAGAAAAAGGAAATGGGCAGACATGCCTTGAAGAGAAAGAAAAGCTCAGTGTATCAATGGAATGATAAAATAACGAGAGACGATGCTGAACGAACCTAGCCGAAGCGGCGGCGGTGGCGCAGTAGCTGAGAGGTGGGTCTACGGCAGAGAGCGTTGGCGGCGCGCTGAAGAGAGAAAGAAGATCTCCAATTAGAGAAAAAAAAAAATCTTGGTGAACTAAAAAGCTTTTGTGGCAAGTATAGTATTATTACTCCCCTTAAAACCTTTGGGATTTCTTTTCTGCTATAAAATAGAAAAAATGACCAAAAAAGAATGTATATTAAATTTCTCCTTGAAATGGTGAAAAAAAGTCTATTTTTTCATTTATTTATTTATTTGGATTTATGGCAATAGAATTGATTACGGATCAGGTTGGAATCGAACCCGACCTGTAATTTGTCCGTGAGATTCATTGATCATGGGGTCGACGGATTCAACCTATAATCAATTTTTGGAATACGAGTTAGGAAAACGCAACTCGTGGATCCATTGAGTCAGATCCGACGGGTCCAACCTTTGTTTTTCGAAAAAAAAAAATATTTTGATTGATTATTTTGTAAATAATCTATGTTAAAATTATATAAAATAATTAAATAGTTAATTAGTTTAAAATTAAATTATATTAATTAAAGTTATTTATTAAATGTTAAAAATAATTAATTAAGACGTAATGAAATGTTATTTTATATTTTATATTTATTTTTAAAATAATTAATAAAATAATTCAAGTTGATGTACTTTTTTATTTTTTAAATTTATTATAATTAGAATATTAGATATTTTCAATTTTAGTTAACAATATTCTCTTCAAATTTAAATTAAAAATTTAACAATATTTTTTTTTAATTTAAGTTCAAAAAAATTCATTCAAATTTAAGTTTAAAACTTCAATCTTTTTTTTTTAAGTTGTAATTTCATATAATTAAATTTTAGTTAATAATAACAATTTTTCAAAACAAAACTCAAAATTAAAAAAAAAAAAAAAAACAAGGATCGAAACTGACTTGGACTCAGAGGTTAACTGGATTCGAAACCAGAACCGATCCATCGATTTTTGGGCCCGAACCTAATGGTTACAGTCTAAGGTCGAAATTTTTCGACCCGTAAAACCAACAGTTTCAACCTAAAATTATCAATCGAGACCCATGTTCAGATCTATACGGCAGTGTCTTATTCTTTTTCACTCTCTATTCTAGTTTCTGAGTTTTATTTTTTTTTCTTCAATAAATGAGAAAAAAATTCATCACTCAATAAAATGAATGCAATTGTACATTATAATCATATCTTAGTAAGTTAAAAACTGTGTTCAATCATAATTTGAATAAGCAATTTGAAATGCTTATATCTGAATAGGCTTCAAATTTTGAGTAGGCTTAAAAATGGCTTAATTTTTTGTCAAAATTACCAATAATGTTGCTTCCACTTAAATAGAATTTTTTTTTACGATTTTCAACTTTCGATTCCGTGCTAGATTTTCATCAATATAAAGATATATGAAGTCTTGACTTTGTGAGTTGTTGAACGAGAATATAATATTATTATAAAGAACTGTTAAATGAAAATATAATGATATTATAAAATGAAATAATGACTTTTCAATAAAGAAATGACATTTCAATTAATATATACCTTTCATAAATATTTGATTATTTTATCTCTAGCTGACATTTGTTCAAGATTCTCAAGATTTTTTCCTTCATGTTTAGCTATAAACTAAATACTTATTATCTCTTAATGATAATAGTTTTAATTATTTACGGATGGATTTCTTTGCGAAACTACAACTAAAGGTTTTCCTTCTCTTATTCCATATCTAGCACTCGTGGTGCGTATTATTCGCTTGCATAAAATTTACTGTAATTATATAACTTTTAAACTACTAATTTTTATCTTATTTATATTGATATTGAGAAAGTGAGCAAAATAAAACAAAGAAACGATATCTAATACGTGGAATAATATGTTCAGAAATGTATAAAACATTTTAAAAATTGATAAATCACTGTGTAAGTACTATTCTAAGTGAAAATGAGCTACTTTTTTAATATAATAATAGATTATAGTAGATTTTTATCGTGTTTCGAGAATATTTTACTTTTTGGTAAGGTATTTCGAGAGTAATTTGTTTTTTGATAAGGTACTTCAAGAGTAGTTTGTTAAACCCTCTTCGGTTTTCCTTTTCTTTTCTTACATAAATAGAAGCCTCAACTTCTAAGCCACAGTACATTCTTTTTTCTCTGCACAATTTCCTTTTTCTTGATTCTTTTGCCCTTCCTAAGAAGCAAAAACATAGCCAGGAATACCTTTACAATGAATCAACACACATGTATATTCTTCATCACAATTCCATTCAGCAAATTCTAGTTGCAGAAATTACAGATGCAAGAAACTGTAGTTGCCCAAAATTGGAAGATCTTACAAATAATTCTTAGGTCTACTCTGAGTGCAGCAGTAGCTTCAAGACTTGCATATTATACAACATTGCAGTTATGTTGAACTACAATAGCACCAATGGTAAAGGGGGAAAATTCTATAGCCAGACTTAATGATTCATGTAATATAGAGAACCACATAAATCCCAAATGAAAAATCAAATTTCTCTCCACTTTTGACCTCTTCAACCAGCCTCTTTGAAGTAGTGTTTATTTTATACATGTTGCTTCAATCAAAAGGAAATTTTGCACTCATGAAAATCAATTCATGTAAATCCCAGCTGATTCTTGAAATCTGCAAGGAAAAAGAATGGATCATTTTACTGCTAGTATTTTCAAGGAAGGAAAATCAACACAATATTTTACTGCAAAAAGTTACAAGACACTAGCTTGAGATTCTTGCTACAATGTGTTTTTTTTAGCATTCAGGAAAGAGGTCATGAATATATGCCCAATGTTATGAAATCAAAATAGGTGCAGTTCTAATATCTCATAGGGCCCTTTTTAGTATTCAACATGGTTTGTGGAAAAAAGTTTGAAATGGTTTTACAAGTGGGTATAATGGATCCCTCTAACAACTTGAATAAATCAGTTTTGCAAAGCAATAGTGACTATGAGGTAATTGCCAGTGAAACCTATTGTGCCGAAATCTCACTTGACTGTCCCCACTCCGTGGGCTTGTAGTGTGACACTATTCATATGCTTTCTTAAATTTACTGCATACCTCCATATGAATGAAGCAAATAGAATGTTTACTTTTTCATAATCAATCTTCGTGTGGATCTTCATCTTCAGAATCTGCGAAATAAAATGGATATGGTTGTTATAACAACGAAGAGAAAAAACAAAAGCAATCTTCAATTTGGCAGGAAAAACACTAAATGATAACAAGCCAGAGTTGCAATTATGTTTCCCCAAGCACCACAGCATGCCTGGTGAACATAGGGAAAGAAAGAGGGATGGATTCGACATGAAGAGTCATATGGTATACTCCATAAACACAACTTCGGTGATTGGCTTGAGAGTGATGTACATTGTTGCACAATCATCAGTACCATACCAACTCATACTAGGGATGTCGATTATGTACAGAAATTAAGTTTAATTGATCCCATTACATGCATGCAATGGACATGGAAAGACAAGCTTTCAAGTCTTTTGTAACCTCAATCTACCCCAAGTACAAGGGGGGTGCTGAATAGCAGCCAGTAACATTACTGTCCAACAACGAATACTAGACCACTTTCCAGGATAGTGGCATCAGGTGGATTGCAAAATCATGTCTAACAATTACTGATACCCCCTAGTAACAAATATTGGCAAACATATGTTCACTGTTGTGTCACACTTAGTTATAATCACTGTTGCTGTCCCAAAAGCCATGGCATATGGTCAGTCATTTTGGTACTAAATTAAAATTTGAAAACATGAACATGGAATACTGACAGCAAATGTTCTAGTGTCAGCTACAACTCGCCAGCCCTATATATCACCTGGATTACTGGTTTCAATTTTCACTTACCAGATCGAACATCTTCACTGACTTGGCCCCCTGCTTGGATTTGATTGACTAGCATCCGGAACATCAATACCCACCAGTAGACATGAAGAACAAGCAAAGAGAAAAGAAGGGAATTGAAGATGTAGTAATAGATTGGTCCATCCACTTTGTGTTTCTCCTTATCCAAGTACTGGATAACTTCATAACTGCCACAATATAATGAAAAACAAGAATGTAAAAGGCAATAAATTACTGCTAGTAGTCTCATCCATATTTCTTTTCAAAGAACACAAAGCCTTAATGGAATTGAAAAAATAATGAAATTGAAGCACAAAATAGAGAATAACAAAAGCAAATAGAAAACTGAAAAATAACTACTTTGTTGAATCACAGTAGTTCACCATTAGTGATTAGTACACCAGCTTTTCAATAATTGAGAAAGTGATTAAGTAAAAGCTCAAATGGAACAGATATAGATGTTCAGTCCATGGAAATCAATGTCATTAAAATTTTCCTGTTCTCCATAAGTTGGTTTGGTATCAATTTTGGGGAGAGCTTAAATAAAACTCATGAATTTCAAGGTTTCTAAGGCGTATCTCACTATCCATGCACTTAAAAGTAAGCACAAGTTATTCATATCTGGAGGTCCAACCTTCAGTGACGTAGCGGAGTATGCTGATAGAAGTCATGGATAGTCTATAATAGAAATTCCAAGCCTAGAGAACAAGATTTCTATCAACGAAAGCACGTCTTACAATATAAAATATGGTCCTTTATTATTAATTGTTTTTTTGTTCCTTTCCTGCTGACCAGGATAATTACTAACCCGGATTCACGAGAATGTAAGAGCACAGCAAAGTCACTTGCATAAGATACGTTAGCAGGGATCATTAAATAACTGTTTATCTCCTTAATACACCATATCTTAAGTATATAACACATGCATAAGTATGCATCTTCACACTACGTTGCATCCTTATAAGGAAAATTAAACTGTGACAATTGGTTGCATTAAAGATCAATCAAAACTATATAGCATCACAGAAACTACAAATGACTAGAGTCAACAAAGGTTTTATGCAGAAACACGAAATCAATTAACAAAAGGCGTTCATGCAGAGACCTAACGACTGTGTAGATTTTGGCCAGGACATTTTGCAGTTGTCAAAGAATTTCAAGTGAACAGCTAGCCAATGGGATAGGCAAAAGAACCAAGAGTACAGCAACAGACCTTGTGCTCCATAGAATCCAGAATGGGTAGTAAATGAGACGAAGTAGGACCCAGAAAAAGACAAAAAGAACAAACGAACAGCTAGCCAGTGCTTCTGCGCCACTGTATTTGGACATCTTTCCCACTTCAAGAAATACATCAGTAGCATCGTGAAGAGCTAAAACAACTGAACCTACACGTGCAAACCTGCAACAACCAGAAAAGAGGACAACTGAAATGTGTTTATAAGTAGATTACAAAATTTTCGCAGTCTTCAAGATGCTATACTGTGACAAAAAATCCTAATCTGTTGCCAAAATGTTTAACCCAATGCAGAACTCAAATGATCATATTTTCAAGATCTATCTGTCTTTTAAGCTGCTCATTCAGCTCCTTTCTTCCAACTCAACCTGATCTCGTGTATCTAAAATAATAGCGCAAGCTCAACCCTATAAAAACACACCTGAATATATAAGATAACACGATGAGAATGGAAGATGCCACATGATGACCCATAGAAACCCCAAAATCAGAGCGCCTTGTTTCCCAAAATACCAGAGCAAATATGGAGTACGTGTAGAATCCGCCAGTATACATATAAAGGCCCTTCAATTTCAACCTGCCAAACAAAAGACATTCAACCAACTAGCTGAAATATATAGATTGAAAAATATTTTCAATCAAAACTTGGGCTTTGGAGGAAGAGAATGTTACAGCCTAAATTGAACAGTCATCAGCTTGAATAATAAAAAGATGAGACCATACAGATGACCCTGTAGAGGTAATGCTGCCATCTGTAGGTTTTGGGTTCAAGGCTGGCCATTCCTTCCACCAGACAATGTTGTGAAGATGCCTTAATTGCAACAAGTACAGAAAAGGAAGAAAATCTTACTTATATTTTTGGTCAGGCCAGGCCTGGTTTCCAGGCCCTTCCCAAAAATATTTTGTCTTTGTGAACCAAGGCTCATTGTAGGTCACAGCAAGTGCCAAAATCTCAGCTGAAAGAAAATATACGCATTTCCATGCTGACTCCTTGAACTTCCGTATCTTCTTTTTTCGCTCTTTAGTCTCATTTTCCACCACTTGCATTTCCTTTCCAAATATTAATCGTCTGCCAACCTTCTGCAGCATGGATATCCAGTCCAAATTAAGTAAAAGGTCTATAAAACAAGACAGAAAAAATCTTCAATTATGCAAATGCAGTTACAATTATTTGATCACAAAGGATTGATGATGTTTGCCCAACCTTCTGCATCGTATCTGTCCAGTCTATATTAGTGTTCTTCAAACCAAGAAAGACAAAATATTCAATCATGCATTTGTTGTTTCAAGACAAAGGCTACAGAAAAAAAAACTTTATAAGCTTACATAGAAAATAAATTTCACAGAAGTTACTTTTAACAAGTCAATGACTTATAAAAAGAGCACAAAGGGGGTGCACAAGCTTATTCAGACTTTGAAAACAAAGGGAGCAAAAGGAATATGCATATGGCTCAACATAGGGAGAAGTTGAGTTAATTCCAAATTCTGTGGTGAAAAATGAAATTTTGCCATACGTTTGACTCACCTGTATTCCTAGTTTGTTTTATTTGACCCAGCTCAATATTCTTTCTCTCTATACTAAGACTTTGTATATTTTGCAGAGGGGGCAATCAATAGGCACCCAACTTATTTTCTGTACCATCAGTGATACCATTGGCAATCTTTTTTTAAGAATTCTATACCTGTCCTTTCAACTCAGAAAATTATTTATTGGTCCACTACTGCAATGTTCAATCAAACTCGAGTGTGCACAAGGAGGAAACTCTTAAAAACAAATGAAACTTGATGACGCACGAAATATCATTCATATGCTGATTAACAAATGAAACTAAAGATATGCAAGTTCATTAAGTGAATCAACTGCTGAAAAATGGTGCTGGAGGTTAATGGAAGCACAAGCAGGGTGCCATGAGAAACTAAATAAAGACCCCATGAGGAATTTTCTCCTGCCAGAGGAATGAATATTAGGCTTCATGAGATACTTCAAGCACAATAATAGCTTACTTCAAATAACCATAACACTATACTTCAATGTATTGTAGTTAAAACTTTTTCGCTAGTACCTTTATTAGATGATTTTTGCTTAACATATATAAGAAAGAATGAAATTTCATCTATATTACCAAATTCAAGCCAATAGCTTCTTACTCTACTACATCTTGTCCTTCATGTTTCCAAGATTTCTCCTTTACGTGCTAGTGTATTGACAAGCCTTAGACATTTTTTTCAACAATCTAAATCCCAATGGTGAAAACTCCAATTTGTGTAAACTTCGACATCAAGACCCTCACAAGCCTATATGACCAGCTTCATCTATTGAAATTCTCTTTTGGTCTGTACAAACCGATTCATACAATTAACTTAAAGATGGTCGGCTAGATGATTGCTACCAAATAAACATTCCACAGAAATGAAAACTTAATCAAATAATGCCTGCCCAACATTCTTGAAAAGTTCAAAACTTGAATTGAACTAGCTACAATAATATGAACAAGGCACCCACATCATAATCACAAACCCAACAATCAAAAAACATTAAAATCACACAAGAAAAAAACATAAAGAAACAGACGTAGATGTATGATCAATCCATTTTCAAGATATATAAAAATGAGAAGCAAATAAAAGACACCCCCATACTAAGAAACGTGCATGATATTCTGAAATTTTTTTTTACCTCAAACACAAATCTGTCAAGGAAAAATCTCACTGTAAGGAAAAAGAGGACGAAAAAAGGAAACACAATGAAATCTTCATACTGAGGGTAGGATTCCTGCTCCCAGTCCAAGGAACTCACCACTTCAAGAAAACCCATCTTCAAGAATTTATCATAAACACTTCAATTTATTTGATTACAATTTTGTGGTACTGTATGCAGAGCGGTGTAATCATAGATGAGGAAAGAGAGGTTTGTTGGTATCTGTTTCTTCGTTTAAAGAAGCCTTTTCTGGAGCTGCTTTTTTTCGTTAAGCTGAAAAAGATTGAATCTTTACTGTGTTCAGTGTTTATTTATTGCTAGAATGCCATTGGTTGTGTGATTTGAAAGCTGTCATCATCATTGACTTGAAAAAATTGGGTCATCGTACGAATTTTCTACCCTATTTATTTTTATATGAGTTTTACATTAAAGGGAAGCAAATAATCTAATTAGGATTGAAATGACATGTTGTCACTTTCCTATCCATGGATTCCACTAGCAATTAAGTTTTCCATCTCAATCCTTAAACACAAGACCTACTTGTATTCCTATATAATAGGACCTCTTGTATTGACACTACCTTTCATCAAATTTAATATTATTTTTTCACTTCTTTTAATTACACAAATAAAATTTATAAGTGGGATTTTAGCACAGAGCATGGACAACTATTGAATATATATCCTTGCTTTTTGAAAATAATTTTATTAAAATTGTCAAAGAAATTTACTACACCCACTTATAAATTTAATTTAAATTTTCAGTCATGACCAACATGAAACTTCAATAAAAAAGAAAAATATTGTCCTAAAGTTATCTTTGAGTGCAATCTAAGATATTTCGACTTTAATTCCTATTTGTCTTTTTAAATAATTTTATGTTTAAGGGGATAAATTACTATTTTATCCTTTTGTGCTATTTTATTTATATCATACAATAATAAGTTGATCCTCTTACAATTTTACAAAAGACTATTTTCTTCACCAACACAATTCATCTTTTAAATTATTGAGAGAAAAAGAAATAAACAAAGAGAAAAACTTTTTTTACTATGGAATCAAACTTTTTTTTTTTTTTTATTTGGGGGGGTTTGGTTGGTGTGGGTGGGTGTGGGGGTGGGGAGTGGGGGTGGGGAGGTGGGGCGAGAGTGGAATATCTTAGTGAGTAAGGATAAAGAAATCAAGAATATGAGGCAGGAAGACGAAGAAAAATCAATAAATTCTAGACCCTGTTGACTAGAAAAATGATAACTAGATATGTCAATATTTATATTACTATATTAATTCAAACATAAATAAATAAAATATGAAATATAATAGATATTTTATAATTATATAATATTCGTTCAGATACATTACTGTAAATATATATTTTTCTACATATATATGTAAAAAAAGACTATATAACTTTATACTTTACATAATACTTTATTAGATATATAAATGAATATTTTTTCAAGTTTATTCAACATATTTATATGATTAGGAAAAGACGTAATATAGAGAGAAATAATGTCTTACAAATTTTAGTTTCAGATTCCCAAGACAAGGGAATAAGAATACAATAAGAAAATTGGTATTCAGATTCTAGATTTTAGCAGCAAAAAATTATAATTTTGAAGAATATGTTTATTTTCTCATAATTTAGGGAATCTTACCTAAACAAAAAAATCTGATGCTAGGCAATCAATTTTCCAAAATAGATGCCGTTACCTACCAAACAAAGGGTTTTTTTTTTTTTTTTTTGGGCAGAACATAAATGTAGATAGACAAACTATTTTAAATGATTTTTCGGATATGTCAAATTTCCAGTGAAATATATTTATCTAACAAATTACTATTTGATTTTCACATATTTAATTTAAATGTTCATAATATAAAATTGTAATACACCCTAAACTAGCCTAATTAATGTTTGAAGGTGATACTTGCAAGGCTAATGTATTGTTTATGTGGTGAGACAAATATTTCAAAATTCTAATTAATAAGAGGTCTTAGATTTTGAGATCTATTTATACGTGATATTTGTCTATTTTAATAGTAAATTTTTCTATTAAAATTATGTTTGATGAAGTGGAAGCCATAAAATCAGTTTGAATAATACAAATAGTGAGAATCCCAATATTCTGATAAGCTAAGGGTCTCTCCACAAGGTTAGTCCACGAAAGGTAAATTAGGGCCTAAAATTAGACCAAAAAATGTAGTCGACGGACCATGGGTGAATATTCCCGTACTACCTCTTATTGGTTCTAATGGATGGAGCATGTTTCTAATGGATGGAGCATGTTAGGTTAGACGAAAATGACTGACTTTGAATTGAATTGATTTTTAATATTTTGATATAATAAATGATGCAATTGATAGCATCTTTAAAAAAAAAAAACAGACATGATATTTGCAAGGGTTGAAGTAAAAGATATTAGAGAAGGAAAGAAGAAAAATATCTTTTATTTAAACTCTGGTAAAATACTAAAATTGTGCGAATATATATGAATAGAAAATATAGATATAATTTAGTTATTTTAAAAACCATTATTATCAAAATATCCAAAAAAGATATCTACTTACTAAAAGACCCCAAAAATTTAAAAACCACAAAATTGGATGACTCCCAAATTTTGGATCAATTTCTCGACGTGTCAAAAAGACATAAAATCCACAAAAGCTTAAGAGGATACAATAGGTTATAAGGACTTTACATAAAGTCCTTATTTCAAACTCAAGAATGTATTCTAATGATGAAGAGGAGCTTTGTTATTATTATTATTATTATTATTATTATTATTATTATTATTTTTTGTACAAGATTTAGGACATCGTAAAATAAAAATTATCTATGTCTTGCTAACATAAATGACTTTATTTGTAATTTTAATGGTTTCGTTATTGAAAAAACTATCTACGTCTTACTATACATCTTTACTCACTGTCTAAAGGTTTAAATTATGAGCATGTAAAATGAATGTTGATGGGAAACCTAAGTCCCAATTCGCCTACTCTATCATTGGCCTTTTTTAAAGAAAAAACTTGGTTATATATTCAAATTAGTAATATCGTTATATCAACTACAAAAAGTTATAGCTAATAGTAGATGTGCTGCTAAAATCTTTTAAGTCTCCTTCTGAAGAATACGTGTACAATTGTTGTCATTGTTGTCGTGGTATCCAAATAAAAACTACTCGCGGCGTGCATGCATTCACAAACATGCTTTTCACTGTCCTAATAAAAACTTTCTTGCTTCCAAGTTATTGAACAGAAAAAAACCTCAGCATTTAATTGAAAAGCCTTGAGCGACAAAGCACAGTTCCACGTGAAGCTGTTTGATGAAACAAGATGCACATAAAGGTCCTAACAGTGTCAACATCTTCCAAACAAAGCATAGCTGCCATAACAATCAAGTGACTGTAAAACTACATAGGTTGCAAGCCAACAAAATGTTGAATCAAATCCCCAGCTAAGGGAATGTTGTCCCATTGATTGAAAAACTCCAAGAACTGTCTTCAGATGGAGCCCAATCCCAAGATGAAGTCAATGTGCAAATGAAGAAAATAGACTGACAATTCAACAGGCAAGAGGAATGAAGGGGGTCTCCCTTGTCCAAGTCCAAACAGATAATAAGCCAAGGGATGAAAACTTTGGTAGGGAACCATGGCAGAATACCACCAGGCAAGGGTGAAATCAGACCACCAGCTATCCCTTTTGGAGGCAACATTTTCTATCAAGAATGAAGAACCTCTTTGCAAACAGGCTAACATCCAAGAATGTGATGATAGATATCGGGAAAGCTACACGGGTGCTGATTATATAAAGTCCTAATAAAACTATAGTAATTCCTGCATTCCCTTGTCACTATTCCATGAATTGATCGATGATTAGTCCTGTTATCTCGTATCTGTTGACAAAGTCCCACGTTAGAACTCATTATATTAGAGTAACTTTGTGATCTAAGTTGTTAATGACACGTGAGTAACCAAATTGCCAATTTTTTTCATCTTCAGTAATTTTCTTCCCAGTAAAGCCTGCTTTGTAAGGTTGCAAGAATGACCACGTACATAACTGCCTCATACAATTTAACCCAATACAAGAATCCAAAAACACAGTTGGATTCACTGCATAATTCACATGAAAGGCTGCTTTCTTAGTTGATGACAAGACACAGAATTAAAGCTCTTCACAATAAAAGGGTACCTGAATAGGACCTCTTCTAGCTATTTGAAATCATTGGTCTTATACATTCTTTGCCATTTGTAGAGTGGGCCTCATCTTTATCATCATTTCAGAAACAGCTTTATATTTATGAAGCAGACAGGGAAATAAATAAGAATAGGAAGATTTCCAGGCCTGAGGTGTCCTGAGTGAGCACCCAGAGTACCTTCATATTTAATAGGGCCTAAACTCAGTTTACAAGTGAGATTAGTTTCCATGTAAGGTCCCCTCCTGGAAAATAAAGGCCACAGAAATTATTGTGCAGAGACAGTGAAAGAGTCAAATAGATAAAGGGTGTTTAACTCTAGTCAAGAAGATTGCAGATTGCCCAATAACCAATGAGTATTCTACTCAAGACTTCTTAATTGCATTGATAACTATAGTAGCAGTATCATATAATCATATTTTTGTACCTCTACTAACAATGGATTCTTCTAAAATCCTTGAAGGCACTGATGAGTGTAGCAGCAACGAATCGGGGTGGACGAGGTATATAGCTTCATCAGACCACGAAGACGACCATGATGATGATGATGACAGCGATGAGGTTCGTAGCGTATATGAAAAAGAAGGCGACAAGCAATATGCTGAAGATGTTGATAGCGATGACTCAATGGCTTCTGATGCCGCCTCCGGTCCAAGTGATCAATACGGACATGTCAAAAGACATCATGGTTTAGGCCATGCAGGGAACAAGAATGAAAGAAAACATGCGGGTAAGAAACAGCAGCAACAGGAAGAGAAGAAACAACATGATGAGCAGATAAAGGCAGCAAAGGACAAGTCAGGACACAAGGCAGATAGTGCTGGAAGATCGAAAAAAAGGTAACCATCCATGTCTTTTCAGGGCTACATAAGTCAAGTTTTCTTTTCAGGAAAAGTATACAAAAAATGAAAAAGTTGGTATATAGATTTTGTAGTTGTTGATACCCTGTTTTGATGCAATAGCAAGAATTGAACTCAGCCAGTTGAGCAGCTTGTACAGAGGTATGACTCATGTTCTACATGTACAAACTGTGGTTTCTTTGGGTGTAAACAAAATCTTCAATTGTGAACTCTGCCAAAACTCTTTCAAATTTCAGTTCGAGTTTTCAGTTTTAATTTGTTATTTTATCTCACATTATTTTACATACTTGTACGAAAATCCATCCTGTTACAAGCATTGACAAACTATAACTCAATCAAGGCATGCGAAAACGAAGAAAAATCAACAAAATTCACATTAAAAATGGTAATTCAAGAGTAAAACTCTTTCTTGATCAGATATCACCATTAAGATAAGATGAATGGAGAATTTAATTTTTCTACAGTGAACCACTATTGACTTGAGACTATAAACTCAGGCCAGAAAAATTAACATGGGCCAATAATTTATAACCTAGGCCATTGACAGGATCTTCAAAGTTTTGGGCTTTTGTGATTGAATTACCAGTCTGACAGTTTTGAATTTGGAAAACATCATGGCAATGATTATTATTATTATTATTATTATTATTATTATTTTAATTTATTAATTTAGCAATCAAATATATCAATATACTATATATTAATACGAATTATCAATTATAAATTAATAATTTACACTATCAATAATTATTTATTATAACAATGGACAAACACTCACATAAAAATCTTACAACCTCAAACTTACTATTTAAGTTAGGCGTTATGGCAATTGTTAATGGAACTAGAGATTTGTCACTTTGCATATGGTTTCCATTTGGTCATGAGATTTGGTCATGGCTTTGTTTGGAATAATTTTGAAAATTGTTTTCCAATTGCTACATTTAAGTTTAAGAACAATTTTGAAAAAAATTCTTATCAAGTTTGAATTTTTGGAATATTTAATTTATTTTAAATAAAATTATATCTCATGATGCTAATTGGATAAACTTGAATGTAAGAAGAATTTCATATTTTAAAAAATTAGATCTCAATCTCGTCTTCAATTTCCTCTAAATTTTACTTTAACTAAAATTGCAGCCTCACAAATCGTGCTAATTATGATAGAAAAACAATTAAAACTATTTAAAAATTGACATAACAATTAAACGAGAGGCTAAAATGATAATTTGAATAAAAGAATACAATAACAAACGTAAAATTCAACACACATAAGATATAACAACAAATTTATGTTAATGGTTATCAGAAGCCATAGTTGTTTCCATTGTAACCACACATTTGTTACTCTTAAAATTGTGTAACAAATATAGATATTTTTCAAGAAAATTTGAAATACTACTAAACAAATTGAAAAACTAGGAAAAATGTCACTACTTACCCTTCAATTTTTCCTCCATTTTTTTTTTTTTTTTTTGTGGAACCAAATAGAATTCGTTTGAAAATTGTTCTCATTAATTTCTTACTTTATCAAGTATAGAAATTTTTTCATCCTGTATTTTATTGCATGTTAAACAGTTAGAAATAATAGAGGAGTTTTATTTTAATTTGTCGAATTTGATTTCATCACAAAATAATTCCCTTTCTTAGCTTGCAAAATATTCCAATTATGTTCAAACATAAAGATGGATCATTCTACCGAGATCAAACGACTGTATTTTTTCAACTCATTTTAACGAATTTAAATAAATCGAGGTGAATTAATTTCACCATCTAAGTTCACATAATTTCAATAAATAGAAAAATGGAAAATCAAAATATGAGGTTTGCACTAAATTCCCCAACCAAAAAAAAAAGACAAAGAGAGAAACTTGGGCGCATGAAAACCACAAGTTCCAAATCTTAACAATATCCAATATATGTATATATATATATATAAATAAAAATATTGCAAAAAATAAGAAAGAAATATTATTGTAGCAGAAAAGAAACAAGAAATGCTGCTCCATAATCACATCCCCGTCACTCCTTTACCCCTCAAAAAGCCCACCCGCCACCGGAATGCCGCCGTCTCGGCCACGGCCAATTTATCAGTCTCCGATGATTCTCTCTCCTCCCGCGGATTCACTTTCCACCGCACCATCGAAAACCTCAACCTCGACCACCTGAATTCCGTCTTCGCAGCAGTTGGGTTCCCTCGCCGCGACCCGGAAAAGATCCGACTAGCTCTGGAGCACACAGACGCGCTGCTGTGGATAGAGTACGAGAAGACAAGAAAGCCCGTGGCGTTTGCTAGAGCGACGGGAGACGGGGTGTTTAACGCGATAATATGGGATGTGGTGGTGGACCCGAGTTTCCAGGGGATTGGTTTGGGGAAGGCTGTGATGGAGAGGTTGGTCACCGAGCTGTTAGAGAAGGGAATTAATAATATTGCATTGTATTCGGAGCCCCGGGTACTGGGGTTTTATAGGCCTTTGGGGTTTGTGGCGGATCCGGATGGCATTAGAGGGATGGTGTATTCTAGGAAGCAGAAAAAGAAAAAATAATACTAGTGATTTTATTTCATTTTTGTTTGCTATTATTGATAAAAAAAAAAAGAAATTCATTTTTTGGGTGGAAATTTGTTTTTGATTCATTAAAAACTAATCCCTAGTTTGTTTTCTGCTATATCAAGATAATTTACTTACTTTAACACATTTTTATTTCATCACACACATAATCACACATTTTCATTTCCATCGTGTGGGCATTATATAGAGTTAATGCATTTTCATTTTCATCCTGGCACAATCACATATTTTCATTTTCATCACAAATATCGCTCCTATGCACAAAAAAATAAAAATAAAAATAAAAATAGAAATAAAAAAATTACTTTCTATGTGAAAAAGTTCGTGTTACTCCCAAGTATGTGTAATAAAAGTAGTGTGATATAGTTCATACATGTTACATTCTACAATCTCGAACAACATTATCAAATACAAACTATTCCTAGTCCGATAACATCATTTTGGCAGTTGGCACAATGGGGACTCTTAAATGAAAGGTCATTTTTGAAGACTAAATCAGGCATATCAAGGAGGCTATTAGAGAGTACACCCTTATTGAAGTTACAGCAAGGAATGCGTTTTAACCTGCGAAGAAATGGGAAGGAGTCATTAGCCCTACAAAGTGATCAATGGCAACAGAGAAATGGCCTTGGCTGAACAAAGGAAAAAAATAAAAATAAAAATTGTGAATAAAATAAAAGAGTAACACATATAGAGTGATTTTCTATGTTTATTTCATGCATTAAACTTAGTAAACCATGCTTGCCTAGAAACCTCATAAGAATTTTAATCAACATTTTTTGTTCTAACTTAAGGATTTCTGCAGCCAAAGATCCTACGATGGACAAGAAGAGAAAATATTCTCAACATGAGACCAAGTATTGGAGATACTAGTGGTCCATATTTACTTAGAAGATTAAGGGGGTTTAATACCATGACAACAATAACGAAGGAGTACAACCACACAAGAGGTGTTCATGATGCTAATTATAATATAAACACAAATAATATACCAAACAGAGTAATGTGAAGACACCAGGAATACTTAAAGAAGAACAATGATTATATCATGTATTACACAGCAGAAGATTGAAAGATTTAGATCTTTTTGCCCTTATCATATATATAAAGGTGCTATGAATACTTCAAAGGAAGGATCTGAAAGCAACCTTGATTCCAGGCCAGGATAACTAGGATAATGAGCTTGTGATCCATGATTAGGATAACATAGTTGTTCTCTAGGAAAAGAACATACATTGTCACTAAAAGGATAATAATACATTGATGTCTATTTATACAAGGAGAAATACCCAATCTGCTTTTCCTATAGAGAACTGCTGTCATGCATCGCGTAACCACATAGTCCCCCGATATAAACCCCGTAGATGGTGGTAGAGAAAAGGACAAAGGAAACTAGCAGCTTCACAAAGAGAGTGAGGACACAGCATTCTTGATACTTGTTTCTAAACCTAAGACTCGCATAAGACACATAAAGCATATGATTTGTTTAACCAAGGATATTTTCAGTCTCAAAATGTTACTCTCAGTTTATGATGTCTATATGTAAGAGGATCTAATGTTATATTGCAATCCATATCTTACGATGTTATCAAGGAAAGGCGATGAAGCCCAAAAGAAAAAGATCTACAAATGACAAGGTGAGGTTTGGACAAAATAAGTGAAGGAGAACATATGTCATCTATTATTGTGAAATAGATGAATACGTAAATCTGCATTAAAATAAATATCAAGATTGACTAAAATACTAGTATTTGATCATTTAGACCACAGTAAGAAGGCGCTTCCTAGGAGATGCTTCTCACACCAAGAGATAGGCTTCCTATTAAATACTCTAATATTAAAGCATGAAAACTCAGAACCTTGCAGCTAACAGAAGAACCAGGAAAAACAATCCTCATCAAAATAAATACCAAATTCCCCAATTAAGGGATAAAACAAGTCTCGGCATGTCTCATAAACATTATTGACTAGAAGCGCCATCTCGATGCCAAAAGAAAATAGAAACATTGATTTTAAAGGGGAGAAGGACTCTTATCTGAACTACTGTTCGTGCACTTCAAAGCCATAGCTGCTAACATTAAAATATGCTTCAACAATGAGAGAAATGAGAAGTTCAAAACACAGAAGGTTAAATCACATGATAAAGTAGAAATCAACCACTCATTCATCAGATTCACCCACCATACCCCAGTTTTGACTTTGATTCAAGCTAGACACCTATAGTACTAGTTCAATTTTCATAGGGCAAAAATTTCTATTTTTCATCTTGTATTCACACTATTCACCTTCCAAAACATGTTCGAAATAGCCATTCAAGAAAGTAGAGACCATATAAACAAAATCCCCTTTTATGAAACATCTATAATTTAGACCAATCAGCAGTTGCACAGACCAATATTGATGCACATTCCCTAAAATCTCCTTCAATTAAAATCCTCCAAAAACCAAAAAACAAGAACATATTTTAAAGTCTCAGTTAACCACACAAAAATAAACAGAGGGAACAAAAAAAGGCGGGGGAAAAGGGTCCCAGAAATTAAAACACCATAAAAAATACAGCAAATATCAACATCAAAGCAGAAATAACCAAAGATAATCCTAATACTCACAAAAACCCCATAAGCGGGGGATATTTATCAAGACATCTCCTTGGCGTTCTGGAAGAAAGCAGCAGAGCACAGAATTGAAGCGATGAAAGCAAATAATCCCAGCCCAATCATCAGCGAAATCCCCGCCACCATGAAGTCCAACACGCACTGCACAGTCAATCCCATCATCAGCATCGCCATTTCTTCTTCTTCTTCCCTTTTCTGTTCTCGAACAAATTCAAGAATGATTTGTATATGAGCTAAAGGGCTCTATTTTGATATACCTGTGGCCTGTGGGTGTGTATAACAATCATATATATATATATATTATACATATCTATAGATCGTCTTGGGAAGGTTGACACATATTCAGGCAGCTGACACACTGCAGCTCTGCAGCGGTCCAACCAAAGAGCGTGGGAGATTTATGATTGGAAATGGGCCTAAGTTTTAAGTTTTGGGCCTGAGGAAAATGGGCTCGGCCCAAATTATTCTTTTTAGTTAGCAGTATTTTTCATTGTTTTTAAAACCTATGATATTATATATTGAATAGCAAAAAGTTGATACTATTATTTACTCTAATATGAAGTTGTTCTCTAGAAAAGAATCTATTTTTGTTTAATAGTAAAGACATAGAGTTTATGGTGTCTAATAATAATATAGAGATTCATATATTCTTTTTTTTAATTTCCAAAAATAAGAAAAAGGTATTATTTTATATTAGATTCGAATATCTATTTTTGTTTTTATTGTGAAAAATGGAGATCCATATAATTTTTGGAATAAAGAAATAAATATTTGGCTAGCTAGAATTTGAACAATTCTCAAGTTTATACTTAATAACAACATCATCATGTTTTAAAATATCCAATCTCTAAGCGATGGAAATGATATGATGGTTTCAACTTTGCTTGATATAAATTAGTTTTCTTTTAACTTTATAAATTTATGTTCGAGTCTTGACAAACGCATAGAAAGCACTCCAAAGAGTCCGAGCCTAAACATAAAAAGTTAACAATTATAAATATATTAAACTAATTTTCATGCTTCATTTAACTTAAGCTCCTCAGTCCAAAAGCTGCAAGCAATAGTAAAACCAACAAGATGGCAACTTGCATTAGCTCATTTCGAAAATGGAAGCATTTTTATCCTTTTTCCATATATTCTCAGGCTTATATCCTTTTCACCCTCCTTGAAATGTGCATCCAATGATTCACTGCAAGTTGATGCTTATTGTTTTGCCTCGAAAATGGCAGCAGTTTGCGACTCCAGTATATGTATGTATGTATGCATGTATGTATCTATCTATCTATCTATATATATATATATATATATATATATGAGGGTTCCTTAGCAGATGTATGATTCTTTTAAGTATAAAAAATTTCCAATTAGACAAGCCTCAATTGCATTGTGTCAAAAGTTTCTGAGGATGTCTGATAGCAGGCAGGGCTCTGCTTTTTTGGAAAAGATTACAAGAAATCCAGAAGGCTCATTTGATCATATTAAGCAGTCAAAATTACATTATGCTGCATAATGAATTCAAAATATACTAGTATTTTCCACAAGCAAAATTGCACCAGTGAGCCTGTACAATTTGGCCAAACAGCCATAACCTTTGCGTCTCAAGGAACTGTGTCATTCATCAGCATCACAATGCTGATGAGTCTCTTCTGTTTCTTGCCCTTGGATGGATTTATCTCTAAAGGAAAATGGAAGTGGAGGTTTTGTGGGCAGCCGGAACGACAAAAAGATTTATCCTTTGTTCATGAACTAAAGGCTAACTGGTCCAATACCTGAGTGATCAGATAAAATGGAATTGTCTACCACTTATTCTTGCGGCTTGAGACAGTGTAATTGCATCAAGACCAAATGCTGTATAAGAGAAATTAGTTACCTGAGGTTGGCATTGGTTTTCTCATCACTTTGGGCTTTACTGGTTCCTTAATTTCAATGACAACGGCATCAGCTGTCAAAAAGGTCTTGGCGACTGACGCTGCATGCTCCAAGCAACATCTAACAACCTGCTTCGACGTAAAAAGATTATCATAACTATATTTTAACACAAGTATCAAGTCATTGAGTCAATCAACAAAGCTTATAAACATGTTTTTCCTACATATATATGTATCCCCATGATCAAGGCTAATTCTGTTTGCATTTTCTGAGGAACCTGTCCTACTCGTAAGATGCCATTTGGTGTCATCTATTTCTTAAATTTACCTTTGAAGGATCCAGGATCCCGGCAGCCATCAGATCCTCGTATCTGTCTCTTGCAGCATTGTAACCAAACCTTTCATCATCTGATGACAGAATCTGCACTTATTGAAACTTCCAAAGGGTTAGCTGATGAAGTATATTTCTTATCAGTAAACAATATGAATTTAGAAGCACTGGAGATTTTAGATATCCTTCCATGATTTTCTGAATATATTACTGCATAGCAGCATAGGTATGAAGAGACCTTCATAATAACAGTGTTCCCGTTTACACCAGCATTTTTGGCAATCTGTCTTGCAGGATATGCCAAAGCTCTTTTTAAAATGTCTGCTCCAATCTGCATACACACTTGTCAGGCCACAATGTTGCAAAGTTATCAACAAATAACTGGAAGAATTGGCATATATTTGATGGAATTTGGAAAACATGACCACGGCAGTAGTTGTAATTTTAGATGTACTCTAGAAACATGCACAAGGGAAAAATAATACTAAGCATTTATTAATGTCGTTTCTTGACAAGCGGTTGTTTGCATAATTAAAACGAAGATAGAGGGAGTACTTTTTGCTCTTCATTGTCCAAATGTTCTCTGATGCTAGCAATCTTTGTAGACAGCCTTAGGAGGCAACAACCACCACCAACTACTACTCCTTCCTCGATTGCTGCCTGATAAAAGGAACAGAGAAACATAGTACAAGCATACTGATTTCCATAGAGCAGTGAACAGAATCAGCTACCTTTGTTGCATTTAGCGCATCTTCAACTCTTAGTTGTTTATCCTTTAACTCAACGACTGTTTGTGCTCCCACCTATCATATGATTGATGAAATATGATTCACTGAATAAGTTACTTTCTAAAGCTCCTGACTTGCAAGATGCCAATGTCAAGAGGGTGAAGTTACCTGAAGAATTGCTATACTGCCCGACAACCTGGCTATTCGTTCATTCAAAATTTTCTTTTGAAATTTTTCTTCAGTGTTCTGTAAAAGGACGCCACAGCTACTCATCAGAAAGCCAAAACGTAATGTCATCAGTACATAAAAGTTAATGAAGTTGAAGGTCTCCTAACTTAGTCATTTTCCTTTTTTTTTTAATCCAAATTTTTATTTTCCAGAATATCTCAGGTACTTAACCCTTCCGATAATCAAGAAATAGAGAAAATCAAGCAGCAAAAGATCACACACTTCTACTGCAAGGTTTTGTTTCCAAAGATGATTCTTAGGAATTGTTTAAGTATTTGCATTTCCTTAAGTGCTAACTCCTGCAATTTTTTGGTTGATAGCTGAATTTAAAGAATTTTAAAGGACGGTTGACATACCTCAAGAAGCCTTTGCATCTGAGAAACTCTCTCTTTAACAGCCACATGAGTGCTTCCATCTGTCACTATTAACGTGGAATCCTTTGTTATTATGACTTTAGAAGCAGAGCCCAACATATCTTTGTGTGCATTTTCAAGGGTCAATCCCATTTCATCCCTGATTACGGTTCCTGTAGAAGCAAATGAAGTATGCACATGAAAAGTAAAGCATATAAAAACCTTGAGTTTAGATTCTTAAACATGAATTTCTTTTTGAATCTATATATATGTATATATATTTTACATTAGGAAAATTGAGGGCATATTTCTGCATTCCACAAATTTATGATTTTTAGAGTATGGGGTTTTAGTACCTCCAGTCAAGACAGCAATGTCGTCCAAATAGTGGCTCTTGCGCTCGCCAAAGGCAGGAGCTTTAATAGCTGCTGCCTTCAACACTCCCCTTAGTTTGTTCCTGATTACTGGAGCCAGAGCTTCCTGCTCAATGCCCTCAGCAACTATAACAATTGGGTACTTTTCTTTGACTGCATTGTCCAGTATCTTAAACATCTCCCTTGGATTTGCGATTTTTCTGTCAACCAATAGCAACTGCATCCACAGAATTTCAGATCCACTTCCTATACTGCATACTAATGACAAAGTACAAAAATAAGAAATAACTTCCATACTTTGCAGTCATGAAACTCCACTGTCATCTTTTGTCTATCAGTGACAAAATATGGAGACAAGTATCCGCGATCAAACTGCATTCCTTCAACAATCTCCAGACTGTTTTCAGCATAGTTCCCTTTCTCAATGGTGACAACACCCCATCTTCCCACTTGTCGAAGAGCATCAGAAATCATATTTCCCACAGCATAGTCATTTCCAGCACTAACAGCAGCAACATCTGCGAGTTCATGGTCCTCAACCTGAAATAATACATATCCACATTTTCTTTTATGTTTGAACGTGAATGTTGAATTAGTTTTTCCAGTGCTGTTCAATTATCACTACTGAAGATGATAAAAAATGAATAACTATTGTACGTACCTCTTTGGACATCAATTTGAGTTCAGAAATAAGAGCTCTAGCTGTTTTCTCAATTCCTCGTGAGACCTGAACTGGGTTTAAACCTGCTGCAATGACCTAGACCAAAATATTATCAGTTGCCATGCCTTTATTCAGTTTAAGTCCCAAATTTTTGTTGGGAAAGTGCTGTAGTTATGAAAAGGTAAGCGTGTTCCTGATGCAGAATCAGAAGATAAACATTCTAACAGACTACCAGAAAATTATAAAGCTATACATACCTTCACACCCTCTGCAATAAGACCCTGAGCAAGTAATATAGATGTCGTGCAACCATCACCAGCAAGATCATTTGTTCTTGCTCCAGCTTGCCTCACCAATTTTACTCCAACATTTTCCAGAGGGTCGTCCAGCTCAATCTTTACTAGTAACCATAACAAACTAGATAAATTACTCAACTCTCTGAAGAAGTATATTTTGAATGCAAAATTGCTAAGGAAAACCACATTAACAGATTTTTCTTCCTATTCCTCATCTGTATCATGATTCATGTACATTTTCAGAAGAAAATGGCTGAATACAAGGACACTCCACAACAGTCGGAAGTATAATGATTACAATGGCACCAAAAACTACTTCCTTTTATCGTACTACATATAGCTCATCAATTCGTCTTTCCCAATTGAACAAATGTGAATAATGACAGATGTCGCAAGAAGATAGAAAGGAATAAATTGAAACAATGTCCTTATGCAGCAGCAATGAACACTATCTATCTAAGCATAAAAAAATACCAACTAAATTTCAACAACTATAGTAAATATGCAATAAGAAAATTAAGTATAAACAATATGCTAGAACCTCTTTAAGCACAGTTTCGCCATCGTTGACAATCTTGGGAGGTCCATATTTGTTCTGCAATACCACATTCCTTCCCTTTGGACCCAAAGTCACTCCAATCAGCTCTGCCACCTTATTAACCCCTGCCTGAAAACAAAACAATACCAAACCAACCACCATTAAAGATTTGCTCAGGCTTATATATAAATACTCAATAATAAAGCTTAACAACTTTAAATTTGTACCACCTGCAAAAAGAATTCAAGTGCTGATAAGAAAGATTTACCAGAAGCTTTTTAGTGGCTGAACCATCATGGTTGAAATACAGTTCCTTAGCCACAGCTTTTGCATTCAACATGGAAGTTGAAGGTTTCTTGGGAATTGTAGTGGGCAGTGATTGGTTGGTGAAGACAACTGCAGGTAATGGCTTGAGAGAACATCCCATGGCTGGTTTTTCAGTCTGGTGGTGGAAGAATTTGGGACAAAGAAAGTATCTGTTTTACTAGTAATTTTGATATGGCTTGAGCATGAAAAGGGTGTCTTCTTGATTGTTTTTTAGAAGGATAAGAGAAAATTGAGAAAGAAAATATCTTTCATGCTGCTAAAGGGCCTTTTGGCCTTATTCAGAAATCAAATGGCAAGAATAATAATTTCAAAGTGATTTCAAATTATAATTTCTACTATTATTGTAATTATCATACTTGACCAAAAGAAATTGTGCTACAAAATAGTTGTGGTGTGTGCAACATCCATTTGATAAGATGATGCATAAATATTGGGCCAATTAACATATATTTTTTTTATTATTACTCATTTGGTTGGTAAATTGGCAGGAATCGTAGGATTAATTTTGAGATACGAGTTTAAGTATAAATTTACAAAACAATTATTCCTTACGAAATTTAATTTAATTATTTTTCTATTTTTTTGAAAGCTTTTTTTTTCTGCCTCTCTTTTTCTGTTATTCTTTTGTTTTTTGCCTCCCCCAATCTTTCTTCTTTCATCTCTTCTTCACCAACCCACCACCACAGCCTGGTTTTCTCTTCCGTCTTTTTCATCACCTCCGCAGAGCACCAGCCCGCCTCATTATGGCAGCCACACAAATCTGACAACAAAGAACTCATTTTCAAAGTAGCTTTGTTCTGATATTCATATTCAATTAAATCAAAAACTGCCAAAAAATCTTCGATTCTACATAACCCCAATGTATTTCAGCCAAATTCAAACAGTTAATCAACAAATATGGAAATTAGGGTTGGGTGGAAATTTAATTGGTTGGAACTAGGGAAAAAAAAGTGTGTTTTCCTATCATGTTGAACAGTACCCAATCCCATCTCCTAGGCCTGATCCACTATCATGGCCCAAGAGAAATTTATACAGCTTCCGTGATTGTTTGATGAGCTATTATCAACCTAGCCAAACACTAGTCATTAGATGTTTCAACTCTTGTTGTTGACGGTTTAAGGCATTCTTGGAGATGCAAATGTGGAATTGACACTCAGAATAGTAGCTAGCATACACGGAAGCTTGTCGTTTTCTCCGGTCATTTTGTTAATTGAAGTTGAGCAAGATCAATTGGGAAGAAATACTGCATAATATTGTTTGTAACCATGTTGTGAAGCATTGGAATAGCAAATGTGATGCAATAACAGTGAGATGCACATCCGCAAAAACACCTGAATCATAGTTTCTTTTGTATGATATCTGAATTGGTAACAATGACTGGATTGAATCTAGTTGCATACACGCTGCTGGCCTCACGAAAAGATAAAAACAGTAGCTGAGTGATAGTGGGCTTCCTTTTTAAATGTTTTGCTTCTTATGGTAGCTCTTGAATTATGAGCCACTATCGCCAGCATCTCCACCACCATTTGTCCCACCAACATACTGCTTGTATGGAACAGATCACTGGCCATGGGACCTTCTTCTGGTAGTTGGAGTGTGATTTATTGAGGGCTACTCACTGTATACTTCTTGCAATCTCTCTCTCTCTCTCTTTCTGTTTTTTTTTTTTTTTTTTCTTTTGAGTTTAAATCCTTTGTTGCCTTCTTTATTTCATTTGGAAAGAAAAAAATTATTCTGTATCTTGTTATGAAGCGTTAAGCATTGTGCTATGTTGGTGTCCTCTTATAGTTTCATTAAAAAATATTTTACTATTCCTTCCCGATCTACTTCCCAGGTGACTAATGGTGATTGGTCCGGTGGGGTAATCTGAATGATCTTTGGAAGAAGTAATGATGGATTCTTTGATTTGGCCATTATGGTCTGAAGAGAATATTTCTTTTCACATAATTTTCATCATCACCGGTTGGATAATTATGCGGCGAAGATGAACTGGATTCTTTGCAATGATGTGAACCAAATCTTTCCTGGCAGATTGTTTCAAGATATAGCCTGGTTGGTTTTGATCTAATGCTGATTATGTCTAGGAAACATTGATTAGCATCAAGTTTAAACAGTACTGATACAAAAGAAAGTAAATGGACAACAATCTAACATCCTCTCTCCCTCTTTCTGAATTAGTAAAAGAGATCGTGTTCAGTGAAGCAGGTTTGTGGAAGTAGTGAGAGACTGGTTCGAAGATTCAGCCCTAAGATGAGCTGTGTTGCATGGAATGTCTTCAAGATCTCTCAAAATGGTGTAGGAATTGCTAATTTGGAGATCTGTCAGCATTTGGCGAAGATCAGAAGCTTCTTCCTTGAGCCTTGCGTTCTCTTGAACAACTCTGTCATGGCTCTCCGACACATGGTTTAACTTATCTATGAGATTGTGATTCTCGGTTCTAAGACGAAGAACCTGGGACCAGAGCTCATCAAGGTGCCTCTGTTTACGCATCCTTGACCTTCGGGCAGATTCCCTGTTTGATATCATTCTCCTTTGTTTTCTCTCATCAATGATGCTAAGCTGATGGTCCTCTGCTTCATCAGAGGTTGAGTTGCTGCTGATGCACGTAGAATTCTGAGTGAATTCATGGACTCCGGGGAGTGAGGTCTGGTAATTTGGCAAGTTGGTTAAGAATCTGCTGAACTGCAATGCTGGTAAGTTGCTTTGCATCAAGCCAAAGTTGGCAGGAAAGGCTAGGGGGTTTTCAGGAGCAAAGTAGTTCATTCCTTGGATCTCAGATGGAATCATTGTTGACTCTATTTAAGAGTTGTACTCTAGACTTTGTTTTGCAGATGGTGTTGAGCTGGTAAGGGGGCACTGCATGAAGAGAAGGGTATTTATAGGAAAAGGTTTATGATATGGGCCAGACTAAGCAATGAGCAACAGTTTCAGGGGGCTTACATAAGCACCCTTGAGACATGCATTTGGAAAAACAGATAAAATGGATGATGTATGCATAGCATGTAATGATTGGTGCCATTCTTGTTAATATGTAAGTTGCCTTTCTATTATGCCTTAATGTAGATGTATCATGTCATTACCATGGAACAATGTTATGTGATGTTGGACCATGCATGTCATGTCATTATGATCAATTTGGCTATAGCATTTATTTAATTTAAATGAGTCTTTGGATAATTGTTGAGTCTCATATGTAATGCTTACAAGGGATCAAAAGTTTGTGATCGTGGGTTGCAGTTATTTAGACATGGAATTTTGTTCCATATAGAAGAAAAAAGAAGAAGAAAACTAGCAAATAGTTATAAGTCAATCTAAGAGGAGTCATCTTTTAAAAAAGCTAGCCAATTCAAGAATATTATTAAACACTCATGGCCAATCGGGTATTTGTGATTGATGACGAAATCTAGGTCAATT
Organism: Paulownia fortunei; assembly: GCA_019321725.1. NCBI lineage: Eukaryota > Viridiplantae > Streptophyta > Magnoliopsida > Lamiales > Paulowniaceae > Paulownia > Paulownia fortunei. The sequence goes on from CM033121.1 coordinate 1,973,179, forward strand.
GTAAAGGTGAACATTATTTAAAAGACATGGGCAAAAAAATAGATGTCAATTTTAATAATAATTTGATGACTCAAAGGGCACTTAGCTTTGGGATAGAAGGGACCCATATTAAATTCTTGTGGTCCATATTGTTTACATTAAATACCTAAACTCAGGCTATAATTTTTATATTACTGCATTAAGCTGATGTATTGAAAGTGGGGGGGAAAAGAAGGAGCTGTTTTTGAGCTGAACTAGGCAAAATGTAAAGTAAATGTTTTTGGAATTTTATATGAGGTACAGTGTATGTGAACTCCTGGCCCTTCTCTATTTCTTCAAGTAATTTCAATAGTTGACAAATATCTTATGTGCTACATATCTGGTAAATTCTGGATACTAATGCACACATACCAGAATTCTGCTTGTGTTAATGGGCTCCAACTGTTATTTGAAACAAAGGGTTTTCTTACAGATTGTATTAGCTCTTAGTTTTGGATAGGGTAAGGACAATCTTGTCTTTTAGGCAGCCAAATGGCCTCAATAGAATTTGTACCTGAACATTCTTTCATGCTCCCACTTTCTTATGTTTCTGCCAACGTAATATTGGCTGTCCCTTCATCTTCTGCTATTGGCAAGTGGGAACTTGTAACTTAGACTCACTAACTTTAGCATCAACTTAATCATAGTTGCTCAAGTTTTCTGAAAAAATCATTCATTGACATGTTCAGATGAGCATGGGAAGTTATAATAGATTTATGACAGCAGCTTATAAGCTGATTCATGTTTATGGAGCAAGAGCTGATACAGAGTTGTTCAAATTCTTGTTATGCTTTTCTCTGGCTTCTGAACAGTATTTGTTTAAGTCTGATCGATCCATTTTTATCTCCTTCATCGTTTTTTCCCAGAAAGGTTATGCTTTTCTTACATCAAAATTACTATGTGCTATATACAATGGTTGGCAGAAATTCCACAGGGCTATAGAATGATACCCCTCCCCTTTTCTGTGACATATTATGCTTTTCTGATAACAATCTGTATACTTTTTGTGTTCTAAATTGCTGCACTAATCAATATGTATTATCCGAGTGATGATCCTTATACGGACTTATACGGGATTGGCTCACATATCGTTCTTGTCCTAACTGTCTTCTCATCAGAGGATAAAACTTCTACTGATATGGATAGATTATCCTTAACTGTCTAAAGTGTTCTGCTTATGTCCCTTCTTGGAATCAGTTGGAATCAGATTAAAGAAACTATTCTGCTAGTGATGTCTTATGCCTAATTTATCTAAGTTGGGGAGCAGTAGTATAGATGAATGTACAGTTTGCTACCCAAATAAAGTTGATGAATGTACAGCTTTTAATGAATGTACAGTTTGCTACCAAAATAAAGTTGATGGATGAACAGTTTGCTACCAAAATAAAGTTGTAAAAGCAGGAAGAGAATCAAAGTTATAATTTTGTTTTATATTACATGAGAAAATGCAGTATCAGAGTATCTGCCTTGTGAAAATTCTGAAGCATCTATGTCAATCCAGTTTCTTTCAAAATGCAGTTCCAGTCTCATCAAGAACAAAGTTATTGATATTTGCTTTACATAAATATTTTTTATAACAAGTGTTTGCTAAGCTTGTTTTTGATGTTCAAATAAAGATTTCGAGAAAAAAAAGCTTATAATCTATAAAAATAAGATGTTACGAGCTATTGTATTATCTAAAAGAACAAGAAGATTCTTATTTTCTACAATTCCTTTAATTATTTACCTTTCTAATCCCTAAAAAACTGTTGTAAGCCCTTAGAGCTTATCCAAAAAAAAAAAACAAAACAGACTTCTTTTTTATTACAAGATCTCTTTCTTTAAGCTTACCTATTATCCTCTAAGTAGCATAAGGACAATGTCAAAACACTTAAAATATTTGCACTAAAACATTCTTAAAGAAGTTTTCTCAAGACTCCTTACCTAAACTCTTATACAATATTCTCTCGCAATTTACATATGTCGTACACGCACACGCACACATATTGATAATTGATGCATGTGAAGGTTAATCAAATTGTCAATTTTGTAGAGTCGTTGTCTCACATAGAATGTGGATCATTTTAATTAGCCAGTTTCCTTATAAAATTAATTTGTTCCATATTCATTCTATGGTGGCCACTAGGTGAATGAGAATATTTTTTTTTATAAAATAAATGTTGCAGCTGTATCTCAAAAAAAGTCTTCGCCAAATCCCAGAGGTAGCAACTTGCAACCGCAAAATACCCAATTAAATTTTTTTTTTGGGAAAAATTTGGTGTAGTGTTTTAATATTCAATGATCACTACCTATTTTATTTTATGGGGGTTTTTGGCTTAGGTGATTCCCCACTATGAAACATTTTCTTAATTGAGAAAAGTTAAGATGAGAATTGGGAACAAGTTCCATGCAATAGTTGTAGAAGATGAACTTACAAGGAACCTTGGAAAATTCTTTCCAATGAAAGGATTAGTGCAAGTACATTGTAACAAAAAATTGCAATAGGAAAATGTTATCTAGGTTGGATTTTTTTTTTCTTTATTTTTGAGATATTATAATATCGAGGCTTCTTAAAGTGTATGTGTATATTCTCTTGTTTTATTATTTTAATTGAAAACAAATTCATAATTTAATCGTGAATATCACCAACGAGAAGTATGGAAAATTTGGATTGTTCGATATTAAGTAATATATGCGAATAACTGCATTGTTATGATTATATTTTGATCCTTTCTAAAGTTAAAGAAATATTCTTTGCGACAAGAAATGAATATTCCCATTAATACTGTATTAAGTCTATTGAATACCTGAATAATTTATTACATTGATTTTTTTCACAATTTTGATATTATAAAGTTTTAAAATTGTAATATTTGACATTAACATTATCCAAATATTTTTTTAATTGGGTACCTAAACTGTTGATTATTATATTTATAAAATAGTTAACTTAACATGTTAACGACATTGTGATGAAAATTGTTATGAAAAAGCTAACTGAAGTGATCCCAATAAAAATAAGCACCTACTTAGGTAAAAGTGATCAAGTCAAAAATTTGTTCGGACATCCGCTTCATAAGCTAAAACTCAAGTTTTTGTTTTTTTCATTTAAATAATCCAAAACAGGAATTAGGTTCAAGCATAGTTGGAGCTTGAATACGAGAACAAATAATCATTTATTTGTAGACAAAGAAGTAATATAATAAAAAGTTCTTCTGCAATTTGAAGCACTCTTGTACTAAATAGCACTATCATTTGGGAGATATTAGTTTGAGTCGAAATTATCTCGAGTTAAGGTAATTGAATTTAAAAAAATATAAAATACTAACATACGTTAAGTTTATTGGGGTGATCACAATTATAATACTCCAATACTTAAGTTAGTTCAGATCGAAATATCGTAAAAAGCTGATAAACAAAGTTAATAAAATATGTAAGAGTTACCTTATGACAACAAAATATCGAAATAATTATACTGGTTGGTCCATGTAGGTCGTATATGATAGGATCCAATATTTTAATCTCATCAGCTCTCGCATCCCGTCCCTTCAAGGTATCAACGATCGAACCTTCTTGGGTCGACCTGATTCTGAATTCGAATTGGGCTGGTTTTCGTACAAAAAAAGACACGATTCCTAGGTAATTTAGGTATTTTGACGAATTTTGAGAAGTAAGATAATAATTTTAGTATTTTACACGTCGGTAATAAGTCCATCTTCTATTTGCTTTGTGTTTAATGAAGTCGCAAATTGTTACATTCTCTAACATAGACAATGCTGTATATGATATTTTTTTGTAATAAAATTTAAGGAAGAAAAGCTATTGCAAGAAGCCATAAATGATGTTCAGTTTGTATTTCAAATTACAGCTATACATCAAATATATTATATTTCTAGCAATTTGTTTTTTCTTATATATATATATATATGTATATGTATATATGTTCGCGTAATACATTCATATATATGAAATAAAAAATAAAATATCAAATTAAAATTAAAAATTCAAATGCAGACAAAATGGATAAAAATGGCTTTTACAAATCGACTTATAATATTATGAAACTTAGCCCCAAGCTATATATATATACCTTGCTATGGTTTAAATTGTGGAGAAAATTAATTTGACTTAAAAAAAAAAACACTCTAAAGTCTTCAAAAGTATTATAAGAGTAGAAACAAGTGGCTAAACAAGTGGGCAGATTGACTTTAATTTTTTTACCATGAGAAAAAATAATTTAATTATTAGGCACATCATATATTTTACAAATATAATTCATACCTACATAGACAAGTATGTCATATAAACTCTTTCGAATCATAAATTACAAATATTTTGAGGTTTCAATAACCCCAAACTCACTATATTCACAATATCTTTGCCGACGCCCCTAAAAAAAGGTTGGAGTCTCAACAAAATTAAAGCCCAAAAATCTTCAAGAAGAAACCACTAATAATGTCCTGCTTCAATCATTGAACGACATTTATCACATTACAAAACTCATTACATTCTTCTTAATAATAGAAAGCCATATTTTTAGGTCCTACAACCTTCGGAAAACAACAAAACCAAACGTAGGAAAGAAAATGACAGGAAATGATAGAAAATGACTATTCATGGCTACAATCGCACACCCTTGTTTTTTCTGGTCATGTAAAGTAACATTCGTAAATAGTGAGTGAGTGCAGATGTCACTGCAAAATGCATGAGGTAGGGTCAATGGAATTTCAAATAATCTAAAATTTAGAGTTTATAATTCAATTCCAGTAATATTTCCCACCAAAATTATTGAGCTCAGTTTTAAATTCCTATGTCATAAATTAATTTTTGAAACTTCTAAAAGTTTGGATTATATCTGTTTTTTTTTTCCTTTTTTAAGAGCGAGACGAGAGGAGTTTGTTACGTACGGAGGATGCTGGAATGAAGGGCTTCACCATTTATCAGCAAACATGATTTTGAGAGGAGTGCAGCAAAATGAGGGACATGAATGATCATGATAGCCAAAAATGGGGTCTTGTTTATGAATTGTGACAAGCAAGAAAATAGGTGCCTGGTGCACCATCTTTCCATTTGATTGCACAACCCATCAGTTCAAGTCTTTGGAAATGGACCCCTATATGAGCCCACCAAAATACATGAACCAAACCAATTTGTTGGTTACCACCATGATAAATATATATATATATATATATATATATATATATTATCTAATTATTCATGAGTTCAAATCACTTAAAAGAAGAGTTGAGATCAATCACTATTATTTTTAAAAAATAATAATAATAATAATTAAAATAAAGATTTGAAGTGTATTATTGTCGTTTTCTACAAATTGTGTACTAAGAAAACAGGTTGATCTGGCATTGGCTTGCAGATTTGGATATAAGTGTAAGCTACACTAGGGGAATGTAAATTATGGAAAAAAATATGTCAAGAGTCAAAAGTTGATAACAAGTATCTGGAAAAGAACGAAAACTAATAACAAGAGAGCCAAAATGTCAAAAGATAAAGGAAAACATTACAATAATCTCTCCTAAAGTTTGATTAACTATAGAGACTTCCCTTCTGACTTGTTAAATTATAATTATATCCTCTAAAGTTTGCTAAAAGTTTAGAGATTTCCCTACTTGTTAATCTCCATCATATAAAAAGTTGATGTCTATTGGAAAATAACAGTGTGGATTGGGTATATATATGTACTCAATTAAAATATATCAATCTATGTATGTCGAATGAAATTCGTCGCAGTTTTGATCGAATTACAAATATGTTAATAAATTCCTTTTATTTGAATCAATCATTACAAAAACACGCTTTGCTCACCACGGTGAATTAGTTGGAACGCTACTAATACCCTGTGGACTGAAGAGTAAAAGAAAGAATCTGTCCAAGTGACTTGCATCTGATTAGCTAGTTGGTGATACAATAACTTACCAAGACGATGATTTGAAAGATAGGTCATGGGAATTCTAAAGATTTTCAGGGGAAAAGGAAAAACAGAGATGTCCCATAGGTTACTCATAATATGAATGTGGAAGTATCGACGTAATTTCATATATTCATTTAATTTGAATGCTACATGAAAAACTTAATTTAGATGACAGAACAAAAAGACCTAGGATATAGAAGATTATACCAATTTATACATCTCAAATTCATGGAGTTTTTGATAATGCTCAAAGCAAATAATAGAGAAAAGTTTAAAAAGAGAAATGTAGAGAGGAGAAAGTCTATCTTTTGGAAGAGAACATGTTATGCAATTAGGATAGTTATTTGACATAAGTATATATATTTTCCAAACATAAAAAAAATCATAATCCAATTAGTAATTTAATCCCAACCAAATTATGGAATAAAATTTTATCAATAGATGTCAATTGGGTCACGAATTTGAAACTCAATCCCATTTTCAATAATATCACATAATAGATAAATAATTACACAATTTTACCATCCACATTATAATCCATCAATTTGAAAAATTATAACCCTTCTAATGTTTGCCCATACATACACGAACCTCCCTGATGTTTGCCCAAAATATACAAGAGATTTCCCAAAACATACAAAAATCTCATGATATGAGGTTTGCCGAATATATACTAACTTCTCCAAAAGTTTAATATTTTTTTTCCACTTAACATGCAATTCTATAATTGCACTCTACAATATAAAAAAGTGCATTTCAAGATTTTTTTATTTTTATTTTTATTCTAGAGATGTACAATATAATTTTTTATTTTTATTTTTATTACAATCGTATATGTATCGGCAAAACAAGCACCATTTGGTATTTTGATATAGAAAAAAATAAAGCAAATAGAAAGATAACAACATCCATATAGTATTTTCATAGTCTCTTGGATATCCCTTTTTAACACATGTAATTTAGAGTAGATGTACTTGATAAAATTTGGGGTAATTTTTGGATTCAACGAGACTTCGTGTGCAAGTGAACCACCTTTTAAATATACTAGATAAAGTGTTATATATGCGTGAAAGCTATTTTTTGTGCTCTTAGGGACCATAGTTTGCGTATCAAAGCTAATCATGGTTTATCTCACACTATGATAAGGAGATCATTTCATAATAGAAGAAAAAAGAATATTAGGTGCAAGATGTTAACTGAAAATATGATACACTTAATTATATATATTAAGTTATAATAAAATTTTATTTTGTTAAGTAATAATTTGTATAAATTTATTAGTGACAAAAATTGAATTTAAATTATCATTATTAATAATTAATAATACATGTATAGTGATAATAATAATCTTATAACCAGTCATAATAGCAATTTTCTTGTCACTAGATTATTACCGTATATATATTATGTTTTTGTTACTATTGACAAATAGCGACAAATATATAATAATTATCACCACTTAATATACATCGTTACTTAATATACAATATTATTATTAATTTTTCTATTCTCATTTAATATTTTATTGTTAACATTCTTTTATTTATAGTGTGAGAGATGGGTTAGTTGTGATATCTTCAACCTACATGAATGACCAAAATATTATGTACATCCATTAAATATCTTTTTTAATTAAAACTCAATTTCAAGTTGTATCAAGAAACTTGTCAATATATATATATATATATATATATATATATATATAAATGTATAGTTTTTAGACCACAAGTCATGACCCTATCACTGTCAAAATTTTCAGTGTTAATTTAGCAATACCATCATGAAATTGCAAATTCTTGGTAACATATGTGTGCTTTGTCGCCACTTTCTTCCCCACTCAAAAAAAAAAAAAAAAAAAAAATCCTACTTTTTTTTTTTCTCTTGTTTCTATTCTCTCCTGAGGTCATCATCTTCCCATTGGTTCAAATAGGATAAGCCCATCATCAATTTGCACATACTTTCTTCTTCTGTATATATCTCTAGATTTATTTAATCCTTCATTTAATTACCATTCATTATTGTAAAAACTTTATTGGCTTTACAATAATCATTAATTCTTGATCTCGTTGTCGAATTGTTTGTATAATCTTTGTACTTTGTCTGATACGATTTAATGGTGGGGAATGGTGCCTTCTTAGAATAATCAATAAATATTAGTGTTCTCGCATGTTAATTCTTTCTTACGTATGACTCACTGGGGTCTTAATCCACTAACAATGTGGATAATTAAAGTAGTTTATGAGTGTTTAAACTAATGAAAATGTTTTCCAGTATTGCGACTCATAAACGACGTTGATTCTATCTCTTATATTTAATTAAACTCCACTTAACGAGTGTGTGTTAGTGTTCCATGTGGTAAGAACGGAGCCATGAAACCTAAGAAGTCTATAATAAAACGACTCTTCAACATTATGTACGAAACTAGTACCATTGGAGAGTTGGCAAATATCATTTTCATCTACATAAAAGTGACGAGTTTTATGTTTCTTAAATGTCGATTACCAATTATTGATCGACATTTTTTGCAAGTAATATTGGAAATCTTGAGTTTCTTTAGCTAATTGATTGATCAGATTCCTTTCAACATCATTTGATACATATAAGGCAACAATAGAAGGAGTTCATACATATACAACAATGTTGAAATTTTATATATTCTATAAAATTCAGGGACAGGGTTAGAATCTTAATTCTTGAAAAATAATAAATTCTATTTTTTTTTAAATATAAGATTGAAAATAATATTTTTTATTTTTTGGGAGTATGGGGTGGTGGAAGAGGGGTTCTCCACTTTCAACCCTTTTCGCTCTGTGTCTACTACAAATAAAAAAAAAAGCCATCATCGCTATGTCTCTACTATAGATCAAAAAGATAAATAATTTCTTGAATATTTGAAATCTTTTTTTTTTCTTATCTAAATTATCAAATTCTTGATTTGATGATAATATAAATATGATATACTCTACAAAAGTAAAACTATAATATACTAGCATGCTTGACATTGGCATTACAAGGAAGTGCTCTATACACTTATAGTCACCCTTGAACCTAACAAGAAAAAAGTGGCACAAACTTGTCAACCTCATAGCTTTTTTTTTTTCTTTGGTGCCTCCATTAGTAGCTTCTTGGTTTCATGTACCACTAACTCATACTCAACCTCTCTTTGTTCTCCATTTCTTTCTCATTGATTTTATTCAATTAAGCCTTTGATTACATAGTCAACAATCATAGTGGAGTTAAGGTATTGAAATATAATTTTTATTGCACAATTTTTTTAACTCTGCGCTATTTGATTACCTAGTTTTGATAATTCAGCTAGATTTTCAATTTTTTTAAAAGACTTTCCTAAATAAGATCATATTGGTAAACCGAATAAGTCCATGAAAGTACTACTCTTTATGGTTAAAAATTGTTCTTTTTGGATAGCCTATTTATATATATATATATATATATTTTTCTTTCCCTTGAGTGAAGTCACATTTTCGTATTGAAAATTATCGTAGATACTGCCAATATTTATGAATCAGGTGCAAAACAAAGAGCCATCCACTATAGACAAAGGCTTGAAAGTCTTCAGTGGCAATGAGTGGAATTGTTGCTTGATTCCCCCTGCAGACACTTTTGCCGTACCTGAGCAAGCCCATTAGAGACTTGGATTGAAACCATGTTCAATTCTAACCAATATTTAGGCTTTTGATGTCAAAATGAGTAACCAATTGTGAATAAATCCCTAGTTTATGTGGTCTATTATTATGTTTAAGTGGTCATTTTTTTTTATGATTTTTGTGCTATAAAATAGGTTACTTTTCTCTTATACTATAATAAGAGTTTTTACAGGCACAATTTTGGTACCTCTTTATTATGTAATGAAATTTTGTTCTCCTCACCCATGAACCATCTAAATCTTTGTATCGATTTGTGAGACAAGAACAATCATTTTATGATTTTTATGCCTATTAAAATAGGCTACTTTTCGAGGTTAGTGTTGTAAGAGTTTTTAAGGGTACAATTTTGTGCTCTATTTGTACCTCTTTTTTTTTTAAAAAAAAAAAAAAATAATTCTATCCTCCTTACCTGTGGACATAATTCAATTTGAATGAACCATGTACATCGATTTCTTTCTGTGTTGGTAAGATTCCTCTCCAAGAATAATCATTATAAATGCAACAGGTGTCTTCTGTACAATAATCTGAAAATCCCAATCAAGTTATAAGTGCAGCTATCAGTAATTGGTAGGCACGATTTATTTGAAAGAAAGTGAATTCGAACTTTATAAGATTACTGGACCTTACGAACCATTTATTTATTGTATTTGTATTCACTCCTTCGGCTTTCCAAAAGGTCAAGTATACCAATGTGTTACTTTGCTACTGATGCTAAACTTTATAGAAAAAAAGATTCCAAAGAGACTGTTTGGTTAAATTTATTTAATTGTTTTATAATATGTTGTTTTTAGAATTTATAAAATATTAAATTTTATTTAAAAATATTTTTTTAAATGTTTGAATAAAGTAAAATTGCAAAATTTATAAAAAGGAAATTAACATGACCAATTCTAAAGAATTTTATTAAGACTTTAACAATAAGTACAAGAACGGAAAATTATAAAGTTAGAAGTACTATGCTGGCCAAAATCTTTTTAATTAGCTGTATTCAGGATGCACATCTCAAGGCAAATATGCATTTAAAACTTTTTAAGGTGGTCTATTTCAATTTCATTGTTATAATTTGTTAGCCGAATTATTATATCTAGTGATATAAAGAGTTCAAAAAGCCTTTTTTTATAAAAGATGTTTGTGTCATAAATAACTTCATTAACTCTATTAAAAATTCTTGTTTATGTAGAAAAAATAAAGATCAACTTATCATATAATCTATCAACATATTTGTCATGTAATAAACTGAGTGTGTACTATTTAAGGCTAGAAAAATAGCCTCAGTAAGTTATTGAATTGAATAATCTTCATTATCATATTCAATAATAATTTATTTCAATAATAATTTATTTTGGAATTTTGATGTTACCACCAATAGTTGATTTTTCACTGTTTCTAACTTTAAGTAAGAATTCATTAAAGTTTGAATCATTTTTCAATCTCATATTTCTTAACAAAGTAATTTTTTTCATTTTGGATTACAAATATAATTTAATCCAACTTGCATAAATATTTTGATAGATTGTTGCTATTAAAACAACTGATAATACTTATTTAACATCTCCACCAAAAACTATCACTTTTCCACCAAAAATTCTCATCATTTCTCATTACGTCTTTTAACAATTTATCAATATTCTTGATAGCTCGTCGTTCGTGCTTCATTCCATAAAAATATGATTATTTATGCAATAATTTTGCAGTTCTACTTTGCTTGCATATAGTGCACTTACTTAATTCATTTGTATCTAGTGGTATTTTGAAGCGTGAATGTATTGTTCTTTCCTCTGGTATTATGGCGACGCAACTTCAAATGTTGCAGTTGCAAGCGCTATTAGATTTTTGGATCTAAGTGTTAGAGTAGGATGCCCAACGTCCCAATTAGATTGGGTATATTATACTCTTTTGCTTTTATAAAGACAATCTTATTGGGAATCATATTAATAAAAATGGCATTTTCTTTATCTTATGTCTTGCATTTTTTATTTCTGCACATTAGATAAAGTCCTTAGACCAAATTTAGCTACGGGGCATGGTCGCGCATATGATGGCGATCATGGAACATGCCTCTAAGGCTTTGGTTTTAAATAAGTTCCGAGTCGAAAGTTTTTTGAGATGGGATATCAAATAGCTCAGTAAGACTCGTACATATAATGCATGCTCGTGAGACGAGGATGTCACATTCCATTGGCATTAGCGTAGAGACGTAAGTGCATATATGTGGGTGCTTGTTAGGGAACAAGTACACCGAATATGGCCCGCAAGAAATTCTTAGTTGGAGGCTTTGCCCGTCGAAATAAGAATTTCTGTGTTGCGATAGTACACGACTAGTCCTTAGACTTGAGGCACGATGGTAGTCTTGTGTGCATCCTACAGCACTTTGATATATCTTCTGATTGCTTGACAATCACAAAGGGGGTATGTTGGGTGTTGCACTGGTGTGCATGGAGGTTTGTCAGTGGCCAACATAGAATTCGACACTTGTTTTTTTTTAAACAAGGGAATCTCCTGTGTTTTCATAGTTCGTGATTCAAAGACCTTGGCCAAGGCAGAATGAATTATGATTCATTAAGAATCATTGGAACTTGAAATGGGATCACAGCAATTGAATCATTTAGGGTTTCGACTTATAATTCATGCCTTAGATTCAATCAGGAGATTAGCTGTCGAAAGGACCGTACGTGTATGGTACTCGCAACTGAAATAGGTTTACTCGCTATTTCACCTAAGACTAGTTTGCCATGATTACTTGCTAGGTGTTTTCATGGATAGTGAGGTTCTTGAAATTAAGGAGTTGATTCCAAACGAATTAATTAATTGGATTAATTAATTGGAATAATTGTTATTCATAAGCTGTAAATGTTGCAAACCCACTACTAGCTTAGTAGTGAACCTAAGAGGGTCACACATCTTTATGAAAAGTAACATTTTTAATTTTAGATTTTATCCAATGGTTGAAAATTAATTAATTAATACTGATCAATTAATTAATTAAGGGTTCTATTTAATTTAATAGTTAAATTAAATTATTCAATTAAGTAATTGGATTATTTAATTGGACCTAATTTGATTAGGAAGCCCAATTGGAGTAAATTAAATTAATCAATTGGATTGATTAAATTGGGATTGAATCAATTGAATTGATTTGGGGATTTTTGAGTCCAAGTCCAAAATAAATGTGGATCACTTAAGAAGCCCACTAAAGTATGAAGAGAATAAAATAAATAAATATGATTTATTTAATTAACATATTTATAGATAAATAAATAAAGTGACCAATTTTATAGGATAAAATAGGCCATTAAGATTTAATTTATGTATAAATATAATTATAGTATATATATATGATATATATATCTATCTTGATATTATTTGAAAAGTTCAAATTAATATCAACAGTGTATGTAGACAGTTTTGATGATTAATGTAGTCTCAAATTAGTCCACATACAATAGAAGAGTAAAAAAAAAAAAAAAGAGTTCTTGAAAGATTTGGAATCCTTCCAAGATAAGGTTTTGAAGTAGTTCAAAATAGAAAAACTTTCCAAGAGTTGGAAAAGGATTAAAATTTTCAACCCTATATATATATATGAGGGATGAAAATTACATAATTCAATTCAAAAATTTGAGCAAAAATTATTTTGTTTAAAGTCTTCTATTTTTACTCTTCAAGAAAAAAGAAAAGAAAAAAAAAGGAAAATCAGTTTCTTGTTATTTTCTTCATATTATTGTTTCAAGAACATAAAGAATCAATCTTTATTGTTCTTGAAAATATACTCCGGTTCTAGATTAGTAAATAATTAAAAGGATACTAGCGAATCCTTTTGATTGGTGTTGCTTTCCGTATCGTGGACCTGATAGAGGGGAGACACTTGGATCCCTGCGAGTTCTGATAGTCCAGGATAAGCAATTGATTGCTTCATTCCTACAACAACCGGAGTGCACGAAAGGTATAATCCGATTTTATATTTATATATATATTCACTTGAATAAGCGCGATCGTTAAAATCGCTTTCGAATCAAAGGGGTTAAATTTATGTTTGATAAAAATTTTAATTTTCCGCTGCGTATACCCCTGCGATTATAGCGAACCCAACACTAAGATGGGTTAACAATGCATGATACAAAATTTTTCTATTCCACCTGACTCATCAGTAAAGAAAATCTCATCTTTACCCTTTTGTATGTAATCTAATATCATTGAAAAAGTTTTATGATATTCAAGATTTAACTTTAGTTCTACTTCATAATTTTCTGAATGTATTTTTATTGACATTTCATATTGTATTTCTTTTGAAAAATCATTGTTCATATTATCTATATCAATATGAATATTTGAAAGATTATATGATATGAACTGATGCATTCTCAATGCTCTTTAACAAAAAATTCAAATTTTTTAAAATTTTGACAACTTGTAGTTCAAATGAAGTTTTGGATTCTCCTTTGAAATATTCAGACATTGCCTCAAAATATGTATTTTAAAGAACTCTTGTTTCCTTTGGTGCATAATATACCAAAATGATTGCAAATAGTTTTTACAATTCATGTGGCATTTGAAAAGTGATAGTTTTATTTAGACATTCAATAACACTTTTTATAAATCCCCTTTTTTGTGCTACTTTTTTTAAACTGGAACATCGTATATCACTTATTGTTAGCAAATATTAAAATGATGTTGGCGCCATCTGATATGATTCAAGAGTAACATAAGATAATATATTTCACTTTCAATATATTTGTAGTATTTATATGTCCAATCATATATCTTTATTTTTTCTTTCCAATATTTACCTTCTTTGTTTCATACATAGTGCTCTGAAAATTCCCTATAAAGACATTTTCTTGCCTTTTCACATTTACAACACAGAAAAAATTTCCGTGAGCATTATTTTGGTGACATGATCCTAACTTAACATATTTTCTAAATTTTGATTTGCCCAACAAGTCACATATTACTAATTTGGAATGTGAATATACAAGTTGATAACTGCTAGATATATTTTATTCAAATTAAATTCAAAAATTCTCCACATTGTTTCTTGAGCAGAGACACACCGAATATTTTAAAATTATTTAATTTCATTATTTAAATTTTCATCCCACTCTGTCTTGTCCCTTAAAGATATATTTGTACAAATATTTCGCCATTATCACTCTTGGACATATCTTGACGTTGATATGACAATTATATCTTGATAAAATATATAGATTATAAGGTACTACCCATCGATTGTTTAATTGTTCATGACAAACTTAAACTATCAATCCATTATTTCTTAGTATGTAGATTGGATATCCACATTTACCTTGTATTGTACTTTCACAATATGGTCGTGATTAATAATATTTTTATTCACCATGCAAAAATTATTCAAGTTATTATCTCCGTATGGTCCATGCATCATATGCTTTGGAACTAAGTCATAGTGTCCAGGATATTTTTCTTGATTAGATTTTCCAATGTAGACAAATCTATTAAAGTGATATAGGATTATAATTTTATACTTAAACTTCAAAATTATCAATATACGAGGATGTGACAATCCCTTTTTATAAAATTCAATCACATGAACATGTGCAGAATATCCTTTTTAAATAGTTAGTCTTTTAAATCATGTAATTGCTCAAAATACTTTTGAGGACAAATCTGATCAATCTTAAACTCGTTGACCATCATATAATTTCTCTTGTATCTCTTTCCACTATGAATTGCAAAGTTATTATAATAACTATATTCGATTTTTCAAATCTTTGTACCAATGCTAATCATCAAGATATCAATGATGCATATCTCTTGGACCCAAATAAATGATGCTGGAAAAATAATTCTTTTGCCAACTTTACCCCCTCTAGTCTTTCCTTCAACACACTATGTCACTATCCATTTTTTATTGGTTATGGGGGTAGTAGTCCAATCTTGTTGTCTCTAATTTTATGTGCATGTGGATTACATATGCAAAGGGAATTGTAGATGCCTTGGTTTTCTAATTTGTAGTTTGTAGCAATCACATTCTCTGCACGATACTTTTTTATTATAAAAAATATAAAAATATATTCTAATGAGAAATGATGTTCTATATATAAAAGTAGTCGTTCCAACATATATATTTCAACCAAATTTGGTAAAAATTATTGTTCCATTGCATTGAGGTTATAGGAAAGGAGCATATGCATGATATTCTTGAGATGATTTTTAAAATTTTATTAAGTACATACATACCTTCTTGCTCTCTGGAAAGAATATCGTTCACAGAAGAAAATTTTGATATTGTAGAAACATTATCAATAATTAGGCTATTCATTGAAACATAATAATTTAACAAACAATATTAAAAAATAAAGTAAGGTTTCAATAGTATTATCATCAATGTCTATATTCTAGAAACATCAAAAGTGCACAAATAAAGAACAAAAATAGATTTTTATTATAGAGTGTAATTGCAACTAAAAATTATGCAGTTTTGCCTCACAAAATCACCCTCTAAATGAAGCTGAAAAAGTCTCCTATCAAGCTTCTTAACGATATCATTTTTAAGCAGCAATTTAATGATTAATTGCACTCTAAAAACCGTGTGTAGATAGGATATTAATTTCCAATTCAGAACAATGTTAAGAGTCATTTTAGTCTAATAAAAATTTAAAAAAACATTCACACTTTAATAATAATAGAAATAATGATAACTTTTTTTTCCTCATATATTCAATTCTCTTTTTAAAAAGTTAGGATTAGTCTTACTTCGTAAGATCAAGCTGCAATAGAAATTATTATTATTTTGTTTCTCAATTTTTGCTTCTTTAAATTATAGAAGATGGCAATATTATGCTATCGTTGTTAATTGAGAGCCAGAAAATCTTCAAAGTAACAATGAATCCCCCAGGCATTTTTCTGGGCTTGACAGAGACCTTTGTTGGGCTATTCCTTATTAATTTTTTGGCTAAGTCGTTGTCAATCCCATGATTTAAAGCCCCTATATCAAATTGGGCTTACCACAATAAAATATTAAATATGAATATTTTAAAATAAACAAAATACATTGTACATTGAATGAGCGGGACTCACTAGTACCGATCTTTTGAGTGGGAGTACTTGGATGTAATTATTTGTTAAAGATTAACAATTTAAGTTGCATGTTCCATGGAAATTTACATTGAAGATGAAATTATTGTTGGAAAAGAGAGTTAAAATAAATTATATGAATACAGCGAAATCACAAAAAAAATAAAAATTTAACTTGTTGGATTAAAAATGAAATCAAAACAAAAATTCCAAACAATAGTGTAAGAGAGTAAAAATTTGATATAAGTATTTTTATGTAGAAAACTCAAATCGAAAAAAAATATGGGACCGTAGTTCACACAAAAATTGCCACTATATGTATACGAAAAATCCTTAAAAGAATATCTTTTGAATCACAAATATATTTCAAGTTTCTCAACTTTAAAAAAAAAAAAAAAAAACAAGAACATTATTTTATGAGAGAATGAAAATTTTCTAAAATTTTTTCTCTATTTTCCTCCCTCAAAATGCACTTTTATTTTTTCTCTTTACTCTTTTTCTTTCATGTTTTCTCTTTTTTTATTGTGTGTTTTTGCTCTATCCAGATAGCTATATTTATAAGCAGTGTTGCTATCAATTTTTAATATTTGGTAGCATTTTTCTTTGGTTTAGGAGCAAGCCCATGTGGTGGACTTAGCAACAATTATCATTTAGTTACTAGATGATGAGTTGTTCTAAAGTGGTAAATTCAATCTTTATAAATGCAATAGTCTTTTTGAACAAAAAATTAAAATCTCAATCAAGTTATTAGTGTAGCTAATTGGTAGGTACGATTTGATTGGCAATCAAAGGAATACACATAATCCAATTCATAAAATTATAACAAACTAAAATAAAGGGATAATAAATCAAACAAACATACAATGCTGAATACTACAAAATCATACCAACTAATACTGATAGTATGAAATCGAAGTAGTAGTATAGGTATTGAGAGGGCTAGTCCTGATTTTGAGATACTATTTTTCTATTATAAATTTTATGACATTCTCTATTATATAATATTTAGTGCTGTCACAGGGACAAATAAAATTTAAGCATATTTAACAATCTATGCAATACAACAGATCATATGGTGTATGTTCTATAATATTGATATAAAATTATTATTATAACAACTTTTGATAGTTTTATAATATATCAAATTATATAATTGATTAATACGACGTTATTTCCTTCCTTCACAATTCTAAAAATATGGGTTTTTGTCACCCATTTACCAAATTATATTTTTTTCAGTTGGCATAAATTAGATGTATTAAGAATAATAAGAGTAACAAGACACAAAAATTAGGGAATCACCATAAAAAATATTCTTTTGAACCCATTCCAACATTAGGAGATAGCCTAAGCAATACAAACTTTCGTTACCCTTCGTAGGTTAACTCCATTAGGTTGTTCAATCTTTCCAGAAGTGTGACAGAATAGTCGTCGTCTCTAGATATCTGCAATCACCCTAAGAAAGGCGATTGAAGAAAATGGCATGGACCAACAGTACAAAAGCAGAAGACAGCCACATCATTGCAGAGAATCTGAAAACTCTTGCCGCCTGCGGTTTTCTTTCAAGAAACATGGCGCTGAAGGCACACGAAAAGGCAAACATGATGGACACCACAAATGCTTGACAAGTAGATGGAAGGCCACCGGAGATAGTTATCGGATCCGCCCCCTGATTGCTGCCTCCGCCTGTCGGCCGCCTGCATGGGAGCAAGGGTAGAAAAGCTGCTGCACTTGATGATGTTAGCAGAACAATTGCTGGTGAAACCCTGTGTTTGAATACTGCTGTTGCTGGAGAGTTTGGATAACTGTTGAGAACAAGCCCGAATGGGCTGCCCTTTGCCATCAGAATGTGAACTTTAATGAAAGTAACAAAATCAGGAGATTGTGGAGATATTTGGCTGAATATTTTCTATGTTTTGGAATGGAGAATGGTTCTACCTGGAAAAGTGATGGCCCCTAACTAGTTCATGATTTTTACATGCCGAATATTCATTCTTACAACAATAAACGAGTAAATCGACAGGTTCAAAGTCACGAAAGAAAACAAAAATACAATGTACTAAAACTATTGGTTGAAAATGACTCATTAACTAATCTTACTATCAACCTGTCCGTAAGTGGCTTATTTCTTCATATTGACATGAACAAGTATGTCAGTACAGCTGAATTGAATGTAACAAAGTTGTTTCACCAATTACAAGAAATATGCACCTAGTGATCAACTATACTTTTTGTCGAATTTTTGAGCTAACTGTTTCCTGCAATTACAAGAAATATGTGCCTTGTGATCCACTATAATTTTGACCAGTTTATGTGTAATCTGTATGGAGTTTTTGGGGTCAGTTTTTTTCAGGTAAGGTCCTATGAAATGAATTCAAAATATAGTACAGATGAAAACATATGAGAATCCTGGCTTGAATTTACCACGGAAGGGTATCATGCCAAAGACTTTGGCCTAAGAGGAAAGCCAACTGGACAATTGTGAAGCTTGTATTTAATAAATCTAAAATCGCATCTTGCAAAAAGAACAATTTCAGTGAATTTGAAGGCATTTCATGAGTAGAAAACTTCATTTTCCGATGGCTAATCATTATCTTCAAACAAGATTAGAAGTCTCCCATACAAAGCAGACTTTCTTTTTAAAGATTTGATTCGATCTTTTTTCTAAACCTTTTGAATTAGATTTTTTTTTCTTCTTGATGGAGACATGCATACTTGTAGTGATATGATCTAGCTACTTAATTTGGAGGAAATTTCTCTATGTACCCAAAGCAAAGGTTTTGGCTTCTTCAATGTGGGTAAAATTCTTATAACAGAGAGTAATAGTATAACCAAAGACAGATTGGAAAATCGATAGAATATCCAACCCCACTCCACTGTGTTAGCTTGTGTGCATTCTCTAATGGAACCCGGGAGGCTGACTAAAAATTGGCCTGTTGGTAAAGAAATTCTTGATCCTCATGCCGTCGATCAGGCTTTACAAGATCACAAACCTTCGTATCCTGGACTTCTAAACGCCAAATACCTTGACATAAACAAAGGTCATGGCAGGCTCACATTCAGCAATCAGGCCTCGCACACTGAATCCGTATTCAAGGCAGTAATGGAACCCATCGGCACTTACAAATCTATCTCATTGCCACAATTCAATGCATCAGTGTGTAAGCTAAGCGAGGGGAGAGTATGGAAGAAACAGGCCATGCCAAGACAGTTTATGGGCGTCAGGCAGAGGCCATCAGGCCGATACGTGGCCGAAATAGAAGACTCCTCCAACAGTGTGAGGCTCTGGCTGGGGACTTATGACACTGCCCTAGAAGCAGCTTTGGCTTATGATGAAGCTGCCCGTGCCCTCAAAGGTACTCAAGCAAGGACTAATTTCCACTCTCTTTTAAACCCTTTTCATGAACTCCAAGTTCTTTCCCAGCCATCATCACGAACTAAACAGAAGCCTACTGCCAATATTGGATTCTCCTCCTCTCATCAGCAGCAGAATCCTTTTGACATAATTCCTCCAAAGCCAGTCCAATCAAACAATGTCATCTGTAATTCTCGTAAGTCTTCCTATGGTTCATCACTCAAGGATGAAGAGGGTTCCTTGCATTTCTTCACATCGGACACAAACTCTGGCCCCTTGGATTTCACATTTCTTAACTGCCTGAGGCCACCTAGATCTGCAACTACTAGTAGATTCGCTGCAACCTTGAGAAAGTTCGAAGGAAATGATGATGGCAGGTCAACATTCAATCATCAGGTCTGTCCGGAGCTGGGCTATCTGGGGGCGGACACCGACTTCCCCAAGTTACAATCCAATTTCGAGGTATATACGGAACCCGCTGGCCTCATGTTTGATGATCTCAAGTTTCGGAATATGATAATGCTATTATCACGAATTCAAGGCCATGATTTAGGGAAGCTATCGAAATATAATCATGAACTCATTAATGATTTAAACATGAGTTGTGGTGAAGCCTCCACAAGAAAACACGGTTCAAATGCACCTGAAGTACGCATAGACATCTGGAAAGAAAACGATGACGCTGATCATACTCTTCAAATAACTCATCAGGCGTGGAAAGAACACATAAATCAACTCAAGAAATCAAGACTCGACAACTACTCAATGATGATGATGACTGAGACGACCCTAGCACTCGGTGGACAGGCTGTTGGGGCAGTCATGGCTAATGCATTAACCTGCTCCACTTCTTCTTCCTCTTCATGGGCTGTGTACTTGGCGGAGTTTGCTGTTGTCTTAGGCCTGAGTTTCACCCTGGCAGGCATCAGCCTGAGTGGAAAGAGACGTGCTTTATCGATTCTCATGACCAAAATTGGCGCCATAGCAACAGCAACCGCAATTATTATCTCCATGGGATCACACCTCCCACCGGTGATGGCCTGGACTGTCGGGCCGGT
The DNA here is from genome assembly GCA_019321725.1 of Paulownia fortunei. Lineage (NCBI taxonomy): Eukaryota > Viridiplantae > Streptophyta > Magnoliopsida > Lamiales > Paulowniaceae > Paulownia > Paulownia fortunei. Next base: position 1,994,233 of record CM033121.1, read on the forward strand.
GGCCTTTCTGATCATGGCTGTCGCGGCGTCAGCGGCCTGATTCTTACCTGTCTTTTTCACTGAGATTGAATCCATGCATCCAACTATTTTATAGTTAGAATTTAAGGATTATGTTGTGGATTTTTCTTTTTCTTTTTCTTTCAAATAACGATGTGACGATAATTTGATCTACACAGACGATAATATTCATGGGATCTTACTTGATGTCAGTAGACCATCAAATATCCCAGATAGTATTTATGGGAAACCGGGAAAATGTCCCTTCTCCAGTGAAAGTCGATCGGCTGTTTTCATGGAAAATGAAGAAGATTTCAGCCCTCGTTACACGATGCTGTCATATTGGGACAGTCATGGTTGAATCAGGTATGTGGTCAACTTCCTTAATTTAATTGTGTGATTAATTATTGGTCTTGTAAGATATAAGTGCGCAACTTAAAATTAATTAAGATGGTGATTAATTGGTATTGTAGGGCTTTATTTCATCATCAAGAAACAATAGTAATAAATTGCTAAGAACCTAATTATTGTTAGAATGTCCTAAAAACTCTTAGGACAATAACAATCATCATTAATATGAGATACATGTAAAGTTTATTGTGCACAAAATGATTAAGATTGTGCTCAACTTGAAATCACAATACTTCCTAACAATTATATTTAAAAACCTTAGCATATGTTACAGGCTTCCAAGCTAAGACAAGTGCATCTTGAAGATATAATATTACTCCTTGGATTATGAATAAAAGCATATAACTCTCAGTAAATATTTAAAAAAAAAAAATTATGAACACGACAATGAATATATAAATATGTGCATGCGTGCGTGCATGGTATTTGATAAGAAGAAATCGATTTTTTGGAGTCGTGATGCTTCTAATAGATGTTGAATTTGTGAGAAAATATATTCTTCCATATGTTTAAAGTACAATTTGAGTGGGGAAAAAAAACTTATATAGTTGTTTCATGTAATAAAATATTTGTTAATTCAATTCTCTTTAATATTTGTATAGGATTAGTATGTGTATTTCGTAAACTTCAAGAAGAATTATTTTCAAAAAAAAAATCTCGCTTTTATGTTATCGTTATCAATTGAGAGCGTGAAACCTCCTGGCATTATTTTGGGTTCGATTGACACTTCTGTTGGGCCATCCCTTACTAGTATTTGGGCTAAATATTGTGAAGCCCAAACGTGAAGCTCTTGTTCGAAGTTGGGCTTCACACGACAATATTTAATGAGTTTTCATTTAATTTTCTTTTTTCTTTTTCTTTTTCTTTTTTATTTTTTTTCTGAAATTATTGAATTCTACGTACCAATAATGTTCAATAGTTCATATGTCAATGATATAATTGCAGGATATTTTAAGTTGATTTAATAGTTTATTCTTCAATGAGTCAAAGTGAACACTAAATTGTTCGGGCAACTGTACAATTTAGATAAGAAAGCACCTAAGTTCCATTTAAAAACTAGTTATTAAGTGGCTGTTGAATGCGTAGATCAAGACAACATAGTGAACATAGGTTCTATTCATAAATTCAGTACATAAGGAAGATAATTTTTTTAAAATTATGAATAAATAAGATAAATTTTTAAAATTATGAATAAATACAAAGTGGTTTTAATTTTTTATTTTCTAATTCGCTCCGCACGGACTCCTCCAATTTATTTATGTTCTATGATTTACATTATTGCATATCTATTTATGTCATATTATTTTTTAAAATATATTTTTTAATTTTTTATAATTATGAAATGGATCTAACGGGTTCAATCCAACAGATTTGGATTCGAATTCTTAAAAATATTGATGAACGGGTCTCAAATTTTGATAAATCCATCCCAAATTCATCCCATTGCCATCTCTGTTTGTTATTTTACACACTCATCCCAAATAGGAAAATATTTTTTTTATTTTACATACATAATATTTTTGTCCCTGCAGATATTGAATTATCTTAAAAAATTTATAGGATTAGTATGTATTTCTTAAAAATCAAAATGCAATGGCAATTTCTTTTTCTTTATTTCTTACTTTTTGCGTCGTTAAATTATAGAAGATGGCAATATTATGATATGTTTGTTAATTGAGAGCAAGAAAATGTTCTTGGTATTGTTCTGGGCTTGACAGAGAGCTTAGTTGGGCAATCCTTATTAATCCTTGGGCTAACTAGTTGTGAACCCCATGATTAAAGCCCGTATTCCAAGTTGGGCTTAGTACTTTAACATCGAAAATTATAGCAAACTAAAATCAAAAGATAATAAAATCATATAAACACAGAATGCAATATTATACAAACTAATACTGAGACCGTATGCAAAAACATTTCTTGATTTTGAACATTTCAAACTGCAATCGTTCAAATTGATTAAAAACACTACAAAAATGATCATATCATGTGCATCATAAAGGGATTGATGTATGATTTCGATATAGAACTGAAATAGTCATTGATATTCTGATAAACGACATTTATCCTCCGTTCACAGTTCTAGAAATAGGGTTTTCTCACCCCATTACCAATTTATTTTTTCAGTTGCATAAGATGAAAACAAGAGTTACAAGTAACAAAAACTTTGAAATACCATAAAAAATTCTTCTTATGAACCCAAATCTCCTTAACTACCACATTATTATGGATCATTTATTTTTATTTTTTTCGGTTTTTGCCAACATTAAGAGCTGCTTAAGTAATATGAACTTTCTTTACCCTTTGGAGGTCAACTCCTGCAGTAGGATTTTCAGTCTTTCAAAAGTGTGACAGAATATGAGTCTCTGAGTATCTGCAATCACCTGACTAAGAAAGGCGATTGATGAAAATGGCATGGACCAACATTGGGAAAGCAAAAGACAGCCACATCATTGCAGAGAATCTGAAAACTCTTGCTGCCTGCGGTTTTCTGTAAAGAAACATGGCGCTGAAGGCACACGAAAAGGCAAACATGATGGACACCACAGATGCATGATAAGTAGATGGAAGCCCGCCAAGGATGGTTACCGGAGCCGTCCCCTGATTGCTGCCTCCGCCTGTCGGCCGCCCACGAAAGTTTAGAAAAGCTGCTGCAGTGGATGTTAGCAGAACAATGAATGGCGAAACCCTGTCTTTGAATATTGCTGTTGTGGTATAGTAAGGTGGAGGGTGTAGATTTCTGTGGAGAACAAGGCTGAATGAGACGCCCTTTGCCATCACAGCGTGAACTTCAATGAAAGTAACAAATCAGGAGATTGTGAAGATATTTGGCTGAATGAAGCATGCAATATTTTCTCTGTTTTTGGAATGGAAAATGTTTCTTCCTGGAAATGAATGGCTCCTAGCTAGTTCATGGTTTTACTTGGCGAAATTTCATCCTTACAAGAATAAATGCGTAAACCAAAGGGGTCAATGTCATTAAAAAAAAAAACAAAGATAGAAAATACTAGAAATATTGCGTGAAATTCAACAGATGCAACAATCAAAGTGCCGGGTCAAGAAAGTCACTGAAAAAAAATATATAACGCATGAATCAGGGTGCCGGGTGAAAAAATTCATTGTAAAAAAAATAAAATGTTCTAGAAATAATTGGAAAAATTCAATAAAAATCGTTAATTAATCGAAGGGAATCATGGAAAAAAAAATAAAAAATCTTGATGGCTAGCAGAATTGATTTAGTCCTTTTTCTGAACCAAAAGCAGAGAGTAAAAAGTAAAACCAAAGACCGAACTCCACCCTCACCCCACTGTGTTAGCTTGTGTGCATTCTCTCATGGAACTCTCAATGTCGACTGCAAATTCGCCTTCTGGTATAGAAGTTCATCTTCCTCACGCCGTTGTCGGTCAGGCTTCACGAGATCACAGCTCTTTGTCCCTTGGACATCCAGACACCTACTTTGCCCCACTCAAAGATAGTGGCTGGCCCATACTCAAACCCTGGTACCCATTCAGCAACCAAGAACATGTTTTTCGTCAGTTATGGGCGAAATCTTGGCTACAAAGTAATTGAAGTTGTGGATTTCTCCAGAGTTTGTGACAACTTGGAACCCGTGGAAGATAGTTATGACTGGCCAACATTCAATCATCAGGGAGATCGTTCACTGGAATATCATGTGGTGGACGACGTCTTCCACAAGATCCAATCCGGTCGAATCAAGGCACGTCTGGAAGCCGCTGGCCTCAAGCTTGATGATTCCAAGTTTCCGTATCATTCCTCTCGCTGGGAATATGATCATGGAAAAGTTGTCGTCTCTGATAAACTTGCCCACAACCGCCACGATTATCTCAGCGGTTTTAAAACCGGAGGTGTTTTTGGCCTTGATTTTGGGGAATTACTGAAATATAGTCATGAAATGGTTAATGTCGCAAAGATGAATTATGGTGAAGCCAGCAAAGGAGATCACGGTTCAAATGCAGATGAAATATGGATAGACATGGGGAAAGTAGACTATGTCTCTGATCATGCTCATCAAGTCATAGCTTTTCAGAAGTGGAAAGAATACATGGATCAACTCAAGAAATCAAAATTCAATGACAACCCAATTGCAATGTTTGGTGAGACAACTCTAGCTCTCAGTGGACAGGCTGTGGGTGCTGTCATGGCTAATGCAATCACCAGCTCCACTGATTTTTCCTTTTCGTGGGATGTATACGTGGTGGTGTGTGTTACTCTCACAGCCATGAGTTTCACCCTGGCAGGCATCAGTCTGCGTGGAAAGAAACGAGCTTTATCGATTCTCATGACCAAAATTGGCTCCACAGCAACAGCATTCGCTATTATTTTCTCCCTAGGGCTGCACCTCCCACCGGTGATGGCCTGGACTGTCGGGACGGTGGCCTTTTTTATCATGGCAGTCGCGGTGGCATTGGCCTGATATAGTTACCATCTTTATCACCGAGATTGAAACCATGCATGCAACCATTTTATTGTAAGAGTTCATGGAGTATGTTGTGGGTTATGCTTTACTTTTTCTTTGAAATAAAGAATGTGGCAATCTTTTGGTCTATCTAGAACATGATATTCATGTGATCTTATTTGACGTGGAAGTTTGATGGATATATAATTGGGTATCAAATGAGTTTGATCAAATTTGAAATTCGTCCCACTAGAACTATATTGGATTTAGGACTTGTTCCACCCCATCTTTAGGACTGTTCCGCCTTGCCCTGAACCCACATCGGGACCAACTTGGATCCGCAGACCCACCATTTTGGCTTGCCCCAAATGGACTGGGGAGTGTAAGAGGAGGCCATGTCCAGAGAGAGGAAAATATGTGGGCAAAATAAGGAAATCCTAAGTTAAATGTTTAAACTAATATTTTTTTTAAAAAACATATTATTACGGTGGGTGCAGGGGACAGTAAAACCTGTTACGGTCTAAATTTGCCCAAGTTTAAAAAATCAGAACCTATTACCCTTCCGAAAACCTGCCAATTCGAACCTGTCCCAAGCGTTTATCCGAACTCACATCGCCATCCTTGATAGACAATCAAATCGAACCTGTCCCAAGCGTTTATCCGAACTCACATCGCCATCCTTGATAGACAATCAAATATCATACGTAGCTGTTTTCATGGAAAATGAAGAAGATTTTAGATGCTGTCATATTGGGACAGTCATGGTTGAATGAGGTATGTGCTCAACTTCCTTAGGGAATTACTTGGTCTTCTAAGGTAGGTAAGTGCGCAACTTAACATTAATTACGATGGTGATTAATTGGTAACGCAGGGCTTTCTTTCATCCTCATGAAACAATGGAATATACATAGCCTGGTAAATTGCTAAGAACCTGAATATTGTTAGAATGTCCGAGGGGACAATCATAATCGTACTTATATGGGATCTTTGTGAAATTCATTATACACAAATGATTAAGATTATCCCCCCAACTTGTACTTCCTAAGAATTACTTTTAAAAACCTTAGCATATCTTACAGCTTCCAAGTTAAGACATGTGCATCTTGTAGATATAATATTGCTACATAAAATTTAAAAAAAAATAAAAATTACCCTTTGTAACTCTACATAACTACTAAAAATATAATTTATAAACACGATAAAGAATATATATGTGTGCATATATTTGATAAGAAAATATCGATTTGGAGTTGTGATGCTTCATTTAGATGTTGGATTAGTTAAATTACAATTTGAGTTTAAAAAAAAAAAAGAACTTGTATATATAGTTGTAACAAGTAGGAAAATATTTGTCAATTTAAATATATTTTTAAATTATTTGTTCTCATAGATATTTAATTCATTTGTATAGGATTATTATCTATTTGGTGAAATCCGATTGCAAGGAGTATTTTTTTTTTTCATTTTTTTTTCTTTATATCTCACTTTTTGCTTCACTAAATTCTAGAAGATGGCAATTTTATGCTACCCTTGTCAATTGAGAGCAAGAAAATCTTTTAAAAAGGAAGTTGAAATCAATCCTCCTGGCATTGTTTGGGTTTGACAGACAGTTTAGTTGGGCAATCCCTTATTAATATTTGGGCTAACTCGTGATAAAGCCCATGATATAAAGCTCATAACTAGTTTAAAAGCCCATGTTATAAAGCCCGTACGCCAAGTCGGGCTTCACACTATAATAATTCTCTAGTTATTTTCTTTATCTTTTTTTTTTTTTAATATTACTGAATTCTACATCGTATCAATATTTTATTAGTCCAACTTACAACAATATTAATGCGTAATTAATATTGTTGCAAGGTCCCGGCTGTTTCCTATAGATTAAACAATTTAAGTTGCATATTTTCAGATATGACTATAAGAATAAAATAGTCATATGAGAATTAATTGTCAACATATAGGCCAAATAGTCTTAACAATCAAATTTGGCCAAAAGATCAGCCAATTCTAGATTAAAAAATGTACAAAAGAAGCCATGTTCAAAGTTTACATGCCAATGATAGAATTGGAGGATAATTTAAGTTTATTTTTAATAGTTTATTCGTCGAAAAGTCAAGGTAAATATTTAAATGGTTGGGCAACTATACAATTTATATTAGAAAGCACCTAAGTTCTATTTTTAAAAAAAATAGAGTAATTAATTGGCAGGGGTAGGTGAGGACAATATATAGTTCCAATTAATGTCTTAGAATGTTTCTCACATTGCATTTGAGGATTTATTTTTACAGAAACCTCCAAATTACCCCACTTTGTGTTTGTAGCCCAAAATCTGAAGAAACCAGGAGGCGTGCCACATGCAATTTTTCAAAGCTGGATTAGTGTGAGACATGCTTGGGGTGTCATTTTAACTAATTAAAAGTTATTGAAATAAATAACCACAATACTACAATAGCTTGGTGGTACATGAAATAGTTCATTTGTTGTCAACTTCACATTCATACCAATATTTTTAAAATTGGATCGAACCAATTGGTTCGATTAAAAATTGAAAGTCGATTCGATCTGATTAAACTCATAAAACTATTTGACCGTTCAAAATCGGTTTCAATCTTTTTTTCAAAAAAAAAATTATTTTTTATTTTTAAAAAAATTTAAATTTGATATTTTTTTTATGTAGTTATTTATTTATTTTTATATTTAAAATATATTACATAATAATTAGTCTATTATATTAATATTTTACATAATAAAATAAAAAAATATAATTAATTTTCATTAAACCGACTGCCGATTGAACCACTAATTATTAACAAGATCGATTGAATCATCAATCCAATTATAAAAACACTGGTGCATACAGCCCGACGTAGTATATAGTGATGTGGTCACATAGAGTGCGTGTAAAAGTTATCTCATACCCAATATATAGAGTGGTGGATTATAAGTGAGACTTTCAACATGTCAATTTATGCTAATAATTACTTTTTCTTTGTCCGATTACTCCAAAAAATTTTAAAACTCTGTTATACCTACTTATATACTATTTTAAATATTTTTTCACAATCATTATGAAATATGACAGGGTCTTAGATTCAAATTAAACTTTTCAATTTTTTTAAGACTGAACCTCAATAAACTCCTTAGTTAATTCTTTAGTCCAAGTGTGGATGACAAGTCATTAATTGAATTGGGCAAGTCAATTAATGCAGGTTTTTATCACCCTATTTTTTAATAAATGTCGTTTAAAATACTTTATTTCCTCTAAGCTAATGTCATATTAGTAATTATTTGGAATAGATCACGCTCTATACTTAATTATCCCATGCATAATATTTTGCCCCTTGAACTCATAAATGCCCCTTTCCATGCTATATGATATCGTCTTCATTTTTTATTTTTTTTAGTAAATCAATTATATCATGTGTATCAACAACTACAGCAATTATCAATCAAACTATAATAACGAATAATAATTTATAATGAACTATAATTATTATAAAAATAGATAAAATACACGTTCTGATTAAATTCAAACCCAAAATCTCATAATCTTGGGGCTCAATTTATATATGTATAAATTAGACCTCATTGACTAAATACGTATATGTTTTTCGTGTCGGCTATTAACATTCGGTATCACTACTAAAAAAGCATCACTATTAATTGTTGGATTTTAAAAATCAATTCTCTTACCTTTTATTGGATTTGGACATGATCAATAAATATAAATATGGTAACTTTCAACCAAAAGACAATAAAAAATTGTCACAATTTTCTTCTAAGTTTTTCAAATTTGTTAAGCTACAAGGCATGGTGATAGAGGTTTCATGTAGGGATGGTAAACGCCTGGATTGGCAAGTATACAAAATACCATTAATTATCAAAGCTTATTTCTCTTACAAAAAGCAGCCTATTCCACACACGCCGTTGAAAAGTGGTTTTTCCTAACTCAAAGGCAATGGCTAATAAATAAACCTAGGTACTTAAACAACCAAGAAAGTGCTCTTAATAATATTTATATTATTAAAAAGAGTCCCAAAAAAAAAAAAAAAAAAAACTCTCTTTTGATTGGAATCAAAGACCAAAAAATGAAATAAAATAAAATGAACGAATTCAATTAAAATTAATGTTGATTGTCATAGTGGCAATTTCATGGAAGTCTACAAACACATTATTCAACTTTTGATTGCGGGTCAAAAAAAGTGAAATCTAATTCTTATCTGTTTAGACAAAATAAAAATAAAAAAATGAAGATAGGTACGTCCATCTAGCCAATTAAATCAACGCTCTTTTATTTAGGGAAATATTGGTCATTTAAAATCACGAGTTTTTATTTTTATTTTAAATAAAACAATCAAATACATTAATATATTTAAATTTCATTTAACATTAAATTAATAATCATACGAAGTAACAATCGTTAAAAATAAATATGTATATATTTTAATAAAATTTAAATTTAAAATTTAAAATCTTGAAGTCTCAATTCTTTCACGAGACTAAATTTCCTTACACACCACCTTTACCTTACTTGTAGAATTTGTTAACAAATAAAAAAATCTAATTTTCCAGGGGGCGGCGGGGGAGTGAGTGGTTGGACTACACATAATTGAAAATTATACTCCCAAGTGTGGTCAAAGTAAAAAATGAATTAAAAATTACTCTTGCTTATATTACTGAAAATTACTCGAAAATTACATTAATGAAGAAATTCATTGAAAAATCATCCAAATGCCGCCATTATGATCCATCATGCAATTAGTCAACTGCAGTGATTTCAACGGTCAAGATCATTTATGCCAATAATCCAATTTGTTGTTGTTGTTGTTGTTTGAATTTTTATTTTTCTTTTTTGGGGTAATTACATCCAATTTGGTGCTATTCAGTGCTACATCCATTCCAACAGCCAACAGCCAACAGCCAACAGCTTTCTTGATACTGTTAATTTACTAATTTAAGTATTTTTTTAAAATTATCACTATAAATAAGCTTAAGTAATTCATTTTAGAATTACTTAAAATAATATTAAGTACATAACAAATAACAAAATATAGGTATACATATTAAAAAATCAACAGTTATATAATACTTTTACTTTTGATAAAATGTGAAAAACCATTTGAGATCAATTTCTTTCGTTAGTCAATCTTAACTATTGGAGATGATCTTTTGCATTGTTTTATTTACCTGGTTTTTATTTTAAATAATTCCATTTGATAACAACATGCTATTGTTAATAAAATAATTACTATTCCAATTTCTGGGAACCATCCGTCAAAAAATGCAACCCGTTGATTCGGAAGTAAAGTTTCAAAATAATCAATTAAGATTCTCGTTAGTCAACTAAATCATTCATGAACAATTACTGTGAAAAATATAGAATAACACAACATTATTTTTTTTTCAATTTTCAAATTACCATTCAAGATTCTTATAAATTTTTTGAAAATTGCAAGTGAAACAAAAAAATTAATTATAGAGATTTTTAAAACACAACATGCAACAGTTCAAGAAAAAATGTCAGAATAGCTAGTGTATGTATATATATACGTCTTCTTCTAGCAGCAACTGTCATGCCTTAGCGCCTTCCTCTGCTTCATTTGACATCCATTACCAATGAATCCCTTCACCTTATACTCTCAAATTACTCTCCCTTTCCCTCTATCACCGCTCCAAGCCCACCAAAAGACCATAATTACAATCACTAAGCGCACCCATTTTTTGAAACCTGCTTTGCCATGTTTCACTCGCTTTAATCACCGCCAAAATCCCATTTCTAAGGTTCTAGTGCTCAAAGATTTGATTTTTATGGATTTTAGCATTATGGGTCGTCTTTCGTTTTGTTTCATTTCTTGTGTTTGTGATCTTGTAGGTTGTGAGAAGCTCAATGGGAAAAGACAGAGTCTTGGATGCTAAGGATGCTGCATTGCTGGTTAACACTTGCATCACGCGTAATTTGCCACCAGTGTTGAGTTTAGAGCAAGGATTGGATAGGATTAAGGAGGCTGTGGAGGAGCTGAAGGCCAATTCTCCTACTTGTTCAAGTGGGATGTACAGATTCCAGGTATTGAAGAAAGTTAAATTATTCACTTCTTGATTGGCTGTTAATTTATTTGTCTATTATGGTTTGACTGTTTCCGTTTTATCTGAAAAGAAATCTTATTGTGGTATCATAACTCATGAGCACTCTTGCACCTGTTCTTGATCACCTATTTCTTGTGTTTGTTCTTTTGGTCATCCTCTTTATTGAACTCATTGAGCACTTCTACTAAATAGGTATATGTTTGGCTCTGAGGTTTTCTATCACTATTTAGAAAATTGAGATCATTGGACTCTTATTTCCATGTCTAAGTTCGTCAGGGTTACCATCTATATGTGATGTTGTTGTTTATAGTGTGAAACCTTCCAAGCTTGTTTATAAGGTTGTAAAGTGGCTTCTTTTATAACATAATATTTTGCATTGAATGCTTGAAGAATCCTCATATTAGAATCATTTTGCATGTTTTTCAATTTATGTGAGATACATAGTTTTAAAGTAGCTTTCTGATGTAGTAGTATTTCTTAAGATAATGCGTGTGCATGCTCGATTTTGTGAGCTTTGCACTTTGCATTGTAAAATGCTGTTTAGAACTTCATAATCTTCTATAAAGATATGAGCCTTTTTGTGCTTTTATATTCTAGCTTGCAGTGCCTCCAAGTGCAAAAGCATTGAACTGGTTTTGCTCTCAACCGGAGCCATCAAAGGTGTTTCCTTCATTTTTCCTTTCCAATGAGGAGAATCCAACATATAAATCACTTTCTCTGGGAAGAACCAGGGGGGTTTTTGGTATTGGTTCAGCTGTCAACTTCAAGGGGTGTTCTCCTCATGCTTCAGAAAAAAGCAGTGCTATTCGAAGGTAAACTCGTTTCTTTTTACTTTGCTTCTTCCATCCCTAATTAGCTTTACCTGCATGCTACCTTACTGTTTCAACTGTTAAATTGTAAGGGCTAAATTTCTGATATTATGTTTGTACTCTTAATATTTCTATATGTTTCACTTCCACTTTTGAAAAAAGGATTGTCATTGGGCAATCAAATTGTACTGAGAATACATGCATCCAATTGTTTGAGGACTGCAGACAGCTGCAGGGAAGTTTAAATTAAACAATAATAAAAAAAAGAGATGAGTTTCTGGAGTCATATTTGGTTGAAGATATGGCTTGTTAGAAAACATCTTTAATTGTATGATGTCATTGCTTCTGCCTCTCAAAGTAGAGGGGACATTTCCTTGCAGAGTATTTCTATTCGACAGTTGTACACAACAAGGACTGACACTTTGTTTTTGGGTTTCCCCCTTTCCTCATCATTTAAATGTTAACAAGCATATGTGAGCCATGGGAAGCAAAGTCCCCACCGTGGATAAACTTCGGTCTATAGGATATAGTGGAGATCTGTGTCACTTTTGTTATTTAACTTCTAATGGAGTTGGATGGAAGGGGCCACCGTCTCTATCAAGATGCTTCAAGTGGAATCGGATAAGCATGTCACTGATCCTGTAGCTGTCTCATTGGCCCCTGTCTCGGAGAGAGTTGCACAAAAAAATGTGTATGATGAATATTTAGATGGTCATGTGTCAGTCGGATTCTTCAGGACTTAGGCGTCCAAAGATGGGGAAAAACAGAAACATTTGCATGCTTTTTGGAACATTTCTTGTGGTACTCTGAACTTCAGCCCTGTTGTACCCCGTGGTTGTAGTGACTTGCATCTTGTAACCTTATCTCTGCTTGCCTTTGAAGAGAGGGCTTGACTTTTCGACACCAGAACTAGGTCACAAGAACATCTAGCTCCATGATTTCCTTCAAACAAATAATAAGATGTCTCCTCTCCTATAGATTTTTGGTTTTATCAATTAGAAATTAACTACTCTGGTTATTGCCATGTGTCTGCTTAACATCTTTAGAGTTAAATTCCTATTGCATATGAGTCCACACATAGAATTCTGTCCCCTTGTGTAAGTGCATGGTCTGTGGTCTATTGCTCATAACCAATGGGTTTACCAGAAGTACTGGTATTAATCAGCCTTGACCGGACTTAATTCAGAATAAGTTTTCAAATAACTGTCTGTGGCACTAACTTAAGGATGGATCCTTTGTTTAATCCTTAAACTCATTCATTTTCAGCTTATAATATTTTGTTTAGAATTCAGTTTAGTGTTTTAATATAATACATGTTTAATCTAGCATGTTAATGTAATATTTGTGCAGATATTTTCCAGCTGAATCAACATCTTCAAAGGCTTATGGTTTCTTGGATATCGAGTTTGATACAAAGATGTCTACTATAAAGCATCAGAGTGGTTCATTTTACCTGTTCATTCCCCAGGTAAGAAATCATTCTTTTGCATGTTCACACCATCCTTGGCCATGCACTTGTACGTCCATATAATTCAAAAGTAGGATTTTAAGAGTCGTGGAATGCTTCTGCTCTGTACTTATTGCTCTTCTATAATTTCATTATCTTTTCAACAGATTGAGTTGGATGAATTTGAAGATATCTCTTTCTTAATTGCAACATTGGCATGGGATGACTCTTCAATGTGTACCTTTAGTGAAGCTGTTCAAACATTTGAGCTCACTTTTGACCAGGTAGTACAAGGTTGTTGCCTTCCGCTTCGCATGTTTGTTATTTACAATTTCTTTTAGAATCAAATATCAAAGGCTATATGAACCTTATGTACATCCTGTTTCCATGTTTCTTGATCTCTGACAAAAGAGGATAAAAAACCAAAGAGTTAGAAATTGCTAGATGTTCATTTTTGAATTTCATTTATACTTGTTCTACAGGAGTATAGGTGTTTTTTTGTTGATATATCAGTTGCTAGGTTATTTTCATTGATTTTAAAATTTGAACTTTGACTGGCCGAGGTAAAAGACCTATATTTCTTCTCACTTTCCCAATTCAAACTGGCATAGAATTTGTAATTTTCGGTCAGTTGTCTTTAAGCTTTGAAGTCCTAGAAGAGCTACAAATTATGCTAAGTTTTTTAGTTTTCTTGGTTTTCTAGCCTTTTCCACAGGACCAGATAGTGAAATTTATGCCACTTAGCATGTGTCATATATTGAAATGTCATCTTCTTGATTTTGCAAATAAGTTAATTTATTCTTTTTAAGTCTAAATATTTTAGCTGTTGACCAGAGTGTAATGTGCTGATCAACAATTTGATTCACATTTTCTCTGTTATCTCTGGTTACTGTATCAAAGATATCCGTATATTTTACTTAATGGCTCTGCAGTTATCCACATTGAGTACATGACTTGGACTTTGGTAAAAGCTTGTTACTTCAAAATGAAGCTGATTTAATGCTCTAATTTGTTTTTGTTGCCTGCTTGCTTGTATATATGTGGATATATATTTATATATTCTTGTTTCCATCTCATCCATTTTCTTGTTTCAGGCCAGACATTCCTGTGGAAATGGTAGCCAATTGATTCACTCTTCTCTTTTGAAGTTCAACAATGCAGAGGAACATAAGCAAATGGTAAAGGCAAAACTCAACTTCTTTTGGAAGTAAAATCATCTCAGGATCATTATTTACTATGCATTGCTTTCAGCATTTCTATCAGTTGCTTATCTTCTATTTCTCTGCCTGTTTTCGTGCAAAGCAATGAAATAAACAACCTTTTTTCCAGGGAAAGGGCTAACTTATCCACTTACTAAGACGTGATTATCTTTAAGTTACTATAGTCGGAATTCTTTTAATTCCACAAACTAAAGCCTTTTTCCCATATTGTATTATTCAACTATGGAAGAGGACTTAGTTTTCTTAGTGTTGACCACTTGCACCATTTTTCTTGAATATTATATCTGGGAATATATTTTGGTAGGTACGTGTAAATGCTCTCTTACTGGATGGGAAGCATCTTGAAGCCAGCACTTTGGAACTGGTATCTCTTTTAACCTGGTACTTATTATCCTAAGATGAATTAACTGTAATTTTGTCTTTCATTATGATAAACCAGTATGCTTATTGGGAAACAAACTAATAACTGACTGTTTTAATGCCTATATTTCTTACAGGGAGATGCTTTGTCTCGTTGCAGTCAGTTCGCTGCCAGGATTTCACCAACTTTATCAATTGCAAATAACATGGTAAGGAATTAGTTCATGATGGAATGACATTCTCGTTTACTTTGTTAAATAATCCAATATGAGTACTTATAACATTGACATGGATTATTGGTAGTTCCTGTATAAAAACTTGGCTTCTATCCTTTTTCTTTTATTGGTGAAAAACTTGGCTTCTATCCTATTATGCTAACTGATTTTTTTGCCTGTTCAATGTTACTAAATTAAAAAAGAGGCTCCTCTCTGTTTTCATTTCTGTTAAAAATATTTTTGCTGGCCGCTTACTTCCGGTATTGTTACTTGATGTATAATAGATTCTCCTTGAAAATTTTGCTTTATTTTGTGGAGTCATTTTTATCTCTTTTCCAGCACCAGAGAGATGAGACCACTCAAGTCAACAGTTTGTCTCAAGATTTTCCCAACATCAATGCTTTGTGGGCATCCCTTATAGTTGAAGAATGCACTCGACTTGGTTTGACTGTGAGACTGTCTATCAGAATCTGTTCTGGGCCTGTTGTTTTTCTATTTCTCTAATTTATTCTTTATCTAGTATTTTTGTGTAGCTCCTGGATCAAGGTCATCTCCCCTGACGATTGCTGCTGCTAGTCACCCCCTTACAACTTGTATTGCATGCATTGATGAACGATCTCTTGCATTTCATGCTCTTGGTTATGCCAAAGGTTCCCAAAAACCAGCAGTCATCATAACATCATCAGGGACAGCAGTCTCAAATCTTTTTCCTGCCGTGAGTTCCACAATTCCATGACTATAATTGTTTTGCATCTTTTTTGATAAACTTGTTTATCTTTGTCAGACTTTTAGACTATAGGTTTTTCAATTAATTAGTGCCCTAAAGCTAGTCGAGCATCCATTTCTTATGATAAACTCTTTCTGAACTGGCATCTGTCAGATCAGCAAGATCTTATGCTACTAATATATTCCATTTGCTTTACATTTGTAAATTAATTTAATTCAATATTACTCAGTCTACTCTTATAAGTAATTTCATTGCTCTTTCTCTTGTACTTGTTTTCTCCCTCACCTACAAGTTTTTGGATGGCTCCAGTTTGCTACTTTAGTTTTGCTCCGGCTCAGTTTCTCTAATAGCATCACTTTGTTCTGATATACAGGTTGTGGAGGCTAGCCAGAGTTTTGTACCACTGCTGTTGCTTACAGCAGACCGTCCTCCTGAGATGATAGATATTGGGGCCAACCAAGCAATAAATCAGGTATATAAGGCTGCCACTTCTGAATGTGATCTCATTATTTTCTAATTTTATGTAAAATACATATATACACTTTTTCCTTGTAATAACAAGCTGAAATAATAACCATCTCCCAATTTGTATTCAATTGCTTTTATTGGTTTCATACTAAAGACAAATGTCTAATAGTTGTGGAGCTATGTCTGATTTGAGTTTGAAGAATTTCCACCTTTATAGTCCACTGTCTTTGAGGTTGCCCGTATTTGACAAGTTGCTCAATTTCTTGATTATTGCATATTCTGCAAGACCAGAAAAAAGAAAAGTTCACTGTGCAACTCTGCAATTTACTAGTTTCCATCTTCAAGAGTTTGCTCTACTATGACAATATAATGACTATCAATATGTTTTCACTCTTACGAATCATTACAAATTTGTCTTTCAGGTCAATCATTTTGGAACATTTGTGAGGCACTTTTCCAGCCTTCCTCCTCCTACAGATGATGTATCTGCAAGAATGGTTCTTACCACAATCGACTCTGCAGTATTTAAAGCAACATCTTCACCACATGGTCCTATACATATCAACTGCCCTTTCCGAGAACCACTAGCAAACAGTCCAAGAAATTGGAATCGTGACTGTTTAAGTGGATTAGATGTTTGGATGTCAAATTCTGAACCATTTACTAGCTATATTCCATTACAACATTCCTTAACATATAATAACATGCGTGGGCATATGACTGAAGTTCTGAAACTGATTCAAGGGGCAAATCATGGGATTTTAGTGTTTGGTTCTATTCACAAAGAAGATGACATGTGGGCTGCTCTTCTGCTGGCTAAACACTTGTCATGGCCAGTTGTAGTTGATGTCCAATCAGGCTTACGATTGAGGAAGTACTTGTCATCCTTTCTTGACAGCAAGGACATACTATTCATTGATCAGCTCGATCAACTGTTACTGTCAGATTCTGTCAGAGCTTGGATGCAGGCTGATGTTATAATACAGGTACATTCAATTTCTTATTTAAATAGTTTTACAAAAGTAAAAGCTTCTGGATCTCAAAATATGAAGGTTCGATGAAATAGTGTGTAGGTCAATGTCAATGCTTTGTCTTGTCGTTTGTAGGGACACTGAGAGGCAATTAAAAAGAATTAATGAAATCATTTGTATTTGTTTTTCTGAAGAACCTATTGTACATTTGGGTTAGACAAATTTTACCCAAGCACCTTAAGATTTTTGTAAACTAACTCCTTTATCTTCTCTGTCTTATGATCCCTATTAATTTCAACCCGTAGAATCTTTTACCTTCTTGAGTAAATGACCTCGATACTTTGGATATCTAACATCTCAGGAAGGAAAATTTTGGTAATTTTCTGAATTATATCTTTCATGTTAAGTCCCTTATTGAACAAATAGATGGCAATTCTCTAGTTTGACCTGGCCGTAGTTAAGATGCAACAATTATGGCTAAAACTGTGGAATTGTTGTGTATATAATAAGTGTAAATTGCATAGCATCAAATTGTTTCCAGAACTATAAACAGAACTGCTTATATTATACTTTTAAACTGTGAGGGATCTCAGAGAGAACCTTTATGATGAAAATGTTAAGGAAACTTTTCCAAAGATAATTGCAGTGGTAATTTTTGAAGCTTGCGAAGATGAAAGGTGGTAATTTTTAGACAAGTTAAACTTTTGATTAAACTAGTAAATGCACACCTGACTTCCTTTAACATTCTTAAGGTGACTTGTGAAGATATGAAGTGGTTACGAGAATTCTGCATTCTGAAAATCATCTAAAGCCTTCTCATTCCTTTTGTTAATAAGGTTTTCTCTCTTTTGTATTAAGGTTTCCCAATGAAAATTAATCAATTTATTGCTCTGCTAATATATTAAAACCTGAATGTTACTTTTCAGTTGAGAGTTCTTTAAAGTGAAGCAGGCTTCAGAGTAGCTAATTAATAGTTACACTGATAAATTATTAATCCTTGCATCAAGTAAGACATCATTATCTTTTGAAAAGAAGGGTAAAAATTAACTATATATTTTCCATTGTTTGGTTCTAAAGGTGTCAAGTGTCCCCCCATCCCACCACCCAAACTCTCAATTCACAAATCACATGTTTTCGATGAATTGATCTAACACTATTTATTTAGATGAATGTTGGTGAAGTCCTTGTTTTCTGTCTTTGTTCAAATAACAGATTGGAAGTCGGATAACAGGGAGACGTATTTCTCAGATGATAGAGCATTGCTCTCCTTGCTCGTACATCATGGTTGACGATCATCCAGGTCGTCATGATCCTTCTCATATCATGACACACAGGATCCAAAGTACCATCACTAATTTTAGCGATTGCTTGATTAAATGTTGCACCCCGGATGTAAGCAAGAAATGGAAGGAATTTATACGAGGATTGGACATGATGGTATGCTTCCATAGTTAGGGCTTCTATTGTCTGCAGCTATTTAATCATCTTTTCGCTTCAATAACATACTGATCAGGCTTGCTGCATGGATTTTGTTTTAAATTCGATCATAGTCTTGGTCCGTTGATACTTATTGTTTCTATAGTAAGTAATAATTGTGTCAATAGTAAGTATTACCATGAGATGCTTCCAGACAACTTCTCTACGAGGAGTAACTTGATTATTTCAAACTAGTAGTTTGAAATCCCTCAGCAAACTCCTAAATGTGTTCAATACTAATACTTGCATATAACTTGTTGGTAGAAGAAAGAATTTGCAGAGTGTGTGTGCATATGTTGATTGTCTAAGTATAACTTTGACCCTGCGGGTGATGAAAAGCTAATTCTCACATGCATGTGATGTTAGGGTGTGCTCAGAATGAATAATCCTAGTAAAGAATATATTCTCTTATTCTTTAAAATACTCAAAGCAGTTTATGAAACCACATGGGACATGGTGAGTACAATATCAGGACCTGAAGTTGGTACACCTCTTTGAGCTTTTTATTCCAATTCCATCTCTAGTAATTTGGTGGACCAACTTTTTTGTGCTCTGTTGGGAGCTATAGTAGTCAAAGTTGCTCAAACTGGATTGCCTTTATAGATGTTTCAGACAACGGACAGCCATTTTCTAGTTTCTTTTCCCTAGTATATAGAATAGACTTTTTATTTTCTTTCTTTTTTTTCCCCCTTTCTTTTCCCCCCTTTTTGCAACACATTATATTGACATTCTCCTCTATCTTCTATAGGCTGCCTGGGAGACATCATTTCTTATTAGTTCTGAACAATCGTTGACTGAACCTTATGTTGCACGTAAAATCTTTGAGACCATTCGCTGTGGATCTGCTTTGTTTTTTGGGAACAGCATGCCAATACGTGATGCAGACATGTATGGGAGTAACTGGGTGCAATGTACCCATAGTGCTTCCCTGATGTTTAGCTCTGGTTTACCATGCCATTGGGTCCAGGTTAGCGGAAATAGAGGTGCTAGTGGTATTGATGGTTTGATTAGCACTGCTATCGGATTTGCAGTTGGCTGCAACAAACGAGTAAGTAATAAAATACTTACTTGTGAGAACTTCTTTTGAAGATTCAATTTCTTGCAACTGATAAATTGTATGCTATATATGTTTTGAGTTAAGATGTTGGCAGATGTTTATTTGCTTAATCTTTTTGGCTGTCTTAAAATGAAGTGGGGGATTCCACAAAATGCTGGATCTAACTCTTCCCATTTTTTGTTTTAACCATATCTGTGGGATTAACAGTGTGTCCTTGTATTGTACGTGATTATTACAACATACATAGACATAGAACACCTCAAAAGTTTGACTAGATAATTGTCTGTAGGATGACTTTCTGATTATAAATTTATAATTGTCTTATTAATTCACATTCACTACTGATATATTTTGTATTCAAGTGGTAAGACTGATAAATATAGTCATTCAATATGTTTCTTTTGAGGATGCTTTAAGTTCTATTTCTTTCCCTTGCTTCTAGGAAGGATATCATTTGATCGAGCTGTTTATTCTCTTGTTCATACATCAGCATGCACATGTCAGGGGCACAATTCTCACTATTGATTTCTTGGTGAAGTTACGGCACGAGTGGATATTGGCTCATTATAGTAATCATAAAATACCATCAAATATGCATTGCAAACCATATTAGTAATTTGACAATCAGGACAGTCTTCTACTCTATTTAACTATAATTCAAAAATCTTCTCTGGTTGGTCCATGTCAAAAATTTTAAATCTACTAATGTCTTAAAGACCAATTCTCTAAATACTCAATTTGTATGCAAAAAAAAAAATCTCTCTACATGGAGTATGTTACGGTATAGCATTTTTCTAGGAAAACAAAGAGAGTTTAAAACCAACTCTTGTTGAACAGTCCTTAAGTTCCGATTGTTGCAGAAACACAATAAACTACATGGTAAAATATTTTTCCATATTTCCAAGCACTTTCTGTTATACAATTCCTTAATCCTAAGATTATCAGTTTTTGTTCCATTATATGATTAAAGTACAAATAGAACACAATCAATGTCATTTTTCCAATCTGCCTTCCAAATGACTTTATTAGCTTCTCATATGAAGGAAATTTAATTGAGGATTATTTTCCAGAAGAAATGTGAGTATGCATTAAATTAAGAGATGGTTAATAATTTGAAGTTCACCCACATTTGTAGGTAAAATTCAAGAAAATACACACACCCAATACTTCAATATTTCTTCTATTTCAAACTTTGAGAAATTTGTTGGATCATTAATTAGAATATAATTCCTGAACATGTATCTTAATTATTGAAAGTGAAGATGGCTGTAAGAAGTTGAGGAACGAGTAGTGTTCCACAAAAGCGGACAAAGTTCTAATCCTAGATCTATCTTGTGGACTTTCACAGGATCCTCATCTTCCACCTTATTATATTTTGCTTCATTTTATAATTTCAAAGGCTTCAAACCTTTCTAATTACCTCTTTCCATCTAATTGTAAGTTGATCTCTTCCTCTGGCTTTAATGTTAATACTGGTCCCACCTCATAGTTGGTACCATTTTGACCCTTCTTTGACTGTATCAATTTATCTTAGCTTGATCTCCTGGATGCCTCTTTGTCAGTGTTACTTTAACCAAAACACATATATGCTTGGTACTATTACTTAGCATTTTCCTCCGCAGTTTGTGCTTGCCTGCTTGCTGCCATAGAACCAAAAAAAAGTCCCTAGTTTGTTTTCCCATCTTTCTTGTTTTTGTTAACTCCTGAGTAGCTTCTTTTTAGCAAGAGAAATGTTTGACTAGTAAGTAGTCATATGGATTATCTTGTATTTCTTTGTAATATCAGGTGCTTCTTACGATGGGAGATATTTCATTTCTGCACGATACCAATGGATTGGCACTACTGAGACAACGGTAGAGACTTTCGCGTCTGTCTTTTTCCTTTTATCTTCTTTCGTATTTAGAATTGTAATTTGTTTCTGATTACCATTCTTTTGTTTCACATCATCATGGTGGTCTTAAGCATGCCTGTCCAACTGCACATGGAGAAGCATGTTTTCCAGCACATATGCACAATGTCCATCTTAGTTCTAATTAGTTTAGTGTGCAAGCTGGTCTTCTATAATTGAGGTGTAAAAGACATTTTCTTTTGTTTTAATGTCTTCTAATAAGAAAAAATAACTCTTCTTTTTTGCCTTCAATGTGGTTAATTTTTATGATGTTGCCCTCCTTTCTGGTGTCCTGGGCTTCTGCTTCATTAGTCCTTGTAGGCGTGTTTTGTTTAGATTATTTGGGTTGTCCAGAGAATGTTTGAATAATAACTACAGGAATTGATTAAAAGATGCTTAGTTACTTGCTGTGTGTAAACCATCTTAGTAGATCTACTTAATCAGAAGAGGTTACACAGTAGTGAAATTGATTTTCATCCAGGCAAGTCCTTGACTATTACCTCTTTATGTTCATAGAATCATTCATTTTACGCATTTGACCTAGTTAGTATGTAGCACATTTGACACTATTGGAGGATTCCATGTTTTATCTTTCAACTACCGAGGTGAAATTGCCATCTCTCTTTGTTGACGTATCTTTTTGTTCACATTTAGTAATGTATACCTTTTCTTCTAAAGGACATACCGGAAACCGATGGTCATACTTGTGCTTAACAATCATGGTGGTGCGATCTTTAGTCAACTACCAGTTGCAAATACGACAGAAAGAAGTATATTGGATCAGTTTTTTTACACGTCTCACAATGTTTCAATCCGTGATCTCTGTCTGGCACATGGGTAAGAATATTAGTTTTTTCAATTCAATAGGAAATTCTCATGTGATAAATAGACATTTAAAAAATTTTGAACTTAGTAGAATAAGTTCTGCTGCTGGGCTCTGAGTTGGTAATCAACCATCTTGATTTATTAAAGATATTGTCTGTGCAGTGTGAAGCATGTACAAGTGCAAACAAAAAGGGAGTTGCAGGACGCATTGTTCACATCTCAGAGAGAAGATGCTGATTGCGTAGTGGAAGTTGAGAGCGGAATCGATACCAATATAGCATTTCACAGGTAGTCAGCTTTCCAAAAACCCACTTTCCAAATTTACATCATTACTTTTTCCCCTACGATGATACATTCTATGCTACTTCTCAGTAATTTGAGGAATTTTACTCGCCAAGCCTCAGATCAAGCTTTAAACATCCTCTCGAAGCTTTCAGTTGCAGATTCCACCTCGCAAGGCCCCATGGATTACAAAATCATTAAAATGGAATACTCTCTGTACCGGTGAGCCTTGTGTAACAGACAAGTAGAAAGATAACATACAACAATGCGAAATTTTTCATTTCATTTTTTGTATTGTTCCAACTTATGGCAGGGTTCAGCTAAATGCTCCACCTACTTCTGCTTCTGTGAATTCCAACAACACCACATCCTATAGAGAAGGTTTTGTTATAAGTTTGTCTCTTGAAGATGGAAGTATTGGACTAGGCGAGGTTAGCTTAAGCCTGATTATTACTCGTCTCTTTTCCGAGCAGCTTCATTGACATGATATGTATCTGCATTTACATTATGTTACCCCTTCAGATTGTTAACTTCTTGCAGTATGTTAGTTCATTTTCTTTCAAAAGATTGTGCATGATATTGACGTGTTTTTGTGTTGAACAGGTTGCACCTCTTGAAATCCACAAAGAAAACCTGCTTGATGTGGAAGAGCAACTTCGATTTCTTATTCATGTCATAGAAGGAAATACAATTAATAACATCCTACCTCTATTGAAGTGTTCAGTTTCTTCTTGGATATGGAACAGTTTAGGAATTCCGGTAGGTCTTTTCCAACCTTTATTTGCATATTTAATTAGTGCCCCAAATGATGAAATGTTTAGGGACGTGGCTATCTCGATTGTTTTTTGTTATATCATCTTGACCTTGTTATCTCAGGGTGATTTAACGTTTCCAATGTTCTATAGCCAGGTTCAATCTTTCCCAGTGTCAGATGCGGATTAGAGATGGCTGTCCTCAATGCAATTGCAAGTAGACAAGGTAGCAGTTTATTGGATATACTTCATCCAGCAAGAGAAGAATGGTCCAAGAGGTCATCCGCCATTCAAATTTGTGCTCTTATTGACTCCTATGGGAGTCCCATGGACACAGCTTTCATAGCATCCAATCTTGTTGCTGAAGGGTTTACTGCCATAAAAATAAAAGTAACACTCTCCCCAAATTATGCATTTTGAATTGTTCTGTTTCCAATATGTTGCAGGCGCACACAATCATTCTTATCAGAATTTTCTATTGTTGGTCTGGTGGAAACATTAACTTTCATATTGTTGTGTTCTAGGTAGCACGTCGGGCAGATCCTGATGAAGATATCGCTACAATACAAGAGGTGAGAAGGAAAGTGGGTCAAAATATTGTACTCCGTGCAGATGCAAATAGGAAATGGACTTATGATGAAGCTGTTAAATTTGCTTGCTCCGTCAAAGATTGCGGCCTGCAATATATCGAGGTATGATACGAAGAATCTATGTTCTCATGAACTATCATTGCTTTCAACCAAGGTCCCCCATACACCAGATTTTGGCATTTCCATCAGCCTTTGTCTAGATTTGGCCTTGTTTGCAGGAGCCAATAGATACTTCTCATTGAGTTTGGCAATCATATGATGTTAGGAACTCTTGCTTTTTTCAATTAGTTGTCTTTGGTAACAATTTGTCTTTTCCATTTTATGGGGTTTCAGGAGCCTGTTAATAACGGGGACGATATAGTGAAATTCTGTGAAGAAACTGGCTTACCAGTGGCATTGGATGAAACCATCAACTGTATCAGGGAGAATCCTCTTCAGGTCCTTCAGAAATACAGCCACTCAGGAGTAGCTGCTGTTGTAAGTAGGAGCACTTTGTTATTAATACTTACAATTCAGTTTCAATCTGTTGAACATGTGAGAACCTTCTCATATAATATGTTGTCCTTATCAATGAAAACTATTCCCCAACTGTCACAATTTTCTGAAGTGTGTAGTCCCATTTTACGGCATGCAAGACTGTAATTTGGATTCATCAATATGGAAGAACTGTATCAGGAAGAGTTCCTTGTTGCTCAATTTAGTTCACTGTTTAATCCATTTCCTCTCAGCAACCTACATTTGTTCCGTGCTATTGATGAGAATACACTGAGCACTTGCATACCCACTGTTCCAATTCATAATTGTAGATAAATTGTGTAATAGTATTTCAATTCTACCTTCACAACGTTTCCTATCATTTTATTATGATGCATCAAGAAAATGTTTGCAACATAAAGTGGGATTTAATTTTTTAATAATGATGATCTCAGGTTATCAAACCAAGTGTCATTGGAGGTTTTGAAAATGCAGCATTGGTTGCAAGATGGGCTCAGCAGCATGAAAAGATGACTGTCGTTAGTGCTGCATTTGAAAGTGCACTTGGTTTGTCTGCCTATGTTCAATTTGCTCGTTACCTGGACATGCGAAATGCTGAGATGCAAAGGTTGATGAACAAGGAACCAGCATCACTCATAGCACATGGTTTCGGAACTTACAAGTGGTTTAAGGAAGAAGTAACAGCTGAGACTCTAAATATCCATTACGATCCACGCCATGGCTCTGTAGAGGCAGATGCTGTTGATGCTGGTCAATTCCTCCAGAAATGTCGAATAAATCCTGACGTGGTCGTTAGAACCTTTATTCAGGAACAAGTGAGGGAATACCAATTAGCAGTTGATACAGAGGGTGTCTCCTTTTCTATAAATGTGCTTGAGACTGGGGAAAGCATTGATGTAAGTAATATCTTAAACCATATTCAGTTACTACTGATATTTATTTCAGTAGAGATTATCCATCCATCTGATCTACTACCTGCCAGACGAAGAACAAGATGCTCATGTATGTTAAAAACACAGCGATCTTGGTGGCCTGTTGTCAGCTCAGTTTCAATCAATAATTTTATGGTTTGTAGCTAGTGTTGCTAAGTTGAGTGTATAGGATATTATATCTTCTCTGATCGCAGTATTTGGTCTTATGTTAGAAACTACTTAACAGTGTGTGGCTTTCATTTGCAAAATAAATTTTATAATGCTTCCTGCATTTAGTCCATGAATAACGACAACGAAAGATATCAAAAGCATGTGATTATGAGTCTTACAGAATAGATCCTGATTATAAATGACATCTGAAATTTACAATTGGAAGTGATAAATTTGTTTTGCATAATTTCATAAAACTTGAAGTTTGAAGTACTGATTAACGTAATACTTATTTTGGTACCAGTACTTTGACTTTGATCAGACTAAGCCAGCAACTAAGGTCCTTTTTGTTTCTTTTTCTCATCTTCCTATCAATGCAGGGTACTGTAGTTGTGTTTCTTCATGGATTTCTTGGAACTGGTGGAGATTGGATCCCCATCATGAAGGCTATCTCAAGCTCCACCAGATGCATTGCAGTTGACCTTCCTGGTCATGGTGGATCAAAGTTGCAATATCAGGGTAGCAACGGTTCAGAGCGACCAGATTTATCAATTGATGTGGTGGTTGATATCTTATGCAAGGTGTTGAATAATCTTACTCCTCGAAAGGTTATACTTGTCGGGTACTCAATGGGAGCCAGGATCTCTTTATACACAGCCCTAAAATGCAGCGATAAGGTATACAAATATATGCACAAAATCTTATTCTGACGCATCTGATTTTTCAATTGCTCACAAGTGTCTAACAATGTGCTATCAAAGGTTGAAAGAGCTGTGATAATTTCTGGAAGCCCGGGTTTGATAGATAATGATGCGAGGGCAATCCGAAAGGCTAAAGATGACTTCAGAGCTAGCACTCTCATCTCAAACGGCTTAGAATTTTTTACAGAGGCCTGGTATGCTGAAGAACTTTGGGCTAGGTAATCAATCGTTATAATTTTCTTTGTGTATTTGTGTTGTGCAGATTACTTTGATGAATTTCATAGCCAAATAAATGAACAGCTTCTTACAAGTTTTTCATCATGCAGCTTAAGAAGCCATCCACACTTCAAGCAGATAGTGACCAATCGTTTGCAGCATGACGACTTGCAAACTCTTAGCAAAGTTCTATCTGACTTAAGTATCGGAAGGCAGCCGTAAGTTTCCAAAATTTTGGGTCCTTTTGAAAAAGTATAAATTTCAAGGCAGTGTCAGTTGAGCATACCTTTTCAAAATGCTTTCATGGGCTTGAGTTTTGGCCTTATGATGTTGGTATAGGTATCTTTTTTCCTTAGCTTTAAGTGGTCAGTAGGGGATTGAAGTTCACTTATATGTCGTTTGCAGCAGGATCTACGCAATAAATGATGATATATTTATCATGTCTATTACACAGTTAAAAAAGATAAAAAGGGCTTATTTCACATCGGACCTGAGCTGACTAATGAGATTTTTTACTGGCATTAATAAGAAATCCTTAATTCACATGTTGATCTTGTTTTGATTTTTCGTTCTCTTCCTGCTGTTTACTGCCATCATCTTATTATGTTCACAGGCAGTAGTATATTTGTTCTTAGAAGGCAGAAGGGATAATGTTGCTCATTTTTCTGTCCGTATGTGTGTTCCATGTGCATAGCAAACATTATGACAACATTGTCCTCTGACCAGCTCTGAACCTTCTTGAAATCCTTTAAGTCCAATTGGTGAACTTTTCGCTAATCATTTCACAATTTCCAAAATCCATCCATGCTCATGACTATCAGCTCACGATAGTTGCGTTTCTAATTTTCTTGGAGTATAATGACAACAATTCATCTTTTTTTTTATTGTTCTTAGCAAAAATGACCACCTTTGCATGTTCTATATCTTGTTGATCTTACATGCTTAAGCTCTGACTCATGCTTAAACATTACAAAATATATCATCAATATGTCTACTAGTTATCTAAAAACTTAACATCTCCAGTTCTTAGGCAGACGTGTGTTTGAAAGCTCTCACTGAATTTCCTTATCTCAATTCTTACATACACTAAGAGTTGATCTTTCTGTCCATTTCTTTCTCATAATAGATCATTGTGGGAAGATCTGAAGGACTGCAAAGTGCCACTCCAGCTTATAGTGGGAGAAAAGGATGACAAGTTCAAGGCAATTGCTCATGATGTGCACACAAAAATCAGCCATGAAAACGAAAGTACTGATTCACCGCCAGTTGTTGAAATTCCAGGTTCCGGACATGCTGTCCATCTTGAGAATCCCCTTGCTGTTATCAATGCTATAAGTCAGTTTATAAAGAGAGGAAAGACTACTTAATTTCTTTTACATGAATACATTTAGATCGTTTCATTATCTTCAACCATAGACGAGTTAATTCCAATTGCAGAAATAATCTTGATCGTTCCTTCCCTGAAACGAGCAAGCGATCTCATTTGTAATAGAGATTGTTCTGTCGTATGAGCTTCAAGTTTAAATGTGCTCATTTTTCTTGGCAGGACTTATTTATTATTCAATCTGTGTTTCAAATTTCCCTTTTCTGTTGGACATCTTTGTCTGTTGAAGTTTATAAATGAAGACAGAGTTGATTATAAAGGAAGATATTGATTCTGTTTCCTACAATGCAAATTACTCATCATGTGTTCTTGCTTAATGCATTTCTTCTTCCTGTCTAAATGCATTAAGGTCACAATTGGATCATGGGATTCAATTGTGGGATCATTCAGTCTTTACCTTTGCATTTTTGTTTACGTTTTCGAATTTTTATTTTATAGGGCTGTCACATAGGTTTTTTAAGCCGAGTTTAATTTGGTTCAAATTTAAATACAATAGGGGTTTGATGATCATACACCCATGCTTATGTTAAAAAAAAATAATATACATATTATATTACATATATATATATATATATATATATTTTTTTTTTGGCCCGGTTCAAATTCAACTCACAGAACTTTGACCTTATTTCGAGTTAAACCATAAAAAGACTATAATAATACTTATCACCAGATATGTGGCCGTCACAAAACTAGAAAGGAAATAACCAGGATGCTGTGGCTAGACTTAGGAATGTGTATTTCACAAAAACAACTTCACTTTTTTCAAGTTTTGTCAATAATTCCATTCACACGCAACGCAAATTTGGCATTAGGTGGACTGCAACAGTGGAGAATAAAGAAAACAATCCAAGTACTATTATTAATGATATCCTACTTATGTATGAATATGTCAGCACATGGGAATAATAATATTACTGTCAAAATCTTATGTGACAATGATATCATGTATTAAATGACTATTTTTTTTGTACAGATTTAATTATGTTTTTTACAAACTTAATAATAAAACCAATTGTATCTCGATTATCATCATTGACTATTATCGATAACTTATGTATATCTCTTGTTATTATTAAACTTATAAATATTTTAAACATGACAAAATAAAAATTCTTATTACGTCGACTTATAATTAATGACAACTTTCATATTCACTAATTTTTTTTTCTTATAATTCTTATGAGTTTATATTGATGAAAATTATGGCTTCGACAATAATTAATACATGCTGGGACGGAGCTAGGAACTATTTGGGCAAAATATAATAAATTTTTATATAAAAAATTATTAAATTTTAAAATTTTACCCTTCAAAAAAAATTAAATATATCTCTAAAAAATTCAATCTCATCCCATTTGTGGATTTTTTGGTTCCCTGAAAATATGTACTAGAATCTTAAGTTGTATTGCATATGTTTTAGCACTCCATTAGGTGGGCATCTCTTTACCTATTGGCTAAAGGATGCGAAAACTGCCCATATGGGCATGATACAATAGTATAGAGGATCGTGAGTTCGAATTCTCGTGAGACTTTAGGATGTAAGATTTATTATGGAAAGTAAAGCTTTCTTTAATTATTCTGGAAGACAAAGTTTTCATGTGGTGGTTGAATTTTGAATGTTCACAATGTGAATTCATCCTAGGACAAAATTAATTCTGCGAAACTGGAACATTTAAATTAATATAGTCAGCGAAACTTGGAAATGTCCCTCCAATTCATTTCCCCAGTGCCATCTTTACCTATTGACTAAAGGTGTCAAGAGTATGTCGCTGTCCAATTAATTTTAAAGGTATTTTAACATTTCGTCTAAGTCGCTGTCCAATTCATTTTCCCAGTGGTTTCGTGGCATGTTGCTATTGCTATATATACGCTCTCTCTAAAATGCTTGCCACTTACCATAACTTCAGTTCGAAATTACCGACTTAATGGCTGACGAGAATGGTGGCACAGGTGATCGTGTGCTTTCTAGTTCTTCTATCCTGGAAAACCTCACTTTGCCGGTGCCTCCACCAATCTTCCCTCCTCGGCCAACCTCGTCGTCACCCAATGACAACCAAATCCTGGAACTTCAAGTTCAGGATACCCCACCGGTAATTTCAATTTCCACTCCAACACCCAATTTACATCCCATTATAGAAACCATGCGAGAGCAACAACTGGGAAAGCTAGTAATCAATCTTGCAGTCCCCGTTGCCATAGCCCTGTTGCTCTCCGGCAATGGAAACTCCCAGAAATTACTGGTGGCTCATTTCATCCTAGTTGGCCTCATGACTGGTTGCATGGCTATCTGGAATGGGATTCTATTTAGAAAAACATTTCCTCGCCTTGCAAATATTGTTGAACAATTTGGCATTAGCCTTGTCTTGCTTTCCCTTTATGGGCTTGTCGCCTCCTTTCTCCCCAAAGGCTTTTCCTGGCTTTGTTGGCTTTGTGGTGGTTTGTCTCTGCTACCTTTCATTATCTCGCTCTTATCATACGTGAAATAGCCATTAATTCAAGCATCTGGACAAGCTGAAGAAGATGGTTAGTGCCAACTGAAACTGAACGAGGTTTTTACATTCACATGTACGTACTGTTTCATATTTACCTATTATATATTGCTGTGAAAACTTATGACGAAGATTTGGGGCACCTTCCAGATCGAATAATGGATTTTGGTTGTTCAAAATCCCATGATCATAGTATTTCAGGTTTTTATGTTACTTAACATGACTAGTTTCAAAATCAGAATAAATAATTAATGTATGATGCCGCCGGCGTTGGTCCTCACAATAAAAGCTATGGCTCGTGGTAAATGGTAATGGCAGATTCTCTCCTTTCAACCACAACATGGCGGCGAGGGAGGAGTCAAAAATGGATATTGAAAGTTTGAGAGATATTTTTGATTATTTAGGAGAAGAAATTTTTAAAATTTAATAATTTTATGTATAAAATCAATATTAATTTTAAAAAATATTCAAGTTGAGGGGCGGGCGCTGCTGCCCGCCCCTATCTCCGCCACTGGCGGCCGGGCAATCATTATCACTTGTATATGCCTCTTTCGCATCATCACCACCGTGATTGTCTGTATTTTCGTTCTTCTTCTTGTTGGAGTAAACGGAGCCGATGCGGTGGAAACCGGCCGGGAGTGTAGTGTTTCACCGTCTTTCTCTTAGTTTTCTGTCCTTCTATTGATTGGTTAAGGCCATTCTTCTTTTTTTCCTTCTTCTTTCTTCTTTCTTCTTTCTTCTTCTCTTTTTTTCCTTTTATAAAACTATTATTTTCAATTAGAAAGAATTACTCAGACATGCATTATCAGTATCACTGCCCCTTCCCAATTTCTTGGATCGACTCTAAATAAACCAGGAAAACAGTTTATTAATGTGCTTTCAAGTTTCAGTCGACATTTTCTTACTTTGACAGTAATTATACGACAAACCAAATTCGGAAGATAACAGCAACGCCTGCTCACACCCTAACCCTTCTTAGCAGAGACCTTTTATTGTCTTATGGGGTTCTTTCTATTATTAGTATTATTTTAAAAAAAAATATTAGTTGGAAAATCTTATTGAATATGAAATTTAAAAACATAAAGTATTCGAAAAGTTATGATAGGAAAAAGATAGAGTAATGTGGTCTGTACTTTTAGAAAAAGAAATATGGTCATTAAATTATTTTGTATAGTTTCTATCTCAAGGTAAATTAATAATTTTTTTTTATTTTATAATTGTAAAAAGTTGTCCGTGGTAATAAGCCAAATTGACTAAATATATAAATAAAATATGGTAAGACTACACACGTCTAAAAAAAAAAATAACTCTTGATGTTGCACATAAAACAACATATAAAAACTATACTATGTAAAATTTATACGCCAATTGCTTGATAGCTACATCAATGTTATATTCAAAGATACTGTATACTTAAAAGAAAAGAAAAGAAAAAAGAAAAAATGTGAGAAAATGTACAAAGTCTAAGCAAATAGAGGAAGAGAGAACTTAAAGTTCAAAATCCAAATCCACCTTTTGGATATCTAGTTTTATATAACTTTAATCAGAAAATTCAGTAAAATTTTGAAAAGTATCCCATGCACGTTTGCCGTGTGGGACACAATGACTTAATGTTCTTTGAATTTTCACATACCTCAGGTATCCCAAACTTAGAAGACATACGTTGCTTTCATGTCCAATAATGTATGAAGCATTTTTTATTTTTTTTTTGGTGACATCTTATGTTTTATTCTAGCGAAAAAAAATATATACAAATTAGATTCAAACTCAGAATGTTCCATAAATATTTTTCATTCAATGCTTGAATAATATGTTCGATACACTTCTTTTGCACTCACTCTCATCCAATATTAACAAATGATACTCTCGTTATTCACAATTTAATGACCATGTTTCTTTCTTTAAATATTTAAACATGATGCCTTATTTCATAAATAGAATTTTTATTTATTTCAAAGAGATTCAAATTTTTATTAATATACAAATATTTATGTGTACACGTATTGATAAAAACTCGAAAGCTAACGTTTTGCATAGTTCTGTCCACACAAATTCAAGTAAAAAAGAGTATAGTTACAATGCATTTAAATTTTAGTGGGAATAGGATAAAATGAATAAAATATCTAAAATAAAAAAGTACAAAATTATATCATTTCTAGTTTTAAAAAAAATATTTTCCTTAATATTTTTCTCATTAGAATCTAAAATTTAAGCATAACATAAATATAAAAGTTTTTGTTGCACAAGGAGAAACAACCTAGTACAAAATCTCTTTTGTTTTTGGGCGGGCGGTCTGCATGTGAACAAACGTCACCATACTGGTTTTTGGCAGCAAAGTCAAGAATCCAACACTCCCGACCACTTCATTTTCCAAACTTGTCAATCAACAGTCAAAAGTCTGATTATTTTATTCTATAATTCAATCCAATTTTTTTTTCATATTCCCAATTAATTAAGCTATGAATTACCATCAAATTATTTTACAATGTTTCCCAAAATGAAGTAACGAAGAAAACCAAAATGTGGTGAAAATACTTGCTTTGAGAAAAATGGTCAGATGTAGGTAGCTCACATCCAACCAATGTCAATCCTCAAAGTCACAAAAGTATGTTTAAATTTCAAATATCACAAAATGTACACACCATAAATACATATTTTTTATTAGTAACATTATGTTTTTTATATTTATAAAACTATAATAATAATAAATTACTTTAAATACCAAAAAAAAAATCTAATGCGTACAACTAATCTGACCTACCAAAATTTCAATTTATGGACAAGTATTAATTTTTAACGAATCTAATCCAACAAAATACATTCAGTGAAATATATTGAGTGTAACATCCACTATTTATTTATGCACAAAAACACAAATATATGAATCAAAAATACAAATATATGGATGTGTGTAAATGGTGGGTGAATTTCTACACTTCACCTAATATAGCATTCACCTAATATAGCATGCATTTAATCATTACTTTACGTTTTTTTGTAATTTTAAACATATAAATGAGAACTCCAAATGAAGAATATAGCTAACATTTGTCAGAAGTTTGTCCACACTTTTTCAAGTAAGAAAGACATGCTAGTACAGGCAAATTTGGAACTATCTTTCCAAATAAAAAAATAAAAGGAAGAATCTTGTCATGTTCTTGGTTAAAATTAATAATTTTGTGCCTCATGGCAATATTGGAAACCAAAAATATGAGGCATGATGTCAAACTAAGCTAATTTAGCCATTTCAAGAAAGCTATTCCTAGGTATCATTTTGTACAATGAACAGAAGTTTGAGGGGCTCCTTTTCTTGGGTCACTACCATAATTTACATGCACACCACCGCTAATGCCATTGTACAAACCTGCTGTAGGAGGAAAGCCGGCACGGCTTGCAGACTCCACTCTTTGATCCGGAGCCGGTACACATGAAACTGAAAGGAATGCTTTCTCTTCAGGGGCAAATCTTGTCTGAGGCTTACTGCCTGGAAACATGCTGCACGAGATAGTTCTCCGGGACGTACAGTCTGCTGGATACAAAGACTGGAAGATCGAAGAGAATGGAACGTCTGCATGATCCACTGTGCTGAACGAGTCTCTGGTGCTCTCGGTGGTAAAAGATGAATCGTCTGAGCTTGTAAAGAGGGACCAATCGCTGGATGTAGCATCTGAGAACTCCGCATAATTTTTCCAAGTTGAAGGTCTACTTCTATTTTCTCTTATAAGGATTCCTCTGGAAATGTTGGTATAGTCTACATTTGTCTCTAACCTATGATCCGAAGAAGGCTCTCTCCCGACGAAGTTGTAATTAGGTTTGCTTTGTTCTGGTCTTGAAGACCTTTGGATTTTTGATGGGCAGTGCTTAGGGAGGCCAGGAGTTTGATGCCAGGTGGCTTTCCGATTACAACCTCTAGCAGGGCGTGGATATGACCTGGAGAAAACATATATAATAGTCAAACCCCCATGGAAGGTACACCGAAATTTGTTGGAAAGATATGTCAAGATTTTTAACAGTGAAGGTTTTGGCAAGTATAGGCAACAGGTTGCATGTCCAAATTGAATGTGACTCCTAACTCTGAAGAGGAAACAGGACGTGTCTGTGGCAGTACAAGACCAATGAAGGTAGAAGCCTAAATTTGTTTCACTGCACTAACAATGTCATTGTTTTCCTACAAGACTGCAGTAACATTTTCCATAGGTATTTGTAATAATGGCACTGAAAGCAATTTAATTGACAATCGTTCTGCAAAAAATGTGCAACAGTAATTTTGCACTGGTATTGGAAAATGTTAGACCGGAACTTAATCATAAACCTAGAGGAAGAATCGTCCTAGGATCACAAGGATTTGGACTGGTAAAGTTCAATAATGGTATAGGCTGAGTAGAACCGAATAGAAACAATAGAACCCTTGTAACTGACCCCCATTAAGGATAAGGCATAGCTCACGTGGGATAAATTTGCTTTCCACTAGTGTTTAGATGGAGAATATGCATTTAATTGTTTTAGGAAATGCTCGGTAAATCAAAGCAATCAAAAGGAGACATCAAACATGCGGTTCAATTGTAAAATACAGAAAAAGCAGCAAAGAAAAAAAAAAAGTGATCATCAGTATCATGATCTCAAACATCCTCACCTCCCCAATCCTACCCAGATTCTGAAGCTTACCTCATGTAGAACAGAATATATGCTCCTTCTGACATCACCTGGCTCAATTCCACTGGCTGGACCTGCCAAGAAAGCCGCAAATGACTCTTGAGAGATCTTGATCATATCAGAAAGTAAAATCAAATAAACAGATATGAACCACGATATATCAGTAGAGTGAAATACAGCCAAGTAAACAGATTCCAGTATTCAGTTTAGGAAGCGGAGAATACTTTAAGAAGACGAAAAATGCAACTATATTACATGGTTTATTCATTCGTACACTACATTGACTCTATAGGCAGACTTTACCTCAGTATCATCAACCCTGAACCAGTTCCCTTGCAGATCTTTCACATATGAGATGTAATGACCGGAAAAAGATGCATTCGATGTATCCAAGTGCACAACAACAGCATAAAGCATGTAAAGCGGAGGTATGTCATCAGTCCCAGTCATAAATGGAATCATATCCAGCATTTCCGGAAAAGTGATGCATTTATTAATCTTGCCATAATTTCCCTCCTGATAATAAAAAAACCTAAGTTAACACCAACATAAAATCCAGAAGTTAAAGAACAAAACTTGAAGGCAACAGAGATGAAATATCACAGGATTGGCAATCATGTTACAAAACAGAAAAAAAGAAAATATATATCCAGGACTTGCATAAATCCTACTTCATTTAGAGAATCTCAGAATGTGAACTATGAAGGATTAGGCCTTCTCATGATATTGGAAACTAATCGACGACGAGGAACATTGAGACTTATTAGGAGTAAATCACCTCAGAAAACTTAAAAGGATGCCTTAAACAATAAGAAATATCAGAATGGGTAGTCACCTAAATAGCTTCAATAGTGAACATCCACATCAAGACTTTGAAACATGTCACAGTATTCCACTTGCATGCATGCATGCGAGTACGCACATTCACAACAATGTTTCAAGGGACCAAAAAAGGCGACAAAGCAATACCTGAAATCTCTTCAACACGATAGTCAGGATATTTGGAGCCTCTTGTATGTTCAATTGCTTCCTTGCTCGAACATATGCAGCACACCTTTTATTCAACTTATATTAAGAACCATAACTATGATTGAGTAAACGGGAATTTACATTTTAAAAGAAAGTGATGCAGGGTTAACACACCTTGCACATCTATACATGTTCTCCCCATCAAGATCTTCTGAACTAGTGAACTGCGTTAGTGCATCCTCCAATGACTCAACCCAACCAAATATCTCCAGGGTAAGATCCATTATATTCTCATACCGCTCTGACTCATGGTGACATCTCAAACATTTGACCTGTTTTATGAAATGTTTATCCAGTTAAGTTTCACTATAGTCAGAACACAACAGAATGCAAAAAGGGCATCTCAAAGATGAAAATTCTGGAAGTATCTAAGGCAGATCAAACACCTTTGATCTAAGGCATCCCCCAAATGTATGTTGTATAAAAGTCGTATCCTGCAACCTGGGATCAACAACATTTTCACCACCGAAACCTTCCAAGCATATTGATTGCATTGAGGCCACAAGAAGCCTGAGTATGCATGGCGTTGCATTAAGTTAACTGTGATAGTTATACCCAGAAAGAAATGCAGAAGTTCTGAAATACATTGAAATTTGGTAGTCGACTATCAAATAAGATTTACTTTTATTGGGGAGTTGTTAAGTGAAAAATATAAATCAGTACTGATAGTACTATAGCAGATGCATGATGATACACTCAAAGAATTGAAAACAAAAAGGGCAACAGGGGAAAGGGGGTGAGAAGAGATAATGAGATTTTTTGGTGAGAAGAGATAATGAGAATTTTTTTGTTATTTACTAAAAGACCTTAAAAACTCATGAGCATCTTCCTGACTTCCATCACCAATCTGGGAATTGAGACTTCTAATATACATAAGAATATTCACAGGTGACAGAGGACTCCCACTTTCTCTCAGCATCATTACGAGCTGCTCAAGTTCACACATGAGGCACCAATCTTTGGCACATCCTGGCATGTACATAGGACATCAATGATTTTGTTGTAAATACTACAAATGAGTGTCTTGTTTAGCAACTTAACGAAAGAAAATTTAGGAACAAGCAAGTACCAGCTCTAGAATGTGATTGACGAAGAAGATAAATGATCAGAGGCTTTGTGCACGTCAGACACTGCAATACAGCATTGGCGTAGCAACTGCAGAAGAATACAGAAAGATCATCTTAACACCAAAAATAATACTCCAAATCAGTTTGCAAAACTATTTTTTACCCTTTGTGATTTTCAGCTATTTAAAATGTAAGATCAAAACATCTGGAAAGGGAAAAGAACAAAATATAATTTACCTATTCCCACAATTTACAAGTCCTCTAGGTGTCACGTTGAAAACTTCAAACTGAAAGCACTTCACAAATTCTTCATAGGGAAAAATCATCTGGCAAAATACAGAAGTTCAATATGATGAGTTTCATGGTCAAGGTCCAAATATGTTTCAGATTTCATCAATCAGGCAGCAAGGATGAAAGTGCAGCTTGGATAAAATAGAATGAATCATTTCCCAATCTAAATGAAAAGTTCCATTAATCTTTTAACATGTTACTGATCTACCTCACAGTGCATCTGCAATTCTGGCACAGATTGTTTCTGGAAACTCACCTTCACTTTTCTTCGCCTATTGGCACTATCTTCCAATTGTTGCTGATGTTCAATTTTTGCTGACTTCTTCATACCCATCATCCTCATGGTTCCCAGGTTTGCAACCCTGTTACTTTCTTGTAAAGGGATGTTGTCCTTTATTCTAGAAACTCCTGCATCAAAATAGCTAGGTAAGGGAAGAGCAAATGGTGTCTGCTACAAGGAGCAACTGTACAT
The DNA here is from genome assembly GCA_019321725.1 of Paulownia fortunei. NCBI lineage: Eukaryota > Viridiplantae > Streptophyta > Magnoliopsida > Lamiales > Paulowniaceae > Paulownia > Paulownia fortunei. Next base: position 2,032,105 of record CM033121.1, read on the forward strand.
GAACCTACTTGACTCATTTGCAGTTTGAACTTTTATATTTGTATCTGAAGACAGTGGTTCTTTAGATGCTTTCACCCTTGATTTTGGAGATTTATGCAGTTCAATTCCATTAGATTGTGAAATAATTCTTGATTTGTTACTCCTTTTCATTGAAGTCCTTTCAGAAGAGCAATTCAAGCCTTTTGTTTCATCACTGCAGGGGATTCTTTTCTGAGACAAGTATTCTCCTTTTATCAAGTCCATTCGAGTGTCATACGCATTTGTGCCACTGATTGCCGTAGTTGGTGAGTTTAAAATCCCATAATTACGTCCACTATCAAATGCATTTACACTTTCTCTTTCAGTCATGCCACTCTCATGCAAGGTACCTCTTAGATCACCATCTCCATTCATAAAATCACCTTCCCTCAGCTGCAACAAACAATTACTATAATTTTGAGAAAATAAACTTCTATATATACTTTGTGCTAATATCCATCTATATATGGAAAAATATATAGAAAGATATGTACGCATTTCTCACATAAGCATCTTCTGATGACTGAGAACCAATCCCAGAGACTTCCTCACAGGACTTCAATATAGCACCATCTGCCGTTCTTGACGAGTCTCTGTTGCCTTTAAGCAACGTGCCCATCTCTGCAGATTTTCGATTAATGACAGATTTTCCAGATGTACTCAGTGTCATGCCTGAAGTAGTTGCAGAGGTCATTGTGGTTAAAGGAGGAGAAATGACATCCTCTGAAGAAGCATTATCAACACTTGGCTGCCACACATTGTATTTGAACGAACATTGTTCCATACTCTCAGAATATGAGACCCTTCCACAAGATCCTTCACTAGAGATAGGCTTAAGAGATGACCTGTGGCAGTCTTTTCCCAATTGCTGGCACTCAAGCTTGTGAACTTGCCTCCAATGAACAATCTGACACCTTCCAGAACTGCATAGATGTTTTAAGTTAATAATGACATTGTAATGATCTAGCTAACAGTTGATGTAAGATTCGAACATCTCAAAAAAGATTTCCTTGTCCCATCTACTTCTGTCTCAAGTTATGTTAAATTTATTTCTGAAGAAAAAATAAAAACTATTGACAAACAGGTAGATAAATGGAGAACAAGTGGTAGAAGTAATCTATGCCAAAAACAGTGGCTTCTAGACTTAAATAGCTGAGAAAAAAGGCTTCCACACAACTGTCCATAACTTCAAGAAATTAGTTGAAAACAAGAACCTGCAATGAAGTTATGAACAAAAACTTAAGAATTAACTCAACTTCTGGTAAAGTTAAGAAAATACTTGATTCATACTCATTTAGGTTAGCACATCAATGAATGTCGTGATAGTTCAGGTAATAGGAGCAGGCACTCAAATCGGCCCAAAATGATTTTTAAGGCATTTACTCAATCTTATACACCAACCACTAATCAATGAGGAAGGAGACATAGTGAAGTCCTCACAGAGATGTTTAAAATTAAAACAAGTTGCCCTAGTTTTATTGGAACAATTGTGGGAAGTACAATTTTAGAGCAGACACTAAATTATCTCCAGAGTTCAAAACTTCACCCAGGAATTACAAAGAGATTTCCAGAAATGGTAAGCATGAGCCCATTTCTTTGTATGAAGTTTGAGATTATACAAGAAGTCCCATGGTTCAAGTATTATATCTGTGCAGACCATGATATAGCAAGGATCACTACATCTCGGAAGTAAAAATTAATTTAACTGCTCTTATCAGCGTTATTCTAAAATATGAATTCCAAAAATATTCCCCAGAATATTCAAAAACTGATTTACAAATGCCTTTAAGTACTTAGGAAGTAACCTCAATATTCCAGTGGTATACTGAAAGATTTCCATAGAAGATCCAGAGTAAGCCTCACGTCAATTTTACTAATTTAAGTAAAAACCCTAGTTAATCATCTGTATACAAAATGATATTAATTATGTCAAAAAGATAAAAGCAATAGTTATTATGGAGGTAGTGAAGCAACTCGTCCAACAGCATACTGCCAACACAAACTTCTTAGAAGTTTATTCGCATGTTTTTTTTTTTTTTCTCAAGATGTTGAAACCAAACAATTAGATGAATCCAGAGTTTTGGAACATCATTTATAATTATAAATGGAAGTTAATATAAAAAGAGAAATGACAACATCTAGATCAAATTTCACCCAGCCAAAAACCTTATGAAAGGACCATGGCATGCAAAACTTGATGTGACCAAATTTAGTGAAGCTTCGTCCAAGGCTTCAACCCCAATCTAGATTTGTCATTATGAAAGGAACCATAAATGTTGCAGTGAAATGTAGATGAGGTGAAGATGTTCTGCAATAGCATTTTCATAATGAAAATATCTTCAAAATAGGACAGGCTTTCTTCTGAGTCCAGGACCCAACTTTTTATGTAAGAATGCAGCTTTTCAGGACAATCTCATATGTGCAAACTTTTGCTTAACTTTTTGACAAGTGAAGGTATATAAGTCAAGAAATTGGCATACCAATACCAAACAGACTTGCATTGTGAGCAACGAGTCGTCGCTGGGCCAAAGCATCTTGCACACTGATGAATCCCACTGTTTGGCAAATGCACCACAGGCATAACACCGCCAACAGCCATATCATCGACTCGCAGAGCTTCCTCAGCTGCTCCGTTAGCAATCAAACTTATCCCCTCTTTCCTTTTTGCAGTCTCACTCCATTTTCCTAGTAAGAAGTAACTAACCAGGGGAAGCACAACAAAGACAAGAAACAAAGCCGGTATATCGGTTTCCCTTGGCTCAAGCATGTCCCAACAAGCATACTCATGTCCAGTATGGTTGCAAAAAAAAAAAAACTCTTTCAAACGAAAAACTTCCTTTTGCTACACGAAACCAGTCTATTCAAAAATCAGGTTCATCATATGCTGCACTTCAGTGCTGGTGCTCCTCACTTCAGAAAACAAAATAGTGGTTTTGAATGAGAAATTTGACTTGCATTTATTCGTACTATAATTCATTTAAAACAAGAAATCGTAATATATGTCGTGCAAACCACATATGGATCACAGAACAACCAAAGTATCTTGGTTTGCAGTTTCTATAAACCAAAAGCAACAAAGACTTTGTATATCCACGTGAGAAATCTTTAAAAAACTATACTTTTCTTGAAAATATAAGGAGTTCTTGATAGCATTAGCAAAGATTCAATGATCTGATTTATGAATAATAGTCAATATAGAGATATAAAGAGTTCTTGATAGCAGTAGTAACGCTTAAATGCATTAAGCTGAAAACTCTAAATATGATTTCCTTTGATAACTTTCCTATAGTTGATTATTTTGACAGTTGAACATAATGACCATTTAGAACATGAACATAAAGTTACATCTTTATTTTCAATGCATAGCAGGCCAATCAACAGGAAGAAAATTGTGCTCTTTACAATATATCAATTACTGAAACAATAAAAATAAAAAAATATGTAGAAAAGAATATATACAACATAGAACTTAACAGCAAGGTTCTAGATATTCACATTTCTAGAGGAGAACTTATTCCAAATAATTTTCATGCACAGACAAATAGGGGAAGACACAAACTAACACCCAGTCAGACACATGCAAACCTAGCAAATGATGATGTATCATGAACTTTTGCAAGATATGGTGGCTGTTCATATATTTGTGCTGCGTGGGTTGTTTGCCATCATGATATCAAGAAGATGACTAACTTGATTCAGGAAAACATAGTTAACTCCAAAAAAGTACCATAAATATACCAAGAAATAGAAACTTCAGAACTTAATTTCACTATCATGTTTTGAGAAAATCGAGATGGGACCATCATTCATGAACCTCTAAGGGATCTTGAAGTCAACTAGAAACACAAAGCATTGAAACCATTTCTTGTAAGAAATATTGTCATACACACTAAGATTCACGAGACTTGCCAAGTCTTCTAAGAACATTGAGCATTATCACACAAACATAATTAAGGCCACGCACTGATGCCTTCAAAACATGCATCACCACGTGAATGCTTTCCAGGTGCAAATGTGAATAAAGTAACTTTTATATTCTGGATTACAGAAACATCGAACGACTTACTTTTTCCAGTTTGAGTACAAGTAAATGGCTAACTGCTGACAATTATTAATCTTCTAGTATTGGCTTATAAAGTTTTTCATCCCCAGATTCATGAGTTTCCTCTTTGCATGCCTTCTCGAATATTTTATTACGACATAGTTTGTTACCAAAAAATGTTTCTGCAAAATCATCGAAATTATTTCAAGAATGACAACTATGGAAACGTCAAATAACATAAAAGGCCATTGAATGGGCTTCACCAATCTAGCCAATGGCTTCCAAAATAGGCAAAAACAGAGGATATATATCCAAATGGCTACAACAAATGAAATCTTTTTGTGGCTTGTTCCTGCAGGGTCAACAAGCAAAGAAAACTAATCCAATAAACTGAGCAAGAAATGCTAGTAAAAAAGGCATATGACAAGATGTTATTTTGCAAATCTTGAGGCTTCCCTTTTTGCAAGTTGACCATCCGACGCATCTCACTCCACCTGTCAATATGTACTTTAACTAGATCCACATTTCATTTACTTCGCTAACGACAAGAAATATATCCTTAAGTTCTATCACCTGTCGTTTCATAGCCTCATTGCCCATAAATTCCGTGATTTAATGTCAATGTTTCAGACAAACAAGGTTGTGATGAAACAGGTTAATCAAATCTATACGACCAAAAAATTCTTCCATCAGCTAAAGTTGGAAAACAAAAAAGAAACAGTTATGATAGGCCGTATGTCTCTAAAATGAGATCACCGTGGTTACAGGGAAAAAAAAAGGAAAGAAAGAAAGAAAATCACATAACAAAGCAATGATTCCAGTGTAAACAACCTTACAAGTGGGACAAAAATACCACACAGAAACTCATCAAATTGAGAATGGCATCCCAGATTCTTTCAATTAATCTTAACAAAATTCAGAATTAAAAGAACCCTCAAAAGTTCAAATTTCTTTCTAGGGAAAGTTCCTATAAACAATTAACCCACCTTAATTGTTTTTTTCCTCCATAAAGAATCAATGTTTCCCAACATCATATCATAAAAGATTTAATCTTTTCAAGAAAATAAACAAAAACCCACATCATAAAGATATTCAATTCAAAGATTTAGTGATAACACACACAAGCACTCGCAGATACGTACACAACATGCGTACAGATACACATTCAATAACATAATCACTTATAAATATCAACATAAAAATAAAAATATAATCCAGAAAAAAAAGACAGAACTAATAAGTTTGCTTAAATTGTACCTTTATTTCGGTTCTCAAATTGAAAGAGAAAACGCAGCTAAATTTAAGCTTCCATTGCAGAAAACACACAACAGTTTCACACTTAAAGCTCCTCCTCAGTTCAACTTTTAAGGCAGGGGAATACTTCCATGTAAACCGCTCAGAGGTAAACCCGTCTCATGGTCGAAAATAGCACGTGGAGAGTTTTTATTGGTTTGAAAGTTGTGGGGCCTGTTCGGAACTCATGATATTATCTAATCAAATAGTATAAGATAAATTTCCTTTTTTTTTGGTTCTTTATTAAGGGATTAGGGATGTAGCCACATTCATATTGCATCTCTAATTTAATGGCTAATAGGGTATTTGTCTGAATTTATAATTTTTTTATAAAATTTTATAGTATTTTAATAAATAAATTATTAATACAGTAAAATGTTAGAATCTTATATAATTTTAAAAAATATATGAAAATTTTAATTATTTTTATAATTTTTAATAGACTTATTAATTTAATTATTTAAATTATAAAATTATTATTTTTAATATCTTAAAAGTTGAATAATATATCCAACCATTTTAAGAATTTATTATCAAAATAAAATTTAATATTCTGTAAGTTTCAGTAACATCTTAAAAATATAAAAAATTATAATAAGATCAGCTAAACACCCTTTTAATACTTGAGAAGGCAGCATTCAAATATTTAAAAATGAGAGAATCATGTGGGATATATAGAATAATAATGTTCAAATAGAACATAGGTCAAACATTGTCTTATTAGGGGATCGAGAACATCATGCCCAGGTGTGGGTCCGAACCCAAGGGATGTTTTCTATATACTGCTGACCCATTTCATTTTTCAATTATTAGACATTATTTTCAAATAAAAGATTAAAAAAAATTAAAAAAATTACGTATATTAGTTAATTGCATTTAAAATAAGTGCTTAAGAATTGATAATATAACATTCTTATTATTTTTAGACATCTTAAAAAAGAATTAGAAGTAATAAAATTTAATATAAAAAATAATAATATTTTTTGTTTTTGATATGATTATATATTCTTTTGTCACGTTTAGGGTTATCATTGGATGATGACATGAATGATATGATAAAATAATCCATTGATTGGATTGGAAAGAGGTTTGATAAGTCATAAATACTATTGATGAATGAATGATTATGATGGGTTTGACAGCTGACATGCAACAGGGGATCATGTGAGCTGCATAATGACCAAAATATGCACATGGGAATATTTCAGGGTACAACATACATGTGCATGTCCCAACTCCTGTGTGTGTGTGTGTGTGTGTGTTTTGCCTTTATTTTATTCTAATCTTGGTTTATTCTTGTCATATTATTTTGCTCTTAATCCTTTATTTTAATTTGTGTAGGGTTCTTAATTTGGTCTAGGGTTCTTAATTTGGTCTAATCTTGGTTTTGAAAACTAAAACATACATATGCATGTCCTAACTCCTATGTATGTGTGTGTGTTTTGCCTTTATTTTGTTCTAATCTTGGTTTATTCTTATGCTCTTAATCCTTAATTTTAATTTGTTTTGGGATTCTTAATTTGGTCTAATCTTACTTTTGAAAACTCAAACATACATCATTACTTTTTCGATTCATGTTACGCAGATGTTAGGGTATTTTTTGGTGAAAAATCGTGTAACAAATAATTTGAATGTTTTTATTATTTTTATTTTTTTGTTGATAAATAATATAATATTAAGATGTAGTTATTGTAAATCAAACTAATATAGTCATCGTGTCTTTTCATTTGGTTATTAATATCTCCGAAAGGCCATGTACCAATTTTATTTATTGGTATTGAATATTTCATCTACTTTGGTGGAAGCCTTCTGTAAATTATTGAGTGTTTAACATTTGTTTTCTTTTTTTTTTTAATCATAGTGTCAACCATATCTTAAATTATTACACATTAATGCAACCATAAGAATGTTTAGTTGAGATACTCGTGGTGCCCGTGACCAAATCTTTCCTTTTTTGGTGCAAATTTGATGGGACCATATTGACCTTATAGAAAACTGATATTCCAAATTCGTGCCAACACAATGACTATTTGTACTTAAGGAACCTACTACTGCCTCATCACCATATTTTACGTTTGAGAATCTTAGAATTATTTGAGTACTAGAATATGTTCGCAAGGCCTAATAATTGCAACTTTCAGAAAGAACGCCTGAAATAAAAAAAAAAAAAAAAAAACTGAGACCCACGATTTATTGAAGTATTTCAATTTAGTAGTCCATATTTGTTGAAATTTGATTATCGCACTTAAAAACTTAAATTTTTTTAGAGAAATTTTATGTTAAATTTAGTTCATTAATTGTATTTTTTTTATTTCTCTCATGTGAATAATAAGTTCTTATATATATAATTGATGTCAACAGGAATGCCCTTGCGATGCTCAAATCGGCAAGATGAAAAATAAATGCGAAAAGAATAAATACATATTTTATAATAAATTGAGAGGAGGTATATATAATATGATGTAGATACCATCATATTGTATGCATTTAGATAATTATATTTTTTAAGATTTTTGCAAACTATGGATTTGAATTATCTCTTATTAGACCTTGTTGGACTAGATTGATTTTATTGGGCTTTGACAGACTGATAGCCTTTATTGCGCTTTTAATTAATTATAACTACAAATCATGCACAAATTTTTTCAAGATTTCACCTTTCTGAACCTGAAATTGGGGCTATTGCTTTGGAGTCTATTTGACTTCTTCAATTCTTTCTTTTTATTTCTTATATACACTTGCCAATTTTGTTTAAAACAATAGGTAAATTTTAATCTTAAGCATACACGGTGTCCAAGAATAGTGGCCCTCATTGCAAAACAAATTATTAGTGTTTTTTGTCCATATAGTCTTCTTTTTTTAAGTGAAAAAATAAGTGGATCTTTAAAATAAAATAATAGTCTAGTTTAAGTGGACTTTAAATATATATAATTATATATTAATATTTATAACTTGTACTTGAGATAAATTGAAATGAGTTTATATTTTTGCTCTATTATTTTTAGAGTTGAGAATATTTATTTTCAAATTTTCGAAATTATTCCATAAGTTGTGTCTCTTCCACATCTTTTTATTTTGTAAAAATACAAGTTATCTTCTTAATATTTGTACTTACTTCTAACCCTTTATTTCAAAAGATTTATAGCTTTTGTTATATCTTAAAAACAAATTGTCTCAATTATATTTTAATCCCCACAATAAAGACAATATTTAATTTAGAAAAGTTGTTTACGCCTCAAATTCTTTATAAATTTATTTTACTCTAACACAAATCAAGGTAAGTTTTACAACTAAAAAATTTGGTCCATTCCAAATCTTCACTACAACCCATTAAGCAATATAATGGGCTATAAACCACTACAACAACCGTTCCATGTCATTTAATTCCGAGCTTAATAAATATTAAACGAAATAAGACACACAAATCTTTCCAATTTCATTATTATTATTATTATTATCATAAAACTAAGTATACTTGGTTATATAACAAGTACATGCAAAAATATCCACTAAGGAGCTACAACATCTAGTTCAAATCATATATAGGCCAACACTTTTCTTTCCTGCGATGTTTAACAGGCACAAATGCAAACACCAGTCAAACAATTGTAGCTGGGGCACTTATTAGGACAACGATTTTTACAATCCTGCTTGGTTCGACAGTTCTTTCCCTTTTTCTCTGCATTTTCATCGTCAACAACAACAGCAGAATCAACATGGAATTCTTGCACGTCACCACAAGTGCAAATGCCCCCCAAACAGATTGGGGAACCTATTATGCATGGGATTCTACAATCTTTAGTGGTCTCACATCTTTGTGGTGTCGGTTTCTTAGGGATTCTTGCTGACACTGTAAACAAAAAAAAAATGTTTAGTAGATATTCAATATGATTCATACGTATTAATTTGTCGAAACTTATTTTAAATATCTTATATACATGTTATATTTTATAAAGTATTTTTAGAATTTATAAAATATTACAAATAATTTTAAAAAAGTAAACGATTAAAATATTTGGATAAAATAAAATCGTTGCATTTGTCATATATTAGTACTGATAATTGTGGTTAAATTATAAGGACTTGTTGATATCTTTAGAAACAAACTGTAGTACCTTATAAGATTTCAAAATCTCATCATCTTCTCAAAATTTTATTTACTTAACATTTAGGACATAATATAAACTCTTGAAAAATTTATAAAATGTTTTGAATAGTTTACAAATGCAATATCTTATATTTAGCTCCAAGAATTGTTAATTAGATAAAAATAATAATCACAAGACAATTTCGAGAGAGAGAGCAGGGGGTGGGGGGGGGGGGGGTGGACTAACCAAGGGCAATAAGCAAAAAAGCGACCAAGAAAATCAGCTTTTGAGAAGCCATATTCTTGAATTAATAGTTAGGTATAATAACAGAAATTGGATTAATTTTTTGCACGAGTATTGAGTCATTGGAAACCATGCATAAATATATATAGATGACAAAATGTAATCCAACTATAGGTAATTTTCAAATGTGATATTCCGAAGATTTCAGTCGTTTACTAGCATTAATGTACATACCTAACCAATAACTTTTCATTAGTCAAGATCGCCTTAATTTATTTAAGTAAAATAAATTTAATCCTCATAATCTTTTTACAAATATATATAAATAACGAAACCCGGATTTTGGATTTTAGTGGAGAAAAAAAAAAGCTTCCTTTGTTTCGTTTTATAAGAAAGAAGATATATTAAATTCATAAAAATCTCTATTTGTTGAAAATTCCTATGGATCCGATTTCAAAATTTTCTGTGTTTTTTTGGAAATATAATCCCCTCAATGATTTCAAAGAGCCAAAGATTTTATCTCTTTACCTTTTTAATTTGCTATTTTCCCATAACCTATTCAATTCAATAAACGGGTATTCACTCAATTGAACCCGGCAGCGGAAAAATTGATTATTAAGCCCTAGTAAGCAGAAGACTTATACCAGAGAGGATTAGATTTTCTCTTTCAAATTATCTATCTTTGGCTATTTTTCTCTTTCAAATTTGCTATTTTTAATTCTCAATGATTGCCTAATGAGGTGGATTTTATAAAATTATCTATCTTGAGGAGTTAATCTAGCTATTATTTACATAATAAATTGAAATCTGAAGGCTAATTTGAAATGGTATTGTATAATTTAAATTAATTCTCACCCACCAATAATCTAACCAATTTATGTATTTTATTAAATATTTAGTAACCTATTGATTTAATTTACATCCAAAATATTTTGATTTTTTGATCTATTAAATAAGGTTTTTAAGTGTATTTCGCCCCTATATTAAATAATAGAAATACGGAGACCATTATAAATAAAATAAAAAACATAAATAGTTTTTTTTTAAATATAAAAGGGTTAATTTGTTAAAACTACAAACACGGTATACTAATTATATATTATTTTATTTCAAATAGAAGACTACAGATATGGGTCTTCTTCTTTTTTTGGTTTTTTTTTTTTGGGCCTGTTTTGATCAGTAAATGTTATCCAAATATAGTTATTTGCAATTAGTTGAAAACTAATTGAATAATCGGTTGAGATTGTTAGGGGAAATCGTAGAATTAATATTTTAAACACAATATGATTTACCACAAACATGTCAGCAATGAGTAGATTATATATCATACTCCTTTTTTTTATCTACAATACCATTTGATGCAGAGGGTGTTTGATTAATTTTATATAAAAAATATTATAAACTCTTATATCTTATAAAATATTTTTGAAACTTATGAAAACTTATTTCAAAAAATAATTTCTTGACATGTTTAGAAAACCAGAGTATTGCTTATGTGAGCACTAACGAGAGAGAACCAAAACTGATGTTTAATAACAATGCACTTATGAAATTTATGCTGCAATCGGTGCATGCATGAATTCTAAAATTATTAATATTTATATAATGAATAATATATATTATTAATTTTTGTATTACTAACATTATATATGTTGTATCATTTTTTAGTATAAATATTAAAAAATATATAAATGTCTATAGATATATGTAAATATAAATACATATATATATACACATTTATAAATATATAGTTATATACATGTAAATGTATGTAATTATATTTATATATAAATTTGTATATGAATATATATATATCTATCTATCTTAAGTATATAGTTATATTAATATAGTTTATATATAAATGCATAAATATATAGATATATATAAGTGTACTTAGTTTATACTTTGTTTGAAATCCTGTTTAGATATGTTAATTATTGCACCTAAATATTATATCTATTATTACAGATATATACATATATATATAATATAATATATATATATATACGTATATATATAATTTAGTTTAGTTTATTTGATCAAATTTCATCAAGTAAAATACTATTTTAGAGTTTTAAAGTTGCTTTATATGTAAGGGGCATTTTTATTGATCCAAAAGTTGTAGGAGGTATTTTTGTAAGAATTATATATCAATCTTTCAATATGTGAAAGCTTACTTGTATATCTTTTTTTATTTCTCTCATGTGAATAATAAATTATTATATATATATATATATATATATATAGTTGATGTGGAATTTGTTGAATTACTAAGTGTTAATTCCTCAGGTGTAATCAGTAAGAGAACTTAAAAAAATAAATGCCTAAAGAATCAATTTCGTGCCTTATAATGAATAGAGAGTATTCATAATATTGAAGAAGATAGTGATCTGTGTGATGAAAATATATGTTCGTTGATAGTTATTTTCTTTGAGATTTTTGTGAACTATAAATTTGGATTGTCTCTTATTAAACTTTGTTGGATTAGATTGGTTTTATTGGGCCTTGATGGACCGTATAGCCTTTATTGGGCTTTTATTTAATTATGAAATATCAATGGTACACAAGAAATCATGTACAATTTTTTTCAAGATTTCACCTTTCTGAACCTGAAATTGGGGCTATTGCTTTGTAGTCTTTTTGACTTCTTCAATTCTTTCTTTTTATTTCTTATATACACTTGCCAATTTTGTTTAAAACAGTAAGATTTAATCTCAAGCCTGCATGGTGTCCAAGAATAGTGGCCTCATTGCAAAACAAATCACTTAAGTTTTACAACTAAAAAATTTGGTGCATTCCAAATCTTTGCTACAACCCATTAAGCAATATAATGATGGGTTATAAACTACTACAATGATCGTTTCATGTCATTTAATTCCGAGCTTTAAAAATAAATAAATAAATAATTAAATAAATATTAAACGAAATAAGACACACAAATCTTTCCAAATTTTTTTATTATTATTATCGTAAAACTAAGTATACTTGGTTATATAACAAGTACATGCAAAAATACCCACTAAGGAACAGTTCAAATCATATATAGGCTAACACTTTTCTTTCCTGTGATGTTTAACAGGCACAAATGCAAACACCAGTCAAACAATTGTAGCTGGGGCACTTATTATTAGGACAACGATTTTTACAATCCTGTTTGGTTCGGCAGTTCTTTCCCCTTTTTCTCTGCATTTTCATCGTCAACAACAACAGCAGAATCAACATGAAATTCTTGCAAGTCGCCACAACTACAAATGCGCCCCAAACAGATTGGGGAACCTACCATGCATGGGATTGTACAATCTTTAGTGGTCTCACATCTCTGTACTGAAAGTTCCCTAGGGATTCTTGCTGACACTGTAAACAAAAAAAAAATGTTTAGTAGATATTCAATATGATTCAAATGTATTAATTTGTTAAAACTTATTTTAAGTATTTTATAATCTGCTACATTTTATGAAATATTTTTTGGAGTTTATAAAATATTACATATAATTTTTTAAAAAATAAATGATTAAAATATTTAAATAAAATAAGATAGTTGCATCAGTTATATATTAGTACTGACAATTTTGGTTAAATTATAAGGGTTTGCTGGTATCTTTAGAAACAAACTGTAGTAGCTTATAAGATTTCAACATCTCATCTTATATTCAAAATTATATTAGGACATAATAGAAGCTCTTGAAAAAATTATTAAATTTTGAATAATTTACAAATGCAAGATTATTATATTTAGCTCCAAGAATTGTTAATTAGATAGAAAAAATAATCACAAGACAATGTCGAGAGAGAGAGAGAGAGAGACTAACCAAGGGCAATAAGCAAAAAAGCGACCAAGAAAATCAGCTTTTGAGAAGCCATATTCTTGAATTAATAGTTAGGTATAATAACAGAAATTGGATTATTTTTTGGCACTTGTAATGAGTCATTGGAAACCATGCATAAATATATATAGATAACAAAATGTAATCCAACTATAGGTAATTTTCAAATGTGATATTCCAAAGATTTCAGTCGTTTACTAGCATTAATGTACATACCTAACTAATAACTTTTCATTAGTCAAGATCGCCTTAATTTATTTAAGTAAAATAAATTTAATCCTCATAATCTTTTTACCAATATATATAAATAACGAAATCAGGATTTTGGATTTTAGTGGAGAAAAAAAAAGCTTCCTTTGTTTCATTTTATAAGAAATAAGATATATTAAATTCATAAAAATCTCTATTTGTTGAAAATTCCTATTGATCCGATTTCAAAATTTTCTGTGTTTTTTAGGAAATATAATCCCCTCAATGATTTCAAAGAGCCAAAGATTTTATCTCTTTACCTTGTTAATTTGCTATTAGATTTTCTCTCTGAATTTGACACCTACTCATAAACTTGCCTAATGAGGTGGATTTTGTAAAATTATCTATCTTGAGGAGTTAATCTAGCTATTATTTACATAATAAATTGAAATCTCGAGGCTAATTTGAAATGGTACTATATAATATAAATTAATTCTCACCCACCAATAATCTAACCAATTTATGTATTTTATTAAATATTTAGTAACCTATTGATTTAATTTACATCCAAAATATTTTGATTTTTTGATCTATTAAATAAGGTTTTTAAGTGTATTCCATAGTATATTTAATAATAGAACTACGGAGACATTTATAAATAAAATAAAAAATATAAATAGTTTTTTTAAATATAAAAAGGTTAATTTGTCAAAAATACAAATACAATATACAAATCATATATTATTTTATTTCATATAGAAGACTTAGATATGGGTCTTCTTCTTTTTTTTTTTTTTGGTTTTTTTTGTGCCTGTTTCGATCAGTAAATGTTATCCAAATATAATTATTTGCAATTAGTTGAAAACTAATTGAATAATCGGTTGAGATTTTAAACACAATATGATTTACCACAAACATGTCAGCAGTGAGTAGATTATATATCAGACTCCTTTTTAATCTACAATACCATTTGATTTAGAGCGTGTTTGATTAATTTTATAAAAAAATAATTATAAATTCTTATATTTTATAAGATATTTTTGAAACTTATAAAAACTTATTTTAAAAAATAATTTCTTGACATATTTAGAAAACCAGAGTATTGCTTATGTGAGCACTAACGAGAGAGAACCAAAACTGATGTTTAATAATGATCTAGAAATTAACAATCCAGTTATAAAATTTATGCTGCACTCGGTGCATGGTGCACTAAGTACACGAATTCTAAAATTATTAATATTTATATAATGAATAATATATATTATTAATTTTTGTATTACTAACATTATATACATTGTATCATTTTTTAGTATAAATATTAAAAAATATATAAATGTCTATATAAATGTGGAGATATGTAAATATAAATACATACATATATATATACACACATTTATAAATATATAGTTATATACATGTAAATGTATATAATTATATTTATATATAGATTTGTATATGAATATATATATTTATCTATCTTAAATATATAGTTATATTAATATATTAGTTTATATATAAATTCATAAATATATAGATATATATAAGTGTACTTAATTTATACTTTGTTTGAAATCCTGTTTAGATATGTTAATTATTACACCTAAATATTATATCTATTATTACAGATATTATTTATATATATATACAATAATATATATATATATATATATATATATATATATATATAATTTAGTTTAGTTTATTTGATCAAACTTCACCAAGTAAAATACTATTTTAGAGTTTTAAAGTTGCTTTATATGTAAGGGGCATTTTTATTGATCCAAAAGTTGTGGGAGGTACTTTTTGTAAGAATTATATATCAATCTTTGAATATGTGAAAGCTTACTTCGGCTTAAAAGGTTAAAGGGCATTGGTCTTTTTCCAAGCCTTTGAATTTGAACCAAACAACAAATTAAACTAGTTTACACATCTATCAAGCCTTAATTATGCACACCAAACAGGCCCCATGTATACACAACAAGAGAGGTGAGAATTTCTTTTAAAAGAATTATCCTCATCTATATTATATATAGTAGAATGCATATAATCAGAACATTGAATATATGCATGTCAACTTTTTTGTTGAAAAAATATATGTGGGGACTTTCAGAAAAAAACAAACTTGATTAATTTATATTGGTGGTAAACAAAGCTGAGAATCATAGTTAATTATTACATAATATAAAAATATTTGATATTTTTTACTATGAATATATCATGAATTTTTGTTCAAAATTATGGTGAAAAAAAATTACAATTACAAAATGGATAAATACAGATTTCTAAATATATGGAGAAAATTAAAGGTAGAATAATTATTCAGAACAAAAATACGGCTATATTATTTTTATATATATCGTGCTTGTAATATTTTTCAAATATGCAAAAATTAATATTATATGTCATTGTTCAATATATATTTAGTTTATAATTATAACATAGATAACTATTTAATTATAATTGATATTTTATAAATTATTGGAATTCTTATGTGTCATTTGTATGATGTTTAATTAATAATTTATAAATTATTGTTATAGTTTCTAAGTTTTAAACAAATATTATAAAATATAGTAAAATATAGTATTATTCATCAAGTATTATACAAAATACATATAATATGTATACTAAATATTTCATCTCAATAATACAAGTATTATTTGTTAATTTTAAAATATGTATAGAAAATAAAAATATTTTTACGAATTTTCATAAATATAGCTAACAATTTATGTGCATTCACATTCACAATCTTTTGCTTTCATACGTGTCATAAGAATCTTTGCTTCAATCTACTTCATTACTCCAAAATTTTAATTAACAATACAATTGGAAATACTTATGAAAAATTTCATCTTAGTACCTTATTACTTAGAGGATAATGTGGTATTCAATTCACTTTCAATTTCGGCCCTATTCATTATCTTGCCATAATTACATATACATTATTTGAAATCACATAATTGATCCCTAAGCTTTTAATATATTGCTCAAGTACCCTTAATCCCCTTGAAACACTATGAAATTCAGTAACATTGAAAATAATGTAAATAGCCAAAGTGGTTCGATAAAACTCTCTCGTGAAATCTCCACCTCCCCCCCCCGCCCCCACCAAAAAAAAAATATTTATTAATTTATTCATTCTTTCATAGCCTAACAAACTAATATTCTTGCCCTTTTATTTTTTTTTTACTTTTTTCATGTTTAACAGGCACAAACGCAAATACCAACCAAACAATTGTGGTTCGCACACTTATTAGGACAACAATTTTCACAATCCTGTTTGGCGTGACAACGATGTTCAATAATACCATCATGGAATTCTCGCTTGTCAGCACAAGTGCAATCGCCCTCCAAACAGATTGGAAATCTTCTCTGCATGCGATTCTACAGTCTTTGTGGTCTGTTATTTTTGTGTTTGCGGTTTTGTAGGGATTCTTGCTGACACTATCAATAATTAAAAAATAAAATAAAAATAACAACAACAACAACAATATATTTATTAGATACTATATATGATTAGAGGGTATTAATTTGTTAAAATTTATTTCAAACATTTTATAAGTTGCTATATCTTATAACATATTAATATAACTTTAAAAGTAAGTTAAGGTGTATGTATATAATACTGAGTTCATCATATGTTAGTAAAGGCAATATTTGGCCAAATTTGAAGGCCTTGTTTGGATTTAAGAAACAAGCAACATCTTATCCGTTTTCTAAAATATTTATCAAATTTTAAGATAAAATATAATATAAACTCTTAAAAAATCTTATAATATGTTTGAATAGGTGCGGTGATTTACCCTATCATAAAAACTTTACAAAGTCATGTTTTTCGTATAATTTTGAATAAAAATACCTTTCTGCCCTAAAAAAAATCAAACTGATAAAGTTATTTTCTCGATCTAAAATTTAGCTCCAGTAATTGTTAATTAGATAGAAAAATTCGTAAGACAATTTCAAGAGAGAGAGAGAGGCTAGCCGAGGGCAATAAGCAAGAAAGTGACCAAGAAAATCAGCTTTGAGAAACCATATTGTAGTGAATTAATAGTTGTTTGCACGAGTATTCAGTCATTGGAAACTATGCATATATAGATGACACAATGTAATCCAACAATAGGTAATTTTCAAACGTGATTTTGCATGAAGATCACCTTAACTTATGTAAGGTAGAATAAATTTAATTCTCACAAATTTTTTTCCAGATTTACCAAAATATCAAGTTTGGATGTGGATGTTGGATTTCAGTGAAAAAGAAAATAATAAAGAAATATTAAATTCATGAAGATCTTTGTTTGTTAGAAATTTCTATTGATCTGATTTTAATTTTTTCTGTATTTGTGGAAATATATCCACTCAATGCTTCCATAGAGCCAAAGATTTTCTCTGACCTTATTATTCTGGTATTAAAATTTCTATTTCAATTTGACACCTACTCAGAATCATGCCTAATGCTGTGGATTTTGTAAAATTATCTATCTCGAGTTAATCTAGCTATTAATACATAATAAATTAAATCTAGGCTATTTTGTAATTGTAATCAAACAAGCTCAAACTTAGATTCAAGTTCGATAAGAAATTAAAATCAAACTTGAATAATATCTTATTCTACTCAAATTAGTTAAAAAATAATAAAATATGTGTAAAATATCAAACTACTTGAATTCGATTGTTTTTGAATTAAGTTTAATCGAGTCGAAAACAATCGAATTCAAATAGTTTGATATTTTACACATATTTTATTATTTTTTAACTAATTGAGTCGAATTCGAGTTAAGTTTCTAATCTTATTGAACGAAAAATAATGTTGGAACTTTTATATTTTGTTTGTTATACTTATTAAATCGAGTTCAAATAAATTTTTATTAATTATATTAAAAATACTTATGCAAAGACAATTGCAATTTTGGTCCTATATAATTAAAGGGTTGTGTTTTTAATCCTTAAAAAACAATCACTAATAATTTAAATACACTAGTTTAAATTTTTCACAATTTGAGGACAAGTTTGAATGTAAAATTTGAATCTCACCCGGAAAAGTCACATGACTAGCACTAATTTTGTTGGGAAAATTAATGCATACTCCATGAGTAAGTACTAAAATTGCATTTTTTAGTAAATTTATACGACTAAAATTGCCACTTCTACTATACAAACCCTAATTGATATGGACGTGTGTTTTGAAAAAAAAAAATAGTTTAGTCTCACTTGGGTAGACAAAATACAGTAGAAAACCTACATATTCCCTAATCCTTAAATTTTTAAAATCAAAAGTTAGTTTAAATTAAATTAAACTATAATTTTTCATTTCTAGTTCTTTATATTTCATCCCATCACTATATCCATTCACATTCCTAACTGACACCAATTCTTTCCACTTTCCATCATGCAAGCCCTAACCTCAAACCCTAGTTAGCCATACCTTCACAGTCAATCTAAAAGCACATAAATATCCCACTACTATACATCCCTTGCTTCTCACTCCAAAACCATATACATATACATGTATATTTATATATTATTTGAATAACAGATAAATACTAGGGTGCTGAGGTTGGTGTCAAATGCTTCGTCTTCAACAGAGGAACAAGGGGATTTAACGAGGGTTGGTTGATGATAGTGACAAAAATTATAGTTATAAATAAAATTTAGTTACACTTTAAAAGTATTGTAATCTTTTTCTATATAATCCAAGTCAAAATTAGAAGGTTCATAGTGTAACAAAATCTTTAAAATTGGTAAAAAAAAAAAGAATTAATATAATCCAAGTCAAAATTACAAGGTCAATACGATTTCTGTAAAATTGGTAAAGAAAATGATTTAATCACATGTCAAAATTAGATATACACCAAAATTGCAATTTTAGTTCTAAATAAGAGGGAGTGATATTTTTGGCCTTCCTCCAAAAAAGAAAAAAAAATTCAAATTAAAAGTATCGTGTGTTTGACACACAATAATTTTTAGCCACTTTTTTATACAAAAATTATCCTTAAATTGAAATTTTTTTTGAAAATTAGCATATTTGAATTGCTAGTCGCTATTCTTAAATGATGAAAAATGCCATTCCTTAGTTACAGAATCAAAATTATCATTTTACTCTTATATAAAATTGCACTTTGAATCCTCTATTTTAATTTATGTTTAATTTGTATTTCAGTGATCACACCCAAATAGAGTATAAGAGAACAATTTATATCCTAATTAATTAATATGAATTTACACATGAACATAAAATAAAATATAATATTGAAATAAAATATCGAGCAGGCAAACTTTTGTCTGACAACGTAACTCATAGAGTATTTTATCATTTAATTTATTCCTTATTACTTTGATAATGTGTTATATTTCTCTTTCAGTTTCAGCCCTACTCATTATCTAGTTCTAATTACATATACTTAGTGAAATCACCAATACATTCCTCGTATAGTTAGTCTTCTCTTTGATCCCTAATTTTTATTTACTGTTTAATTCCCCATAAATCAAGTTCAGACAAAATGAACACTGGAAAATAAAAAGCCAAAATTAGAACATTGACACTCTCTTGTAAAGCCAAAGAAAAACCCTTTCAATTTATTGCTTATTTCATGGCTGGCAAGTACAAATAGAGCTTAATAATAATAATAATAATAATAAAATCTCTCATTTTCTTGCTTTCAGACATTCAACAGGCACAAATGCAAAAGCGCAGCTCGAACAAGGACAAGGTTTCTTTCAATCTTGGATCTGGCTGTGCTTTCCCTCTTTGCTTTCATTTTCATCAGCAGCAGCAGCAACAGCGGCATGGGGTTCTTGTTGGCGATGATTGCAAACGCAGAGGCCCCCCAAACATATTGGGGCACCATTTTTGCATGGAAAATCTACACAGTCTACCCGGGTCTTGCAAGTTGTTGCTGATGCTGTCAATAATACAACATCAAAACATCATCATTTATACATACACATAGATACAAAATACATTTAAAAATGCTTTAAAAATATTATAATTCATAACAAAAGACAATTTCAAGAGGGGGGTGGGGGGCTAACCAAGGCCAATGAGCAGAAGGGTGACCAAGAAAATCAGCTTTTGAGAAGCCATACTTGTGAATTAAAAGCAAAGTACACGAACAAGAAATTAGATAATTATTTTACACTACTGTGGAGTCATTCTAAACCGTGCATATATATATATATATATAGATGATAGAATGTAATCCAATAATTCATAATCAAATATGATTTTGCACGAGGTTAATTTCAGTAATTTAATTCGTAATCTATTTTCTAGATTTACCGATCAGGATTCCAAAGACTGATGCGGATCTTGGATTTCAGTTAGAAAACAAAAAAAAAAAAAGAATGAATTGAAGCTTTTTCCTTCGATTTCGTTCCACAAGAAAAAATTAAAAATATTAAAGTCATAAAGATCTTTATTTGTTATAAATTCCAATTGATCTGATTTCAGTTTCTTATCTGTAATTTTGAAAATATATAGATATTATCTCTCTACCTCGTTAATCTGGTAATAAAATTGCTCTTTCAATTTAGCACCTACTCATTATCTTGCATAATTAGGTAGGTTTTTTGAAATAAGAGTTAATCTAGTTATATATAAGTGGAAATAGAAAACTTTGTCTCTAAAATTGGTTATTCACGAAGAAAATAGTGTATATTGTTATCCATGAGGAAAATATATTTATTTTGTATATATGGATATAAATCTTTAACCCTAATCTTGTAAATATAAAGATATACATCATCTATGAAAATATATATATACATGTCTAATGTATTTATTCATGAGGACTAAAAAAAAAAAAAAACAAAAAACCCCTACATTTGATCCCTAATTTAGTAAAATATTGCCCAACCCTTTAACCCCTTCAATGACTACGAAATTCAGTAATATTGAAAATATTGAAAACAGCCAAAGCACTTCAATAAATACTCTCCTGTAAAATCACAAAAAAAAAAAGAAAGAAAACTTAGGGATTCTTGCGGACACTATCAACAATTAAAAAAAGAAAGAAAAAAAAAAGACACAGAGAAAACAACATGTTTAGCAGAGATTCTATATAATTTAGAGGGTATTAATTTGTTGAAACTTATTTCATACTTTTAATAAATTGTTACCTCTTATAACATATTTTTAAAGCTTACAAGAGATTATATATATTTTTAAAAATTAATGTATAAAGAAAATAAAATCAAATGAATTTATTATATGCTAATAATGGCAATATTGGTCAAATTATAGAGATTGTTGGGATCTTTACTGTGATCTTTTTATTTTCATTTAAGTACTTTATAAAATCTTAACATCAAATGTCTCCTGGATTTTTTACTAAATATTTAGGACATAACTTAAATTCTCAAAAACTCCTATAAAATGTTATAAATAATTAACAAATGCCTTCTTGATAATCTAAAATTTAGCTCCAAGAATTTTATTCAAGAGAGGGGGGGCCTTACCTAGGGCAATTAGCAAAAGGGTGACCAAGAAAATCAGCTTTTGAGAAGCCATATTCGTGAATCAATAGCAATGTACACTAACAGAAATTAGATAATTGTTTGCACGAGTATTGAGTCATCGAAAACCGTGCATATATAGATGACAGAATGCAATCCAGCATTAGGTAATTTTCAAATGTGATATTGCATGATTCAGTAGATTATTTGCATTAATCTCAAGATCACCTTAATTTATGTAAAGTAAAAACAGATTTAATTCTCATAATTCTTCCCAGATTTACCAATGATGATACCAGTGAATTCTTTGTTGCCTTCCATATAAATCTTATTTTGAATTAACGAAATTGTAATTTCTAAGAGCGACATTAGTTAAAAAATTATATCAAAACATAAAAATGATATAATTAAGTTAGTCAACAAAACGATACTAACATGAATACTAAACCACTAAAACATATAATATATTTAGGGAAGGTGGGGTGGGTTTAAATCTACATCGTCAAATCCACTCATTTGAAGCAGATTTTAACAATATAAATGAATATGAACTGATTTTTTATTTTTTTTACTTTCAAACTCAATATCACCCAAATTTGGTTGTTTAAATTTTTATTTTTTTAAAAAAAATTATATATTTATATGATATATTTTTTAAAAAATAATTTTTTTGGAAATTTTTTTTATTATTAATTATTAAAAATATAAATTTTAATATTTTTTACATTATAAATTGTGTTTAATGAGTCTACCCACCGAATATGGGGTAGGGGTGAATCTAGATCAGAGATCTTAAAAATCTTAATGGATCGAATCTCGATCCATACAAATTCAAATTCAATTCATTGTCATTCTAATGAATTTGAATATTTGTCCAATTAAACCTAAACTAGGAAAAACAACAAAGTTTTTTCTTTGTTATTATCTAAAAAGAGTTCTATCCTCCTACTAAGAACTAATAAAAGGGTGAATACCAATTTCTCTTTATTAATTATTTTTCCTTTCTTTTTCAACTTTTTTTTTTCTCTGTTTATCTGGAGTACACCAAGTTTTTCCGGACAAATTGTTTTATGGTTAATACTCTATGTTAAGGAGTAGTTCTTTTGATAAATCAATCATGAATAAGAATTTTAATGTGAAATTGGATTAGAAAGAAGATAATATATACAATCTCATGTATTACAAATCAAACACGACACGGGAGCGAATTCAAATAGAAAAACTCACATTGGGGCCACTTTCCGCCAAGTAGATAGAATAGCCAACGAAATGTGAAGGCATTAAGAGGAGCAGTAGGACTAGGGGTGTGGCTTCGCCAAAGTATGACCTGTTAGGCCATAAGTGCCCATAAGTAGTACTATGACGAAGCGATTTTTGTTCAACCGGCACAATTCACCCAACACAATCATCCAATTCTTATCAATGGAGCAGTCTACCGCACCATGGGGATAAATCATCTTGCCCTAGCAGAGAGCAAAGTAAGGATCCGTTAGCCAAGCGGGCGGTAGGGGTAACGGGCAAATGCTTGGTAGGCCAGATTTGTGGTAATTAGTTCATTCTAGCCTTAGTCTAAAAGAAGAAAAGAAGAAGTCATACCATGCTAGAATGGTATTTTATTTTTTAGAAAAAGCTGCCATTGATTTTGCACATTCAAAACGTGAAGAAAGACCTATTGTTTTTGGTGCAAATCCCCATGCTCTCATCACAAGTGGCAAGATAGTCGGGTCAAGTCTTCCTTAAATCAATTGGGCTTAGCTCTACACTCAACTCAAGTATAGAAATACTCCAAAGCGGTAGACTCGACCATCAAAGTCAAGGAAGTTTGGAAGATAAAATTGATAGCCGTCATATGGTCAAATAGAGGGCTCTCATGGTGGCCTAGTCAGATAGAAAGCCAAACTGGGCACGTAAGCATAGTTAAGCTAATATGCACCGGAGAAAGTCACGTGCCTCTTATCTTATGATAAAGGATTAGAGTAAAAGAACAAACAGGATAAACAGGGCCATGACAAGGGGCGAAACCCTCAGGAGCTAAGTCATGCCTTTTTTATTTAAAGACTTATCTATTTCAAGAATCACGTACCCAGATTTAATATCATTCTGAACACATTTTTTACTGACTCGTAAAATATCTCCTGAATGTATTTCATTAGAAGTCAAGATTTCATCTAATAGTCAACTCAATTACATCGAACCTGTTCTAAAGAATTTTCTTCAATTCTATCGCTCCTACCTGATATGCGGGCGGGGTATTTGGGCGGGACTACTAAGATGTTAAGTATGTCCAAGGTCTGATCAGAACCACTATGGACTCACCTAGACAGGCCAATCCTATTCATGCACTTCAATTCAGCGAAAGCCCAGCAAGCCTAACATTCACAAACAAGAGTTCTAACCTGATTATCACTTAATTAGAGAGTCCCACCTGGATTAGGTTGTGGGATTCTAATAGCATTTATTAATTCTTGTTGGATCCTTGTCCGAAAAGGTATTTGAGAATTAAGCCTCAATTATATTATTTCCTATATATACAAGCTTCAAAATATACTTAAAAGTACATATTATCATTCCAGCATGTATTATACATTTTTTATTATTTTTTACTAATTTAAGTATCAAAGAATTTTCCAAAACTCACCACGACTAACCTATTTTTTGCAGGTATTTTGATCAAGTATTTTGATTATTTATGGAGTGAATTATCAATTCTTGGTATGTATTATATAGATATGCATCATATATATATATATATATATTATATATATATATATATATATATATATATAATGTAAAGAGACTTGCCTGTTAGCTAAATCCGACTGATATTATTGTATGGTTTAAATGAAAGAGCTCCTTATGAAAAGTTCTTACTTGTACATGTCTGTGGCCCTGCCTATTTACATCAATAATTTGTGAGTTTATGTATGCTATGTGTATTTATTACTGTTGAAAATTGTATCGGGTTTATGACTTTTGACCCAATTGACATCCATATTTAGTTGGATGTCTCACAATTTGAGTGAGATTGAGTTTCCTAGTTGAACTAGAATTCTACCTTAAGTAGGAATAAATATCTCTAATCCCATCCAACAGAATGTGTGAATGAACATAATTTTCTCAAAAACTCTCATCATATTCTTTCAAATATTTTTCTCTCTCAATCTTCCTTGGAGCATCACCTCCAAGGATTTGAGGTGTGTAATTGAGTGAATAATTCTAGTAGTTATTCACCACTAACGAGGAATATATGTTCGTGGTTCGATCAAAAAGAGACTGGTAGACAAGTTTGATTCGAGATACGTGGATCGACAATCAGTTACGTATAGGTATACCTGATCTACATGAATTATATGAATAATTGATTCATAATGAATAATTGATTCATATATTATTGATTAATTTTCTTACAATTACCACCTCGCATTAATAATTATTGTTAGTGGTAATATAAATATTCATTTTTTAAATTTTTCATTAGATATTTTATTATCTTTATATATGTTTTGTTTATGTTTTGTTTAAATTGTCCGATATCTTTTTTTTTCTATTTCTTCCATTTTGTTTCTCTATAATATGTAACTTTGACTATGGATTGGAGAATTCATTTACATATTTTTTTGTGAATAACAGAAACTGACACGAATTATTAAATATCATTAATAAAAAAAATATAAAAATAATAATTTTGATAATGAGAATTTAGGGTTGGTCACCAACTTTCTTGACTTTTTTATATTAGAAAGGCTTTAGCCTCTATACATGATTTTGGGACTTGCTAAGATATGTATATTATGGCAAACTTTAAGAGTTGTATTTTATGGTAAATATTCGTACGAGTTTGGTCACTTCGACCCCCCTTTAAAGTAGGCACCCTTCTCTCAAGGTTATGGGTTATTTTGCCGAGATGCTTAAAGAGAGTTATTTTGTATGTCAAGATATTTTCTATTTATCCATCTATATGATTTCAGATAAATTTACCATTTTGTTTAAGCCTTTTGAGATTTTTCTGATAGTATTAATTATTAAAAAAAGTTATTGTAACTATGAATAAAATTAATTTGTCGATCGAAAATTATTTCTTTAGTATAAAATTTAACTATGTCATTTTATAATTTTTCAAGTTTAAATTAATTCTTTTTATCATTAAGTTCAAATAAAAGAAAATTTTTAACTTTAATATGATATTTCTCTTTCGTTTTCGTCCATGCTCATTATCTTGTCATAATTTCATATATATCACATGAAAATCGCCTAATTGATTAATTATATACATCTCTATATAGTTCATTCATGAGGCAAAAAAAAAAAAAAATATGTCATTTATCCCTAATTTCTAGTGTTGCTCAACTCTTTAATCCCCTTCAATCACTATGAAATTCAGTCAAATTGAAAATAGAGTAAATAGCCTAATTGTTACAATAAACTCTTTTCAAAGCACAAAACTTCTATTTTTTGGTTCTTTCATGGCCAGCAAGTATATTTATATAGGGTAATAAATATTCTCATCTTATTTCTTTATCCTTTCCAATGTTTAACTGTAGCTGGAGCACTTATCAGGGCAACGATTTTCACAATCCTGTTTGGCGTGGCAGTGATTTTCCCGTTTTATCAGCCTAAAAAACAGCAGCATCTGCATGGAATTCTGGCTCGTCAGCACAAGTGCAAACGCCCCACAAACAAAATGGGAAACCTATTGTGCATCTATTTCTACAATCTTTAGTGATCTCATATCTTTCTAGTGGTAGTTTGCTGACATTGTCAATATTTGAGAAAAAGAAAAACCACAATAGCGATATATTCAATAGATACTCGGTCTGATTAGAAGGTATTAATTTATCGAAAGTTATTTCAAGAATCTATAAGCACTTTTATATTTTATAATATACTTTTTTGATCTTGTAAAACCTTAAATCTATAAGTTGTTAAAGTATTATGATAAGATTTATCATATTTCAGTAATGACAACATTGTAATTTTTAAGATAAATTTATAGAATTTATTGAGATCTTAAAAAATAAATCAAGTTCTTCATTACTTTTTTTTTTTTGAGGATCTTATAAGATCTCCGCATGTTAACGTCTCTGATATTGTTACCAAATATTTAGGACATAATATAAACTCCCAAACAATTTTTAAAAAAACTTGCAAACACCCTCTTAATAAAGATGTAAAATTTATTTAGTTGCAAGAATTGTTACTTAAATAGAAAAACTCACAAGACAATTGAGAGGGGGAGAGAGAGGCTAACCAAGGGCAATAAGCAAAAGGGTGACCAAGAAAATCAGCTTTTGAGAAGCCATATTCTTGAATTAATAGCTGTTTGGTGTGGCAGTGCTTTCC
Organism: Paulownia fortunei; assembly: GCA_019321725.1. NCBI lineage: Eukaryota > Viridiplantae > Streptophyta > Magnoliopsida > Lamiales > Paulowniaceae > Paulownia > Paulownia fortunei. The sequence continues at coordinate 2,059,596 of CM033121.1, forward strand.
CCATTTTCCCAGCATCAACGACAGCAGCATCAGCATGGAATTCTTGCGTCTCAATGCAACTGCAAGTGCCCGCCAAACAGAATGGGACACCTATTTGGCATTTGTTTCTACATTCTTTACCAGTCTCACATCTTTGTGGTGGCGGATAGTTGGGGATTCTTGCAGACACTGTCAACAATTATAAAAAAAAAAAAAAAAAAAAAACAATAACATATTTAGTAAATTTATAATTTAGAGGATATTAATATGTTGAAATTTATTTTCACACATCTTATAACATATTCTTAGACCTTATAAAAGATTAAACATAATTTTAAAAATAATGTATCAAGAAAATAAGATCGATGAATTTATCATATATTAGTAATGACAATATCGATCAAATTTTAAGGTTTGTTGGGATCTTTAGTAACAAGTTGTGATCTTATTATTTTCCTTTAAAGAGTTTATAAGATTTCAACATCAATTTCTCCTAAAAATTTTACTGAATATTTAGGACATAACTTAAATTATCAAAAACTCCTATAAAATGTTATAAATAATTTATAAATGCCCTCTTGGTAATTTAAAATTTAGCTCCAAGAATTTTTAATGAGATAGAAATACTCATAAGAAGGGGGGGAGGAATCGAGCATACCAAGGGCAATAAGCAAAAGGGTGACCAAGAAAATCAGCTTTTGAGAAGCCATATTCGTGAATCAATAGCAACGTACACGAACAGAAATTAGATAATTGTTTGCATGAGTATTCAGTTCTTGAAAACCATGCATATATATAGATGACGGAATGTAATCCAATATTAGGTAATTTTCAAATGTGATATTGCATGATTCAGTAGAGTATTAGCATCAATCTCAAGATTACCTTAATTTATGTAAGGTAAAACAGATTTCATTCTCATAATTCTTTATCCAGATTTACCAATGATGATACCAAGTATGGTGAATATTGGATTTCAATGAAAAAACCTTAATTTATTAAGCTTTTTTCTTTGTTTCGTTTCATATGAAAAATCTTTATTTGGAATTAACGAAATTGTAATTTGTAAGAGCAAAGTTAGTTAAAAGTTATATCAAAACATTAAAAAAAATAACTCAATTAATCAACAAAATGATAATAACATGGATTATAAACCATTAAAAACTGATTTTAACAGTATAAACGGATCTAAATTGGGTTATGAATCTTTTATTTTCAAATTCAACCCGATTCAGACTAGACCCATTTTATTTTTTATTTTTTTTAATTTATTATATATATTTATAAGATATTTTTTAGAAAATAGATTTTTTTTAAAAAATTAATAGTACTATTTTTTTCAAATATAATTTTTAATATTTTTAAATTATAAAGTTGGTCTAACGAGGATACCCACCGAATTTGCGGTAGGAAAGAACCTGGATCTTTAAAAATCTTATACGATTGGGTATCGATTTCAAACAAACCCTACTCAAACTCAACCCATTATGATTCCCAAATTCATTTGAACACTTGTCCAATTAACCTAAACTAGGAAAAACAACATAGTTTCTCTTTTTTAATTATTTTCCAATTTTTTTTAAACTATTTTTTTCCTCTCTTTCTCCTGAGTACACCAAGTTTTTGGTCCAGCACTTTTCGGGACAAATTTTTTTATGGTTAATACTCTCTTCTAAGGAGTAGTTCTTTTGATAAATCAATCATGAATAAAAAATTTAATGTGAAATTGTTTTAGAAGATAATATACACAATCTAATGTATCATAAATCAAACTTAGATATACGGGTTAGGTATTTTGGCCGAGCTACTAAGATGATAAGTATGCCCAAGATCTGATCAAACCACCATGGACTGACCTAGATATGCCAATCCTATACATACACTTCAATTCAATGAAATCCCCCAGCAGGCCTGAATATTCACTAACGAGTTCAAACTATTATCACATAATTAAAGAGATTCCCACTGGGATTAGGTTGTTGGATCTACCTGCATTTATTCTTCTTGAATCCCTAAAGGTTGGTTTACTTTTTTGATTGAAATGACGAATGATCGATGAAAGATGTGATAAGGTGTGTGATTAGAATTAAATTATATAATAAATTTTATGTGTATTTTATATGATTATTTGAATGATATAATAGTTAAAATTCTTATCAAACGTGTAATTTGATAAATAATTATGTAGATTATTATATTTTTAACTAATTTACTCTTAATTAAAAAAATTCATAAATTAGTTTAGGTATAAATTATAATATATAATTTAATATCATGAATATTATGGTCAAAAATATATTTTAAATATTTTAGATAAGAGGATATGATTATATCATCCCACCTCACCAGCAAAAATCACCTATTGTATAGTGTTTGAAATTTTATTATGGGTTATCATTACTAAAAATAAATATTTAATTAAGTTAAATATTTTAATATATCTAACCTAATTAAATAAAATAAACAAGCTCTTAAAGTACACGATTATTGTTCCAATATGTATTACACATTCTTGGTTACTTTACTAACTTAAATATCGAAAGATTTTCGTTTGGCAAAATCAAAAACACCCCTAATCTAACCTTTTTTACCAGGTATTTCGATGGACTATTTTGATTATTTATGAAGCGAATTATCAATTCTTAGCATGTATTATATAGATATGCATCACACATATATATATATATTCTATGTAATGCAAGGAGACTTGCATGTTAGCTAAATCCGACTGATATGATTGTATGGTTTAAATGAAAGAACTCCTTACTGAAAAGTTCTTATTTGTGTCCGTGGCCCTGCCCTATTTACATCAATAATTTGTGAGTGTATGTATGCTTGTGTGTGTATTTGTTACGACGTCGCACCAATGATTTTTGTTAGTAGTAATATAAATATTCAATTTTTAAAATTTGTCAAAATGGGGAACCTATTGTACATTTGTTTCTACAATCTTTAGTGGTCTCACATCTTTCTAGTGGCAGTTTCTTAGGGATTCTTGCTGACACTGTCAATAATTGAAAACAAAGAAAAACAACAAGAATCTAATTAATGTAGATTTAGAAGGTATTAGATTATCGAAAGTTATTTCAAGAATTTATAAGTTTTTTTATATTTTATAAAATACTTTTTGAGCTCGTAAAATGTTAAATCGAATTAAGGATAAGTTGTTAAAGTTTAAGGATCAAATAAAATTTATCATATTTCAGTAATGACAATATTCTAATTTTTAAGATAAAGTTATGGAAATTTATTGATATCTTATTTTAGTTTTTTAAGGATCTTACAAGATCTCTACTTGTTAACATTTCTCATGTTGTTACCAAACATCTAGGACATAATATAAGGTCTCAAAACAATCTTCTAAAATGTTTTAAAAAACTTACAACAACCTTCTTAATAAAGATGTAAAATTTTGTGAGCTGCAAGAATTGTTAATTAGATAGAAAAATTCATTAAGACAATTGAGAGAGAGAGAGAGAGGCTAACCAAGGGCAATAAGCAAAAGGGTGACCATGAAAATCAGCTTTTGAGAAGCCATATTCTTGAATTAATAGCTAAGTACACGAACAAGAAATTTGATATTATTTTGCACGAGTATTGAATCATCTAAACCATGCATATATAGATGACACAATGTAATTCAATAATTCATAAAATCTACAAATGTGATATTGCATGAGGTTTCAGTAATCTAGTAGCATTAATTTACATATTTTAATAACTTATCATTAGATATTAGTGTCGACCTTAATTAAGGTAACATAAATTTAATTCTCATTATCTTTTTCCAGATTTATCAATATGGATCTCGGATTTCAGTGGGGAAGCATTGAAGCTTTTTCTTTCATTTCGTTCCATGAGAAAACTAAGAAATACTGAAGTCATAAAAATCTTTATTTGTTAGAAATTCCTATTAATCTGATTTCAGTTTTTTATCTGTATTATTGGAAATATAATCTATTTAATAACTCAACAAAGCCATAGATATCATATCTCTACCTTGTTAATCTGGGAATAATATTGCTCTTTCAATTTGACACCTACTCATTATCTTGCTTAATTAGGTTGTTTTTGTGAAATTATCTATCTCTAAGAGTTAATCTAACTATTTTATACAGACAAAGTAGAAATCTAAAGGCTAATTTGTAATTTTATGGTATAGTAGAAATTAATTCTCACCCACTAATGTGACCAATTTATATGATTTAATATATTAAGTCAATTAATAATTTATATAATTGATTAAATATTTAAATCCATCATATATATATATATATATATAAGTGGAAATAGAACACAATGTCTCCGAAAATGGTTATTCACGAGGAAAATAGTGTATATTGTTATCCATGAGGAAATTATATTTAATTTGTATATATGGATATAAATCTTGAACCCTGATCTTGTCTTTATAAAGATATATATCATCCATGAAAATATAGATATACATCTCTAATGTATTTATTCTTGAGCGAAAAAGAAAAACTCTATCTTTTATCCCTAATTTAGTATAATATTGCCCAACCCTTTAACCCCTTCAATGACTACGAAATTCAGTAATATTGAAAATATTGAAAACAGCCAAAGCACTTCAATAAACACTTTCTTGTAAAATCATAAAAAAGGAAAACTTTTATTTATTTCATGGCCTGCGAGTACATATCTAGGCTACCAAATATTCTTGTCTTATTATTATTATTATTATTATTATTATTATTATTATTATTATTATTATTATTATTTCCCTTTTGCAATGTTTAACTGTAGCTGGAGCAGTTATCAGGACATCCATTTTCACCATCCTGTTTGGTGTGGCAGTGCTTTCCCCATATTCTCAGCATCAACGACAGCAGCATGAGCATGGAATTCTTGCGTCTCAATGCAACTGCAAGTGCCCGCCAAACAGAATGGGACACCTATTTGGCATTTGTTTCTACATTCTTTTCCGGTCTCACATCTTTGCGGTGGCGGATAGTTAGGGATTCTTGCAGACACTGTCAACAATTATAAAAAAAAAAAAAAGAAAACAACAATAACATATTTAGTAAATTTATAATTTAGAGGATATTAATATGTTGAAATTTATTTTCACACATCTTATAAATGACTACATCTTATAACATATTCTTAGACCTTATAAAAGATTAAACATAATTTTAAAAATAATGTATCAAGAAAATAAGATCAATGAATTTATCATATATTAGTAATGACAATATCGATCAAATTTTAAAGGTTTGTTGGGATCTTTAGTAACAAGTTGTGATCTTATTATTTTCCTTTAAAGAGTTTATAAGATTTCAACATCAATTTCTCCTAAAAATTTTACTGAATATTTAGGACATAACTTAAATTATCAAAAACTCCTATAAAATGTTATAAATAATTTATAAATGCCCTCTTGGTAATTTAAAATTTAGCTCCAAGAATTTTTAATGAGATAGAAATACTCATAAGAAGGGGGGGAGGAATCGAGCATACCAAGGGCAATAAGCAAAAGGGTGACCAAGAAAATCAGCTTTTGAGAAGCCATATTCGTGAATCAATAGCAACGTACACGAACAGAAATTAGATAATTGTTTGCATGAGTATTCAGTTCTTGAAAACCATGCATATATATAGATGACGGAATGTAATCCAATATTAGGTAATTTTCAAATGTGATATTGCATGATTCAGTAGAGTATTAGCATCAATCTCAAGATTACCTTAATTTATGTAAGGTAAAACAGATTTCATTCTCATAATTCTTTATCCAGATTTACCAATGATGATACCAAGTATGGTGAATATTGGATTTCAATGAAAAAACCTTAATTTATTAAGCTTTTTTCTTTGTTTCGTTTCATATGAAAAATCTTTATTTGGAATTAACGAAATTGTAATTTGTAAGAGCAAAGTTAGTTAAAAGTTATATCAAAACATTAAAAAAAATAACTCAATTAATCAACAAAATGATAATAACATGGATTATAAACCATTAAAAACTGATTTTAACAGTATAAACGGATCTAAATTGGGTTATGAATCTTTTATTTTCAAATTCAACCCGATTCAGACTAGACCCATTTTATTTTTTATTTTTTTTAATTTATTATATATATTTATAAGATATTTTTTAGAAAATAGATTTTTTTTAAAAAATTAATAGTACTATTTTTTTCAAATATAATTTTTAATATTTTTAAATTATAAAGTTGGTCTAACGAGGATACCCACCGAATTTGCGGTAGGAAAGAACCTGGATCTTTAAAAATCTTATACGATTGGGTATCGATTTCAAACAAACCCTACTCAAACTCAACCCATTATGATTCCCAAATTCATTTGAACACTTGTCCAATTAACCTAAACTAGGAAAAACAACATAGTTTCTCTTTTTTAATTATTTTCCAATTTTTTTTAAACTATTTTTTTCCTCTCTTTCTCCTGAGTACACCAAGTTTTTGGTCCAGCACTTTTCGGGACAAATTTTTTTATGGTTAATACTCTCTTCTAAGGAGTAGTTCTTTTGATAAATCAATCATGAATAAAAAATTTAATGTGAAATTGTTTTAGAAGATAATATACACAATCTAATGTATCATAAATCAAACTTAGATATACGGGTTAGGTATTTTGGCCGAGCTACTAAGATGATAAGTATGCCCAAGATCTGATCAAACCACCATGGACTGACCTAGATATGCCAATCCTATACATACACTTCAATTCAATGAAATCCCCCAGCAGGCCTGAATATTCACTAACGAGTTCAAACTATTATCACATAATTAAAGAGATTCCCACTGGGATTAGGTTGTTGGATCTACCTGCATTTATTCTTCTTGAATCCTTACAGGTTCGTTTACTTTTTTGGTTGGAATTATGAATGATCGATGAAAGATGTGATAAGATGTGTGATTAGAATTAAATTATACAATAAATTTTATTTGTATTTCATATAATTATTTAAATGATATAATAGTTAAAATTCTTATTAAATGTGTACTTTGATAAATAATTATATGGATTATTATGTTTTTAACTAATTTACCCTCAAATAAAAAAATTCATAAATTAATTTAGGTATAAGTTATAATATATAATTTAAAAACATGAATATTATGGTTAAAAATATATTCTAAATATTTTAGATAAGAGGGTATAATTATATCATCCCACCTCACCAGCAAAAATCACCAATTGTATAGTGTTTGAAATTTTATTATGAGTTATCATCACTAAAAGTAAACATTTGATTAAGTTAAATATTTTAATATATCTAATTTAATTAAATAAAATAAACAAGCTCTTAAAGTACACATTATTGTTCTAGTATGTATTACACATTCTTGGTTACTTTACTAATTTAAATGTCAAAAAATTTTCGTTTGACAAAATCAAAAACACCCCTAACCTAACCTTTTTTACCAGGTATTTCGATGGACTATTTTGATTATTTATGAAGCGAATTATCAATTCTTAGCATGTATTATATAGATACGCATCACATATATATATTCTATGTAATGCAAGGAGACTTGCATGTTAGCTAAATCCGACTGATATAATTGTATGGTTTAAATGAAAGAACTCCTTACTGAAAAGTTCTTATTTGTGTCTGTGGCCCTGCCCTATTTACATCAATAATTTGTGAGTGTACTTGTGTGTGTATTTGTTACCACGTCGCATCAATGATTTTTGTTAGTACTAATATAAATATTCTCTTTTTTTTTTTATTTGTTTGACTTTGTTTCTCTTTAATATGTAACTTTGACTATGGATTTGGAGAATTCATTAGATATTTTTATGAATAAGAAACTGACATGAATTATTAAATCTAATTAACAAAAAAAATGTGAAAATAATAATTTAAATATTAATAATAAGAATATAGGATAGGTCAAGAACTTTCTTGACCTTCCAATATTAGGCATGCATAAGGTTTTGGACATGATTTTACAATTTGCCGAGACATGTATTATGGTAAACGTTTATACGAGTTTATATGAATATGATCACTTAGACCTCTTTGTGCATTTTTATATTTAGGTTATGGGATTATTTTACTAAGATGCTTAAAGAGAGCTATTTTGTATTCCAAAATATTCTCTATTTATCCACATGTGTTGATTTTAGATAAATTTACTATTTTGCTTAAAGCCTTTTGAGTTTTTCCTGATAGTATTAATTATTTAAAAAAAGTTATCGTAACTGTGAATAAAGTTAATTTGTTGATTGAAAATTATTGCTTTAGTATAAAATTTAACTATGTCATTTTATAATAGGTCAAGTTTACATTAATTACTTTTTATTATTAAGTTTAAATAAAATAAAAAAATTATCTTTAATATGATATTTCTCTTTCGATTTCGTCCATACTCATTATCTTGTCATAATTTCATATACATCATATGAAAATCGCCTAATTGAATAATTATAGACATCTCTATATAGTTATTCATAGGCTAAAAAGAAAATTGTATCATTGATCCCTATTATTTTTTGGTATTGCTCAACTCTTTAATCCCCTTCAATCACTTTGAAATTCTGTCAAATTGAAAATAGAGTAACTAGCCTAATTGTTTCAATAAACACTATTTTCAAAGCACTAAACTTCTATTTATTGGTTCTTTCATGGCCTGGAAGTATATTTATATAGGCTAATAAATATTCTTATCTTATTTCTTTATCCTTTCCAATGTTTAACTGTAACTGGAGCACTTATCAGCGCAACGATTTTTACAGTCCTGTTTGGTTTGGCAGTGATTTCCCCTTTTTATCAGCCTCAAAAACAGCAGCATCAGCATGGAATTCTTGATTGTCAGCACAAGTGCAAACGCCCCCAAACAAAATGGGGAACCTGTTGTACATCTGTTTCTACAATCTTTCGTGGTCTGACATCTTTCTAATGGCAGTTTCTTAGGGATTCTTGCTGACACTGTCAATAATTGAAAACAAAGAAAAACAACAAGAATCTAATTAATGTAGATTTAGAAGGTATTAATTTATCGAAAGTTATTTCAAGAATATGAAAGCTTTTTTATATTTTATAAAATATTTTTTGAGCTCGTAAAATGTTAAATCTAAGGATAAGTTGTTAAAGTTTAAGGATCAAATAAAATTTATCATATTTCAGCAATTACAATATTCTAATTTTTAAGATAAAATTATGAAAATTTATTGATATCTTATTTTTTTTTTAAGGATCTTACAAGATCTTCACTTGTTAACATTTCTCATGTTGTTACCAAACATTTAGGACATAATATAAGCTCTCAAAACAATCTTCTAAAATGTTTTAAAAAACTTACAACAACCTTCTTAATAAAGATGTAAAATTTTGTGAGCCGCAAGAATTGTTAATTAGATAGAAAAACTCATAAGACAATTGAGAGAGAGGGAGAGAGAGGCTAACCAAGGGCAATAAGCAAAAGGGTGAACATGAAAATCAGCTTTTGAGAAGCCATATTCTTGAATTAATAGCTAAGTACACGAGCAAGAAATTAGATAATTATTTTGCACGAGTATTGAGTCATCTAAATCATGCATATATAGATGACACAACGTAATTCAATAATTCATAAAATCTACAAATGTGATATTGCATGAGGTTTCAGTAATCTAGTAGCATTAATTTACATATTTAACTTATCATTAGAGTATTAGTGTAGACCTTAATTAAGGTAACATAAATTTAATTCTCATTATCTTTTTCCAGATTTATCAATATGGATCTCGGATTTCAGTGAGGAAGAATTGAAGCTTTTTCTTTCGTTTCGTTCCATAAGAAAATTAAGAAATATTAAAATAAAAAAAATCTTTATTTGTTAGAAATTCCTATGAATCTGATTTCAGATTTTTATCTGTGTTACTGGAAATAAATCCATTTAATAACTCAATCAAACTAAAGATATTATCTCTCTACCTTGTTAATCTGGTACTAATATTGCTCTTTCAATTTAGCACCTACTCATTATCTTGCATAACTAGGTTGTTTTTGTGAAATTATCTAAGAGTTTTATACATATAAATAGAAATGTAAAGCTAGTTTGTAATTGTGTATAATAGAAATTAATTATCACCCATTATTGTAACCAATTTATACAATTTAATTGATTAAGTTAATTAACCAATTTATATAATTGATTAAATATTAAAATCCATCATTTATTTGTACATATATTAAAGTGGAAATTGAAAACTTTGTCTCTGAAAATGGTTATTCAGGAGGAAAATAGTGTATTGTTATCATGAGGAGAATATATTAAATTTTGTATATATAGATATACATCTAAACCTAATTTTGTATATGTAGATAAACATCATCTCTGAAAATATAAATGTACATCTCTAATGTCGTTATTCTGAGTTATAAAATAAAATAAAATAAAACATAGCATTGATCCCTAATTTTGTATATTGCCCAACCCTAGCCTTTAACCCCTTCAATGACTATGAAATTCAGTAAATTGAAAATAGTGAAAGCAGACAAAGCACTTCAATAAACACTCTCTTGTAAAATCACAAAAACAGAAAAAAAAAACTTTTATTTCATTTCATGGCCTGCGATATATATAGGCTTACAAATATTCTTATGTTATGATTTTGTTTTCCCTTTCCAATGTTTAACTGTAGCTGGTGCAATTATCAGGGCGCCTCTTGGGGATTCTTGCGGACACTGTCAACAATAATTAAAAAGAAAAAAAAAAAGAAGAGAAAACAACAACATGTTTAGTAGAGAGTCCACATGATTTAGAAGGTAATAATTTGTTGAATATCTTATATTTTACTACATCTTATAAGATATTTTTAGAGTTTATCAGAGATTAAATATAATTTTAAAAATAAATTATTAAAATGTTCAAATAAAATATAATTAATAAATTTATTATATGTTAGTAATGACAATATTAGTCAAATTATAAGGGCTTGTTGGATCTTTAGTAACAAGTTGTGATCTTATTATTTTCCATTAAGATTTTATAGCATCACATTGTCTCCTAAAATTTTTAATAAACATTTAGGACATAACATAAACTCTCAAGAAATCCTATAAGATGTTTTGATTAATTTACAAATGCCTCTTGATAATAATCTAAAATACCAATGATGATACCAAGTCCGAATGTGAATCTTGGATGTCAACAACAAAAAGAAAGAAAAGAAGCTTTTTTCTTTGTTTCGTTTCATATGAAAAATAAGGAATATTACATTCATAAAAACCAAAATTGTAAAATTGATCCTCTATAATGGCCTAACTAGAGATTCCATCTTTTATTTTTGGGATCACCTTTACATACATTAATTTTCAAAATTTTGTAATTTCAATTTTATTTTTTCTGAAAATTCAATTTTCCCTCAAAAATTGCTTGGCACCATAACTTGCTTACTTGGCTTAAAATTTGGATTTTTTTTATTTTGAAAGAAAAATCAGCAATGTGAAAATTATGTGGATAAAGGGGTAAAATATATTCAATTTAAAAAATGAATAATATAAAAAAATAGTTTCCATAATATATCCTAATAATTTCTTAATGTAAATTTTTTAAATAATGTAGAAAATTTACAAAACATTAAAAACTAATTTTAGTAATTTTTATATTTAAAAACTAAAAAATATATGTAATTTAGATAATATATAAATTCTTTCATAATTAGCCAAATATAAAATAAATTAAAAATATTATTGAAAAAAAACCATACTTCATCTTCTTTCCCTCCTCCATCAACTCCCTACCAACAATTCCAACTCCAACCCCAGCCCCCAGCCCCCACCACACCCCACCCCAAGCCCGCCTCCCTGCTGGCAACGCGTGGCTTGTGCTCTTTTCTCTCTCTCCAAAAGCCCATCATCTTGATTTTATATAGGTGATGCATGATCTTGATTTGATTGCTCCTACCACTAATTTACTTTAATATCATTTGGAAGTTCAATGGATAAACTTAAAAATGGTCTACATAATTATATACAATTGTTAATAGAATAAAAATTTTAATTATTTTTTATTTCTTTAATGATGATCAACTACATAGTTAGAAAAACTGCACCATTGCATAATATATATATATATAATTAATTTCTATTGTTTAACAGAATCAAACACTTGGCTTAGAGCTTGCAAAGGTGAATTAGTAATTATCAAGTTGAGCTCAATTAATCATTATTATGTTGAGATTAACACAATTACAAATGAAACCAAACTTCGGTCAAAGTCATTACATGGATTTAAATTCCTTAAAAAACATATTTTGTTTTTTGTATTTTATTTTAATTAAATTTACATCACAATCAGTGCTACTGCTTCATAATACCAGTGCTTAAAATTAAAAAAGTTTTATAATTTTTTATTAGAGGTTCATGATATTTCATTTGATGCTTCAATCCAAATTTGGCCTGATAATTGTATTTTATATTTTTATGGAATAGAAAAGCTCAAACAACTTAAACTTGACAAATAAAACTATATTAGTTTAAGTTGAGCATGAACGAGTAAAGCTCAACTCGTTCAATTTGATTGTCACTCCTATCCACATATGAGTTATAATAATTACTTCATTAATTTTTTTACTAGAAAATGAGTGATAACATACTTTCCCATTAGATACTTTATTTTAGGGTAAAATATTTATACTCCCACAAATTTTTGTTTGACGGACAACATGAATAAAAACTTTTGTAAGAAAACAGAATGAGAGAAGCTAATGAAGGGCAACAAGCAAGAGAGTAACCATAAAAATATCCTGAGAAGCCATTCTTGAGTACTAACAACTTTGTAATGAAAATAAAAAGAGTGTAGAGAGATATAGAGAAAAGAATCAATAATTGCACAAATTGAGTAATTCTCACCTATATATATATATAAATTTATGACAACAATATGGTGGTGTTACTCCACTTAATAATTTATTAATTACTATTGCACTTACCTTATTTTGTGGAAGGTAAAATGAATTTACTTCTCCAAATACTTATTTTTTTCCGAATTTTGCAAATTATGTTCGAAGGAAAAGGAAAACAAATGCTCAGGTAATTATGAGAGAGATTTGTTAAAATCAGATGACCTTCGATAAAATAAAAATTTAGCTCAGATTCACTAATCCAAACAGAAAATCAAAGAATATTACTTCCTTATGTAGCATATCCTTTTGAATACCTGTTGCAATTGAGATTCACTGCCCAATCCACGGTAATAACACTTGAATTTTCTTAAGTTACACAAAAACAAATTTTTCCATGCCTATGTTTTTTTGATCGTCACCGTCCGAAGCAGCAGCATTGATCCTTTCGTTTTAAGACAAGTGCATTGGCCCTGACAGGTTTATCTTAGCATCAATGCATTTTGTTATATATCTACAATCATCTTCCAGGTTTTTGTTAACACTATCAATCAGGAAAAAGATATGCTCATTATGTACACACATTGATACACTCACACACATATACATATATAGTCGAAAAAATAATAATAATATTTGTACATCAGAAATTTCTATTGAAATGATATGATTTAGATGCTTTGTTTTACACTAAAAATTTTTAAGAAATAGGTATAAGATATAACTCAGTCACACAAGACATGAGTATCTGTTCTGCAACTCGAAAATAATTTGGGGGCACACATGCATTTTATATATAAAAGAGAGAAGGGTTGAGAGAAAACCAAGGGCAAAGAGTAAGAAAGTGCAAAAAAAAATCACCTTATATTTGGTGTTATTTTCAACCGGTTTAGAGACAGTGTTATGGGAAAATATATTTTTACTAGGGAGTTTGGAGAACATGTAGATAATGAAATATGTTTGGTATATTTTTTGAAAAAATAATGTGATATATTTTGTAAAATATTTTTAACTGTAAATATTTTGTTAATATTATTTTGTTATAGTTAGTAAGAAATATTTTCAATTATAAGTATTTTATCAATGTTGTTTTATTATTATTAGTAGGGGTATACTAGGGTATATGTTTATTTAAATATTATAATGAATTGTTGGTATTTTGAAAAAATAAAAATATTATTTCTGAAAAATGCAAATGACAAATACATTTTCATTTTTGGAGAAGGAAAATGGTTGGGCAGAAATGAAACCAAACATAGCGCAACTTTTGGCAAGCCATTCTTGTGAAATAAAGGTTTGGTGTTGGTAGAAAAATATTACATAGATATTGAGTTACTCCAACCTATATATTGACGACAAAAAATAATCAAAATTAAAACAAGAGAGAAGACAAATACAGTTATTACAGTAATATTGAGAGATTTTAATATATACATAATGTATCAAGTTTCATTAATCCAGTATTGCCTGTAGAATTATTGAGTAAACTTTTATATTATGGAAAGTAAAGATATAATTTCACAACAATTTCTAGCTATTTTGACCTATGTATAAATGACGAAAAGTAATTCACTGATGTATAAAGCCAGTTGACCTTAGCTACAATGTGGAAGGTAAAATTGACAAATAGTGATTCAGTGATAATAACTAAATAAGATAATAATATGTATGATGTTTTAGTAAATTCATTATGGGTTAATGATATTATTATTTTTATTTTATTATGAAATTAAAGGTGAATTTAAATCCTATTATAACATTTATTGTATTGCAATTATTATCGTTATGAGTATACTTTGTGGATTAGATTTTACACATAGAAAATACAATAAAATTTATAATCAAAAATCATATTCATTTTTTTACTATCTTGATAGAATTAATTCTCAACATGAAGCTTAATAGCCTTAATTGTTACGGTCATAATCTTTCAATTTGAGACCTACTCATAATCTTTTCTAATAAGGTGAAATTGTAAAATTATCTATCGAAAAGCTAATCTAGCTATTATATTCATAATAAATTGAAATTTAAAGGCTAATTTGTAATTTTATTGTACAATAAAATATTAATAGCTGTGTACACCAACAAAAAATTAGATAATTATTTTGCACCTCATTCTAGACCATATATAACCGAAAGAAATCCAATAATTCATAATCTCCAATGTGATATTGCATGAGGTTTCAGTAATTTAGTAGCATTAATGTTTGTACTTTTAAAGCTTATCATTAGAGTATTCGTGAAGACCTTAATTTAAGTGACATAAATTTTAATATAGATAATCTTTTTCCAAATTTACCAATCAGGAGTTCCAGTGAGGGAAAAAAAAAAGGAATTGAAGCTATTTCCTTTTGTTTCGTTACAAAAGAAGAAAAAAAAATATTAAATTCATAAAAACCTTTATTTGTCAGAAATTCCTAGTAATCTGATTTCAGTTTTCTATCTGTATTTTAATAAATTATAATCCATTTTACGACTCAACTAAGCCAAAGGTATTTCTCTTTACGTTGTTAATCTAGTAATCAAAGTTTTTCTTTAATTTGGCACCTACTCGTTATCTTACCTAATAAGGTGGATTTTGTGAAATTATCCATCTCCAAGAGTTAATCTAGCTATTTTATACATAATAAGTAGAAATCAAAAGGTTAATTTGTTATTTTATTGTATAATAGAAATTAATTCACACCCACTAATGTAATCAATTTTTTTAATTTAATTTATTAATTAATTAAATATTAATATACGTATATATTTTCCCATATTATTTCAGGAAGCAAATCAGGCAATGGATTGGTTGGCAAATAGAGCTTCCGATGCTTAATCTTCCGAAACCACTCCAAATTGGAGTGGCTTTTTCCACGGTTTTGTGAAGTTAGATAGATTCAATTTTTCATTCTTAAATTGTTAGAGATTTTTGAGTATGATTTTATGTTAGAAAGTAAAAAAAATTACTTGTGTTGTGACTATGCCCTATTTTCATTAACAATTTGTAATTGTATGTATATTTTTTTTGTGTATATTTATTACGACGTAGCATCCATCAATTTTATTAGCGATAAGTTAAATATTCAATTTTTTTAATTTTTTATTGAACATTTTTTATCTTTATTTATGCTCTTTTTTTTTTATATGTTTGTTTGCAGGGAGAGAACATCAACTTCATGAAATTTGATTGTTGTATTCAAGAATCTTATTTCGTCCCATTTTTTTATTTATTTTCTATTTTTGTTTCTTGCACTTTGTTCTTCTCTTTAATATGTAAATTTCACTATGGATTGGAGAACTCATTTAGATATCACTATGAATTAAAGAAATTGACATGAATTTTTAAATCTCATTCAATTTTCAAACTATAATTGAATATACTTTTGATAAATAAATTTAATTCTAATGATTTTCATGAATGTTGTAGTGACTAATCTGTTTAAATATTCTTAATTGTTTTTGCTCTTGTCTAACATTTTAGCATTTGAGAGAACCAACAAGACGAAATAAATGCTCACCAGTTGTTTCCTTTAATATCACTTAGAAACTCAATCGATAAAATTAAAAATGATCTACACAATCATATATAAATGTTAATAGCATAAAATTTTTAAATCATTTTCCATTCTTTAATGATCAGCAACAATATAGCTAGAAAAACTATACCGTTGCATAATATATGTGTATATGTATACATATACATATATAATTTCTAATGTTTAACACAAACAAACACATGGTGTTGCCCAAATATTTGTAGCAATTAAGATTTATTGTCCCACTGACACTAAGAACACTTGAATTTTCTTAAGTTACACAAAAATAATTTCTTCCTTGCTAATGTTTTCTTCATCATCACCACGAGGAGCAGCAGCAAAAATTCTTTCCGTCTTAATACAATTGCATTTGCCCGCATAACACTTTATCTCAGCATCAATGCATTGTATTACACGTTTACAATCATCGTCCGTCTTGCATATTAGTATCCCGGAGGTTCTTGTTAACACTGTCAACCAAAAAAAGAAATGCTCATTATGTTTACATAGTGGCACACACACATACACATATATACTCCAAAGAAAATAATAACAATATTTGTACATAAGAAATTTCTATTAAAGGGGTATGATTTAGATATTTTGTTTTAGACTAAAAAGATCTAAAAATTAAGTATAAAATATGATTCAGACATGAGTATCGGTTCTGCAGCTAGAAGATAATTTGTGCGCGCACATGCATTTTATATATGAAAACAAAGAAAGGGAAAAAGAGATAACCAATTGTAACAAGGAAGAAAGTGAATAAAAAGATCAACTTTTGGGAAGCCATTCTTGTGACTAATGGTTTGGTGTTGCTAGGAAAATATTATATAGATATTGAGTTACTCCAACCTATATATAGATGATAAAAATAATCAAAATCGAAATAAGAGAAAAAAATTATTATAGTAATATTGAATGATTTTGACAAATATGTATACTGTATCAAGTTTCACTAATCCAATATTATCAATAGAATTATTCAGTCAACTTTTTAGATTATGGAATGTAAAATGAAATTTTATTGCAATTTTGAACTATATATATGTGCAAATGACGAAAAAGTAATTGACCTTAGTCACAAAGTGGAAAACAAAATTAGCAAATAGTGATCCACTGAAAATCTTGAAACAAGATAATAATGTGTATGATGTTTCAATAAATCTGGTATGGGTTAATAGCATTACTGATTGACCGTAATTTTGTTAATGGAATTAAGGGTGAAATTAGTTAATATTCTTCACATTACATTTGTTTTCCAGATTTCATCAAACATGAGACCTTTTTTATCGGATAGGATTTTTTATTATTAATTGTATTGTATTGCATTTCACATTATATATATATATATATATATATTTTGTGAATAGAATTTTATATGTGACGGATAATCGATATAATGTAATAAGATTCTTAATAGAAAATAATATCCATTTTTTACTATGTAATATATTTTAGAAAGAAAGTGAACAAAAATATAAACTTTTGGGAAGCCACTCTTGTGATTAATTATTTGGTGTTGCTAGAAAAATGTTACATAAATATTGAGCTACTTGGACCTATGTATATAGAGGACAAAATAATCAAAACTGAAACAAGAGAGGAAAAAAGATATTATAATAATATTGAACTATTTTGACATAGATATAATGTATCAAGTTTCACTAATCCAGTATTGCCAATAAAATTATTCGGTCAACTTTTTAGATTAAGGAAAGTAAAATGAAATTTATATCAATTTTGAGCTATTTTGACCTTTGTGATGACGAAAAAGGAAGCCGATTGACCTTAGTTACAATGTGGAAGGTAAAATTGACAAATAGTGATCAGTGATAATTTCGACACAAAATAAAACTGTGTATTATGTTTCAGTAAATTCGAAAGAGGTTAATAGCATTACTGATTGAGAATAATTTTATTATGGAATTAAAGGTGAAATTAATTAATTTTCTTCACATTACATTTTTTTTTTCTGGATTTCATCAATGATGAGATCCTTTTTTACAGTATGGGGAACTTATTCAAAAACCCTCCTAGTAAATGGTAATATTTATATATGTACATGTGAGAGTTGGATGAAACTACTACATTTGGTGAACGAAGAAGAAATTACTTCTGCAACATACTTGAGTAATATATACACACACACACATGTTATATATATATACACATGTTATGTTGTTTGGTCTAATTTTTGATACTATATTAAATGATCACATCATGTAAAAGTTTAAAATATTAAATAACATAGCCAAGCCCACCTACTCGAACAATTAAAATTTTAACAACTCTTAACACACCACGCCCCCATGTAGACCCGAGCACGGGCTGATTATGATTCCATTTTATCCAACTTGTCAACCATCGGGTTTGGCCTAACAGTTTTTATTTTTTATTTTTTTAATTTTTTATCAAAATAGTGTAAAAGTATCTTTGCAAGTTTTGAACATGTAACCTCCATGTTATTAGTAGAATATTGTAACTAACTAAGTTAATGGATCATATATCTATAATTTTAAATAAGTACATAAATAAGTCTCATGAATTTTTTATTTATTTTTTTCCCCTCAAATTGTTTGTTTTATTTTTGAAAATCAATATAATTGGTATCGTGTCCCTCTTTAAATTTAATTAATTAGTTTCAACAAGTTACAAATCAAGTTTTATATTTAAGCATTCTACATTTCATCTTAATAATAAGTAAAGTTTTAAAAATTATCTAATGATGCTACTTTACAATTATCTTAATAATAAGTAAATTTATAATTTTTTAAAAATATTTAATAATGCTACTTTACAATTGTCTAGTTTTTATTCTCCAACTTCTCATTTAGTATTATTAAATTATTGTAATGTTGCATCGATTTTACATGATAACATTAACTCCGAAAATTAAAATTTAGTAAATTGAGTTTTATCAATGCAGTGTAAATGAGAAAAATATTTTTTAGAAAATTCAAAAATTAATTTAGTCACTTTTATTTTTGACCATATGTTTAAATTTTATCTATTTTTTTAAAATTTAAGTTAATTTTTTTCATTAAATTCAAAAATTAATATTATTTTTTATAAATTTAAGTTCAAAAAATTTTAAAATAAAATATAAGGGTCGTAACCGGAACCTACGATTAACCAGAACCGGCCCGATGGTTCCAAAACTCAGAACGCAACCGATCTTGACGGTTAAGATTAAGGATCGAAATTTTTTTGAACAGTTGTCAGATCTACCCTCATATGCAGCCTTACTATACATACAGTATTGTCTTTATGAAGTTTTCGAACTCAGGACTAATACCATATTGATAAATAGAATTTTCAGAAACACAACATAAAATACAACAATATATAAAGGTAAAAGAAGAAGGGTATACTCACATTTGCAATTATTTCAACCAAAAATTTTCTTGCCACAAGTTCACAATTGTTCGACAAATACATAAGTTTAGAGGAAAGAAAAAAATAAAAAAATAACTCTTTTGATCCCTACTTAAAAAAGGAGATACAATGAAAAAACTGTATCTGATTGAGCCTAGGAACAATTTATACACACACTCCCCTCTGGGATTCATAAGAAAAAGAAACAACACCCAGTGTTGCCGACCTGTGATGGACCCCAAAGCCGGTATAGCTTACAAACAATATTTGCAAAATGTATGTACATACAGAAGTGGGTTGGGGGCAGCATCCCTGTTGTCTTCCAGTGCCAAGAATCAACTTTCAACAGGTTTGAAGGCAGCAAGTTTTCTGTGAATTAAATGTGCTGCTAAAATTGAAAGCAAGAGAACAAGAGTCGCCATGAATATATACGTTCTTCGAGATTTACAAGTCTCTACCAATCTCTCAGCCTCCAGCTTCAGAACTAAATTTGTGCTATGGTTTGCAGAACTGGAAGACCCTGTTCCATTCTGATCCAGCAATGCATCCAAGGGTGATTTCTCCACCTACTTGACATATATCCAAGGCACATTGTAATCACAAAATGAAGGCATCTTCATTACAACTAATTATTTCGAAAGCGACAAAACTGTGATCCAAATGAAAGAAAACCTATAATGCCGAAAGCATACTTGGTCTCAAAAATGCCACAGATAAGTGGACAAGAATCTAGTTTTTGTGAATCAAAAAATCCAGGCATTACTAGTGTCGACCGGACAAGAATCTTAGAGGGCTGGAGGAGAAATGGCCGAAGTCATTATTCCCATTTTTAAACTGAGCATCCAAGAAAATTAAAAAAATTCATCCAAGGGGCCCCCAATTAAAAAAGCATTCATAGGATGCAATTCAAGGAAGTTACATCATTCTTTAATTGTTAGTTTTACATTTACTGAATCCACGGTAAACATTTGATTTTATCAAAGGTCATTTTCCACTTCAAAAAGGATTTATCACATATTTTCAGAATTTGCAGACCAATTAGAGATCTAAAGGATCACAAAAAGAGAAACCTGCCTGGAAACTTTCTGTTGAGATCTCGGTGGCCTTCACTGAAGAAGTTTTTCCGGACTCAGCATCAGCTGAATCAAGCCTGGATGGCCGGAACTCTTCATCATCATGACTCCTGTTGTTTTGCCAAATTATAGATGCATTGTTCTGTGCTTTCTGTAATTTCTCTCTCAACAATTTGTTTTCCATTGTCAAAGAGGTCAACTGCACTGAACCAAGTCAATTCATTTTTTATTTTACTTCTATACACTTGCAGAAAATAGTGTGCAAAAACACAGAGCAATAATAAGCAAAGTAAAAACTGCACCTGTTTCTGTATCCGCTCCCTCTCCATTGCTAGTTGCATAACCGTATCCATGATAAGACTAGTTCTCATAGTGATGTCTTTTGCACTTGATCTTTTTTGAAGAGTAGCTTCGTTCAAAGATGTATCCATGAATTCCATTCTAGACCTTAGAAAATCTAGTTCTTTGTTAAGATCTGAATTTGTCTCGGACAGTATAATACATCGCTCCTCAGCAATCTCGGTCTTACTTTCAGCTTTTGCAACCTTTTGTTTCAGTTCATCGATTAATGTTTCCATGTCCCAAATAGCAGAATACAACATGCTCTGCTGCTCTTGGCTTGCTTCAGAGGATGCCCTAACATGTTGCAGTTGGATTTCCAACTCCCTTAACTGCTTCTCAAGTAAGCTCACCTTTTTCGTATTGCTTTCATTACTACCTTTGAGAAAGTCAAGCTCTTCTGTTAGTTCCAGGTTTGAGTCTGTTAGATGCGTAACTTTTTCCTCCGCACTTCCTGCCCTACTTTCTGCAGCATATACATTCTCCCTGAAAGATTCGATTTCACCTTCCATTACTTTAAGTTGCTGTTGACTCGTTTCACTGGAAGCATTGGCCTCCATAAGCCGGGATTCAGTTTCCCTGAGCTTTTCTTCTAGTATTTGAACTCTTTCTCTTAAACCTGTTACTTTGGCATTATCAGTGATAAGATGTAAAATGCTGCTGTTGAGCTTCTGAACTGAGGTTTCTTTTTCATTTAACTGATTAATGCAATCTTGCAGTTTAGATTTTAATTCTTCTTCTCTCTTGGTTGAACTACTAAGATTGAAATGAAAAATCTGAAGTTTCCCCAGCATATCTTTGGAAATTCCCATCAGTACTTCGGCTGTATTATCTGCCTCTAAGAACCTACCCCAAGCAACCTCCGCTGCCTCTTCCATGCAGACTGCAACTTGTTCTATTAACCGTATCTTTAACTTTAAATCTTCTTCATTTTGTTTGCCCTCTGTCAACTTCTTTTCAAGTTCCAGCTCTCTAGCAAGGGATATTTCCAACATTCTGATGACACGTCTTTGTTCAACTGTCAGTATTTCAGGCTTCCATTCTGTGGTTGCTAAATTAAGTTTTTCTTTTACACCCATATACAAGTCAGTTTTATCTGTTAACAAGAATGTATTACTGAAAAATGACAATCATCACAGAAAGAATAGATGTATAAATTGAGGTGACAATTTGGTAAGACTTACATTCATTTTGTCTGAAAATGAACGAGGTCATCTGCAACTTAGCTAATTGAATCTTCATCTCCAAAATATGCTCTTGTGACTGTTTTAGTAAATCCTCAGAATCATGCAATTTGCTTGCCAGCCCAGTAAGCAATTCCGTGGAATGTTCACAAGAAGATATCTTATTAAAGGCATCAACAATTAGATCTTGAAGATCAGCCATTAGATTGTCCAGCTCTCTCAGCTCGAAATTCAGTATGGCATACAGTAGGTCAAATGTGAAAGCCTTCTCAATAAATTCTGCAGAGATGTCATCATTATCGAAATCAATAGCTTCAATATCATTTTCCCCTTCTAGGACATGCAGTAAAAGATTTTCCAAATTTGCTAACTTCTCAGAAGAGTAGGCTAAGGTCATATCCACTTCAGATGATACTTTCAAGGCATTCTGTAATTCGTCGCCCTCAGAGTTGTACGGGAGGCCTTCATGCACAAACTTTTGCATGTCTGGATCAGCAATATCAGACGCAATAGCAGCCATGTCATTACTTGCCATTCTTATGCTATTTTTATTGGGCGCTACAAAATACACCAAAAAAAAAAAATTACCACAATTTATGGAATTTATGCATGCAATAAATCTTCTCAAATGTTACCTCCTCTACAAAGAAAAGGAATTAACAACTGAAAAAAGAAAACACATAGAAGGTGCCTAGCATCTAAAAAATATATAATTATCACATATTACAAATGACACCTAGAATAGACGTGACAATGTCAACGTATCATGTTTCTACAATATTCTAACCAATATAACAGAGATCATGTTTTTCCCATTCAATTTTCCTTCCATTTGTTTGTTAAACAAAAAGGTATTCCATATTATAAAGGGAGTGTGATGGGAAAGGACAGATAATTCTCTGCAGATAAACTTGAAAGACAGAAAGACGAACAATATTTTGTTGATATCTCAGCTGGACACATATAGAATTTAGTGCAGCCATGCAGAAACAATAAGATCACGAGTATAGCCAGTAAGGCTCCTCAAAATTCAATGTTCTTGATAACCTCTCAAAGCTATTTTGATTTTCAATCTACCCACAATATGATTCTAAAAGTAATCCAAATGATTCAGATTACCTCCATCCCAACGATATAAACTGAGAAGTCAATCATTAATTTTAACCAATAAAAACATATTAGAAACCTCACAGCAATGCCTGATTCCTAGGTGCAAGGACATTCAGGAATAGCTTCACTGTTCCGTGATGCTGTTTTTAAAGAGTGACAAAGTAAAATTATGATGGTATCACAAATTTGTTAGGAAATGCTAGTATTTCTGTAGACAGATGACAAGCAGGACTCCATTTTCCAATATTTCCAAACAGGTAGAACCAATTTTCCAAATACATTTTTCTTGTAGAAGATATGAGTTCACAAGATATTCAGATGTTTCAAATATCAGTTCTTCCCTGACCACTCAAAAGTAAAAGCTGAGAAGTCACTCTTCATTAGAGTCAGTGAGACGTTTATGCCATGCTAAAATCTTTGCTTTAAGTACATCACTTAAATAAGAACATTCAGGAATAGGTTGCACCTTTTGTTCCCATTTCACTTAGAGAAATAGATCCAACAAAGCATTATATTATCAACTACAAATATAACTTAACATAATGGTATCTATGCAGGCATTTAGGCCGCCTAAAAAATGCCAGATTGATAGGTAGTTGAATATAGATAACTAAACATTATTTGACAGGTATAAGAAAGACTGAGACATATTACATATCTGTTTCTTTACATTTTTCAAATAGGAAAAGACCATCAATAGATATGCCACAGTATTAATTTCGTCTAGTGCCATACATCTAAACTTCGGCATTTGATGAGCCAACATTACACACTTTTTTGCAGGTTCAACTATATCACTAAAAGCAGAAGGGCCAGTCTTCAAACTACAATGGCGACTTCTAGTTCTAAGCCAACCTAAAGTTGACTGCTGAGACAACACCAAATACACCATAAAGAAAGTTTAACCGATGGACAAAAATCAGAAAGCGAAAGGGCAAACCAAGGCATTGATCAAGCAATTATTCGCTGAAGTCTGATCCCAAAGTAATTGATCAAGCAATTATTCTTTGAAGTCTGATCCCAAAGTAAATGAAATTCAACCATTACTCTATAGCACAAACAATAAAATGAGTTTCACAGAAAAGATACGATCTTTAACTACGCTACTTGAAAAAGCCCTATAAAAGTTAAGAAACGCCAAAATAAATCCCAGGTTTACAATCAACCCCAGCTCCCAAATCACAAGAAACAGAAATATAACAACAATCGGGCAGTTTACCAGTAGTTACATTTCAAACTTCTCTAAGGCTATACTTACATCATTGTTTCCAACAGATTTCTGAACTATAGGTTACCATCGCTGCTCTACATACAAACTTGCACTACTTTCCTACATCTAAATTACACTAAACAAGGAAAAGTAGGCATTGGCAATTGCAATAATCCAATAGTCAGACTTATACAGCTATTCTTGAAAGCAAAAAACCAGTAATTCCATAATCAAGCTACAATGAACAGCATAATCCACCACAGAAAACCAAGTCCAAAAAACTTTCCTCAATTCTAAAGCCTGTTCCCCTAAATCACTAAACTGAGCAATTATAAACATTCTTGATCAAAGTCAACACCTTGGCCCAGCTCAAAAACTTTTGCAAACACACAGGAAAATTTTCAACTTGCATTCTTTTTTTTTTTTTTCATAGAATTCTTGGCTTAAACAAAGGTTAAAGTGAATACCTTGAGAAAATACTTTGTGGGTCTTCTTGAACTGCTTCTCTCAGTGTAATGAGGAAATCATAGGTCTCATTTAATGATTCTTAATGCATTACCTTTTGTTTAACGTACAGGCAACTCCGGAGTTAACAAAGTCTTGTAAATCTTGGCAGAATAGGGGCAGATGCTAACGTGAGCCGTGGGTGCATATAGGAGTGAGAGGTCAACTTCAGAGGCTTCGTGGATCGGTGGATGTAGATCCTGTACTTCGGATGGAAAATTCTTGACCAAATTGAATTTTGTTAAAAAACATTAGTATTAATTACATAGTAAGAAGAATGTCATTAGCATTATGATTTGTCAATCTTCATTATGAGACATAAATATGTCCCCCCCAACTAGTAATTTTTATTTAACATTAATGCTTTTCACCATTTTTGCAGCTCTGCTTATATAGTTAAAAAAAGTCTATATGTTTACCATAATCATTAATTGCTTATGTTTATTTTGTGTGAATATGTTTGATGTAATTAACTTTTTGTCAAAGTTATGCGCATTTAATTTGATGATTCTTTGTTAAATTACATACTTAAAGTGATTAAAGATTCTTTATGAGAGACTAAGCCTACTTAAACAGTGGAACCAAATAAATTAATCTACTGATGTAAATTCTATGGAATTTGGATTAGTGGGCAACCAATGATTAAGACAAACAACATAAATGACAACAAAGGAATATTAGTGGGCCCACAACACGCTCTTCTAGGGCGCCCCCACGGATGAAGCTTATTCATTTTTGAGGTGTATCTACTCTTTTTCCAATAAAAATATATAAAATGTCACATCTTAACTCCTTATATATATAACTATAAATGCGATGTCGCTTAAAGAAAATGATCAATAAACATCTATGGGAAAAGTAAAAACTTTGTATAAATTCAAATGGAAATGTTCAATTTATAACTTTTCATTATTATAGTTATTTTGTGTAGAGTTCGATAAAATAATTGTTACATCTATTTTTATGTTATAGTAAATTGGAGTACGTTGTTCGTCTCTATACGCAACAAACAACTTTGTGTGTGTGAAAGAGAGAGACGCAGAACACATGATACGAGCCTTCTCCTATTTTTTTGATGTATTTTATTTTATTTTTTATGATTTCATTTCATTTTTTTGGATTATCTATAAGCAAAATAAAGTCCATTCCACAACCTACACAGTCCTTAAAAATAGAATTCAAAAAGATTCAACCTGTAGGGTGGAACCTGATTGTTCTATCTTATATGGGTTGGACAAAGACACAGGCAGTTATATTTCAGGACCAAAAAAAAATCAATAAGCATCAATTTTGGCAGGATTGAACCAGATTGGGCCGCCATATATGGGCCAAGACCAGCTCTTAAGATTAATTAATATTATCAGGCTGAAGCCCACATGAATCCAAGATTATAGTGCTTTTTGGTGGACACTTGCCACCTGAACAAGCCCAAACTATTCGACAGGCCAACTTTTATGGAATACGGCTTGGTACATAAAAAGAAGTTTGATCTTTGAAACAACCTTAAAAAGATAAATTTATTGCAAACAAAACATGCAAACTATATCTAATACCAATTCCAAAAATCAACATAGAAACTATGTTGATTAAGGGAAAATTTTACGTTGCCGACTTAGTTACTACACAAGTAGGGATGTAAGTATTATCATCATGTAATTTAATAACAAGTAGATTGCAAGTATTATCACGTGTAATCT
The DNA here is from genome assembly GCA_019321725.1 of Paulownia fortunei. Lineage (NCBI taxonomy): Eukaryota > Viridiplantae > Streptophyta > Magnoliopsida > Lamiales > Paulowniaceae > Paulownia > Paulownia fortunei. The sequence goes on from CM033121.1 coordinate 2,086,416, forward strand.
AACAGCAAGTGGATAGCATCTCATACTGCGTGAGTTAGAAAATAAAGAATCAATGTAATTCACCAACTAAATATACCATGTGATATTGATTTGTTAGTGCAAGAAAATGTTGAAAGACATCATTAAAATATGATAGAATTTTCAACATTTTCCCCCTTCATGTTGTTTTTCTTTTTTTGTCATCATCAATATCCAACGTCCAAAAACAACATGAGTGCAGCAAAAGTCTAGCATAAAGTCATTATTAACAACATAAACATCATGTCATTATTTATGAAGGTTAGAATACTTGATTTGATCAACATTACTCAAATCTATCATAGGGAGAGTATTGACTCTGACTCCATATATATACATCGATTTACCAAGTATAAATTTGATTAATTTCAATTCGACCCAACTCAATTTCAAAGAAACTTGTACAAATGGCAAAAAGTAAGGACATTTTTCATTCCAAATCAGAAACCCTATTTGAAAGAGTAGATTAGATATCCAACTAATGTGTGCTTTATCTATCCCACAGATTTGGGATAGTTAGGCAAATCTTTCTGGTGGGGTTTACATAAATTAGGATAAATTGAAAAGTACATCGCTTTAATCCTGTTTCAGTTGATAGTAATTTTGTGAAAAATAATTGTACTCATCTATGTCGCAATCTTTATCATTAACAGGCCTTGTGATAGGGACAGCACCATTTCCTTTCAAAAAAAGTAACCAAAAATTATTAGCTGTCATTTTCACTTTCAGGCCCTATAATGTATTTCTTGCACTTCGATGCTATTAAGAATCAACCCACATTGACCTAACATATAATTCCATATCTAACTTAATGAAAGAACCTAGGTCACAAAGTTGGCTCTGAATAATTAGGAGCACATCACATAACAAAGCCAATACTTCCCAAAACAACATAGCCAAACCAAACCCTCAAGTGATATACAATGGACATGTCTTGTTTTTCGACTTGCTTGTGCAATTTATTTTATGTTAGAAGTCTAAAAAACGAATTCTTAACTAGTAAAAGAGACTAGGAAGACAACATTAGGCACAAATAAAATATCACAACTTTCCCGTATTTGAAGATGGTATTAGAAATGACAACGAGAAAATTTGTATTACACCCATACTCTTATTAATGATTATTGACTAAATAAAGTCATATAATTACATTTTAGGAGGGTACAAATTTATAAGTGTTAGGCACTATTCCATCACAATCAATCTTTGTTAATTGGCCCCCATATAATAAAGTTCCCTTTGAAAGAACCTATCTTTTAATTTGGGGGGGTGGGGGGGGGGGGGGGTGGGGCGGGGGCGTGTATGACCTTAAACTTGATGTGCCCAAAAATGAGCCAAAAGTATTTTGTGGGGAATCATTTATCTATGTTCTCACCATGTTGAGCAATCATATTTGCATGAAATTCACAAAAACAATTGGTGAATTGTCATGTCCTTAGATTGTGATTCCCTCCCACCTAACCATATAATATATCTATGTACTTTTTGTATCACAAACTAAAGTATTTAATTAGTGGTTTGTGTGAATGAATTTGTAAAGGCACAAACATAAAGTCCAGCCAACAAATGTTGAAATAACAAGTGCTTAGATGCTCTGTCCCAGCAATATTTTGAATATGGACCATACCACTTATGTAGAGTAGATATCATGGTATACATTGGAACATGCAATGTCATTCTATGTTTGTGACTGCTAAATATTGTTGATCTTTCAACAGTTGAAATTTATTAAGGTATGTTCATATTAAATATATGTTAAGTAGGAAAAACGAATTATGGTTGCTCCTTTATGAAGGTTGATCCCTACACGAATTTTAAATCATTAGGATTGGAGGGAGTGATTATTGCAATTTTACATGAAAATAATATTATGCAACTTTGGGGCATTTGAATTGTGAATTAAAATTGATTGTATTATGATGATTTGGGATTTAATTAAGCCCAAAATAAGTGAAAAAAGCCATTCCACTTTATATAAGTGTTCTTGGCTTACTTTAGATGGAAACTTGTGTAAATCTCCATCATGTTACATATTAGTATCTCATATACATACATTTATATTTATATATATATGTGTGTGTGTGTGTGTGTGTGTGGAACACAAAATAAAATAAAAAAGTATCAGAAAGAAATAGCAATGTAAAGACTGATGGAATTAGCTGTTGTGAATCTGAACCACTTCATTAGTTGGTTTGACCAAAAGTTGATCACAAACAATCTTATATTATTGACATGTAATAAGTGATCATAAGAGCCATTTAGTTTAATTAATAACATGCACATATTTCTAAAACTTTGTCACAAATTAAGTACAACATTAATGGACTTTACATAATTCAAACGTCCAAACGTGCTTCTCTAATTGATTAAAGCTCAACACCAACTTCACTTTATTAAATTTTCCACACACACACATATATACATATATATAAATATATAGAGAGGGGGGAGGGGGGTAGGGGGAGAGTAATGATCAAAGAAACAGGCTTTGGTTTATATGTTAAAAGAATTGTAAAGGTCTTGGTAAGAGATCTCGAATCCCCAACTCCAATTTCATGTTGCTTTAAGGGATTTGGTATTTTGTTTTATTTATTTATTTTATTTTATTTTATTTTTTAGCTTTCCAAAAAGAAGAGCCAATGCCAACCAAGAAACAACTCTCACTCTCACATTATTTAAGAATATAGGGTAAATCTTTATTGTTTTACTTGTACAACACTAATCAATAGGCCACCTAAAACGTGGCGACGCCCCATTCGTGACGTTCTTGGCTTCTTTGTATTCTAATTGGAGATAAAAAAGGGCCCTAAGGAATCTAATCGACTTTTCTTTATAAAGGGTGTGGTAGGTTGTTTTTATTTCATCGTCGTCTTCTTTGTACTGTCTAACTTGTAGATTTTTGTCCATGGTTTCTTGTGTATGTAATGTATATGAATAATCAATATTAAGAAATAATATTTTATATTATTATTTTAAAAAATAGTAATTGATAATTAAGAGTGTAGCATCACTATAATAAGTATAATAAGGTAGAAGATACTTTTAGTAAAAGAAATTATTTTAAAAAATAAAATTCTATTTTAGAATATTTTAAAAAGAAAACAGAAGTAATTAATTTGGAACATATGGAGTACATTATGATACATTTTGCCATTTAAATTATGCAATTTTTTTTTAATTTTGTAATCTAAATAATTTTTTATAATATTTTTCTATCCAAACTACACAGGTTTTACACATTGCCATGATCGACTTTACTAGACTTGTACGATACTTTTTGAAGGGTAATATTGTAAATTTGGATTTTTTTATTATTTAGATTTTTTATACAAAATTTGGCCTTAATTGATAATCATATATGGTGAGGTTTAAAATATATGTAATTTGGATTGTAAAGTATTACAAAAAATTATTTAGGTGGAAAATCATAAAACAAACATAGTTCAAATTGTAAAATATTTTTCCCCCTGTAATAGAACTTTGGTTTAGCTTCTAAAAATTCCTAGTAATGCGAACCCAATCAATACAAATCATTTTCAGTCCTTACATTAGCTATTTGATTAGTATATAATCCCTTGGGTTTAGCATATTTAGTATTAGGAATTTGCAAAGCAAAGCAGAGCAGATTCCATGATTCTACGATTTGGATCCTTGAGATATGCAAGTCCCGATGCCAACTAATAATGACATGAGAGGAAAAAGAAAGGGACAGTCCATCAACAGAGCTGCAGCAGTTATTTAAAAAAATTAAAAAAAAGAAGCTAATACAGATTTGATAATAAACTAGCAAAAAAAATTATAATCTTAATTTATAATATAGTCGTGATGATCATAATGCATGAGAATAAAGTGAATTCAAAAGTTTGAATTTTTTGTTTGGAGTAAATTTTTATTATTACAAACGAATTTTGAGTGATATTAAATTTTTATTTTTAAGTAAGTCCTATTCCAAATCCGTTCTATTTATTTTTTTTTTTTTTAAAATTTATTATATATATTTATATGATTTTTTTTAAATATATATTTTTAAAAAATATTGGTATATTATTTTTTAATTAATATATTTTTTAATAATAAAATAAATCTAACGAGTGTAACCTATCAAATTCGAATCTAGGCTCGAATTCTAAAAATTCTTGATGAAACGGATTTTGAGTTTGACAAAATCCGTTCCATTGTCATTCATCCCTAACGATCAGACTTTAAATTAAACAGTAACAATAGTTAATTTATCGAATAATAAATTTAACTTAAATTAAACATTTTATACTATTAGGTAATTTTTATATGACCACTACGGCACTATCAGTAAATAAACTCAATTTTTTTAATAAATTATTTTCATTTGATTAAAGATTGTTCAAACGAATTAATTTAATAATCGAATCAAATTTAAATATAATTTTAAATTTGATAAAAAAAATTAAATCAAATTTAAATTTCGTTTACATATTTACTCGAAAAAGTTTAAGTGCCTTGAAGGTCAAAATTTGACTCTTACAAAACTGGACATGTGATATTGCAACATAAATAGTTGGTACTAACAAGTTTTGAGTGAAACATTAACAGTACTACCATAAAAAGAGTGAAACATTTGAAAATTATACAATACCACGTTGTTTGTCGTTTATCAGCTTGACATAGTTTCAATTATGTTTCTCCCATAAAATCAGTTAGATAGAACATATTTAGTAAAACATTGAATATTTAGCAAAAATGAAATTCAAACAAGTAAAACAGAAGCAATGTGCTAATAGAAGAATATAAAAAGTTCAATTAAAACTTGAATCCTCGTCTCCAACTTACAATATTAAATTTGGTGTGATTTTTATATTAAATTTGATGTTTTGGTGTAAATCATTTGTTATACTAAATTTTACAACAAATAAAGATTTTATTTTTATATTTCTTAGTTTTGAATTATCTCTAATTTATTTATTTTTAAAATTATTTAATTATTTTTATTTTATTACTACCAATTTTACTAAATAAAAATTATATATAATTCATATCATATTTATCGATTATATTATAAAATAAATATTATAAATAAACAAAATACTACATTGCACATTATGTATAACACAAAAAAAATTGCAAAACAAAGATAAAGTTCCATAATGTTATTTCAACGTACTTACTTATTATTTGTCAATTATTATAATTTATTACAAATGTTAATTATTACAATCAATTATTATAAATATTGCAAAATAATGACTATAAAAATTAAATTACCAATTAATTAAATATACAATATGCATATGAATGAAATTAAAATTTAGGGTATAATAAATTTGGAGGCAAAATGGGGATATATGTATTATTCCAAATTTAATGTAAATAAATAGTTTTGTATCAAATTCACTACACTAAATTTAGCGTAAAATTTTGCGTTGGTTGGAGAGCATATTATACTAAATTTAATTTTTTGATATTGGATTAAAGATGCCCTAAACACCATCCTCAATTCGTGAAGGAAAAGGGGATTAGAGGGAGCTTAGAATTTGTGGAATTCATATATGTTGTGAGAAAGTTTTGCGGATGTGCTAAATAATTGTATTAATAGATAGTCGTAGTGTTAACCAATAAATATAATATAGAGCAATATATCTATACATCAAATTAATAAGTTCAAACTGTAAATTTAAAGACAAAAATCCAACAAAATAATAAAAGTTATTTGTGATGGATGGAAATTAGTTATACGTGTCATCCGATTATATCTTCTAAATCTTCCACACTAACAATACAATTTTCCTTACAAAGAACAATTTTAATAAATAATCAAATGCAATACTTGAGCTTCGGACAAGAAAATGTAAGATGAGTTTACACATATTCATATATATATATATATATAATAAAATACATATTCAATGTATATTATTAAATATAATATCTACAAGTCCCTAAACTATGAGACTTGTAATAAATGACCCCTCAAAACTGTCCATGCATACACTTTTAGCCTTGCTCTATTGTGTGCATCAAAAATTCCGTTAAGAGGCGGTGATGTGACAGTATAATTATATTGAGATCAAAATATCCTTCAATAGAAACAAAAAAAGGTAAAATATACTTTCCACCCTCCAACTATATCTTATGTTGCACTTGTTCTCCAAAACTACCAAAATTAACAATTTGCCCCTACCATCTAGTGCACAGTTGGAAGGGCCAAAAGGTCTTTGTTGAGTTCAAAAGTGTTTTCTTTTTTCTTTATTTATTTGCTTATTTTTTTGAAGAAAAAAAAAATAAAAAAGAAAACCACAGCAATAAACAAAACAAAACAAAAATATTTTCAGAATAAATTTTTTTAAAAAAAAAACTAAAAAAGATTAACCACATTCACTACATGCTGTTTTCAACAAAATCCAACATCCCCAAATTATTCCATGAATACCAAATTTACTAACATAAAAAATATAGGCCCATGCCCCATATTATTAACAAGTTTTTTGTTTATACACAAGCATATTTTTTTACTAAAAACTCAAGATTAAAGCTTTCAAAACGTTGTTTTACACGCCTTTTCTTTTCTTTTCTTTTTTTTTTTTTTTTTTTTTTTGCATTTTTTTGGGTATTATAGAACTGATTATTTGCCTTTCAATTGAACATTTTAAAAAACCAGGTAAGTAAATTTAAGTTAGGCTTCAATCCATATAATTTTAGAACTCTCTCAAATTCTCTCGTAGAGGGGATTAATTTTTGTGACAATCAATTTAACCTATCCAATTTTGATACGCATAATTAATAATTTAACACTATTTATAAATTAGTTTTATGGTACCAATTGTTAGTCTTCTGAAAATAGATGGTCCATTATTATCCATTTGGCAGAGGAATAAGTACCTTGACTTGAACCTTAGACTGTACAATGATGCCAGGAACACCATAAATCTGATAGAGGAATCTGTAACACATTGGTCCCATGATTCCCTCTGCCATTTTTCTCTTGCTCAAATCATTATTGTAATTTTGTAATTTTATTCATTTTCTTTTCCTTTTTTCTTTGGAATAATTATAGAGACATCTCCTAAGTTTGGTATAAATACAGGCATATTCCCTCAAATTTGGATTATTACATCTGGTTCCATAATCTATATTGTTGTCTGATTAATAGACCCAATCGTTGGGGTTCTTGACAGAAAATAATAACATCATAAAAAAATCAATGAAAATCCAGTCTTGCCCTTGTGTTGACAAATTAAGGATTTTTCAAAAAAAATAAATAAATAAATAAACTTGGACCAAATTCCATAAGTTGGCAACTGATGATGGACAAATAATAAAGTTTGCAAGTCATTTTTAGATGTAACTTAATGCAAAGAGGGGGATAATTACAATTATCGGTCGGAATACGATTTAAATACATGTAGATTCCTTAATATTTTTAAAATTATATCCACTTCCCCAATTTTTGTCACCATCTCACATACGACTCTAGCCTTTTGTTATACTCTCATGATCATTATTTTATGAAAGTGACAAGTCTTTTTGTTTATCAAAATTTATGAAAATATGCTCTGAAATTTATCCATTTTTATACAAATCCCTAGAGATTTATTCAATTTGTACTAAATTCCCTTCAGATTTAATATAGCTTATGATAAAATTTTGAAATTAAATTTTATAATATTAGTAAGAACATTCTAAATTACTTTCATTAAAATTATTAGTATTTAGAAAAGTAATTATACATGTCTCTCATATTTTATTTTATATCATCTTATTTTAAAAAAAAATAAAATTAATGAGCATTACAGTACTGCTGCCACAATCATATAAATAATCAATCAACTAATTGTATACAATTTGCACATTTAGTTTGATTTATGGTTAAAAAAGTCTATATTTTATTAGGATAAACCACATGGGGCCTAACTATAAAATGAAAAAGATTAAAAGAATTTAATTGTAATATGACAAAAATCGTAGGGAGGTCAACGTAATTTGGGAAAAGGTTTGTGTAATGTGTAACAAAGAACAAAAGAGTTGTTTCATAAAGTTGGGGTTTCCAATAATCGTCAGTGTTAGAGGAGGTGAATGTAATTTTAAAAATACGAGGGGATCAATATATATTTAGATCAAATTTTAGGGAGTTTTTTGTAATTATTCCTTTTTCTTTTAACTAAAAATGATTTGTATCTGCAAATTGTGAACTCCAATTGGATTGAATGGTGCAACGCTAAGGCTCCATTACTTGCAATTAAGAAAATTTTCATTTGAGTTATACTTATACATATCATATGTGGATAGCATAATTGATCTCGATTTTGCCAACTAAGAAATTAACAGAAAAAATTATGTAATATTTCAATAATTGTAATTACCATTCCTATAAAGTCCAAAAAATTTATGGGATAAAGTAGTTAAAATTAAAATTCAACTTCATATAAATAAGATAACTTTTATTAACTGTAATTGTAGATTGATAGGCTAATTGAGTGTAATTGGTTGAAAATTATTTATCATATTAGAATTCAAATGATAAATAAGTAAAGCTATACCCAAGTATTAAATAATCAAAATTAATAATACATACTCATATATATATATATATATATATTTATATTTCAATTGATGTTCATCATGATTTTAAACCCATTCTTTTATTTTTTCAAAAATTATAAATAAGAAAATCATGAAATAAAAAGTTCATAATTTCTATCATTTTTCTTTTTCTAATTATAAAACCGGCATTAGTGCCTTGGCACGAATTTACAACTAGCTATTTAAAGCAATTCAAAAGCAAGTGAAAACTAGTTTCTGAGTTGATCCAATTTAAATCACATGGACATAAATTGGCCAAAAACTCTAATCAATCATGTTGGGATGAAAAAAAATCAAGTTGGTGAAAAACTTTAGACAACATTTCTTGACTGGGAGCTCATTTCTTGGACAACACTTTGGCTTTTATTTCTTATATGTTAAGACATTGTTCAAATTGCTGATCCTGAGGTTTTGCTTTTATTTCCTCCACAAATTTCATTTGTTGGTCTTATTTCACTTGTCATTGTAATGTTTATGTTGCCTCTTGTCGAACGGGTCTCCCGATGTACTCATTTTAGGGCCTCGGCTCATATCTAATGAATAAATTTTCAATTGAAAAGACTTAATAATTACAATAACAATAATATATATATTTTCGTATTTTCGTAAAATTTACATTCAATCTGACTCTTTAAACCGAATCCCTTTCTCTATTTTTGTATTAATAAAAAATGTTGCAAATAATAAAAAATAGAAGGTATTTCTTTCTTTTCTTTTTTTTTTTTTTAATTGGAGTACCACAATATGTAATTTTTCCCAGATAATTGGGGCCAAGTGCATGGGATGGGATAAATATATAAGCTATAAAGAAGATAGTCAAGTTATCAAAATAAAGATACCCTAGAATAGTAGACATGCTGTAGAAGCAACCCAAAGTGGCCATGAAGTGTGTGAAAACAAGCTAGATAAGCTACTAGCTAGGGCTCTTGACCAAACAAACCCTATAAAAAGATTATAAGCTCTACTTCCAAGGTGTAATGAAGGACATTGTCTAAATATATATAAAAGAAAGACAGTAAATCTAATAATAAGAGTTGGCATTGTCAGTTGCTAGCTCAAGCCAGTATTATCTTTATTACTAAAATAAACACACAGAAAGTATACAAACAAAAGTAAAGTTAAATACATAAAGCTGTAAACTTAATATACATGCCTTAAGGTACAAATCATGAGCCTTACAAGTAAAGTTTGGATAACATTATATTGGTAAAAATAAAAATAAAAATGTTATTCAAACAGTAAAGAGAAGATAAAATAATGTTGGAGTGAAAAAAATAATTATTTATACCTTGTATAAGTGTCATATACTTATGCTCCTACCATTAAATTATTGTACTATTGGTATGTACAATAAAGATCAGACTTGTGAGATTTTTTTGTTTCGACTATTAAAAAATTTTTTTAGGTAAAATATTGTGTGGTCTTTTTCAATAGTAAAATAACTAAAATTGATTGAGCATTGTGAAAATCTTTGTCAACATGAATTTAAACAACATAAAATTTATATCCGCGTAAAATTGTAACTCAAAAATAATGGAACAAAACTTGTTGAATTATGTCTATTTATATGCTATTTTTTGCAAATGACATTTGAATATTAGAGAAGCAACCCATAACAAAAGAAGTCAACTTAAACATTCATTCAAATTTCAAACCACATGTATCTCGTATGTTAAGGTATTTTTTTTTTTATTCTGCCTTTTGGTTTTTCTTGAATATGGCTAATTTATACTAGAATACCATAATAAACAAGCAAATACAAAAAAAAATTGTAATTACTCTGTATCATCATCACTGTAATGTTAAGAATTTTTAACACGTAGCAGTGGCGGTCGTTACTGGTTAATGATCAAGAGCTCTCTTTTTTATGCAAGGCGTGGGTATAAATGCAGCATCTTTCCTATAAGGCTTTCCTTTTCACTTCTTTCAAATAAACCTTTTTTTTTTTTTTTCTCTCTCTTTCTCCATCTCATTTACTCTCTCTCTGCTTCCTGATCTTGTTTTTCCTCTCTCTCTCTCCTTCTTTATTGTTTTCTTGAATGCTCTGTTCACTGTACAGTACAGAACAGCCTGAGCTTTGAACAATAATAAGGCCAGAAAATCAAAATTTCAAGAAAAAAAAAATAGAAACTGTTTTCTTGAGGGGCTGTTCAAAACAGTACAGAAGTTCTTAAAGGCAGCCCACAATCTGAAAATGGTATCTTTTTTTCGCTTTTGCCCACTTTTAGTTCTGTTTCTTCAGAGTACTTACTGGAATGCCTTTTTTATCTGAGACTATAGGGTTTGTTTTTGAATGAGTGAATGAGTGTGTTAGAGGTATTTATGATGCTGAAATAATGTTTCTGCTTCTATTGACTGGAGTTCTGAGCACTTTCTTGAGCTCTTTACTGGACTGTGGCTGTGTTTTTTCTGTGCATTAATGGCCTTTTGGTGCTTTAATTTCAGTGAAAAGCTTTGGAAATAATTGTAGCAGTAGTGTAGTGGTGGCATTCTGTTACAATTTTTGGCTCTGTATGCTGTTTCTCTTCAATTTGTAAGTCATAAATTTGAAGTGAGTTATTATTTGTTCAGCTGTTTCTGAAAGAGTACTTTGACTGTTTGAGCTAGTTTTTCTTAACATTTTCAAGAAAATTAAACCTCACTATTCAAATATTTTGTCTCTTGTGGTTGAATTCGGACTCGTTCAACTAGTTATAGTATAATTTCTTGCATATTCTTTTGCTAAATTTTGAAGTTGTTGATTCATATCTAAGGAGACTGAAATCTAGGGCCTTCTTGTTGGGTGGTTAATTGTCTGATTTTGCTTCTTGTCAGGATGTTTTGATTCTTAGAACTGTACGTGGTTGTAATTATTACTCTGCTTGGCTGTTTTTCTAGCTCTTGTAAAGAAAAGATGGATATGGCTGGAAAGGATACTAATCTTGAGCAACAGAAGGGGAGTGACAATCCTGTAAACTATCATGCACCTAATATGTCTTCAGACTGGCAAGTTAATGGAAATAATCTAACAAATACATCCATTGGAATGATTCTGATGGGGAATTCGATGGTAGAGTCCTCTGCTTGTTCCTCTGCCCCTATGGTTGATTCTTTTTGCCCTCCCATTTGGGACCAGCCTATCAATGGACAGAGTTTAGGCTACTGTGATGTGAATGTCCAAAATGATGCTAGCACTTCAAGTAGCCTTGGTCCTGTAAGAGCTGACATGGGTTGGACACCAAATGCAATGTTGAAAGGAGGTATGTTTCTACCAGCTGTTTCTGGGATGCTCCCTCAGAGCTTTCCTCACTTTCCAGCTGATTCGGCTTTTATTGAAAGAGCAGCAAGGTTTTCGTGCTTCAGTGGAGGGAATTTTGGTGAAATGATGAACCCTGTAAGTATTCCTGACCCTCTAAATCCGTATTCTCGGGGCTTGGGACTGATGCAAGGGCCACACGAGGTTTTTGGAGGAAATGCATCAAAACCACTGCCTGGAATGCAATCGCATAGACATGAAATGAACATGAACGAAGTTTCTGAAGAGGTTTCGCTACCTGGGAAGCATGGGACTGAAGGGAGCCCATTCAAGAATGAGAAGAAAAGTGAAAGTTTTATGTGCTCTCATGATGAAGCAAAACAGGGAGTTGGTGTGTCAGGTAATGAGTCTGATGAGGCTGAATTTAGTGGCCGTGGTGCTCAAGAGGAGTTGGATGGCGCAGCTGGGGAGTCTTCTGGTAAAGGGCTTAGCACTAAGAAGAGGAAGAGAGGCGGACAGGTTTAACATTGTTCAGTGTTCTGTCGATTTGCTGGATACAAATAGTTTCAATTTATTTTTAGGACTTCCATAGTGCAAAAATACAGTCATTCTTTGGTAATTGATTCAATTGTCTTGCCATGCCAGGGTATTGAACATGAAGAAAATAATGAAGCCCCACAGCCATCTATTGAAACAGCAAAGGACACCTCGGATATTAAACAAAAGGGTGATCAAAACCCAACTTCAATCAGTAAGCCTGGTGGCAAGCATGGTAAGCAGGGATCCCAAGGCTCAGATCCGCCTAAGGAAGAGTACATACACGTCAGAGCACGAAGAGGTCAGGCAACAAACAGCCACAGTCTTGCTGAAAGGGTAAGAATCTTTTGAAAGTTTATTTGTAGGATACATGAGAAAAGATCATTTAGAATGTTGTCGAAGTATATTTGTAGGCTATAGTACAACAGTGAGCAACGCAACAGTTCTTGACTTGAAGTAGGATTATCCATTGATAATGCAGGTAAGGAGGGAGAAGATTAGTGAAAGAATGAAATTCCTTCAGGAACTTGTGCCTGGTTGCAGCAAGGTATGTAGTGTCAATTAAGAGTCATTATTAGCAAACTAGGTATAATCAATCCCTAATATCTTTTTCTTATCAGGTCACTGGAAAAGCTGTAATGCTTGATGAAATCATCAATTATGTGCAATCACTACAGCGGCAGGTTGAGGTATTGCATTCTCCCAATTTCTTCTACTGTTATTCAACTTGTATGGTTCCTTGGTGAGTTATGGAGCCTAAACAACCTATTCATATAGTGGAGACGTTTGATGAGGATCTTTAGCTGGTCAAATGACACTATTTACACATCTTTGAATCAAAACGAAACTAGTATAAACTTTTCCAGAAGGACTTCCTATTTTCATGCTATTTTTGTGAGTATGACAGTTTTTTGAGGTATTAGTCGTATAAAATTATATGAAATCTCCAGAGTGTTCATTTTGGCTTCTTTTCCAGAAGGACTTCCTATTTTCATGCTATTTTCGTGAGTATAACAGTTTTTTGAGGTCTTAGTCGTATAAAATTATATGAAATCTCCAGAGTGTTCATTTTGGCTTGTTTTTAGCTTATTACTCTGACCTTTTTGCACTTCTGAGTTTCAAGTTAAAAGATCATTCATATTATTGCATTTCTACTCTGTTTCAGTTTCTGTCAATGAAGCTTGCAACAGTGAATCCTCGTCTGGACTTCAATATTGAAGGGTTTCTAGCTAAAGATGTAAGAATATTTCTCACCAATTCAAACCTTTTTTGGTTATTGACCATCCATATAAATTAATTTTTGTCTAATGAAAGTAATCAATTGATGACAGATCCTCAACATAGAGCTGGTATGTCATCTTCACTGGCTTTTCCACCTGATATGACTATGCCTTTTCCTCCACTTCATCCGTCACAACCTGGACTAATCCAGGCATGTCTTCCGGGTAACTCTTCTGAAACTCTTCGAAGACCAGTGAATCTCCAATCAACTGCTGTCTGTGGAGGATTCAAAGAACCTACATCTGAAGTAAGTTTCATCAAGTTATTTGGCTGTACATCTCTTAAGTAGTTTAACGTCAGTGGGAAAGTAATACAGTTTCTGTCAGATATAAAATATAAAAGAGATTTTACTTTATATTTTTTTGAATCATCTGCAGGTACCCGGTGTATGGGAGGACGAACTTCACAATGTAGTTCACATGGGCTTCAACTCTAGTGCTCCTTTTAATAGCCAGGATTTAAGTGGTATATTAGATATTATCTCAAATAACTTTATTTGCTGGTCCAAATTCTTAAGTTGACTGCAGTTTTCTTGTTGCTTTCCAGGTTCTCTACCACCAGGCCATATGAAAGCCGAACCCTGATATTTCTCTGTATTTCAAATTTTTCTTCCTCCTGTATCCTTGCTGAAGGACCCCTCTTGTGGGGATAACAAAGCAAGTTAATGTTCTCCAGCTGGGCCTGACAAAGATTGGAGTTCACCTATTTTTTATCCAGAAGCTTATCCCTGTCTAGCAATTCCACACTTGCACATACTGGAGTTGAAGTCTGGGGGTAGAAGTATAGCAATGGAATATGACCTTTGTGCGGTTACAGTGCTATACCATATGCCATGTATTCAAGCATCGCATGCCACATCCAAGTTCAAGCTAATAATTTTGGTTCAGAGTTAAGTAGCTCCATTGAACGGAGGAAATGATGATCGGTACAAATTATACATTTGACTACTAGACTACTAGAGTAAAACAAGATCAAGATCAGGGTTTCTGTTTCATTCTTGAATTATGTTAGGAGATCACCTATTATTATTGTTCAATCTATGAGAAATGCTTCTGAACAACTGTGTGCCTGGAGAGAAATCGACAAAAATTGAATATATAAACATGTCCCTTTTTTATCCTCTGTATTCTTATGCTGATTATTTTTCGCTTTAGTCTTTGATGAGCCTGTCAATCTTCTTCCACCGAATGACCTGTTTTTTACTTAATTCTTTTGGAGGCTATTTTTTCCAGGTAATTTTGAATTCTCAAGTGTGATGTGTTACTGGAAGATATGTATATATTAATCATTTTCTTGATTCACAGTACCTAAATCAGACTTAAAGCAAAACAGAATTAAGAAAAGATTTGGTGAAGCTGAATGGGAGTACCTGAAATTTATAGCAAATATAATGTACTTTTTTTTCCTGATTGAAGATGATATTCAGTGCAATAACTTTCAAGAAGACACTCTGTAGGACAAGGGAGGAGGGTGTATTCTTAGAGGGGTTCGAGATTTGTGGGCCCTAGGCATCACAACTGTAGATCATTCAGAGTCACGAACGAGCAGTCAAGATATCTCGCCAAGTACAACCCAGGGTGGAGGGCCTGGCAAAGGAAGAAAGTTTGGTGAAAGATGGACATAAGCTGACTTTCATAAAAAAATTTGAAGAAGCCCAGAGGCTCTCTGGCTCTGGTACGGACATAGGAATCAGATATTAGACGAAGGGATATTGGTATTGCTGTGAAAGTTGGTGGTGAATATTGAGACTAGGAAGGAAAGAAAATTTTTGTTGCTGACACGCTCACTTTCACACATATATAGTTGAGTTCAAAACTTGCCAGAGCTCCAACATTTTACTGGAGTTCGAACCACACGAGCTAATATTAATTTGCACGTAAGACACGTTATATTTATTGGAGTAATTCATGCATAATCCTTCGAGTCACATTACCTATAGTATCAAGAGAGTATTTACATCTGCTGATCATGTGAGTTTTAGATATTTAACAATATATCAATCATTCATTATTGAAGACTACGTATAATATAATTAATGAAGAATGATCAAATTAATTCGGGCCCTAAGATCGAATTGGATCACAACAATAATAAAAGTATCGTAGACCTTGTATTATTGGGTAAAAATTAAGTACAAAAGATTAAATAATAAAACATGACATTTACACATCAACACTAGTCATGCACAAAATTTATTTTCTTATAAATAAATTTATATGAGTTGATTTTTTTTTTATAAATAAATTTATGAGTTGATGGGTGAAATGAACTTCATTGATATTCTAAATTTAAACTCGTATAAATTTAATTATTGCATGATGATAATATCAAAGAATTATTTCTTAATCATTTTATTATGCTACCCCAAATTGCCACCTCTCCAAATAAACCCAAACGATCTCAAAAGCGAAAATTTTAGGGTAATTATTTTCAAATAAGCTTGAGCTAATTGTATGTAGTTCAGAAAATTGAGTTTGAATTGCCCTCATCACCTTCTTCAAACCAACGGTGAAATCTATATTTTTTTTCTCATTTTTTTTTGGTTAATTTTTAATTTTTGGTGCTTGTATTTGGATGACATTAAAATTTGGATCAAATTTGAACCCGTCCGAACACACCCGCTTTGGGGATTCCGGATTTCAATATTTTGAATCCGACCCAAATGATAAATTATAATATATATATATATATATATATATATATATATATATATATATATATTTATCTATTTATTTGTGTATACCTTTATGTGATATATATATGGAAATATGTGTATAAATTTTAATAAATAGTTTATGCTTTTAATATATACAAAAACAACAAAAACATGTTTGAAATTATAATTTTGGAAAAATTAATGTACACATAAATTTGCAAAAAATAATTTTTTTGTTGATAATATCATTTGCATATTCAGAAAATTATAATGATATTCTTTTAAAAAATAATTTATATAAATTATTTTTAAAATTACCAAATAGGTCTCGAAGGTCCAACTTGTCAGTCACGAGTTCAGAGCAAAGTGGGATGGATCTTGGATCTATAAAAACTCTGAGAGTCGGGTTTTGGGTTTTGACAGCCCAAAAACCGGCCCTTTCCATCCATAGGCCGAAGAAATAAAAATGCTGCGATGTTATGAAGGGAACTACACTCTTCCCGCCAAGACATCTCTTGGACAACGCCATGTCCAACATTTCCAATTACTATTGTTCGCTACTGAAACAATGCTGCGAAACCCACAATCTGAAGCAAGCCAAACAACTCCACGCACACATAATCAAGACCCTGACAAACCCAGAAACATTCTTGCTAAACAACCTCATCAACGGGTATTACAAGCTCAACAACATCAGATATGCACGCAACGTGTTTGATGAAATGCGCAGACCAAACCTCTTCTCATGGAACACTATTCTCTCCGCTTACTCGAAACACGGGGACGTTGAAAAAATGCAAGAAATATTTAATTTGATCCCAAATAAAGATGGGGTTTCATGGAACTTGATTATTTCGGGGTATATAAAATGTGGGTTGAGTGAGAAGGCTTTAGAGGCTTATAAATCTATGCTAAAGCATGGGTTGGAGAATTTAAACAGAATCACGCTTTCCACAATTATAATAATGCTGTCAAACAAGGGTTGGTTAGATTTGGGTGGGGTTATTCATGGACAAATAGTGAAGTACGGGTTTGAGTCGTATGTTTTTGTGGGGAGTCCTTTAGTGGTTATGTATGCAAAATGTGGTTTGATAAGTGAGGCAAAGCGTGTATTTGATGAGTTGCCGGAGAGGAATTTGGTTATGTACAATACGATGCTTATGGGTTTTTTGAGGTGTGGGATGGTGGAAGAGTCACACAGTTTGTTTGGGTGTATGACTGAGAAGGATTCAATTTCTTGGACAACGATGATTACTGGGCTAACACAGAATGGGATGGATAGAGAAGCACTGGATTTATTTCGAGAAATGAGATTCAAGGGATTGAATATGGATCAGTTTACTTTTGGAAGTGTTTTGACTGCTTGTGGAGGTCTTTTGGCATCAAGAGAAGGGAAGCAGATTCATGCATTTATGACTAGAACTGATTATCTGGACAATGTTTTTGTTGCCAGTGCACTTCTTGATATGTACTCAAAGTGTAGAGACATCAAGAATGCAGAGACAGTTTTTCGGAAGATGGGATACAAGAATATTGTGTCTTGGACTGCCATGTTAGTAGGCTACGGTCAGAATGGGTACAGCGAGGAAGCTGTTCGGATTTTTTGTGAGATGCAGAGAAATGGAGTTGAGCCAGATGATTTCACTTTAGGTAGTGTGATAAGCTCTTGTGCAAATCTGGCCAGCTTGGAAGAGGGAGCTCAGTTTCATGGTCAAGCACTGGTGTCTGGGTTGATTTCTTTTATTACGGTCTCCAACGCACTTGTTACCCTGTATGGTAAATGTGGGAACATCAAAGAGTCCCATCAGTTGTTCAATGAAATTAAATTGAAGGATGAAGTGTCGTGGACTGCATTAGTTTCAGGCTATGCCCAGTTTGGAAAAGCCAATGAAACCATAAATTTATTTGAGGAAATGTTGGTGTATGGTCTGCAACCAGATGGAGTAACTTTTGTTGGGGTTCTTTCTGCATGCAGTAGGGCTGGATTTGTGGAGAAAGGCCGTCAATATTTTGCATTAATGGTAGATAAATATGGAATTAGGCCAGTTCTCGATCACTACACTTGCATGATTGATCTATTCAGTCGAGCTGGACAGTTAGAAGAAGCAAAGAACTTCATACTCCAAATGCCTTGCCGTCCAGATACAATTGGTTGGGCTACGTTGCTGAGCTCATGTAGAACTCGTGGTAATATGGAAATAGGAAAATGGGCTGCAGAATCTCTTCTGGAATTGGACCCACAAAACCCTGCTGGCCATGTGTTGCTTGCCAGCATCTATGCTGCTAAAGGCAAATGGGGTGAGGTAGCTCAGTTAAGAAGAGGAATGAGAGATAGAGGTGTCAGAAAGGAGCCAGGATGTAGTTGGATCAAGTATAAGAGCAAAGTGCACATTTTCACTGCTGATGACAAGTCAAGCCCATTCTCCGTTCAGATATATCAAGAGTTAGAAAAACTGAACTATAAAATGACAGAGGAGGGATATGAGCCTGACATGAAATCTGTTCTGCATGATGTTGAGGAGTCAGAGAAACTAAAGATGCTGAACCATCACAGTGAAAAGCTTGCTATTGCATTTGGTTTGATTTTTATTCCTCCTGGACTACCCATAAAAGTGGTAAAAAACCTTCGCGTTTGTGATGATTGCCATAATGCAACTAAAATCATCTCAAAGATCACCCAGAGAGAAATTCTTGTTAGAGATGCTGTACGGTTCCATTTATTTGAAGATGGAAAATGTTCTTGTGGAGACTTTTGGTAGTGGATCTTAATGGTACTATAAAAGATGTCAGAAGTCAGAAACCTCCAAACATACGATGAGGATGATTGAAGGTAATATATTACATACATTTGGGAATTGAGAATATAAATTAGTATTTTGTCAAAAGTTCAATTCATTTCCCTTGGAAAAATAATGCATCTGTTCTGGCGAAATAGTTTATTTTCTCGATGATATGACCAGAAAACAAACAGTCAGGCCGTTTAAACCCGTCGTGTAAATGGCTGGGAAGTCAACTTTGGTAAAATCGAGTCCACTGTGAAGTTTCATTCTTGTGAATCTTTTATCATGGTGGGAACTTGGCATGGCTGTGTATGATATCTAATTACTCCATAGCGTTCACTAATTGAGATAGAATTGTTGTTCCCTGTTCTCATATGTCTGTTATTGCTTGAAGTTTTCACATTTCAGCTTAATGTAAACCTACAACACTAATGATTTTGCAAAATTGAATTTCCAGCAGAGAGAATTGGTTTCATTAGTCATAAATATGAAAAAGCATATTGGACGTAAAAAGTTAAATTCTTCTCCCTTCCCCCAAAAGAAAAAAATTACATCATTTTCTTGTTAACTGCAGTTGTTGTTCTTTTATTACATATTATCACATGTGCAGAGTTTAGGGGAACATATCGTTTACTGGATTTTAACTGTGTATAGATCGAAGTCTTTAGTTGACCTTATTTTTATTTTTAATTTTTCACTGTAATCATAAAAATGTCCTTGCATGTCAGGGATGCTCCTCAATGACTGGCTTATTGGATGAATAGATGCAGTGCGGTGAACTTCGCTAGTAAATCCTTTTTGTGCTTGAATGGTCTAAAACAGTAAAAAAATCAAGCTATTGATTCAACAAAAAAAAATTGCATTCTTTAGAAGAAAATCACACTACAAGCAAATTTTACACATATGAGTATTAAACCTTAGAATTCTTGAAATTGAAACTTAAGGACAGATGAAGCTGAAGCCAAATTATACTCCTGACAATCAAGTTCATTCTTCTACTTCTTTTAATGATTTTATGGAGTCTGATTGACTGTGCTGTGAGTTCTGCATAAAAATGAAATGGAGCTCATCAATGATGAATGTTTGGGCAGGACCAGGAATTATATTAATGGACTAGAAAGGGCTAAATGCAACTACCTGAATACGAGTGCAGATTTCTATGATTTCAGCAAGTGGTGCCCAGTCTCCAAAGTTTCTCTCAATGAACTGGTAAGCAATCCCACTTTTGCCTCTGCCAACAATGAAAAGTCCACCCTTGATCTCACCTTCACCCTTAAAATTTTGTTCCACTCCAATAGCCTTTGCTCGCTTGTAGTTCGCAATTGCTCTAGGATTGAGTAGGAAGCCAGATATGAACTTGTCTTTGAGCAGCTTCCCTCCACCAAGGGCCTTGAAAAACTCCTGGCCCCTGTCAAAGAGTACAACACCACCCCAATATCGTGGCCAGAAGTCTTGTACCTGAAATTGTTAAATCTGTATCATTGAGCATCCTTTTGCCATCTGTCATGGATAATCATCTAATTGAAAATTGTACCTCTGATTCTATGTGCTCGTGAAGAACTGCAAATAGTTGAACTCCAAGAGCATCAAATATAGGTTTCTTGGAGTACAGTTGATGTGCTTCAGCTCTGCACATGATGCACCTGATTGCATAATATGGATGAAATTTGGTCATTCTGATATAATATTCATTCCTATGAAACAAAAGGGTGTCATTTATCACTTTTCTAGCACCATCTCTCTCAAAGTTGCTCACATAAGATACTGCTCAATTTTCTAGTTATCTATTATGCATTTTTTCTCTTTAACATGACCACAGAAAGCAGACTTTTCTGGAGATTAAGTCATGACTCTATCTGTATGCTTACCTTGCTTTCTTAGTTTCCAGTGTTTCATTATTGGTGGAACTTATGATTTCCTTGGCTTTAATTAGTTTTTGCACATTTGATTTGGGATCACAAATGAAAAAGCGGGCATGAAGGCCTGATCTAATGAAACACAGTTAACAAGAAAAGGTACTCTCAACGCAGCATGTTAATAAAATCATACCCAGGCCGACGGATGCAGACAAGTATAGCTGGTTTCTCTCGCCACAACTCTGAAGCCTTCATTGGAGGTGTCTTAGTCTTGATCAACCTCTCCATTCCAATCTTGTATTCTGGAGTTAGTTTCTGGACAGAGACATTCTCGATAGTGGAATAGGGAGCTACATTCTCAACTATTGGGGGAGGTTGTACGCAACCACATGCTCTAGGTTCTGCCGGCATTGCTGCTACAATTCCCTTGAAGACATGTCCATCTTTGATCTTGAAACTTGCCATGGATTGTTCTAGGGATAAATCAGAACCTGGGCCACTTCTTCCAGAGGGTCTTGCTATACTCTGAAGTTTTTTAGAGTTGACAGGCAAGAGCTCACTCCTATATATGCTGTTATTTCTAGAAGGCAAGTTGTTTCGCCTTCTTGCTGGGAGGGTATATGATGCTGGCAAGGGATCTGCTGCACATGCACTGGTTCTGTCCATGAAACGAGCAATATGGCCTCTTTTCATTCCAAACTGAGAAGAAAGATCTACGTTACTCAAGCTAAGAAGCTCGGGCAAACTTTTCCCTGAGGCCTCTAGCTGATCCCCATACTGCATCAGGGAGCGATCATGCAGGTATGACCTAATTTCAATTGCATCCTTGAGCAGGACAGAGAAAAAGTGTTAAAGACATCATGATTTCTCATGAAATGTTTACTTTTGCAGATGTAGAGAGAACCAAATGGGCAAGATTGCTTCGTTACTGTAAAATTTTGGCAGAATATAAAATAACCAGCAAAATTGCATAGCATGGAACATATTGATAAATAATTAGATGTAATTTTTGTAGCAATATCTCCTTTGTTTGGGGAGAATCCTCTCTGTTGATTGAATGATCGTAAAAAGCCTAAGGTGATTAGCAAAATTTGAACTTTTAAAAACTTGATGATAATAATAGTCATTAGACTCTTTTTTACTAGAAGTAACCTTGAGGAAGATTTTGATAGGAAAACGAACCTTCTGCTGTCGAGTCATGCCGATGTCATCCATGTCCTCTGAATTCATTACCTTCAAAGTTGGTACATCATCCCAGCCTTCATCTAACAGCTTTTGTAACAATCCTTTAAGAGATCCATTCCCAACAAAATCTTCTATTGAGAAAGAAGCCATCCCTTGTACTGATATCAGAGTTCAATGTATCACCCTTCTGTAAGCTACTGAGTTTTATTGAACAAACAAGAGACAGTACCGGCCAGACCATTTAATATAGAGGTTTGAAAAGTAAATGCATCCCATCCGATAATGTCAATGATTGAATAATTTGTCTAACCATTGTCTCACTCACCATGTTTTGAGTTCTGAACTAGGACTGCTTTTTTACTTTGCCTTGTTCCATGGAATTAGGTGGTTTTCGGTGTCGTATGTGTTAGAGTGCTTACTGAAAAGAGAGATTGTTTATTTTTAATTTAGAAGCTTCTGGTGTGAAATGGCTATTTCATGAGGTAAGCTCTATTAAATAAAGGTTATCTCACTGTATTTAAACTTGAAAGAATCAATCCCGCGCTCAATTCTTGATAGTTTTAGAATTTTATAGAGTTGATTGAACAGAACGCCAGGAAACTAATGTGCAACAGTTATGGACAGCATTAGATACACAGTGGAATGGTCAATAGATGCTGATTTTTGTCAGATATGCTAATGCTAACTCAAGAAAATGATAGAATATGAAATAGTTACTCCATTTGGTTTATGTAATTTTTTAACACTAAAAATGAGAGATATTTGTTACGAAAGACATTATTATTATTACTAAACATATTTTTTATTAGTGTTTGGTTGGTGAAATAAAAATTTTGGTTTTGTCATTATAATGATTTTTATAATTTTAATTGTGACAAGAATTTTGTGAAAATTATCACTATTGATTGTGATTGATAACAAAAAATTGAATAAAATTATCACTATTAACAATTAATGACATGTGTATAATGACAACGATATATTTTAACTCGCGTTACTAATTATTAACAATAAGTAATATATAATTTTTATTACTATTAAATTTTTGCAAATTATGTTGTGGCATAACGTAATTATCTAATGTTAACAATAGAGCGTTGGCATTAAATTCAGTCCATAACTCAATTCCCTCCAAATGGCATAGAATGTGCTTCTTTAGAGTGTTTTCCCATCCTGAAAAAATGTAGAAAGGAACTCTCTCAAAAAAGTATCCGCCTGCAACAATGAGAACCCTTAGTTCTGTTTTTCTTATTTTATCTTTGGAGAAGCTTTCAAAATATAAGTGGGAAGCAATTATCCAATTTTACAAGTTTCAGTGTGAGATTCTTTCGGCCTTGCCGGCCAAACCCATTGTAGATCACACGTTTATAATCTATGTGAAAATCCCATCATTTTTTTTTAATCTTTTCTGTTAATTTATTGCATAGTTTATTGAAGAAAATCTGCATAGTAACTTCTAAACTCACCCTGGTTCGAGGTGGTTGTGTTATAAGAAATATGCCTGCCATCATAATGGTAAACCAACCAAATGCGATATCATTGGCAAAACTTACAAACATGCTCATGCAAATGCCGTCCCAACAGCAGTCTTTGTAATGTGCGATGGGACAGTGCAGCAACAAGGTGGCACAACCTTAGATATGGGAAACAAGACGACGATGTGGCCTTGGGACACATCGTTCCTGGTCATGTATGTATGGTGTCACGTATGTATGCGTGTCAGACACAACCAACCATAAAAATATATTTAGATAAATATTTTCTTTTCTAAACAAAAAATTATGAAGAACATCAATCAAATGCACACCCAAATAAAGATGTTATTAAGGAATGCAAATTCTTACAGGTTGCAATAGCATGGGTAGAAGTTCAAAATCTTGTATTGTACAAGGAAAGTTGATAATTTTGCACCAAAGTCATAATCTGGACTCTTCAACAGCAAGAGTTCTTGTAAGGAAGAGATTCTACATGGTAAAGGTTAGGGTGTTGGATGGATTTGGCATTTTGTTCAAATGCCTTAGAATTTTTTCTGCCATTTGCCTGGTGCAATCATCCCCATGATGGAATGCACTGACCAATGTAGCAGGAAACAACCTGTCTTGTGATATATTTGAAGCAGATTCATCCCCACCTTTCATCAAGAACCTCTCTATCACCCAGAACGCTTTCTGCCACAGGACTTCTTCTTTGTGCTCCTTCACTACGTTCAGCACATGCTGGATAGCATGTTTTTCAGACAACAAGATCACACTCTTATCCACGTTAACTTTGTCGTCCAACAATGTAGATATAGCTGATAGAGCTGCCTCAATTACCTCCACATTGTCATGGTCCAAGCACGCCAGCAGCCTCTCCACGGTCTCTGCATCGAGCAAGCAGAACGTGTCCTGTGAAGAACAAACCCCTCCGTGGATGGGACACAATGAAAAATTTTCACCTTTGGACAAATTGATTGATATACATTTTCGGAAAAAGAAGAGTTTCAGGATCTTGGTTTTCTTCCTTTGTGGAGGTCTTGATAGAGTGATAGATTGTCTTGACAGATTCTCCAGTCCAATCGCAGATAACTTCTGAACTTCATCCGTGAATGATCTCGTCAATAGTTCTGTTAAAACTGAAACGAAGTTGTAGGTTCTTGCTGTGAACAAAATTTGATGGTCGTACAATGTTGTTGTTAATCTGACAAGAATGCCCACCAGGCCTTCAAAATAAGCACTTGCATGCCTGCTTGATCTTGTACCAGTCATCTGTATCTGACTGATACTTCTTACGACTGTTGGAACAGTGTTACTGTTAACCAATGCTAGGTTGAGTGTCAGGTTTTGATGAGGAAGCTTTGCCAAGAAATTGGCTGAAACTGCATGCTTTTCTGTGATTCTGGTAATTTCAGTTGGATTCTGGATCAGACTCTCAGGTTGGCCTTGGGTTTTACATAATCTGTCTGATAATGTGTGTCCCATGAAGGCTGAGAGTGTGATAAGTAGTTTGATTGATGCAATCACAAGTTCTTCATTTGGGGTATTTATCAGTTCAATCAAATTGTAACTAGCTTCTGTCTCCTTGACCACTGAAACAATGGTACCTGATGCTTTAGGGAACTTGATCAAGCATAGCAAGATTCGGATGAGGTTGATGTTCAAGTCATCTGGGCTTGAGTTCTTAATTCTGTGAATGATGTTGTAAACTGTGTAGTCTGATGCCATTGTGTGGCCATGTGTGCTGACTTGGAAATTTTCTAGCTCCAGCCCAGACTCGAGTATATTAGCTAGTATCGTAGCTGCCTCAGTTTTTGAATTCATTGGTTCGTTATGAATTGTTCGTGTAAACATCTCCTCAATCATGATTTGCATTATTCCAGCTTCAACAAGTATCTTCGCATTGGGATGGTGACATGATATCTGTTCTAAGGCTCTGAATGCTGCATTTCTGCTCAGAGAATTTCCACTGTGCACCATTTGGATTAGAGCTGGAGAAGCCCTCTCTGCCACATAGGTAATGCTGTCACGTCCAAGAACAATTTCCCCAAGATAGCTTGCCATCTCCATTCTCATCTCTTCACTACCTGTTCATTTAACTTTTTCAATTGTAGCTGTATTTAGTTAGAACTTTTTATCTATTTGCAGGATGAAACAAGTGAGAATTTTTTGATATTACCTTCGATTAGATGAGTTAGCAAGGGTTCCCAATATCCATTTTCTGCCATGAGCTTGATGTTATCTGGAAGTCTCTCCAAGTTCTTCAAGATCTCATCAGCGGTTTCTGAAGCAAAAGCATCCAAAGACTGTCTGTATTTGACTGTGATCAGCATCAGAATACCTCCGGCTACTGTCCCAATCTTATTACAGAAAAATTGGGATCTTGAGAGCTCAAGCAGGAGTGACACGGAAGCATGTTTAACAGGTTCATGATTACTCGACAGCATCTTTATTATTGTTGAAATATCAACTGTCTTGGCAATAATGTCCTGCACAGATAAACGTCCGACTAAATATGCATCCTGGGAAATTTATCTAGTAATTTCAAAGTTTTGGTGTACACTCAGAATTTGCATGCAGTATATGTGGATCAATAACTTGTATGTGTGAGCAATCATATGTAATAGGAAAATTTTACAGATATAGGAATCAAGTGAAAGCCTTGAAGCTGGTGAAGTTAGATTGTTGAAGTTGGTAAATTAACAAATAAAGTGAATCACCTTCCCCTCTTCATCATCCTCAGCCAGTTGTCTCAATAGTTCCAGTGTTGCATATCTTATGCTTCTGCTTCTGTACTCCAGAAAGTTGGCAAGCAACGGAATCATTCCAATGCTGCGAACCTGTACCTTATTGTTTGGCTTAATCTTGCAGACGCTTCGTATATCATCAATTGCTTCAAGTACCATGTTGTCTGTACTGGCCAAAGAGAGAGCCGCTCGGCCACCTTGATCCTTGCAGCTTCATTTCTTTCCTTCCATTCATCAATTGTTGCTTTCAGAGCTACATTTGTGCTCAAAATTCTACTTTTTAGATTCTGCCCTGATTTTGGGCAGACAATGTCCCCTGGATCGTCAATTTTGTCAAACCATTCAGTAATCGCTTTCCTCTCGTACGTCACTCCACTTTCTATTGCTACTGGATCATCCATAATCCTTTTTGTCAGAGGACAGAAGAACGTCTCGTATAGTGGTTCCATGTACTGAGCTAACTGTGGCAATGCCATCAATGAGGATCCTGCACTCAAATTTTTGGAGTCATTTTTGTCTAGGATCTTTGATCTTTCTTGGTTATCTGTAAGATATGATTGCGATGTATCTGATAACTGAAGATTCACAGCAGAAACATCGACATCAATGGAATAGAGATCTGTTTCCATTTGTTTTCTTTCTTCTCTCATTGTCTCCCTTGAGGGCAACCTGTGAAGTTGCTCTTTCAACTCTAAACCTCGAGACGGGCTGACAGCAAATGAGACATCCTTCATATCCTTTGAAAGAGCCTTAGCTGCCTTTTCTGCATATTCTTGGTCCCCATATGTTGATATTGGTATCAGGCTAAGGTTTTCCCCTATGCTTCTTACCACACCCTCAAGTTGCTGCACCATACTTGTAACTTCAGAATATTGTATTGTATGTGCATTTTTCTCTAATTTCAAGGTGAAGTTTTTAGCCAAGTCAACTCTTTTGCACAGAGATTGTAAGATCTCAAGTGTGTTTGTTGGAGTATTCCAGTTTATGTGCAGCTCCATTATGATGGCAGACGCCCGGTAAAAATAGCAACCAATTTCAGTGAAAGTCTCCTTCTCTACTTGTATACATACAACTGATTTTATAATTTCTGAAATCCCTGCCAACAAGGACTCAGCAAGACTTCCTATTGGATTCCTGTCTTCCCTGAGCTGAAGAAAGTCCAGATTTTATTCTTCAATTAAATATGAAAAAATCAAATTTATTACAGACATAAATACCCAACTCAAAAAATGAAAATCTAAAGATCCTTAAAACATTGTTATACAACAATGAAAGCTTTTTGGTAGTCACTGTCTCAAGAAGATGGTCTTTCTCATGAGTCATTACAGTTGTTGTCTCATAGTTGCTACCCAAATTTATCAGAAAACACTCCCATAAACAAAATCCAGGATGATGACAAGAACCTCACATATCCGTATAATATTTTAACATGGCAGAGCTTTTTTACAGTTCAGGAAAACTAGTTGAAGCATGATAAAAAACTAGAGGATAGAATGTTAGAAAAACCAATTCACTGGTGCAAGCTGATGACGATTAGTGCATACCTGCGACCAGTCGGAGCTACTGCCTGACATGTTTGTTAGCAGTACAAGAAACTCAACTCACAAAAATCACAAGTGCTACCTAATTTCACTTCAAGACGAAATTTAAATGATTTGACCCTTGAACCAGTCTCCAGAAATGCTTTCAGTGTACATCGTTTTCGTATTGAAAATGTCGTATGTTAGAAAACTGCAGCATGCTAAATATTTGTTATGATACTAAACTTCTCTTCATTATTTTTGGTATTTTATACAGTAGAATATCAGGAGATGGACTAAGTCAGCTTTAGGAGACTAGGCCTCAACTCCTTAATAAATTTTCTAGTTATACTGAAATTAAATCCTGACTCAGAATCATCGTCCAAGCTTTGTGGATCAACTTTACCGTGTTATTTCCATCGGATTGAATGTTAGATTAAGACCCTCTATTCAAATTTAGCCAAATTTTGTGAGACTGCATTCAAAATTGGATAAACGTCTATTTGGCTTGAGCCTCAGGCATTCAGAACCTCATGAAAAATCAAGAATTGTGGATCCCCATGGAATTGGCAGCTATTGAAGTGTGCGAAGTTGCTCGTTTCAATATTAATCACCCTTCATCATTGATTGGAACTGATACTTTAGTAAATTATTTAACTTCAAGATTATTGAATAATCTTTGGATTTACCTCAACTTATCTGCCATTCAGCTTAAGTTGACTTAACAAATGGGGTTGTTTTGTTTGATTGCAGGATGACTAATTCACACCTGATGATGAAGCAAAATGTCACCTTCATAATAACTTGGTAAGAAGAGTAGACGTTTTTGCCTTAAAAGACTTTTTTTCCCCAAGTTGCAAAAGTTTAGTGGAGCTACTATGGTTTTGTGTTAAGAGTGGTTGAACATAGTTGCACCCACTGGTCAGCAGAGATTGTTTTATGATTAATGGGTTATCAATCTAATGTTACCATTAAATCATGTATTTCTTTTACTTAGTTTTCTTGGGTAATGAAGTCCAACTGTAAGTATTTCTTAATACTACTTTAAAAGCAAGCTGCAATAGTACTATTTTACAGTACCAATCAATCATCATTAATTCTTAAACAGTGAACTCTCTTTATTTATTGCACATAATAAAACTACTCTAGCGTGTAGGTTGTGCAGTTGACTCGGGTTAATGGACTCCAGTCGAGTACAAGTTTGGTTCTAATTTCTTATTATCGAGATTGAATCTGAATTAAGTTTGATTGTTTTAATGAATTGATGCGGATAAATTGTACATGAGTCTCAAATAATTTTGAATTTGAAAAATATATATTTAATTGTGGGATTTGATATAGTTACTTAACCAACTAATTACTAAATAATAAAAAATAATATGCTTTTCCTCTAGAAAAAGGTTGGTTATTTCTAATGCGACACATTAGTCCTGTTTTTTTATTTAGGAAGAGATGTTAGAATAATGCAAAATTGGCATCAGAAAGAAATTACATTATCATGAGTGAATATTCCTTCCATGAAAGCTCTCGTTCATGGGATAATAAAATGTTTACACAACATATTTCCATGTAAAACCACAAAGTACAGTGAATGTCCTGTACAGACCACCTTGATCTCTCTTATTTGAAGGAAAACCAAGTGTTCTTGATATTCACTACAGAGCTTTGATCAAAGATAATTGCCTAGATTTTTTTTTCTATAGAACATCTACTTATTCTTCTATATAAATCATATATAAAAGATCCATTATACAGCTTGATAGTTCAGAAAGTAACGGTAGACTTGGCCTTTCTCCCGGTGTGATCTACAGCTCTTCCAAACTCACTTCTTGGCATCGCATCTATCATGCCTCGGACAAATCTGAAATATATGTACACCTATTTTTGCTGAATTTGACTCAAACAATTCTCATGTACAAAGCAGGCTTAATTTCCTCCCTGTTGTAACACTTCATATTACTGACAACACTGTCTGAATACCATTGATATATGCTTTTAGCTACCAAAGCAGCTTGCACCATGTCATGTCAAAAATCCTTGGATCGCGACATTGGGCCATCATTGTCTAGTCATTGAAGAAGAAGAATATTATTCAGTCTTCAGCATCCTATGATCAAAGCTACTGTCTGATAATATTTAGGAAAACAGACCCATGCAGGATTGGCAGCCCATTCTCCAACATGGTATTCTTTTTGCACAATGCGGTGCTGTGAGCAGTTCGGATTTAAGAATTTGAGATGCCACGACCAGGAATGACAACAGATATATAAGAATTCTTGAAAGAATGATGAGTAACACCTGTTAACCTAGTTGAAAAAATAGCTGGAGTCCAGAACTTCCCTCAGGTCAAAGTCTCCCCGTTCTGGCAATGGAGGGAATTTTAGGTTTGGGAAGGACTGTTGAAATCCCTCCAACAACTGTGAAGAAAAGAAACAATTAGTAATCTTAACAATTGATGCCAAGTATGCTCAGGTCTCAAAAAAAACTGATGGATCCACAGCATGAATGCCCTCTTCTTCCAGGTAACTCAATCCATTCTTCTTTAATAAAATGTCACATATTATTACAACATTAGCAGAACGAGAAAATACAAGGAGTCAAATCTAAATTCTAGAAAGGGCTGACCACAGAATCATGGGCAGTTTCTCAATTGACAGATAAATCAGATAAAAGGACAACCAAAATCCTATCAATTAAAACAGTTAATTTCACCACCTAAGACACTCAGAGGTGGTGAAATTATCAAAAAAGGGCCATAACCAGTTTTTCAGTCCGGTTTTCAGGCCTACACTTTGGGGAAGCTAGTAATATGAAATGTGTGAAATAGGAAAATTGAAGAGAAACAACACAAGACAAAAGGTAAAGTCGAATCAACAGTTTTGCAGTATGCAAGTCCCCGGGTGCATGCTTTTTGCATATGATGTGTTGGTGAAACGAGAGTTCTGCAGAAAATATCCAGAAGAAAAGCATCCAAAATTGGTTGCCATGTGATTGATTGCTTGAAGTGTGATTTTAGTGAACATAAACGTGTAGAAAATATGAAAGGTCATGAAATACCTAAATTTTAGCTTAAATAGGCCCAACTATTCATACGAGGCAATTGGAGAGATTTTATTTATTTGTTTTATTTGGATAAAACAACTGGTAATGTCGTCACTGAAATAAAATTTTATTGACAGAAAGCCGAGATGAATCAAACCACAATACCGCAACATTGCAACAGACGATGACAGATATGATGCTCCTACAACTTTCATATTGCAACGAGTACTTTTTATTGTTGCGTTCGTTATTTCCTATTTGACTACTTAAACCACAAATAACCTTCTTTCTCACAATTTTATTACACTATTCTTTCATGTCAAATAGATGACACAAAAGATGGAGCTGGTGTATTTCATAACCACCACCCAAAGACAATGCCAAAATTGAACCATCCGAAAATGCAGATGAGTTGAAAACCAGATATGCTAATTAAGAGAGCTTACATTCTCCAAAATAGGTGCCTCGTAGAGTTCAACAAACTTTTCTCTGAGAATTTTGTTCATTTTGTCCACATCACATGCATGAGTCCAATATGAATCATGCACTCCTGGATCAAATTATGGTGGAAGTTGTTAGAGCTTCACAATGGTACAATAGTATAATCGCCACCAGAAAAATCATACTGGGATTTGATTTTACCAACCTGCAAAGTTTAGGCCTGCCTCAGAGCAGGCAATGGCAGTCATCATCATATGGGAACCATCAAGAGAGTGCACAAAATTTGGAGGAAAAGCTGTTCTCTGCCGCTTGGCCATCACCTTTGATAATCATGGAAAAGATAGCAAGAAAGAACAATAATTATATGCTTAAATTCACACTGTTTATTATCTAGTTAACAATGCACCTATGATTTCTTCTTTTCTTTTGATTATTGCCCTGTAATTTTTAATCTTGAGGCCCATATGGTAACACCAGGATGTGAATGAATATTGTGATGCTGTCACACTTACTATACCTTTCTAGAGTGGAAAAGAAAAATGAAACTACCTTATCAGTTTCACGTTGAAGAGTCAGAACCTGAAGAGAAGTCTTAATCTGCATCCAAATCAATAACCGAATTTTCAGTGACATATGAAACGGGAAATGGCTATCTTCTATACATTATTATATTAGTATAGTTGTTTTTGATGCTGATGTTGAAAGAAGACGCCGCAACAGATCAAATGCAGTCAAATTACCATGTGCCTTCCTAATTTCCGGTAAGGCTGGACAACAGGGAGCCCAAGTGGTGTCGTCCAACGTACTGGTTGGTTCTCTGTTGCTATAATCTGCAGATATGAATAATGCAAGGCAAATAAATGAAACAACGCGAACAAGGAGTACAGGTCCTACAAGGAAATCGTAGAAGAGATGCAATGAAAAACAGAAGGAAATACTAGGCTTCATGTTATCAGTTCAAAGGACTCATGTCTCAAATGAGCGAATTAATACAATGCATTATTCTTCCTTTTCCGATGTGATGACAATACCCTTTTTCATTTGCAGGGTAATTATATGTTTTGGCGAGTAGGGCCTACGACCCAGCACATTATCTTGGAAAATTTTCATGCTCCCCATTACACCCTTCTTTTTTTTCTTGCCTTCTTGTCTTATTTTTCCATCACAAATGCATAAATGTTTCT
Source organism: Paulownia fortunei (assembly GCA_019321725.1). Taxonomy (NCBI): domain Eukaryota; kingdom Viridiplantae; phylum Streptophyta; class Magnoliopsida; order Lamiales; family Paulowniaceae; genus Paulownia; species Paulownia fortunei. The sequence continues at coordinate 2,118,926 of CM033121.1, forward strand.
TACTATTCCAGTGTTTCATCACCACCATGATTTCCCTTCTGGTTCACACAAACTAGATTGCAAACAAAAATGACTTAGATCGCCAATTTTAGCAAGCAAAATAACAAAGCATTCTCATAATCCTCCATAACTTATGCTTCCTCCCAATTTTTCCTTTCTGTAAATTTTCCCAATAACACGTGCAAATTGACGTACAATCCTAATCCAGAAATTGTCATAACTAGGCAATCTGAAGAAACCCTGCAAACTGCAAATTATACCATTTCCCATAATGCAATCCCAATTTCACTCCACAAAACAGAACTATCTGCATTCTAGGTAGCTCTGGCCTTGCCTGTACTACCATCGGTGTTAAGTAGGTTTTATAGAGGTTAATGAGAGAGACATAGTGAATATCAGAGTTCACCCATGATTGCACAACTATTTGCCTGGACCAAGTTTTGTTGAGTAGGAAGTTTCACAGTAGGCAAGGGAGAAAGGCTGGAATCTGGATTTAGAACTTAGCTGTTCTTATTATTATATACGTTAACAGAGAAAAACGAATAACATGATTTAGAAAACATGGAGATAACTTCCCCAAGGGTGAAATCTCTTTATCATAGAAAGGTGTTGTCACTTTATGGGATCAAGCCACAACTTAGGCGTTCTTGAAGAGGTTAGATAAAGCTCTACTTCAGAGATTGGTTTCTCGTTCTTCAGATACCTCCTACCAAATTTGTTGATACACTTTCGGGAATCAGAAGGATCAGGGTCCTTGTTTCTCTGTTCTTGACTTTCTAGATTCTAGACTATTGTCCTTAGTGTATAGCTAGATAGCTTCTGTAAATGGGTTGCACACCCTTACCACAAATGAAATCCTTTACTACTCCAGAAATGGAAATGTATTTAAAAAATACACATGACGAACAAACCTTTGCACAGTCTCCAAGCCAACTCATTATGCTTCGTGCAGCCTCGAACATTTCTCCTAAAGCAGTCAAGGTTGTCTGTTGAGGGTTCAAAGTCAATTAGCTCAAACCATGCTAAGTAGCAACTTGAAAAATGTGGGGACTAGACAGTCCCATAAATTCAACAACACATGAAGGAATCTACGGCATTTGCAACACCCATAATACATAAACTTCATCTTGATTTAAAAAACAAACTTAGTTAAAGATAAAGCTTGAAGAACTAACTTTTGCTGCATAGCAAGCGCAGGCAAACAACTCCGTGTCATCCTCAATAGCACCACGCTCCTTTAACCTCCTCTTGATTTGATCACGCGCACCTATATAGGTGACACCATATACTGATGTCATCACTGTTTGCTTGACTAATTTTCTATCCACCTGTACCAAATTAAGAATAGATTCAATGAGCATAGTAACAATTGTCGGTTGCTACAATGGTCTACCAACATAAGCCAATGGATTAAAAAAGATATCCAGCAATTCGAAGTCACAACATTTTAAGAGTATATGCAGTAGAACCAATAGCCATGGCTAATAAAACATAAGCAAAATATATAACTAGCCATTTGAAGGAAAATACATATATATATTATCAGTCATGATATCATATGCATGATAAGTACATGAAAAACAAAGAAACCTGGTTGATTAGCAGCCTAGCACGCTTGACATTGGGATCAGTTGCAGGGTCTTCAGCAGCATCCCGCTTCATTATATCCAGAACTCTGCATTGAAGACAATCTAATGAATAAATCCAGCTTCTGACAGCTTGCCAAGAATTTGCAAAGTAAATTATAACCACTCATACTATTTATATGCATTAATTACAATCCATAATGACAATCCTTCTTTTCAATGAGAATGAAAGCCACAATTCCTCCAGAAAAATCTTCTTAGATACTAAAAGAAATTACAACTCGGTAAGTTATTCCCTGGATTATAACAAGGAAAGTTATGATCTGATGCATGCCAAAGACAAAGTCACCCTTGACCTAAAGTCTCAAACTTGTTTGTTATGACACTTTTGTTTTATAAAAGTCATTTTGTGTCTGTTTTAGTATTTATTTAATTATTTATTTACTTTTTGATTGGTGTTCTCCAAGGCAGGGCAATAGGAGCATGAGGTTAGGTAATATAGTCACAACATAGAAAAGGGAACTATCCATCATGGTATCGAAGCTTACCTAGCAGCAATTCCCGAGTAAACATCAGCAGGCTTATCTCCCGCAACAAGATTGACTGCAGCTGCTCCCAGCTAGATAAACATAATAATAAATTACATCAAAAGGAAGGAACTCATACTGTTTTCCTGTCGTGTATCATATCATCATCCTTCCAAGCACATAAAAAAATGAGGTATTTTAGAGTTCAAACATATAATATCATAATGCTTATAACAGCAGCTTTATACAGAATAAAAAAATTAAAAGTCCAAAAATCTAAGAAAATCAAGGGTAATCGCTTCAAACCAAGCTAAAATGGATTAACTATCAATTAGTTGATGTTCAGCCATCGCTTGATGCTTAGAAGTGGTAAAAAATAAGGTGACTGCCTAGGTTGGGAAGGCCAGCCACCCCTGGTGTTTAGAACTGTAAAAATTATAGATGCTTGCCTGGGTTGGGCCTCAAGGGTTGGCACAGAGTCCAACCACTTAGACACAATATCAGTTAATGAATGTAGGCTGATTACTGTTTCAGTCTATCGAAATTCATCTAGTCCTACATTACATAAAATGAAGACTTTGACACAGGAAGAGGGTAAAATTAGTGATGTAGTTCATTACCTTGTCCCTTCCAAGGGCAGCATAGTGTTGCAAGCCATTACATGAGCCATCCTTGAAAATTGAACATAGCAAACAAAATATTTAGATTCAGCTTTAACAATGTGAATTAACAGCTAAAACCCTTAAACAGAATGCAGTAAACAAATGCTCAGAGAATAAAATAAACACTTCATAGAAAAATTTAAGTACAATAACTAGAGCTGAAAACTTCAGTCTGTGCAACCTTGTGAATAAGGTACAATTCAATAAAAAACACACCAGCAAGAGTATTAAAGAAACAAGTAACTTATTAACTGAAAAAATCAAAATAAATATTTTAAAGAAAGTCAGACCTAAAACTATTTGATATATTTGGATGACTAATAAATTGCTTAAGCAGGTACAACATGCCCATCTCAATTCCCTCCCACAAACAAAAAAGCAAACCCAAAAAAAATTAATAATAATAATAATAATAACAACAAAGCGAAAGAACTGAAAGAAAAAGGAAAGTATTATCGCATGTTACAAATGCTTAAGACCTCATCAAAAATGAAAAATTACCAAATAGTAATTTGTGACAATCTGTTACCTGGTGGACAGGCATATGTGAGATTGTAGTCTCTGGATATGGACTTCTTAATGCTTCAGAAAGTGTCATGCAAGTGGCCAAGCATTGGAAAGGATCCTCTGCACCTAACCACCATCGCCTCCCTTCAAGAGGCCGATCTGCAGAATCAAAGATATCCTCCAGATGGTTTTCAGTAAATGAAATTCGACCTTCGTAAGATAATTTGTCAACACCTCCACCATATAAATTTGCTAAATGTACTTTTAACCAGCGTAAGCCTGACTTGCCAAGTGGGCGACCTTCTGCAAATTCTAGGATTCCTCGGCAGAGGTCAGAACCAAGATGATTCAAATATGGGTGCATCGGATATGCACGCCCTCGGAAATCTAAATTGTGAGGGTAGTAAAATCCATCTTCGTCCTTCATTTTTCTGGCTACCTACTCTATCACATAAAAAATATTAATATGTAATACTGCAGAACTATTTCAAGTGCCAATCAAACTAAATGAAGGAGCTTCTTACAGCAAGTTTGAGTTCTATATCACACCGTTGTGAATGCCTTTCACTGTTCACCTTTTTCACAGCTTTAACTTTCCACTTCCATTTCTTCATTTCTGCTTCATCTTCTGTATCTGGTTCCTCTGGCAAAGGAACCTGAACGGGCATCAAATTGAGGGGAAACAGAAGAACTTAAGCAATACAAAATATTTTTCTGAGGTTGAGAGGGTGAGTTTAAGATTTATAAGACAAAAGAAAATGAGAAACCCACATCAACAAATGGAGTTGAGATACTAAAAAGGAAAAGAAAATAGGAGTATACAATTATTTTCATGCAAATGTTACTTACATCGTCGCGGTCAACCAAATCAGCAAGACGACCACCATTAGCCCAGATTCTGTCTACAATACCTAGTATTCTTTTATTCACCCTCCATTTAGTATTGCCAAGAGTATTAAGTGCCTAGATAAGAGAAAGGAAAATTAATAGAAGTTTGATAATAGCAGATAACAATACATTATTTTAAGTTTTACAGCAGTGAAAACAAAATATATTGACAAATCATAACCCACGATAATTGTAAATCCAAATAACAGAAGAGAATAATGTAGGAAAAATCGAACTGAGAAAGTACAAAATCGAAAACCTGGAAAATAGGTTCCAACTGCTGTTTTGGAGCTCTTTTAACAGCCTCACGTTGTTGTTTTGCTCCATGCGTACGCATCATATACGATGGCAGAAACAAATAAGCACCTCGCTCATACCTACGAACATTTACAAACTTAATCAAACTAATTGCAGAATAAGCTTTTGCTTTTTAAACAAAAAAATTAAATTCATACTAGAAGCGGAAGAAACTTTATATGATATGAACTGCTCCAGTAGATATTTGAAGCACATCCACAAGCAGTTGAAAGTCATTCAGAAGTTAGTCTAAAAGATTCAGAAAGTCATGGATTGGGTGGGGGAAGATTAGCCACAATCTCAAATTGAGAATGTCAGCAACATGTTCTCAAAATCTGAACAAGAGCCTTAGTCATTATAAACTGTTGGCCCACGACTATCAAGGGCAGTCAGGATTAAGAAAAAGAATACTGAAAATCAGGCTGCATTAGAATACAATATATTCATTCTAAAATAATGCAACAACTTTCCAAGATCATGTGGAAAGCATTCCCTCTCACCAAACTCCATCTAAGTTTATTTGTTACCCTTATTTAATTATGAGGTACTTTAGCCATTTTTATCAAGCCCCTTTCTGGTCGCATCCATACCCAATCAACCTTGGTGCCATAGCACGAGCTTAACCAACCAGTCTACCTATTGTTGCATTCAATGGCGCTCAACTTATAAGATTCTGCAATATCAAGGTTGACAACAATTCCACGTTTGGAGCAGCTTTTTACAAAAAGGCATGCACATTTATTCACCTCCATTGACCAGATAGAATGAATAAATTGAGTTATTATTTATTTTTTGTGGTATGTCCTATATCATGCAATGCAAGATCACAAACCCGGGCAGAGATGCTGGTTTTTGAGGGACAAAAATTTTCTCAGATGGAGACTACCTCATAGTGTATATTTTAAAAACAAAAAGAAAATATTTATATATCTGCGTTGATTTGACATTTAAAAAATCAGTTCGATTTGCACCATTAAAAGGAATGAATGGCCTTGCAAATTGTTGCCTATTCCATGTTGCATCAGCTTTTTATCTTTTTTTTCACTTGAGGATTATTTCGCATAAAAGAAATAAAGGAAATATAAGATGATGACTGCCAAAAAACGCATAACATACTCACTGCTCTCATTTACACCTCTCTTAGTTCCATAGTGATCACCTGATCACCTTGGAATGGAACTCTGATAGTCAATGCCTAGGCCTTCCTTGGTGATACAGAATTACTCATACTTCATCATTTAGGGTGGAAAAACAAAAGCAGGAGAAAATAAGGACATCACTCATACAAAATCCTAAATGTGAAAAACTTGTGCCTAGAGAAACCAAGAATAGCATACCCTGTCCAGTTTAGCGGAGGAACCAACATTGGCATATATGGAATCACCATGTGCCTAGCCTGCATAGAGCAAAGAAGAAAGATATCATATACTCAGAGTCAAGATCACAAGTGGTTGTGCACATGAGAAACACAAAAGACAGCAATATCATATGTATCATCTGCAAAACGTCCAACTACATGAATGCTATAGCAGATTTAGTGAATATATCATGGTCGTTGCAAATGTCAAACAGAAAGAAGCTTAGAAAGGAGTTGTGCTTACAGTTTTTTCCAGCCCTTTGCGAACTAAAGGGTCACACTCAATTACCCCATATCTCCTGCTGCCTTTCCTATACAAAATTATCCGCAAAAATAATCAAGCGGGTGAAAAGTTTTGGAAGACGAGGTGATCAGGAGATGATAAATCAGGTAGAGAACATATATTTATACTCACACTGTTTCTACAGATTTGAGTGCGTGCACAAATGCAGGTCGAATATCAGGTGGCCCATCATCCATCTGATCAATTGGCGGTTGTATGTAAGCTGTTTGTGTCAATATCTGAATCAAACGGCAGCCAACCTGTAAAATACAACACGACCGCAACTTCAGTTCTACTTCCAAGCAAGAAGTTTGAAATCACCATAATTGGTGGCAGGCACATATTTACACAGACATACACTGATATATATATATATATATATATATAGAGAGAGAGAGAGAGGTTTTATGCCAACTACCTTCACTTGAGCATCCTGGCCCCAGGGCTTCAAATCATCTTGTTGCCTCACTATTTTCCTAACTTGCTGTAGTTTTTGTTTCTTCATCAAAATTTTGACCTTTTTCCTTAGTCTCTCTTGTTCCTTTGCCTCAGGATCAGGTCCTTCTTCACAAGTTCTATTTAAAGCATTTTTCCTCTTGCTATTCTCTAAAAATTTATGAATCCTGACCTGGTCAACAATAGAAATAGTAACCGTTGAACTCTCAAACATATCAAATACAAATTAGGAGGGGAAAATAAGACAATCTAAACTTCTGCTTCTGCAGACAATTTAATTATAATAATAGACAATCCCTATATGAAGAACATTAAGAATAGCAGATATGCTTTTGCTGTAGTAGAAACACATGGTAAATGAAAGTTATCCAGATTTTCAATAATCCAGCTATACCTAGAAACAGTGACTTAGCATGAAAAAAGAGGACTGATGTCAGGAATTCCATATGAAATCCACCAAAAAAACACCATACAATTACTTTGCAAGGAAAATAATGGAATCTAAATCTCTGTCCTTCCAACGCCTGAAAACCCACAACATATTAGAGCACTTTTTTCCCCTCTAGTTATTAGTCAAAATATATGATGAGATTGCAATAAGCCCCCAAGAAAATGCAAAAACCTCAGCAGGACTTCTAAATCTTAAGCTAGCTTTACAGATAAAAAAAATTACATCTTCAAACTTATTGACCCTACCTACAGAACAACTAAATCATTCAAATCTCTATACTATAATTCCATGATGCCCTATGATGCACAAGCACAGAACTTTATGTAATAATTCCAAACATGGTTGCCAATACCCAATATTAGGATTAGAGGGACTTAGCAATTTCTCATTAAGGGAAAAACATGATCTCTATAATGATTTTGACACAATAGTTTATCGTCTTGCTTGCACTCATGACCTCATAAGTCCCTTTCTTAATATGTTTGAACAAAGGAGCAGACAGGCAGTTAGTTTCCCACCCTCCACACACACACACACCCAAAAACCAAAAAAGAAACATTCCAGAAGCCACTACAGATGGTCTAAAGAACTACAGCATATGTACTAGCTATCATTTTTGCCTGCCTTAGTAAAGAAAGGATAGAGTTACCCATAGAAAGGATATGGTAGGGGTTTCAAAGAAAATTTAACATAACGCTGATGCAACGAATAAATTTTTTAAGATGTAACAGACCAGAAGGACATCAGTTATAACAAGTCAAAATGAAGTAGCCCGTACACTGGAGAAATGTGAAGAAATTATAAAGCCCAACAACCCGAACAACAAGAAGAACAAAGCTCAGATTTTCCTAACTCTGCAACTTAGTCAATGGACATAAACTAAGAAAAAATCTGAAAAAGCATAGATGTTACAGCAATTACCTGTCCACAGGCAGTAGTAACCAAAATCATGGTAAGAACAACATACAATTCTTACTAACCACACATCACATGGTTTCATACAGGCATTACAGATTTTCTTGGCATGATATTCTTTATATAAGTTTATTCAGATAGATGGGAACATCTATGACCATCACAGAGACGTAGCCCAACAAATTCACATCATATGTCTAATCACCATGCCTATTATTGATGCTTTACACCAAAAGAAATAGTAAAAATTAACTCATTGAAGGAAAAGGACCACATGAATGATAGTAACTCAAAGAACAGAAAGTGCCATAGTGAGAATACGAAACTCATGTAAAGAAAACAAAAGTTACAAGGAAAATTATATTATGCCCTCTACAAACCAACCTCGTGTTCGATGGCTTCACCAATATGACATGCAGCTTGCACAACTCTAGCACTGCCATTCCATCCTCCAGTCATCAACAATCCCATCAACTTATGCATTGTAATAACTGCCATCATATCAGCAGGCAATTGATCAATATATGGTGCATAGGCACCACGGTTTTTCCCTTCCTTGCACAAATCCTGCTCAGCAGCAATGGCATCTCTCAATGGTTCAAACCACCCTAAGAACAATGACTTAATGTAAGGCAAATTAGGGGCCAATTTTTGCTCACACATGTCTACTAAAAGCTCTTGGTATTCTTTCGCCGCCTCTTCCCATGCCTCAGTCTCCATCTTTATTTGTCTCCTTCTAAGACTATTGTACTTTCCTAACCCCATTCCTCCCACCATTTTTGGCTGCTTTTGCTCCCGGATATCTGAGCTTTTCACGTTGATTTCTTTGTTAATCTCTTCTATTAATTCTTGAATTTCGTCAACCTCTTCTTCAGAGGTGGAAACTAAAGCCTCAGCGACAGCTGCATAACCCCTTGTATTCCCAAAAAATCTAGAAGGGTCACTATAAATTGCATACTCAAGACAGCCCACCTCACGCTGTCGCCAAAATATTAAATCTTGAGAAAACCCCAATTCAGATTTTCGAGTATTTACACGGCTTTGGGGCTCAAGATGTCTGGTTTTTTCAACAAAAATAGAATCTTGGGGGGATTTTACAGCGGAAAAAGCATTGAGGGAAGGATGGGATTCAGACAAAATCTTGAACTTTCTCAAATAGGATTGTCTTGATAAATTTCTCCACATATTTCAATGGATATATTAATTGGTTGATGAACAAATGAAAATAGAAAACCACTCAATTTTAATGTGGGGCTCGACAGAGAGGGTCTCAGGGCATCTAAAGCTCACAGTTTCGAATAGAGAAATGAATTTAGCAAGCCAAGAATTGAAGAAGAAAAAGGCGAAGTAAGGACTTTTAGATCGAGAAGAGTAGAGGAGAGGAGAAAAGCGGACCAGAGGCTGTGGCCGCCTTAAACCCTGCTAAAAACCTAGTAATGTTTTAAAAAAAGCATAAGATCCGTTGCGGGTGGTTTTAGGTAACGAATAACAGGCGGGCCGACCCGAATGATAAACCTTGTTCTTTGTGTTTGGGTTGTTTCCACGTAGAATTTTATCCACCCTGCTCATATCCAAATATACCCAGGCACCAGGTTCCTGTACCGACCCAACCATTCAGGCCCATTTGTCTTCTGGTTCGGGTACAGTTGACCCAATCCAGATTTTTATTTTATTTTATTTTTTTTAAGGAAATACTTGAATAAGTGTTTTCTTTCAACACTCAAAACAAGATATGAATAAAAACAACCAAAATATATTATTTTTTATTTTTGCTCAATACCCTATTTAACTTTTAATCATATCATAAAAGAAAAAAATGTAACTGATTAATTAAAACATAATCATCGAAAGATACTTTATCTGAACTCAGACAAAAATGTGTGGCCGCTAAAAAATACAAAATTAAGTGGTGTATTATGAGGTTCTAAATAATTTAATGAGAAAATCTTGGTGTTATTTTCGAATTATACAAATTAGATCGTGTTTATGTCTAGTAGAATAGTACATCACTTTTTCTGCAATTTTGAGAGAAGCCACACCTCTAAAATCCTTCTCCTTCATTTTTTTTTTTCATTTTGGTTATTGATGAGCATTTTTGGTTTTTGTTTTGCAAAAAAAAAAAAAATTTGGTTTACTTGCCATTGATGGTCTGATATACGGCTTTGGTGCGACGTACTGAATGATAAATAAATTTTCTGAATTAATATAGATTATGTATATCAACTTTCAAATTATGATAAATAATTTTTCTGATTTAATATAGATTATGTATATCAACTTTCAAATTAAGAAATCTCGGTAGTTGATTGCATGAATTATATTCTCAATATTTTTCTAAAATGTAAGTATATTTTAAATTTACATTCACATTTAAGCAGATTTTTTGTTTATAATATGCAATAGTTTTGCCAAAAAGTACTCCAATAATTGTACTTGGATGATGAATTTGACAAATTATTATCTTCTAAGTCATGAAGAAATTGAAAAAGTGAAGGATTTCTCAAATCCAAAATAGATTATGGATATTAGCTTCTAAATGATGAAATATACGATAGTTGCATGAATCAGATTCTTGAATGTGAATGCAAAGAAATCTGTTTTTTTTTTTTTTAAATTACTAACTAAAAAGAGCTAATAATTAGATCAAATTTGAATCATATTCAAATTAAACTTAGATTCGTCCATAATCAAATATTAATATGAATATAAACCATGTCAAAGTTGGGCAAAAGCTTCATGTAGTATTGCCACAATCTTTATATATATTATGGAGTGAAAAAGCTGTCACACTCTTTATATATGGACTCAAGGGTAAGGATGGCTAAAGTATCACATTCTATATTATTCTCAATTTCTGCAACATTTACAGGTGAAGATAGCTTCAATCAAGGTGGTCTTTCTTGGTCACCCTCTTGTTAGTGGCCTTGGTAAGTTCCTCTCTTCTCCTATCTCACCCATCAGTATAACTTTGTTTTTAAAGAAATAATTAAATACATATCAATCTTTACATTTAAATTTCAAATTCATTAAGTACATATAATTATATTATTTACAATATCATGATATCAAATTCTATTTAAAGAAACTATCATATCAATAGACTAACACTCATGTGGGAATCAAACTCAAGATTTGTTTGTCATAAAGTCTCAATTTAACCACTTAAATAAAATCTCTTTAGCTATCAATATATGTATTTTGTGACGGAGAATTAAACACTATTTATCACTGAAAATTGATTTTTAATTGGCTGGTCCTTAACTCTCCATGGCGATATCCACTAGATGAATGTGTCAAGGAGATTGACCTTCAATCCTAGACAATGTTGGTTAGCATTTGGGAATTCTTCAATTCTTTTTCAAGAAACAAACATGTTTATTATATATTTTTCCCCGATATAATTTCTTCTTCCCCCAAACAAAATGAGATCCACTACAAAACAACATTATTATAGTTTTAAATTTTATAATATAATAAATATATATCTTTTTTTTTAATTTGAAATTACAATATATAATATTTAAAAAGTCTTTTGTGACATTACTAACCAATAAAACCTTACAGAAATAACATCTATATTAGAATTTATCTCCCCCTAAAACACAAAACAAACATTACTTTCATTTCAAAATTTTCTCCGATACACCTTCCCCAATCTGTCTCATATACTAACCAAACATTGCCTTATTTTCTGGATATCAACTGTAAAATAACAGCTTGTACTGATGGGGAATGTGCCGGTTTTGACACCCCACCACTCCTAACTCAAAAAAACGTAGGGTTCAGGAAGAAATTTGAATCCCTGATTGACTACTTAGGGTTGTACCTGTGATCATCATTATATTCTGGAAAATAAGGCTGATGCAAGTTTTCTAACTATATTGTGGAAGTTTATAAGTGTTCATGAGATGTGAGATTTACTTTTGCAGTTTTGTGGACGATGACAATTAACTTGTTACATATACCATATTCGAGTTTGACCAAATTAAATATGAATCGGAATTAAGTTACTTGGAATTTAAATTCATACAAAATTAATATATAGTGTTATAGAAAGCCATCTCTACCTTCGTTTCATGGCTTAAAATGCCACAATGACAAAAGCACCCTCTGCATTCTTCATTTCATTTTATCAGCTTTTAATGTTGTGAAAACTCAGGATGATGATTGTGTATGACTCAGATTATTTATGTCTTTTGAAAATGATTTAAGTTCACATTCAAGAACCGACCTGGAAATTATGGAGTATTTATGACACGAAAAAGAGGTTGTCTAGGCTGTGAACAGGTTACTTACCATAAAACAACACTAATGATTAGTATTTTGTTGTCACAATTCTTTATATTCAGACTCAAGGGTGATTAGAGTATTACTTTGCCAAGAAAATCTCACCATACCATCATATTAGATTCTGCATTGTTCCCATATTAGAGGTTGAGATGGCTTCATTCAAGGTGGTTTCCATGGCCACCATCTTGCTAGTAATATTGGGTTAGTTTTCTCTCTCTCTCTCTCTCTCTCTCTCTCTCTCTCTCTCTTTTAAACTATCTCAAGCTTCTATTCATGTAAATTATAATGAAAAATTAGACAAGTTATCAATGAAAAATATTTTACAATGAATCTTGATAAGATTTATGATTTAGAATATAACTCATCTCCCAAACATATTATTATCTTCTCACACTTTTTCCCTCGATCTTGTAGATGTTGGCATCTACAACCAGTACAAATGCACTAAATACTTACATCTTGTGACAAGTGTCCTATGTTTGACGATGTTTTAATTGGCAGGTGCTCCATTATTCTCACAGGGATTAATGACATCAGGCAGATGTAATACGGATTCTGACTGTAAAGATTTGCCTGTATATTCTGGTTGTGAAGAACGGGTTTGCTTTAGCGGGTACTGCTTATGCAAAACGGGTCCTACCTCCCGAGTAGCCACAGAAGATGAAGGCGAAGAAGGTGAAAACAAAGGGTTTAGCCAGAAATTTGTCCCTTGATTGACTGGTAAAAGTCTTGCTTTCTTGCTAATCCACATGTAATCTTGGAAAATAAATTTGTGGAAATATAAAATCTAAATAAAATGTTTGGTGGTAGAACATTTTTCAGATATGAGGTTTATCTATTTATTATTATCATTTACTATAAAGGTATGAATAATTTTATAAGTTTCTTTGTAATTTTTATCAATTTAAGGTATCCTTATTATAGTGTCATTTTTAATGGTAATTATTAAAATAATATTGTTATTATCTATAAATTATTTTGAATGAGGCGAATATAGGTGGCAATGGTTGTGGAATTATAGATGGCCATAAAGAAACTGAGAAAATAAAAAAATGATGGTTTGAGAAGGAAAAGTGGCCAAGTTTGTAAGGATTTTCAGTAGTAGATATGTGAGAGAGATTAGATGATGAAAATTGGTCATGAGACATGGAGGAAGCCCTGTTGTTTTGAATTATTCTTTTAAATTATGATTATTTAAACAATCAATTATAAAACTATAAATTTAAAAATAATTAATTTTTGTAAAACCAATGTTTGGTTATCAATTTGAAAATTTATTTTTTTTTGTCATATAATCAATTGTGTGACGTGTGTTTGGTTAACTTATACAAATCGGCTTCTCTGTTCTGTTTTAATCAATCAAAAAAAATAATTAACCAATTTAAAATGAAGAATTAGAGAAAAATAAAAAGCTAAAACATAATTTCTCAACTTCAATATAAAAAATTTTAGAAAATCGTACTTGGAATTTGATTATTACTAAAACAACCACCTATCATTGAAAACAAAAAAGAGGGTTTCATTGTGATGGTCCTAGTAGTTAAATACGAGTTGGAAAAATTCAGCATTTAATACGTACGAGTACATTATAAATTTTTATTAAAATTTATGGTGGAAAATTTAGAAAAAAATATGAAAATAATTAATATATAGATTTGTAGACAAACGGATAAAATACGAATGTAAAATAATTGTTCGAGAGCAAAAATACGGCTTATTCTAATATTATTTTTATATGAATTGTGTTTGCATTTATTTTTAAATAATGCAAAAAATATTTTGTAAGTATTTTTATATTATTTAATTTATAATTATGACATAACTTAAATATAACTATTTAAAAATAAATAGTATGTTCTTAAATTATTAGAATTTTACGTTTTATTTATATGATATTCTATTACTACTTATAAATAATTTTTGAATAGTTTTTAGATTATATTTAAGTATTATAAATATTTATTAAACTAGAGTATTATTCGTCAACTATTATATGAATAAATATAATACGTATACTAAATATTTCACTTTAAAAGCATAGAATATTACTCGGCGATTCAGAATGTATACGAGAAAAAAGTAATATTTTTTAATTATTTATATGTATGTGTACAATATGAATATAATACGAATTTTAACTAATAAATGTAATAGTTGACATCTCTCTTCCTAATTCCTAATAAGATTCATAATGGAAGATGTTAATATAATACATGCCACAAATTTAGAAGAAACAAATGGCTGATATTTGGAGTGATGATGATGCTCACAAATATGGAAGGAATTGTCTTTAAAAGATCTACATTGTACTTATTTCATCCATGTTATAAGACTTAGTGGATGAAAATGATTTATATAGATGAGCAAGAAATCTTCTGGATTTTCTATACAATTATAAAAATTCAAATTTAAATTTACAAGGGTAATAAACTAAAATTCAAAAAATCCACCACAATTTTCACTTGTTAAAATTCATTTGGGCAAAAATTTGGTTTGTTTTTTATTTTCCCACTTAATTGCATTTGATATTGAAATAATCAGATTTTAAGATAATTGATTTTATCAAAGTAATTTTTCATAGTTAACCAAACAACAAGATGAATTTAAACAATAATTAAATCGAATTTTGGATTTAATCCAAAAATTATATAAACCAAGCAGGAATAATTTGTGAACATGTAAAAAATTTACTTTAAAAGGGCGAATTCTATTAATTTCGACTCTAAACAATGATTCCACTAACCAAAAACCACCAATTTAATCATATTACTTTTTGAATGTAAATCCCATAAAGGGTTGTCACACTCTCTATATATATAGCCTCAAGGGTGGTGGTTGTAGTACTACAAAGCAAAATAAAAGCCCATATCCTAATATCAAATTCTCTATTATTCCCAAAATTTGGGACAATTTTTTTAGGTGGAAATGGCTCCAATCAAGGTGATTTTCTTGGCCATCATTTTGCTAGTGATTTTGGGTAAGTTTTTTTTTTCCCTATCTCACTCGTCTATTTATATTATAGTTGATTGAAAGAGAGGTTGATGAAATTTCAACTGGCAGGTGCTCCGTTATTCTCCGATGCAGTATTCTTTAAACAATGTAGTAAGGACTCTGATTGTGCACTTTTGCCTCTTAGTCGTGATTGTAGAGAACGAGTTTGCATTAACGGGTATTGTTTTTGCAAAGCTCCCCCACTGCGAGCCATTGAAAATAAAGATGAAGAAGGCGAAAATAAAGGAAACATTAAACATAATTTTGTCATTGATTAAAAATATTTGGTCCTCAAGTGTAATGTTGTTGAAATACTAGGTTTATTTTTACAATTGTCTGAATTATAAATAAATTGAATGTCAAGAATTATTTACTTGTTATCTGAGTTATATGGATAAATTAAATATCAGGAATAAGTTACTTATGATGATCCAAATAAATCATCTTATAGATAAAATTAAAGATTGGTCCTATCGAGTTGAAATATTTTTTTGGCATGAATTTTTTTTTATTGATTTACCCATATATCGAACATAACAACACTATTGTTGCATTGCAAAAGAAATGGTGACACAAGAAAATCGATTGTGCATTATAACTATTTCTAAATAATAATTTTATCATGAGAAAACAGATGATCTTCAATCTAATCTCGTTACTACATATTCTATATACTTTTTGGTCTTGAATCGAGCACCAATTTTTATTAATGATAGAATATTTTCATACTAGAAATTTTAATATTATTTTTATTTTATAACGATTCATGTTAGATGTTTGAACATGAATCTGGCTCATCTTCATTATATTTATCTTTGTTTTCATTTATAGTGCAAATTAAGTTTATAATGACATAATAGTATAGATTGAGCAAATCGAGTTCTTTATCCCCATATAATATTTAACAACTCAAATTATCTATATTGGATACCAAATTATCTATATTGTTTTTATCTTTGTTATCATTTATAGTGCAGATTAAGCTTATAATGATTTAGTAGTATAGATTGACCAAATCGAATTCTCTATCTCAATTTAATATTTAACAACTCAAATTATCTATATTAAATACCAAGCTGCTTTGCATAACCATCAATCATCAATTATTTCAATTTTCCTTTTGAAATAATAACTTGAATTATTTGAGTTCTTTGTTCCAAATAAATGAAGTATAGATAATAAAATAGTTAAATAGAGACCTTTTATTATGAAACCAAATAAATTATTTTCACTAGTAATTAGTAGAGTGGCATATTATGAATTGTATTTTTCAGTAAATATTTTGGAGTTTGGTTGAATGGACACAAGAATGTTGTTCATTTTTTTGAGTCGATACAATTGCATTTCTCTTTCCAAATTTCATGCACTTCGTTCAACAATGCTCTAGTCACATTCCAAATAAATATCATATTATTGATGTTTTTTTTTAAATAGATATAATTAATAAAATACACAACCTCTAATTTTAAGAATCTAAGTTCTATTAATATAATATAATATTTTTAGCTATTTAGTTAATAATAAAGTGAAAAATTAAATCAATAAAGTGTCACATTTAATAAAAAAATACTCAAATAACTTAATTACTTTTTACCAACAGCAAGTACAATATTATAATATTAAGAGATAATTACACTTTGCACCCTCGAAGGACAGCATTGGTAGCTCCTTCATGAAGTTCCAAACATAACAAAATTCCCCATGAAAATGTGAAGTGGCATTGACCAAAAATTTTCAGACAAAAATACCCTGCTCTTTTACCTTAAAGTATGTTTTATCACAAACACACCTATAATTTATTTTGAGTGATTCAGAATTTTTATCTAAAATTTTATTTGAAAAATAACATTTAAAATTTATAATTTTTTTGTGAACTGATATAGAAATGTATAGAAGTTCCACAAATTCACAACCCTAATATATTATTTTACTCCAGCTATTGTACAACTAGATTTTTTAAAGTAAATTGTTCCTGCAGAAAAGACACATAATTTGTGCAGTATATTGGTATCCAATTACACATTTATTATATGCATATAGTTTTACCAAAAAAAAAATTATATGTTACGTTAAAATGATAAATTTTATATTGAATTACGTGTATAAATATTTATAATATATCATAGATTAAGTTATTCACAAATTTATTGAGCATTTGATTTGTCTTATACATTAATATATAGGTCCATGTATGTAAATAATCATCTATATAAATAAATATATATGCACAAAACCAGATTTTTGGAGTGTAAATAAAATGTAATACACATGGCTTTATGTATAAGTTTATATATATAAAATCACCTTTATATATAACAACATATATGCATGTCTTTTGACAATTACTCTCTTTATGTGTAAGAGATTAATGAATTAATTAAGATTTTTTCTAAAAGATTAATAAATAACGTAAATATTTCATAGTGATACTTTATGAAAAACATACACATATAAATATTTAGTTATACAACAATATATAACACATTTTGTGTAGATTTATGAATAATTAAATGAAAAATCTAATGATTGTGAACTTGTGGAGCTTCTACACATTTCTAATCTTATCCACCCTATATATCTATTCCTCTTATCCTTCGGCCACTTTCCGAAAAAATAAATACTCATATAAAATAAGAAAAAGAAATCATAAACACAACCAAACAATAAAGTACAGAACAAAGAATCTATAAAAATTAATTTTCTATTATGTTATTTCCATTTTCATTAGCAGCTACATAGGATGTTTTCTTTTTACTTGTCATATTTATCATAATACTTAAATTTACAATAAACCATAAAAATAGTAACTTTTAGTAATATTTTAATTGTTTTAATTATTTTTACTCTTTTCAAGAAGAATTTGAATAAAAATCTTATCTTAAATTGTGAATTATATCACCACGCAGATTTTTGGACCATGAAAATCAGTTTATTGAAAGAATTCCTTAAAAAATCAATTTATAGAGTGAAATTTTGGACTTCAAGAAAATGAGATAGATCCATGCAAAAAATTATTGCACATTGTTTTAAATTTTATTGGCTCCATAGAATTTCTAGCAAAGTATTATGTCCTATAATCAATATATTTTGCGATACTAATTTTATTAAATTTTTATAATCTTTTGTTTTATTTTTACTTTTATTATATTACAAATAATGTTCATGTGAGTAAGTGCTTCATCATAACTCATAATATATATATGATATAATGGTAAACTTACAAATAACATCATAAAAATTATTAATATTAATAGGATAATTGGTGGGACCAAAAAAGATATTTAGGAAACTAATTAATAATATAGTAATTCTAGAAATAAATTTAGATAATTCAATGAACTCATAAAATTTAGCAGAAGACAAAGTCTAAGTTTAAAGCTTTACTAATACGTTGTCTAAATCAAGATACTACCAAAATCTAAATTCAAAATAATAACAATGAAAATTTTACATAATTGTCATAACAATAACAATATCATATAGATATTTTAGTTGAATGAAAAAAATCAAAGAAAATTTTAAGTTATTCATCCTTTTATAATAGTATGGACACATATATAAATACAGACATTGATAAATAGACATGGATATAGATTACTAACAAAACTTCTATTAACCATTTTCTATTTTTAATAACTTTTGATCATATATTTTTATTTTATTTTGTCGTTATACGCTTCTATTAACTACTTTCTATTCTTAATAATTTTTTATGAATTTAATATATTTATATTTTATTATATCGTTATACGTTCGCCCGAAAGTTTAACCATAGCTTCTAAACAAGTTAAGGTGTTTTCCGGCAAAAATTTATAATTTTTTGTGTTCATCTATTTTTTGGCCCATATTTTTTAAATTTTGATAAATACCTAATGTAAACGAATATTTATTCAACAGTAATAACACTTTGTTTTGTTAGTCCTTAAGGTCTTAAAAACGTGTTCAGCAATTCCGTTTAAAACTCAAATAATAATCCGAAATATATTTTGAATATCAACATCTGATTTATGAAATCCATGATGAATTCCCTGAATCAGATTCTTGTAATTTTTTGTGTAATTAAGTTCATATTCAACAACCTACTCTACATACAAAATTTATATGATTATGAAAGAGGTCTGGCTCACCTGGAAACAGCAAAGTTACACTCTATATATATACAGACTCAGGGGTGGCTATTGTAGTACCACACAGCAAAATAAAAGCCCTTATCCTCATATCACATTCTCTATTGTTCCCAAATTTGTGCAACATTTTATCGGTGGAGATGGCTTCAATCAAGTTGGTTTTCTTGGTCACCATCTTGCTAGTGACTTTGGGTTAGTTTCCCTTTTCCTAATCCCACACAACTATAATATTTTACTTATGAAATTATATATTACAAAAGTTATCACTTTAAAATGATATTTACAAAATATCATGAGAAAAATCGATCCGAAAGAGTGATGTAGAACAACCACACTAAATTACAACTCAGATTAGTATAAATTAAATTAAACTAAGAATTGCGAAAAATTTGAGATCGTCTGTTTATAAGATCAATAAAGGTAAACAAGGAAATATCTACAGTTACAGTTTTAAGAAAGACAATATAATGAAATAATATATCAAACCCCTAATTATAATTTTATTTATATCTTGATATAATGATGTAATTGTCGCTTCTTTTCCCTTTCCCCACAAGAGAGACTAATGGAGTTATTATAATTGGCAGGTGCTCCACTGTTCTGCGAGGCGTTACCTCCATATTTGCACTGTAGCAAGAGGTCTGATTGTCCTCCTGGAGCTTCACCACCACCTGGCTGCAAGAAAATAGCTTGTCATTGGGGGAGATGTATATGCTTAGATGGTATCTCACCCTCAACCATAGAAAATGAAGGCTCCAAACAGAACTTTGTCCCTTGATTCATAAATAACTGTAGTTGCAAATGCTTGGTTTTCAAGTCTTATGTTTATGAAAAGTTAAAAGTTTGTTTTTCACAGTTGTCTGAATCATGATGGAATTTGAATTGAACTATAGAAACCAACTCTATCACATCTTTATTTTGTATGAATAAGCTTTCACAAATGTTGGTTTTGATACAGTTAACATCAAATTCTTGTATACTAAATATGCCATTGAAATTTTTTGGTTGGGTGATAACACTTTTCAATATCAACTAGCAGCCGATGCACACTTGATGTGTGTGAAATAGAATGAGACATACAAATGTGACGAGGTGTTGTAAATTATTGAATTCTAAAGATATTTGAATCCATCGAAAAAAAAATCAGATGAAATAGGCATGTAACAACTTGTAAACATACAATTTAAACATATAAACAGCCCAGGAACAAAGTATTTTTGTGAATACAGCATCGAACATATTATGTGAACATACTTCCACGTTGCAAGAAAAATGATTTGACTAAATAAATGAGGATCACAACTTCACTCAGCCAAAACAATCAATGAGTAGATGGAAATGGGACATAGTATATGTGAAGAGATAGAGGCTAGAAAATTAGGACAGAAGGAAAGATAGCTATTTTCCTGGAACTTTCCAATAGCTATTATGATCTGCCGTTGACCAATTGGATTGAGTACATAATAAAGAATGCCCATTGATATAGAAATGTGCGATTCTACCTGTCTTTATACGAATGAATTTATTGACTGAGAAAAACTCAACTCAAAGAAATACAAAAGCCCGAAAGGCATAGAAAGAAGCAAAAGGTATTGGAGATTCATGAATGTTGGTCTTATCATTTTCCAAAACAAAAGGGGCAGAACAGAAAGGCATGGACATTTTAGAGAGAGAGAACTACGATTCCAAGAAACCAGAAATGTAGGCAACGAAACTACATAGATGCTTTGTCTTGAAAGAGAGTGAAATTGTACCAGATTAACAGATAAGCATTGATAAAGATCAATGTCCTGATGTTTAATAAGCTCTATTTTAACTCTCGGGTGATCCCATAATGCATTACGCAATTCAAAAATATAGCAACTTTAGTAATTGTTTGCATCAAAATTTAACATCAATGCATTGTTTCCTTTTCCCTTTGAAACTTCTCCCCTGCCCTGCCTACTTCAAAACTCTAGCTGTTTGTCGCAATTATATTAAAAATTTGATAAAAGATGTCTAACTAAATGAAAATCAATCACTCCAAGGGTCATTCTCAGTCCTCACTTCTGAAGGCTCAATGACTTGCGTTTCAGAACCATCAGCTGAGCTTGCATCAGTTTCTGAGGCGTTTTCAGTGCCCTCTGCTTCATCATCCTCCAATCTACCCCACCTTCCTCCAAGGGCCATAGCCATCATCTCATATATCTTGTTGCCAAGCTCAGCAGGACTCTCAGGCTGTCAATTAGAGGAGATTACAGGAAAGACTGTCAAGAGAGCTGCTACAAACAAGAAGAATAAGAATCATCCCAAAACTCTTCAATACTTACAGTGAATCCACTAGAGATCAAGGCCGTATCATACAGAAGTTCCACGGCCCTGTTGGCATCAGTGCTGTCGGGTGCATTCTTGCACGCAGCCTGCAAAAGTAAATGGCGAAACTAAATCAGGTGCACAAACAGCATTAGGTCTTGAATTCAGTATAGATATCACTACAACGTCCAACTTTTTGAGTATTTCATATTACAATTTCTTTTTCCACTGTGTATCTCATCTCAGAAATTCATTACCAGGCAGTCATGGCATGAAACATATCAAAACCTATAATTGCACTATTCAAAGCTTGTATTTGGTTTACAAACTCCGCAGCTTCAAGGTTGTTCAAGAAGGAAAGATGAGCATCATTACCAACCACTTACATGATTCATATGTAGTGCTTCTATACTTATCACTTGATAGATCCTCAACCAGTTAGGAAAGTTGGTATTCAGTACCTTTTTCAATATGCTCTGTTCTTTTCTCTATTTCTGACTTCAAATGTAGCACCTTATAGAGCTTGACCCAAGACCTATCCTAGGTCAGAACCCTGGTGTTCAATTTTTTAACCTGGTTTCTTTCATCTTAAAATCTCTGGGTCACTGTGTGAATTAAAATAGATGAGCTTCTACAAGGGAAAGTAGCAGTGATAAAACTAGGGTAGTAAAATAGAACTAAATTTATAACAATTTTAGTTTATCGCCACGTCTGTGCTTCATAAGATTATAGAAGATGACACCAAGGAGCAATAAGAACACCATACGTTCTGAATCACCATCTCATGAAAAGTTCCATGAGAGACACTCATACCACTTTAGCATAAGCTTCATGTTTAAATTATGGTTAACAAATTCATAAAGGACTCTCCACTGTCAACTTTCTTATTTTTTGCAACATGGCTTCAGTTTTATTGATCACATATATCTAAGAATAGCTCCTAAACTACCAAACTGTAGTTCTAAGTTTGTTTAGGTAACAAGAATTCAATAACCTATCATAGCCATGTCATTTACTTTGAAGACCTCCAAAAGGAATTGAAAAAAATGCCAGAGGATTTAATGATTAGAGGATCGGGTGGAACATCATACATTGAGATCTTTGACAATCGGATGATCTGGATTAATCTCCAATATTCTCCTTCCCCTCATGAATTCCAGGCTTGAAGTGTCTCCAAGTGTCTGTGCTCGCATCAATCTGTTTTGAGGAGATCAAACCAAAGAATGGTGAATAACTAATAGAAACAAGATATAACACGATAACATCTGCATTTTTTAAAATCAATAATCCATATATGCTTCATAAGACACCTTTCCATGTTTGCTGACCACCCAAATTTGCCAGAAACAAGCACACATGGTGATGAGCTCAAACGTTTTGAGATCTGCACTTTAGCCACCTTATCACCAAGTTGTTGTTTTATCCAGTCACACAGGAGATTATACTCTTGCTCAGTTTCCCTTTCTTTCACCTCATCCTCATCACCTGTCATCCAGATATAAGGTTAAGCTGAAAGCATCCAATAAAAATCATCGGACAACCGAAATTTTCCTCTCCAATCTTACAAAAGAAACTGACAGAAGACAGTTTCCAAAAGTAGGTGGCATTTTTCCACCTTTTGAAGAAGAAGAAGAAGGTTAGGCAACAACTCAATTATTGCTCTGAAGAGTCATAATTAAAGACAATAAGATGTTACTAACCAAGCTCCAGATCCTCCTTGCTAATGTCAACAAATTTTTTTTCTTTGTACGTCTGTAAATTCTGGATGGCGACTTCATCAATTGGCTCAATTAAGTAAAGCACCTGTAAATCAAGTGATTAATAAAATACTGTCAGATAAACTCCCACAGGGCAAATTAACTAAGTAAAACAGAAATATGAACTATAATCAAAACAAGACATGTAGACCCCTTGTTCCTCATTAAGGCTACGATCTAAAGATTCTCAACTGTGAGAGGAAAACTCATGATGGTGCTAAAGCTAGACAAAAAACTAGAGTAAATGATCCAAGCAAATGGATCAGCCTATTAATCAATATCAAAGACTCCTTCCATTATCAAGAACTAGATTGTCACAAGAGAAGATGATTCATTGATCCTAGTTGAAGTACATACCTCAATACCTTTCTGGACCAATTTTTCCAAGAAAGGAGCAGACTTAGCACTTTTTAAGCTGTCTGTTGCCAAGTAATAGATAGCCTTCTGGTTCTCACCCATGTTCTCAACATAATCATCTAAACTTATCAGCTCTTCCTCACTCTTGGAAGAGAAAAACCTCAACAATGGTGTTATCCGCTTGTGATTTCCAGTGTCTTCAATGCATCCCAACTTCAAAAATTTACCAAAATTCTCCCAAAATTTTTTGTAATCCTGAAATAACAAAACCAAATTATGTATCATTTTTAACATGAAAATCAATTGGCTCAATTAAGTAAAGCAGCTGTAAATCAAGTGATTAATAAAAGGAGAAAGAAAATAATTATTTATTCAGTCACCAACCTCTTTGTTCTCACTTTCAGAAAGATCTTGAATCATGTCAAATGTCTTCCTAACCAGTCTCTTTCTCATTATCCTTACCTGGATTAAGAAAATAGAATAAGCATCAATAATTACAAAAAAACAAAAAACGCAATTTACAATATTGGTTTGGATTATGTGATTAGAAGAAAGGATTCCCTTACAATTCGGCTCTCCTGAAGGATCTCCCTGGAAACATTAAGCGGAAGGTCATCTGAGTCCACCACACCTTTCACAAAGCTCAAGTATCTTGGAAACTACAAGTCATCAAATTAGTTTTATGTTGGGATGAAAATAACTTGTTCGGTTCACTAGTACAGAGTGAAATTTGAAAGTGGAACCACAAAATCAAATCATTAACTTGCTAATAATTGGACAAAATATGGCGAGAGTTACTCTGAGATTTAGAAAGCTAATATCCAGGTCAAATAGATGCCCAAACTGAGGACTGTTGTCTACCCATTAGCGTCGTTAAGTATAAACAGGTATGAATAGCATAACAAATTGAGGATCCAGTAGAATTTCATCAAATATTCTTCTAACATTGACTACATCCTCCAATCATTCGTACAATACAACATACGTGTGAAAAATGAGCCAGACTGGCAATGTGCATACACACATGCCACTGATTCAACCTTATGACAGAAGACATCTCATGCTAGAATTACTAGGACAAATCCAACTTTAATTAGGGATATCATACATTATCTATTTTTGATATAGTAATTCAAGCAGCCACAGCCTATAAAATGCCAATGTATCTTCTAGATATAAAGTGACAAGCTTGATTCATCAAAGATAGCAGTAAAGATAGAGCTATATAATATGCTCACTAGCACAGCAATCTGAGGATAATATTGTGTTATAAGGTTGTTGCAAATCAGCTGGTTATAGGTACAAGTGCACCATATTGAATAAGCAGAAGGCAAGAACGCATTTTCTGAAACTGAAAGAGGAAGCACTAAGTGATCAGAAAAGAAGTAAGAAAAACCTAAAAGTCTCAGGGCAATGCAGAAAGTTCTTACCAGTTCACCATCAAAATCATCTGAAATGAATACGCGTTTCACATATAAACGAATATTTTTTGTCTTGGGATTGATAACATCTTCGTTGTTAAGAGGTGCCATTCCAGGAATATAGAGCACACTTCTAAACTCCACCTCACCCTGCAAAAGTTGTGAATCAACATTAAAGCAGAAAGTAGCAAAGTTTTGCCAGCCCATCCACTATAAACATTGGTACCTCTGTAGTGAAATGGGTATGGGCAAGTGGATCCAAAAATTCATTGAATGTCTTCTTGTAAAATTCTTGATATTGATCCTTTTCAACTTCCTTTGGATTGCGCATCTACATTGTTAAACAAAAAGACAGGCATAAAGCATACATACAGAGATGCCAAATGTGAGTCATAAATAACATCAGATGAATAATAGCTTGGGCTCACCCATATGGGTTTTGTTTCATTTGCTAATTCCCAGTCCCAATATTTTTCAGTTTTGGTCTTTTTGGTCTTCTTCTTCTCTCCCTGGGAACAGCACAGGAAAAGAAGAAAATGTCAACATGTCTTCATCTCCGTCAACTGGAAAAGAAAATTATGAAAAAGTGTTCCTAAAAGGCCAATACCTCTGGTACTTCTTCTCCCTCTTTTGGTTCTTCCTCTTCTTCTACCTGCCAAAATTTGAAATTAACGATTAATAGAATAATGCTAGTGATGGAAAATCCACTACAGCCACAATATGACTAAAAAAAGAGAATTGGGCTGGATTCAATCTGCAATCAGTAAGTTAAGTTTGTGTCACACTAAGGTACAAAACAAGAACATAAGACTTATTTCAAATGTATGTGTTGGAAAATTAAGAAAAACATGACCATTGTGCACATTTATATCAACCTATAGTAGCATCTAAGGACTAATAATAGTAAAAGGCTGACTTAGAAATCCTATACTATCGACAATATGTACTATGCATACTGCTGAGCATACATATATGGTCTGATGGTTATATGAAATATGCACATCACTGAGCACACGAATACTGTCTGAAGGTTACATTTCTTCACAATGACTAGCGAATGCACAGACGAGCCAGAGGTTAGACCGGTGGCAGGGAAGCAAAGGTGATTATATGACCTGCCACCACCAACAAACAACCAAATGAAAGCCTACCAGTCATGATATAAAAGTCAAACCTCAATGGTCCTCGACTTCTCTTGCCATGTATAGATGGGGAATGAGACAAATTGTGAGTAATTCTTCACCAAATTCTGGATCTTTGTAGGCTCCGAGTATTCATACTTATCGTCTTCCTGCAAGGCAAACATTGCTAAGTTGATTTTATTTTAAAAATAGCACTATTAAAAAGTTCAAAAGAACAAATCGCATAAGAACTTCTGTATTGGTGCAAGAAAAATAGTCGTAATTTTTTATCTTCCTAGGTACTAGTTCCATGCAGTTGGACAGGCTTTCCACCCATCTCAATAGGTTTTACACTATCAAGAAAAGAATAAAATATGATATTTCACTCAAGGAAATGTAATTTTGGAGTGCAAAAAGAATAAAAAAATACCCTCAGGTAAAGGGTGATCTGTGTGCCTCGACCCAGGAACTTATTGGGATCAGTTTCCTCCCTAATTAAGTAGGAGCTGCTATCAGCTACAGCTTCCCAAACATACTGCTTATCAGACCTGGGGCTCTTTGTTGTCACAACCACCTAGAATGATGGGAAGAAAAAGCTCAAACCAAATCAGCATTAATGGGCACAGAAGAGAAAACCATCCAACATATTATCTATAAACATGAATTAGAGGATTTAGAGGATACAGAAACCCAAGAGTACCTTTTCAGCAACCAGAAAAGCAGAATAGAATCCAACACCAAATTGACCAATCAAGCTATTGTCAGCCCCAAGGTCCTTGTTCTCCTACACGAGGTGAATCTCCAGTTGTAAATTTCAAGTGAATAATCATGAAGTTAGCTGCGTCTCAAACTATGGAACTATACACAGGATACACAAATACAATATGACAAGAAATAATTACCTTCACTGCCTTTAGGAATCTAGAAGTGCCACTCTGCGCAATAGTTCCAAGACAGTCTATAAGCTCCTCTTTCGTCATTCCAATACCAGTATCCCTGCGAGGACAAAACTACACTAAGCTACTCTTCCATTGCAATAACCATGCACGAAACAAAATAAGGCGCATACGTTATGGTAATGGTTCCATTATCTGGATCTGGTTTGATACGAATCTCTAGCTCACCAGCATCTCCAAGTAATGTAGGCTCAGTCACACTTAAAAACCTCAACTTATCGAGAGCATCACTTGCATTACTGCAGAAAATAAAATTAGTCAAAACTAGCTCTACTACGAAAACGTAACTATCTGAATAATAACACATGCCATGAACTTATATGAACCAAAAAGGATCCTTAGAGTCTGACTGGTGTGCCAAGAGGAGCCCACGCACGCTTGTAACACACACACACACATATATGTATTCACATGTGTAGTCGAATCTGTAACATAATGCATTTGACAACAAACAAGAAACTAAAGCAACTAAAGCACAATGGACAGGTCCTCACCTCACAAGCTCTCGAAGAAACACTTCCTTGTGGCTGTACAAACTGTGGACTATCAAGTCCATCAACCGACTCACCTGAAAGCAATTCAAATATTCAACAGCAAGGCATAAAATTAAATCCTCAGCATATCAATAAACTTAATTACATGTATAACCCAATCCAAATTAACCAATCATAGACTATTATAAGTATTTAACCCAAAAAAACTCAATCTTTCAAAATATTTTAGACTAACAAGACCCAATTCTCAACCCTTAACAACTTCAATTTGCTCCAATACTCACTTTTCTCAGTTCCTCACCCAAAATGCAAATGAATTTCCTATTAATTCTTCCAAACACTACGCATAAAACAAGTCAAGAATTTCATGTAACTCAAAAGCAAAAATGAAACACCCACCTCAGCCTGATATTCATATGTTTCTCCAGCGCTCTCAGGAGCCTCCTTTTCAGCCACAGTCGCAGCCTCACATCTCACCACCACTCTGCTCTGCCTCCTCTCCAGCTTCCACTCCAACCCACTCCTTGAAAAGCTGTTCTTTAATCCATTCCTAGGCAAACAAGCGCTTCTCAACAAACCCCTATTGCTCTTACCATTACTCTTTATAGAAAACGATGCAGTATATGGGATTGCAGCCACCGCAGCAGAGGCCAGACTTCTGCTCACCACAGGCGCCATCTTCTCAATTTCTGAGAGAACCCCGGATGAAGTTTTGGTGTTTTGTATCTGAATTTAGTCTATTTCTTCCTGTGTGTGTCGAATATACCAGCAAAATGGGCTCTCTGTTTCGTAAGTAGGTGGGAGGTGAAGTGGATAACTGGAGACTCAGTTTCTTTTTCTATTTTTTATTGAAAACCCTTGTGAGGAGGGGTTTAAGGGCAGCGAATGGAGGGTTCTAGAATTGGAAACACCAAACGGAATTGGGAGGTTTAGTTTGGACGTTTGTGATGTGAGAATTGTAAGGCGTGGATGCTGCCATTTCAGCCATTACAATATCCTGAATTCCTGATGCTTTTTAGATAATTCTCTTGACGCTTTTGGTCAATTAACATATAGAGCTTGTTTAATCAGATTGTAAATTTCATAATATAATCATTAAAACTTCACCATTTTTATCATTATGATAAAATTGTGGCGTTCCGTTGACTTTTCCAAATTCCAACCAAACCTAATCGACTTTGAATTAGTCAGCAAAAAAATAGTTTCATAGTATAAAAAGTGTTTAGAATAAAGATGGAAATCATTCAATCACCATTTAAT
The DNA here is from genome assembly GCA_019321725.1 of Paulownia fortunei. NCBI lineage: Eukaryota > Viridiplantae > Streptophyta > Magnoliopsida > Lamiales > Paulowniaceae > Paulownia > Paulownia fortunei. The sequence continues at coordinate 2,147,921 of CM033121.1, forward strand.
AATTATTATGGTAAAATTCTGAGTACCAAATAAATCATTGTAAATAGTGCCGAAATTCCAGTTTTAGTATATTTTTTATCCTAAATTTAAGTCCTCTGATAAACGCGAAAACATAAGAGAGGATTACTAGTAATTGTATACCAGCCCGTTTGGTTCCTTGATTGGGCCAGATTCTTGAAGAATCCAGCCCAGTCTGGATTGATATACATTTCAGCTTAATAATGTTTGGGCTGGATAAGATGATAAAATCATGAGACCAGTAATAATTACAAAGCCCAAATAATAGTTGATTGGGCTTTTTGGATGGGATGGGGTTTCGACTTGATAGGCTGTAAAAAGATAATTTTACCCCCCATAAAGAATATTATTTATCGACTTTATTTAAGCAGGACATTGTTGATATGTATAATAATTTTGATAAACATTTAGAGACTTTTAGTCTAGAAGATCATGCTTATCAAGTAAATAGATATAATGGCATGTGAGAAATATTGAAAATATTGGTAATGATAGGAATTTATTCAGCCTCAACTACTAAAAAATAATCCGCATCTTTTTATGTGAGTTAATTTTCGATCAAATCGAGATTGAGTGTTAACGTGATAGCTTACAATTGATCATGTGACCAAATGTGACAGTAATCACTTAGGATGGTGACATTTATCCAAATGTGGATGCTACTTAACAACCTAATCTTTCTATTTTTACTTGTTCATATGTAAAAATTTAAGTATTGGAAAATTTTGATTGAAGACTACCCTCAACAAATTTAATATGTTTTTACTTGGAGATCCATCTACACATCAGATTTTGATAACTTGGATCATTGTTTTATTGGATCCAGTTGCAATTGGACCCAAAATCAAATAAAGTACAAGTTATATAAATTGTAATTGAAATTTGCAATTATGAAAGTATGTTATAAGTTTAACATTATTATGATATTTAAAAATGGAAAAAAAAAATAAGTTACTTTCATTGTTTACGATTGAGATATGTTGCACTTACAACGACATTATTTACCTAATATCTACTAAATGTTATCGACATTTATCATACGTGGAATTCTCAAAACTAACAACATGATCAGAAACTTAATTAAATTTGAATCAATTTGTAGGTCGAAGTCCCTAAAGTAATTGACTGCTAATATCATATTATATAAATCTTAAAATAATATTATTTTTTTAATTAATTTAAAATTATGATTAATATGTGAGTGATTCAATGCAGTAATCAGTTGGCCATGTTATGTAATCACTTGGTTCGATGCTAATGTCGGTCTTTATTTGCTAATTGCCACTCATTATTAATTATGAAAGAATAATGATATATTTTATTTTTTGTGCCTGATAAAGAAAGCTGTAGTCTATTTATTTCTGTCACCAATATTTTTAAATGTCGCCTAATTAAATAGAGAATTATTTCGAATGTTTGACTTAAGCAGAAAGTTTCAATTGATTGACAATAATTGGATGTAGATTATTTCTTGTTCCTTATTTCCATAACACATTTTCATAGTAATAAATCTTTTGTTTTACTGCACCTTAGTGAGTTTTTTTTTTTTAAAAAAAACGAGTCCCATGTCAAGATTTTGGGAACTGCATTCTTCACATTTTGACCTAAAACAAGAAATTGGGTCTCACAAAATAAAGGGAAATGAAAGCAAAAGAGAGGAATATTTCTTTAGATTAAATCCAATTCATCTTCTTAATTATTTTTAATATCACAAAATCACCGTTAAGGAGTGGTTGAGATTTTAAGTAGTATATTTATCCTTGATTGTTTTTATTTTTACTTTTTGTTTTTGTTTTTTCATTATTTAAAACACCAAAAACATATTTGTTAGATCCATTTATGAAGGAACCATACATGATATTTTTTTATCATTCGCCTCGAACAAGATTCAAAAGAACCAATGAATTCATAAAAAATCCATGTGTTGGATATATCTACGCATACATGAATGATTCAATGTAAGAAAAGTTTAACAATTTTTCCGAAATTGCAACTATTCATTGCAAATAATTCGATTCTAAGTACAAATAAATACTATTCTACCTACAACCACTAATTTCAAGCCTTAATACCTATTTACTCAAAGTAGGGCCCACATCGTTAATATGTGATATGATTTAATCTCCACTAACTTTACATACTAATTTAAAAAAAATATTATTTTTAATTTAGAATTATACATTGAGTACTTATTAAAAATTTAAGCAGAAGCGCAAGTTGGGATTGCATGAAAAAGCGCAATCCTCACTTGCACTTTTAATTTATTTATATTTTTAAGAAAAATAAAAGCGCAAAGTAGACTTGCGTCTTCAAAAAATATTAAGAATGCTTTTAAAGCATATATATATATATATATATATATATATATATATATATATATATATGCTTTATATATATAATTAATATATAAATTTGGAGAAGTGGGGAGTGGGGGACGTGAGAGGTGGGAAGGAGGAAAATGAGTTGATGTAAAATGTGTCTATAGTTAGGGATGATTGATGATATTCAATGCAAATACAAATGAGAAAATCAAAATATGTTAATAAAAAATAACAAAAAAATAAAAAAGAACTACAACACAAGACAATGATAATTAGTAAAAGAATACTTGTAATTAGTCGAAAACAAAGATTAATGAAAAAATATTGTATAGAAAACAAAGATTAATGAAACAAAGATTACTATATTTCTAAATAAAAATCATACTATTATCATTTATTTAACTAATTTTTAATTTTTAGTTAATAAATCTTCGTATTATTTTGGAGTTTTCATTTATATTTCCCCACCTCCTTTCCCTTCTCCTTCCCACTTCCCCCTTCACCCCACCATCGACTCCCCACTTCCCCCACTCTCCACAAATTTATATATTAATTATATATATAAAGTAAAGGAAATATATATATATATATATATATATATATATATATATATGATTTAGAAGCGCAACCCTTCATCCTTAATGTTTCAAAAAAATTTATTTAAAGGCGTAAGTCTATCTTGCGCTTCTTCTTTTTTTTTTAAAATAAAAAATAAATAAAATTAAAAAAACGCAAGTGAGAATTGCGTTTTTTTCATGAAAGTGCAAGTGAAGATTGTGCTTTTTCATGAAAGTGCAATTCCAACCTGCGGTTCTGCCTAAATTTTTAATAAGCCCTTAATATACGATAATTAATTAATTCTAAATTAAAAATACTATTTTTTGTTAAATTAGTCAACTTTAGAATAATTAAAATATACTAACTAATTAAGTAATATTTTTTTATAATGGAATCTGTAATTAATTAAATAATAATTTATCAATTCGATATAATTTAATTAATGAGACAAAGAAAGTAACGAGATCAATTAATTATTGTTCATATATTAAAATATTATTTTCAATCCAATAAAGTCAACATTTCAACCCTATATCCATGCACATTGTCACTTTCACACAACAGTCAATGCAAAAATGATAATGCACTCAAAAATAATATAAAATAAAAATTAAAAACAACAATAAAAAGAAACAAGGCCTTAACTTGGATTCATTTTCAGAAAATATTTTCTAATTTTTTTTGAACAAATTATCTTGGGAATGTGTTAAAGTGAAAATAAGTTATAAAATTGACCAATTGAGCTGACAAATTGCTTTTACATTTCAGTTTAACAAAATAAATGATTTATCTATTTTCAAAACGAAAAATAAAAAGTATCTTTTGAAAATAGGATACAAGGCCTGTTGAAAATAAGGGTGTTGGCTTTAAAAATAGAGTCGAAACTTAATATGTAGGGTTTAAAAATAGGTATGCATATAAAAATATTTTTAAATTTTTTTTCTAGAAATATCTCAATAAAACTAAACACGTTTTCTCCTAAAAAGTAAATGTAAATTCATTTTGCAGAAATGAATTCATATACAGTCTAGATTCTATAAGTGGGATTGGGGATTGGGGGGTGGACATAAATGGTACAAAATTATAGTTTTGGTTAGGGAGAGGGTGAGACAAGCTTAGTGCTTAGATAATGGATTCCATATATAATATATCCAAGAAAAATAAAAAAATGTGGAAAGATTGAAAAAAAAATAAAAAAAATATAGGAACTCTCATAGGCCTATAGCATCTACCAATTCAAATATGAAATCTTCTTCAACATAGGGATAGAGTTAAATTCCATATTTTGGAACGAAATAGATATTTTCATCTGGAAAGAGAGGGCACAATTTAAGAATTTGAAAATGAATAAATTTTAAATTTCATTTAATTTACATATAAAATTGAAAATATATATACCCGTAACTACTGGGTTTAACCCCATCTCAGCTACACGTAACATGTCTTGCTTAATCCCACGAAACTCAATTTTCTAAATTGAAAAAGAATGAGTAATAGGCATTGTACGGAAATTATGTACATTCTAATGAAAAGTACTCATTACCTTCTTGATATGAATGAGGAAACCCTAGAAATGCCCAACTTTCACTTTTAATGTAGAGAAAAACAACAACAATAAAACACACACACACACACACACACACACACACACATATATATATATATATGTAATGTGTGTGTGTGTGTGTGTTTTAGTATTTTATGTGGTATAAAAAAAGACAGAGAAAAAGTTAGTTGAGGCCATGTAGGGCTCAGCAAACTAAGCAAACTTTTTGGTCTCGTAGAACGGACGACGGCAGACAGGCGCGAAACACTTGTATCTTCACCTCCACGTTACTTATACACATTCCAATCCCCCCTTTTTCCAATTTACATTAATATTCTTCAATCCATTGAATCAACTCACTCATCTTTCCTTGGACATTTCAATTCCTTACATCACATAGTACTCTAATTTTTGTAACACTTTGTTTTGATGATCTTATTCATTAGAACATTGAATTTTATTAATTTTTTTCGTAATTTCTCTCCAAAGAAATATCATAAAAGATTTTTCGATGTTATACCAAGTGTATAATTTGATGAGGGCAGAGGCTTAGCCAGAGGGTAGGTGGCGCGTCCTCTCAACTCAATAAGTTTTTTAAATTCATATAAATTTTATATATAAAATTATTAAATTTTAAAAATTTTGTCTTAAAATATTTTTTTATCTATTATTTAAAAAAATAGATTTTATTTTCTCAATCTCTATTTTCTGACTCTATCTTTGAACGAGTATTTTGTATTGTATATACACCAATATGTAATATTATACTTGCGCACATTGTTTTCCAAATAAGTTTTAATAATTAAATTCAGCAAAATTAATCATTTCAAGGATTTAGAACAAGTGTGTAAGAGTAACAAGAAGGGTTTCCATTGCAACTGAAATAATCTGGAGGTCCTAGTACCACTACCCTAAGTGACACATGGATTCACACAAATGTATAGGTAAATTACCCTATCATAGAATTGCATGCCAGTGAAATTTGGTCCCCCATTTATTTTAGTGAAACGTGAAATCTAAGGTATATTAATATTAATAGTAGCATTGGGACCCTAGTCTTTAGTTTTGACTTGGGACTGTACAAATTTTAAATACTTTGGACCATATCTTTGACTTGTGTGCTCAAAATTCTTTGTTTCTATAAATCCCACATTTATTTGAAGGAATTTTTCTCTTTGGGTGCTTCAGAAACAGACATATATACTAAAAAAGAATGCTGGTGACTGCAAGAATAGCAGGATTTCTACTACTCTTTGTTTTGGTTACTGCAAGTCTCTCAGATGCATACTTAGGTCAAGGTATAATTTTTTTTTTTTAATTTCTGTTCATTTATTATGAAGGTTTAATGCCTAGCTAGTATTTCCACTTGATTAGGGTTTGAAATATGCTTTATGCATGCTATTGTTCGTCTCAAAAATTTGTAGGTGGAGATGACCATGCAGCTGGAAAATGCAACCTTGTTGTTTCAAGTAGAAAGGTATGGAGAATTGTAGTTTGTAATATTTGCTTGTATCCCATGAGGAACTTGTTTATGATCATGTTGCAGCTAGGGTTGATTATCATGATTAATTCAAGTATTTTGACTTATGGAAGTATTTTCCTATATATATATATATATATATATATATACATCTTTTGTAATTAGATTGCATAAGTTTTTTATTTATAACATGTTTTCAATTTATAGGTCATTTCTATGGGCACACAAACCACAAGTGAAAACAAAATTAGAGGGCGAAAGATGGTGTCTGATCATGATTACATGAAGATGGAGACGACGAAAGAAATAGGTGTAAGAGCAAAAGATCTAAAAAGATCTAGATTTCGCATTGCTAGAGAAAATTATCAAGCAAGATTTGTTGCCTTCAATGCAGATTATAAGGGCCCTAGGCATCATCCACCTAAGAACAATTGAGCATAATGAAGTAAAGGCTTTTTTTTTATAAATGGTTTACTTATTTATCTCTGTCTTTTGAATTTCTGTTACTTCAAATATTGTCCTAATTAAGAGAACTCCTAGTATGGTCAGTCTCCTTTGTATATTATGTATTACTGTTCTTATTTATATATCATGCAAGAAATTTTGGTTCTTGGGCTTAGCACTGTGCTGGTGATTACCCTCATCTTTTTGTTGATAATTAACCAAATTCTCTAACCTTGCAGTAGCTAAGATCCAGCATGAACTGTGGTTTATTTCATTATATGTTCTTGATTTGATTAAGTACCATGTGTTACTATTTATTCATTATCGAAGGTCTTTCTGTGCCTATTAGTTTCATAATTAGCATTAAAGATTTCAATTTCATCACACTTTTCAAAATATATAACAAATCCGTAATCAATTTACAATACAACTACGTGCCACTTTCATCTATACCACTGAATATTTCATGCCCCCAACTGAGTATTGCCCAAGTAGATGGCGTGGATGAGCCAAATAATAATATTTCGATCCCCAATTTCTAGCTTGTAAATACTTATTCAAATCAAGAAACCCACAAAAAAAAAAATAGAAAAAATGAATATTATGACATGTTAACAACCTGAAATAACTATCAAATTAATCGTACTTTGCCGGAGAAATGCTTTGCTGCAGCAACCATTGTTGCCTCTGGTGCATAATTAGGAGCTTCAGTTTTTGAAGCCTTCACATTTTCACCATTATCTCCTGCAGAAAAGCAAGAACCCAATGATTTGAAAATTGAAGAGCACCAATACTGCACTCCCATATGCTTCTTCATTTTGTATCTAATTCTTGTAAAATCTTGGAAAATCTGAAGTGGGACTGATCAATACTTGTTTAGACCAATAAAGGGAGCACTCAAACTAAGTATTTTTTCTTGGGAATTTTTCTTGTTTGATGGGCTATATGGAAAAGAAAACATGCTTTGTTATTTATAAGCATTGATTTCTTGGTGAATAAGCTCAAGTTGAAGGGCGATCTTGTTTCTGATTATTTAAATGAAGTTACTTAGAAATCAAGAAATCTGATTATTTTTGTTAACTAAATTTGACCAAGTAACTTTTTTTAATTTTGCCTTAGACTTGCTCATCTATAGTTTTGCCTTTCTCTTGATAAGTTTTGTGGAAAATGGTTTGGGGTGTAACAACTTCCACGGTTAAGCCCTCAATTATTTTAACATAGAAAAGACTAACTATAACAATTTTGGTGAATTATATATAATCCATTGATGTAGATATTTTGTTTCCAAGACCTTTTGTCATCTTTGTTTTTTTATTTTATTACACAGAAAAATAATTTTGCTGAATTATACATAATCCATTGATGTAGATATTTTGTTTCCAATAAATTTTTTCATCTTTTTTTTTTAATTTTGCTGAATTATATATAATCCATTGATGTAGAGATTTTGTTTCCAATAAATTTTGTCACCTTTTTTTTTATTTTATTACATAGAAATTGCAAATTAAGTGAAATTTCTTGCAGTATGTGAGCTATATGTTTTTTTTTTTTTTTGGTTAATAAAAAGTGAGCTTGGATTTTCAACATCACGAGCACTATAGATGGTTTAAGTCAATATTTCACAAATTAAAAAAAAAAAAAATCATACAACTGGGGAAAAAAATTTAATCAATCGGGTAGTGGTGATGAGAGGTTCGATTTCAGTAATGAGGTCTTGTCATGGATTGATCAGTGCAGTGATGGGTCTGTTCTGTACGTTTGTTTTGGGAGTCAAAAGTTATTCAAGGCGGCCCAAATAGAGGGAGTGGCTCTTGGGCTTGAAAAGAGTGGAGTTCGATATCTTCTCGTAGTAAAACCTTTCACGGCCCAACAGGGTTACCGAGGTCTCCATATAAAGAGTTGGGCCTCACAGGTGCCCATGTTTTTTTTTTTGTTCAACCGACGCACAAAAAAAATATTTTATTATGAATAAACAAGATATTGAGAAATTGTAAAGTTATAATTATTGATATGGATCTTTTCCACATAAAAAGAGAATCTTGTATTACAATAAAAATAAAAGTGACGTGAATTATTCAATACAAATTATTTTTCATTTGTTGTGCTCGTTAAAATAACTATCTAAACATACTGAATCCATAAAACAATGGAGTGGTTCTTGAATTATTGTGGATGGAACTCGGGTTGAAATCGATACCACAACGAGTGATGATATAATTGACGTATATTATGAAGTAGAATATAAAATAAAAAAATTAAATTAAAATAATATTTTAATCCATCATTTAAAAACAAAGTCTCTATTCAAAGAAAGAACAAGAAGAGAGACAGATGATATATCTTTGTCTTTGCAGGCAAAGGGTTTGCCTCATTCCTCCTGACGTCCATGCCAAATGAGTGGGACGTAAGTTTAATATAGGACCCAATTACAATTCACTGAGATAAACACTTCAACTAAGAGCGATGATCATAACAAATATATACACTTAGTACTGTTTTCATAAGTATTTCCTGATGGGGATACTCTACTACTTTTTTAACTTTCTGGAAAAGGAAAACACTTCATTTGATGGTTAAGCCATGAGGGTTTAATTCATTATTTCTTGAAACTAAGTGCAAAAAGTTCAGGCAAACAAAAAAACAAAGATCAAGTTGCAGCTTATAACTGTAACATGGTGGACTTGTGCATGCATGGCAGATTATTTAGCTTTTCAAATGTTTAAGATAGGAAATAACGTAAATATCAGATTACTTCATCTGATTAATTAGTATAATGTTTTTAATATTTTGTAATTTGTTACTGGATAATTGATCACTTGTTTAACCTTGCTAATCAGTTCGACTAAAATTTAACATTCGTTCCAACAGGTACTAGCGGTACAGAACCTTGACAATGTTGTTATTCAATGCTTCTTTTCACACAACCTGAAGCTTATGTCACATTTGTTTTCCAGAATAAGAATCTTTCTGCTGTTCGGAGAATAGATAATTCTGGAAATTCAACTGTCATTTTTCCACAACTATTTTACAAGTCCAACATGCTTTTTATTAGTTTTGCTTAAAAACCAAGCACAAAGATAAAAATGTGTCAATGAAATCCACATTTCTCCTACCAAACCATTTGACATACTGTTCTTTTTGGAAACCCCACCTTATAAAACTCTTGACTACTTCACATCTGTCCTAATTAAGGCATAGTGCTGTGGAAACATTTTCCCACTTGATCTCCAGCATGTCCAAACAGTATGTGAAGAAACAGGCCCTGGAGAAGAGCAAAAACATTCCCAGGGAAAAGGAGAAGCAAAACACTAACTTATTTTCCAAACACCTGAAGAAAATTTACCCCATTGGGCTGCCCCGAACTTGCTCGCCTCTTTCATTATCTTCTTTATCATTATCTTTGTCACAGAACTCCACTGATTCTTCCTTAACTGATTCTTCCACCCCACTTGATCAGAAAATCTCCTTTGCCCTTCGCTTGATAGCCCCTATCGAAAGAAAAGTGGCCCCTGTGGCAAAAATTGTGCAGCAACCTAGTTCAAATAATCCTAGTGAGGAAGGCACAAGGAGGTGCAACTGGATTACAAAAAACAGTGGTAAGCTATAGGCCATATTGGAAATCATGGGATTGTTTGTTTTCTGTTCTTGACATTCATTCAAATGATGTTTGTTACTAGTTAGTTTACATCAAAAACTGAATCAAATACCGAACAATAGCATCAGACATGGGATGTAGAATAAATTAATTCTTAGTTCAAGGATATTTGTTCTAAATGCCATGATCATGAATTTATAGCATGTGTGATGCTAATTCCTATGCCAATATTAATATTATTTGGCCTTGGTTCCCCTCAGAAAGATTTGATTTTTTCCAAGCATATAAATCACTTTTCTGATGATCAATTACTACATTCCAAGGGTCTGACAGAGAACAGGGGCTGTAGGGCATGGAATCTATTCCATGCAAACCCGGCAAAAATATTTACTAAGAATAGAAAGCTCAACCTCTCTCAAAAGGGGTGGCAATCATTGCTGAATTCCTCATACCTAATTTTTAGATGCCCCTGTAGACTCTTTTTAGTTTATGTTGGTAAACTTGAGAGTGGTTATGATTCCATCAACATGATTATCCAAACTCCATTCTTTATTTTGAACTTGGCTTTAAAAAGTGGTTGTTACAACCACATTATTACTTCAGCATCAATGCTTATATTCGCGCAATTATATACTTTTTAAATCATAACCCGAATTTGGTTTTGGCTTCAAAGAATTTTTTTTTTTTCTAAATTAGTTTTTGAAACTGGTTACCAGATAAAGTTTATGTGCAATTTCATGACGAATGCTGGGGAGTTCCAGTTTATGACGACAAGTGAGTTTACCTTATTAATTAGTACTGAATTCGAATTCGTCACCTAATTGATCATAATGATGTGTAAAGAATTTGTAAAATACTATGATAGTCAGCTGTTTGAGTTGCTTGCAATGTGTGGAATGCTTATGGATTTCAACTGGACTGAAATCCTTAAAAGGAGAGAACTTCTCAGGTCACATTTTTCTGCTCAGAATTTATACTCAAGAAAAATATACCTCTGTTTTACTATAATTTCTCAAGAAAGAATTTGCAATGTATAATCACACAGAGAAGCTTTTGCTGGTTTTGATCCCAACAATGTGAGCAAAATGGGTGAAAAGGAGATCACTGACATAGCCTCCAACAAAGAACTAACTTTAGCAGAAAGCAGAGTTAGGTGCATAGTAGACAATGCAAAATGCATAACAAAGGCAAGTTTCTACTAATACCATACGACGTTCATTTCACCCAGTGTAACATAAAATGAACGTTTTTTTTTTTTTGCATTAACATGTTAGGTTGCTAGGGAATATGGATCTTTCAGTAGCTACATGTGGGATTATGTGAGTTACAAACCAGTGATCAACAAGTTCAGATATCCAAGAAATGTTCCATTGAGGAGTCCAAAGGCAGAGGTCATTAGCAAGGACTTGGTGAGGCGCGGGTTCCGGTTAGTGGGGCCCGTTATCGTGTATTCGTTCATGCAAGCAGCAGGGATGACTATTGATCATCTTGTTCATTGTTTCAGATATGGAGAGTGTGTAAATCTTGCAGAAAGGCCATGGAGACATGTCTGATAAGAAGTTGCATGAACCTAGCAAAAATGACTTATTATAGACCTAAGTTACATAATTATTTTTAATTTACAGTTGTGGTGGGATGGATTCAACAAGAAGTTTGAATGGATTGTCATCAGTTTTCTTGAAGAATTTTGTCTGAGCTTTTGAGTTGTACAGACCAGTGTATTTTAATTTATAATGTTAAAAGTGTTATTTGAGTTGATATTGTTAGCATTGTTTTAAGGAGTCGATGAAAGATTTTAAAGAAAAAAGTTTTGGGGTTATTTGCATAGCTGGCCTTTAAATTTCTGGAAACCCTTTATCTAGTACTTGAAATACCAATTTTCCTGTTCTTTAATCCCAATTAATTTCTGTTAAATCCAACTTTGATCAAATTCCCAACTTTCCATCAAATATGTGGGTTAGCTTGTAATTAAGATGATAAACCAAGACTTGCACAACAATACCATTAGTTGGGCCAACGATGTCCGAAAGATGAAATCAGATAAATGTGACAAGATTACAAAGCCTGAATAAACATAATCTTCAGCTTCATTTTTACAAATCGGGGAGAAAGAGGACTGAATTAAGGTTGTTGGATTTGAAATCTTCTGGACAGTTGGATAATTTTTGTGAAAGAAAATGATTTAGGGCTTTGCAGAAAAGACTCAAGGTGTTTGAACTATCCACACAAAAGATCGTCACATGAAATGGGCTTTGTTTGAACATGGTTTTGTCTCAGGATGCAGATTTTACTTTTTGGACTAGGCCCAGGTAGACCTTGTTAGGCTACAATTTGTTGGTATTAGGAATGCAGATCGGCCCAGATTAGTCACTGATCCAAGTTCAGCCCATCAGTTTATAGTTTGGACAAGTACGCGTATTCACAAATCTCATTAACAATATTGGGCCATGAGTAAGTTTCAAATCAAATCAGCCCAAATCCCATTGACAGTATCCGCAAAAGTAATTGAACTCGTGTTCGCACAGTTCTGAGGTGGAAAATTCTTCGCAACATTAAAAGTGAAATATTGTATATATATATATTAAAACATTTAAGATATTTTATTTTGGGATTGGTATTTTTAGTGTCAGAAAAAGATTTTTTCTTTTTTAAGAATCAGAATAATGCAAACTTATCTGTAACAAAAAAATATGAATTTTTAATTAATCACAATAACTATATACGTGCAAATCATGAACAAAACAGAATAATTAATTTTATTGACCCTCAATTATATATGACATGATGATACTGCATTAAAAATAAAAGTAATGAACATGGGCTATGTTTAATTATACGATGACTCTTTTAAGAATTAATTCAGATTAAAACCAGGTCCATCTCAAATCCAAGTCTCAACTTCCATTTTCAAAACAATCTACATATCATCCCCGCACCCCAACCCAACCACCCCAAATAAACCAACAAGTAGACAACTCCCAGCCCCACAAACTATTTCGCTTTGTTCCTCCATTACTCTAACTTAAATTACAATTCTTACAAGAAATGAAGCCCCACATCAAGAACAAGTTGCACTAAAATTACAAATGCAAAAAAAAAAAAAAAAAAAAAAAAAAACAAGGGCCAGTGCACTGATTAGCCTGCAAAAGTTTGTACCCATCCATGCCATATCATCACCTAGTCATTTTATGCGCATAATAATATTCATTTCGAGTTGTTTTTTCCATTCATCAATGGAGAGGTCTTGTTTGCCAAACAATTGACTGCTGAGGATGGGGACTTCCATTAAACTTTATATCCTTATCACTTTTCTTAGCTTGTTTTGATTTGTACGTATGTCTCTGTTCGATGTTAAATGACAAAAACAAAAAAAACTTTACCACCAAAGTTTGGAGCCTTCACAGCTACTTCCTAATAATAATTAGCTAATATTGTGGGTGTCAATCGAGAATCATGTCATGGCAAAACTAGGCTACTAGGTGCAATGCTACAGAAAACTTGAAATTCAGAAGGACAGCATGGACTCTCCAATGCACTCAAGGACCAATGCCAATGGTTTTTGTATGAGCTTTTGGGGGTCCTAATATTGATAGCTATAATCTGTTCTTCTCGAAAAGTCAGTATCAATGGAGTTTCTTCGTGTCATTCCTGCTTAAAAGAATACAACTAATCTTGAAATAAAGGACATTTTCGCCGACACACTCTAGCAATCAAGTCATGTCTTTTTTGATGTAATAGAAAATTAATCATATTTGGGATATGAAGATGACAACCGCCTGGTAATGTAGAATATCTTGGCTTTACTATGTGTATTCAAATAATGGAGTATAAAGTTAGGGGAGAAAAATTAAAGAACAACTCATTCTTTAGTTGCTCGAGATAAATTCGGGCTTGCTGGTCTAAACGTTGCCTGAAAAAATCGAATCTGAAGAAAATAAGGTCAGGTCTAGCACAATTTCAAGCTTGCAAAATGCTTTTAGCTTGAATCGACACTTTAGCTCAAAACAAATTCTGACAACTTATATCACGTTAGGGCAAGTTTTGAGGACCTTCAAGCTTGTCCTCCTAGGGTCTTTCTTTCCTTTGGACTGAACTCTTTTAAACCTAAGAAGTACCAGCCGCCATTTCCTTCACTACTCCACATAAAGTCGAAGTAACCATGAAATGATGCAACCACAATTCTGCACATATGTACACATGTCTTGACATCTATCATCGCCAGGCAACTGCTAAAGCAAATAGCAGAACACCTTTGAAAAAAAAAAGCGAGAGAAATATGAAAAGAAGACGGGGATTCAGCTGAGTTCTTACAATTGAAACACAAAAGGTAAAAAAACAGCGTCCACATAAGTGCGACTCCAACATCTACAAGATCCATTTTCTTTTCCAAGATTTCATTCTACAAATTATTTATCCAACAATGTTGATCAGAAAAGATAAAAAAAAAACTCTCAAAGAAGAAGAAAAAATACAACCAGTTATACTCAGCCTTTTCATTCGGCTGTCTCCAAAGAATATTTACACAACACTGTCTCTTACTGCTTCTCCCACCTAGTATGCCTTGAGGGAAAAGCATAAACCAAATCTACCCTATGACTCGCTCAACAAGCCCCGCGTCTTATTTTCTTCATCTATCATAGCAACATATGGTAGTCTAACCTCAACTCTCAAAACTGGCAAGAAGTCCCGAGCCTCTGTCTCTGCCTCTGGCCAAGTGTGATAGACTTCCGCTTGGCGAATGCAGGATAAAGCAGCTCCTGGAACTTCTCTAAAAACAGTACCCATTCCTCCTCCTTCATGTCTGCTAGCTTCACAAAGCTGACACTTGCTGGGAGCTGTTCATTTGCACTCCTGTGGCCAGATGATGAACTAGCAAGATAGCCAAAGTCTGGTTTGGCTCCTGCAAATTTTGGAAACTTCTGATTCTTCTCACCTAAGCTAGTATTTTTCAGTGACATAGACAGCTTAGAAATACTTTGACCTTTCGTTAGGGTTGGAACATTAACCAACCCCTTTTCCTCTTCTCCTTCACTTTCCCCTTCTTCCTCCTCACTACATTCCTCTAGTTTAGAAAGTGGTGTACGGCCATTAACACTTCCAAATCCAAAATGGTATGGCGCTCCTGCCACAAAGTCGTCCGAGGCCATCTTTGGGGTTGACTCATAACTACCATCTTCACAATCTATGTCAAATTGAAAATCATCAAAATCTGCTTCACCCTTGGGAGATAACATTTCCTCAGCAATAAGCCTTCTTGCCTCGATGCATATAACCTCAAGCTCACTGGGTTCCTCCTCACCACTGCGAAACTCCCTACTCATCATCTCCCCAATCTCAGCAAGACACAGCCCATATGCAGCAGCTTCCTTGAGGAAAATTGTGCAGAGAAACAAGACACGCAAACAAGCTTCTCGAATCATGGGGAGCTCACTTCGCAGCATCTCCGAATCACGACCAGGGTCAAGATTGCTAATGTACTCAAGTTCATCATCGGAGAATGGGATGGACGCCTGAGGCCAATGAATCCACTCAAAATACGGATCTTCCAAACTCTCAGGCAAGCAAAGGCCATGGTCAATGGGAATCAGTTCCACTTGACCAAATCTCCCTACGTCATCAAGTTTCCTAACTAAAAGATTACCTGCATGTCTATCTGTGTTAAGTATCCTAATGTCTAAAATCCCAATTCGATGCACAGCAGAAACAGGGAAACTTGACGTTCCATGGTCGCTAGCATCAAAATCATGTGGAATGTACTGTTGGAAGGATGCAATCTTGCTGACAAGCTTCTTGTTCTGAGGCTTGATTCCATTCACACCATCATTAACATTGAAGATCGAGTGAGTGATCTTCACCAGTGCAGTAGGCGGCACATTTGCAAAATGATCATAATCGAGAAGATAAGCAGCTACTTCTCTGAAACCTGTTTCACCGACCCTCACAGAACGTTTTAAGCCCGGTTGCCCAAGAGCTTTACCAACAAAGCCCTTCGGATTGTTAGGGGCAAATGGTTCTTCATCTGTGGGCTTCACAATGGCAACACTCTCACCTCGGACATTTCTGAAATAATACGCTCCTCCAAGCCCACTATGAACAGGGATTGGATCAACCCCATTCTTCATTGCCTTGACAATTTCCTTAACAAGTTGTTTTGTCTTGGCAAAGCGATTTGAATGGCCCAAAATCTCGATTGGCCCACTTTGATCTCTCTGTTGGATGTCCCTACCAGTGGGTGACAAACACGGAGTTGACGAACTTCTATGCATCAAATTCCTTGTCAGCAGGAGAGGAGAATCATTTCGAACGGCACTGAGATCATTCTTCAGAATCATATCCCCAAATGTCAAAGAACTCTCCTCAATGGGGAAGTTTAGGGCAAGCTGCAACCTCCTCTTCACAGTATGTGCATTGTCGCTCCTGTCCAACTCCATCCCCAACACACAACCTGTCTCAGTCTGTACAAAAACACGTCTCCTGCAGGTCGGTTTCCCTTCCATTCTATTAGTTCCATGGTACTCCCCACTTCCAAGCGGGCTCTTGAAAGCTGCCACAGCCATCTGGGTCTGAACAGGGCTATCCAAGTTACGAGACATGAAAGGAAGAGTATGACCAACGATGGTTCTTCTCACAGCCGGCAACCAAGATGGCGACGGGAGAGAGATTTCCCCTCACTCTCAGTTGAACGCCAAACTTAGAAGCCGATTGCGATGGAACCAGATATATATGTGTATCAATAACGATCATCAATCGGCAAACCCAGATCTAAATTCTTATCGTCAAAGCAAACCAAGATCTAAGTTCCTATCCTCAAAAACTACCGCAAATGAATCACAGCACCAGTATACTAGAAGACCCAGTAGAGGGAGGAGAGAGATTTATACAATCAGTACATAGAGAGAGCCATCTGATGATTCCAATTAAGCCTCACACCACAACCTGAAAGTACAAAAAGGGCCAAGTCAAATAACAAAACTTAATAGTGTAACATTTCCATCAACTCAAAAACTGAAAGAATTAACTGTACAAACTCTGAAAAAACACGATCAGTTATTCAAGATTTCTCTCCACAATGTCAAACATATAAATAGCTGATTGCTGAAAATGGAGGTAGGTCAACAGGAATTGATTTAATAGACTTTTTCAATTACTTCTTCAAAGCAAAAGAAATCCTATTAATCAGATACAGTAAACGATTCAGGCTTAATGAAGTCCCCGGCAGCAAGCAAGAACTACTTATCTATAGAACATTATTCATAACTTACGTTAGGCAACAAATGAATCTTGAAAAAAAAAAAAGGAGGTTAAATCTGCTAATACACGCAACACACACGTAATCCGCTGAATCTTGATTTAGTAAATTACTCAATTCGACACTCTAACCTCAATCACATTTAATACGCTACATTTCCACATATTAATATAGGAAAACTTAATCCTATCAACACGAAGTAGGAACCTTGCTCTCACACAATAAATAACTCACCTAGTTCCGGAAAAAAATAAAAACAAAGAAAAAAAAAAGGAATTTCATGCATTCACATTAGTTCCAAAACCTAACAGACGAAAAGACCAGAAAAATTAAACGTAAAATATGTAAATCAACTCACCAGAAGGCCAGATCTGAAGACGCTCTTCCTTTTCTTCCCCGGTTTCCGTAAACTACTACAAGACCGTTTATATAAACTTTGGAAAAATCCTAACAAGCCAACGGTCGGAACAACAGACAACCAGAAGGTTTACGGCTAGGATTTGATCGGAGTATTTCCGTCTTCCTTCCTTCCTCTGCGCTTCTCGTTTTCTCTGTGATTCTTCTTTTCTCTATATCTATATGTGGACATCTGTATATATAATAAAAATAGCTTTAGTTCTTTCTTGGTTTCTTTTTCCCCTATTTTTCTTCGCCTGCCTCTTCCCAGACTGTTCTCCTTTTAACCCTACAGTGACTAAAGTTAGGAGTTAACTACGGTTAGTTCAAGCCGACCTGAGTTACATGGTCTCATTTGGTGGAAATGTCTAGAATGCCGAATTTCAGCCGTCGATGGGGAACTGAGAAGTGATCTTGATCGTACGTGGGCTTGGTGACGTGGATATAAGGGATTGGGGAATGACGTGTCATGGTCAGCGAATCCTGGGGGCTTATTATTTTTACACTTTCTATGCGCACAGATTGAATTTGACTATGCTACTGGTGAATGGACATAACTGCCCCTGCTTAAGGATTAATTTCTTTGCCTGAGTTTGGTTTTAATCTGTTATCAAACTTATTATTTATTTTAAGTTTGATTGTTAAATGAAAAATTCAACGAGTTTAATGCAACTTAAGCGAATTTGAATAAATTGATATAATCATTTGATTTTATCATTATCTAACTCGAGATTTTGAATTCATGATAAAAAAATAATTTAATTTGATAGGTTAACAAATTGAGATCAGTGTTAATTTGAGCTCATTATGTAAAAAAAAAAAATTTGTGACAAATATTAAGTAGATAAATTGAGAATTAATGTCGTTAGATGTTATCTACTTGAATAATATTCAAATAAAATTATAAGTCCTTAAATTATGCACAATAATATTTGTATCTTATTTTATAAAATTATCATTTATCAATACGGACAACTTACAAATTTATTTGAATGCTTACCAAGTGCTAGCTAATTGTTTTGACTCGGTGCACCGCATTTGCATGCGAAGAATGTGTGGATATGTTTGGAGTTGTAGTTGGTCCTATGGGTTTGAATGTAAAAAATTTATGAGTCCCAATATTAATATGATATAACTTTTAAGGTTAAATTCATTTTGTTGCATGTACTAATTATTTGGTATCAAATACTTTTATGTGCAAATTAAATCTTTAATTATTTCATTTATCTTAAAAAAAAAAAGTTGAAATGACACAAATACCCTTGTGAGTTTATAAAATAACAAATTCACTTTACCTCCTATTATATACTATATAGCATTTTGTCTCCTTTCAATCAATTTAGTCCTAAATTTTATTCAACATGAAAAAACTAATTAAATAATATTTATTATTGTTATAAAGTTTTAAATAAATATTTTAAGTATTAGTAAGGTATTATACTTAAAACTAAAATAAATATAATTGTTCATATTGAAAATAAATAAGAAAAAATATTTCAAAGATATAAAAATCTTAAACAAATGAAAACATTCAAAAATAAATTCTTAGGAAAACAAACATCATATACAATCAAATATATCGTTAAATTAACTCTAAACTTTCTACATGAAAAAACTAAATGTACAAGTATCATTTTTGCTTTGTATAAGTTTAAATAAACATAAATATATTAATTACATTTCATGCTAATAAATTATAATAAAATATGATACTAAAAAAGTTAAATAATATACTATTTATATTAAACAAAAATACACCAAAAGGAAACTTTAATAAAGAAGGAAAGTATTTTAGACATGAATTCTTTAAAAAAAAAAAACTCTTTATAATCAAATATGTCAATTAGTTTGACCCTCATTTTTTTAAATATGAAAATACTAATTGATTTAGATATTTTTATTCAAATATGTTTAACAAAAATAACATCTGTTTTATGTTTTATTTAAATATGGTTTAATTAAACTTATGTAAAGAACATTACCACCTTATTCATTTAATTTAATGCTTAATAAATTTTAGGGGTTATATTTAATTGCTAAGGTATGTTTTTTTATAGTTAATTTTTCTTGAATATTTTTCTTCTTTATGAGTTCATCATTTAAAGTGTTTTTTTTTTTTTTATGTTTATGTTTAAATTGTTTTTTTCCTTGAATATTTTTCTTCTTTTGATTTGTTAGTATGATATTTTACTAATATGTTTGTGTTTGTTTAAACTTATGTAAAGCAAAAGATGTCTTAATCAATTTTTTTTTCTTGTGGCATAAAGTTTGGAGTTAAATTTAATGACATATTTGATTGTAGTGGGTGTTTTTCCCTTGAGAATTCATTTTTATGTTTTCTTTGTTTAAGTCTTTTGCATTATAAAATATCTTTTCATTTTTAATATGAATGATTATATTTGTTTTATTTTTTAGTAAGGCATCTCACTAATAATTAAAATAATTATTTAAAACTATATACACCATTTAATTATTTTTTTATGTTGAACAATAGAGGTTAAAATGAATTTGTTCTTTTATAAAGTCACAATGATATTTTTGTAATTGAAGATTTAGTTTGTACATGGGTTATTTGATACCAAACCATTAGTAAGGGGCCAAAATGAATTTAACCCTATTTTTCATGATTTTAATTTAAAATATCCAAAATAAATATTTTTTTATTTATTTTTAATTGGATGAAGATTGTGTGGAAATTGGCTAGGGTGTGGGATATTCTCAAGAAAGGCAAAAGGGAAATCTATTGGACTTGAAAATGGAGGGGATGACTTGTTGTCACGTTTGGTTAGTTGATGATCATATAGATCAAGAATCCTCTAAATTACATTAAAAGTATTTCCAAGTACAATTGCAAGATACAATATTCACATGTAAGATAATTAATGTTGTCTAACGAGAATAATTTTCGAGATATCCTTTATTGAAGGTTTATTAGTAAGATTACTTCATCATATTACTCAAAGTATAAATGCCATTATCATGATATTGTTATGTTATTAAATTAATCAACTCTTGGTCAAAGATTGTTGTGAATAATTATACAAATATTTTACATCAATAATAAACATTTTTTTTTTGTTTTGAAATGAAACAATTATCATTTATTAGATAAAGATATCAATTACTAATTAAACACAATCAAATTACTAAATGTTGATTGTAATCATAAAAAAATATAAATCTTAATTAAGTGTAATGAAATCAAAGAAAATAAACCACTATAAAAATATATTAATACCCACAAACGTATATGTAGGACTTAAAAGGCAAACACATAAACATATAGAACTCTACCTAAAACCTCTTAATCATAGACTTTTGGAGGTCTCAATAGTTTAGCATAACCTTTTTTGCAATAAACAATTAGTTCTGAGACTTTATTTATCGTATTAATTAGAGTATCACTGAGTGCTTTAATAAACATATCAAAAGAAATAAAAAAAAGCCATTCTTGCCCAAAGTTAGAATAATTTTTGGGATGCTTTGGGGAACAAGATCCCATGTACCCTAATTAACGTGAGATTTAGGTGCTTTTTTGCTGGAGGTCTAATTAATCCATTTATAGGGGCTTAGTAGTAATTTCAGTGGGCCACCTTTAATTAAATCAATTTTGGCATATTTAATTTAAATAAATTTCACAAGTTATTTTTCCCAATTAATAAGATGTGAGACCCAATTAAAGAACGAATCAAATAAATCTAATATTCCAATAATCAAATACCATTTGAACTATGTTTTAAAGTTGATTTTTACCTGATCCAACTTTCTCCCAATATTCTAACTCATTTCTTTCTATCTAATAACTCGCATCATGATCTTGTGCAAATTAAATCATGAAAAACACGAGATCTAATTGATGAGAAAAAATAGTTTATATTGTATTGATGGTTGACGTTCTCAAAATAAGATTAAAAGATTAAATTTAAGAAATTCGTTAAAATTATGAGTCGGAATAATGGCGCGATTCAATAAATCGAATTAATGGATTCCACAAGATAATAGATTAATTGGACTATAATGATTAGGTTAAGCCATAGAGTCCAATATATAAAAATTCTCATAACACTATAAATATCCAAACCTTATTATTAAAAAATACACGATTAATTAGACATTTACATACTTTTAAAATATCTGGTTTGCATCTATTTATCCTGAAATTAATTTGAGTGTCGAAAGATTATCTTCTAATTAACTCCGACACCTCTAATAACTTTTGTGACGTAGTCAGTGTTCCACTCAACAACCAAAACTTAATAATAAAATTACTAAAAATGAGTTATATCATATTATATACTATCATAGTCTACATATATGGTTATGTATATTACTATGAGGTCCAAAATTATACAATCATGAAATTGTAGATAAAATTTTATTTAATCGGTAAAGACTGAAGTTCTAAAATTTTATAAATATTTAATTTTATGTTCAAGTTTCCCTAAACGTGTTCTCCAAAAAAAAGACAATTAACAGTTACCTAGCCCACGGTATTATTTTTTACCAAGAGAGTTTGTCAAAGGTTTTTGGTATTATTTTGGTAAATGTATAATCAAGTTCTGTGCCCACTTTTCTCATCGCATAAAGATATTAATGTCCAACAATGTTGACTAAAGAGCACATTTCACGTCAAGAATTAGACTTTCTTGTCCTAAACATGGGTAGATAATGTTTCTCAAAAACCCATGTCGCCTTCACCAATCTAATCAAAATAATTAAATCCCAATTTTTATTTACCTAATTATATCTTGAAAGCAAAATGACACAGATGTTTTGAATACTACTCTTCTGATGGATATCAAAATAACTCGGTCCCAGTCCTCTCACTTTATTAGTTGTACTGTCGGCTTTTTTCTCAATTATGTTATTGTGTTTGATAATTATGTGTCTTTTTTCGTAATAAGATTTACTTAAAAAAATTAAAATATTGCATAAAACAAGAATTTTTTAAAATAAAATTCCATGGTGTTCACTTGTGTAATGCAAGGCGTGGAATGTACAAATGATGACACCAATAAGTAGAATAATGAAATCAATTTTAATAATTTAATAACTTTAAATTAATTTGAATAATACTCAAACGATATTTTATTATAGGTGTGAAGGCGTGTATGTGATTAATTTGGATAAGATAAACTTCTGGTATGATATCATATCTATCACGACAAATTTAGACGATTAATTGGAAATGATGTATTTGTACACATTGTGACATTGTGATAGGTATCAAATGCCATTAAGTTTAGTCTAAACTAGATTATAGCGATGGTTAACATGCTAAGTATAGGTGATTAATTAGTGAGTTGAAAGAATAAAAGAGATAAGGTTATGTCCCCCAAAAATAAAGTTGGTAAAATACATAAATCCTTCCTTATTTTGATAAAATTACCCTCAATACAATAATTTATATATTTTTTTAATATTTTGCACCACAAATTTAATTTAATTTTTTAAATATAAAAAACATTTTAAATTATAATTTATTGAAAAAAAAGTACTTAGTAACTTAGTAGTTAAAATTTTTAAAAAGTCAAAGTAATAAAAAAAGTATAACAAATACACAAAAAATATTAAACATGATTTTTTATTATTATTTAGATTCAGAATAAAATATTAACTTTTAATCTAAAATTTGAACGCTTTTTGATATTTATGTTGATATTAAGATATGTATGTATATATTTTAATATATATATTTTAAATTGAACAAATGTATATTTCAATAAATTTTGGACTCTTTTAAATAAAATTGAATATATAATTTTTACTCAATTCATGTGTGTATATATATATCTAAATTAAGTTTACAAAAATAAACATATTCATCTTTATTCAAAAGAGTTCAAATTCATTTAAATTAAATATTAATGCTTTATTCTGAATCTAAATAATCAAAATAAAATTTTCATATCTAATATTTTTTTGTATATCTATTATACTCATGTATTACTTTAATTTTTTAAATTTGAATTACTTAAGTTACTAATTATTTTTTTAAATGTGAATTTAAATTTGGGATGCAAAATATTCAAAATATACCAAAAATTATATAAATTGATTGTATTAAAGATAATTTTATTTAAAAATTTAATTTAAGAGTGTAAACATTATATTTGTAAGTTTAAAGGGTATTTACAATCATAAGTAAAATTCAAGAAAATTTATGTATTTTACTCAAATAATATTTAAGGATATGAAAATTTATGTATTTTACCCAAATTATATTTAAGGATAATTACCCCAACGGAAGGGCCCTAACCAAGTTGCCGGAACAACCATACTACAGTAGACTGATACACCTGCACGTGATGGCGACTCGTGCCCCCACCTCCTTCTAGAGATTAAAAAAAACAACCTTAAGTTATTTTGTCTGACCTGTCGATATTATCCTGATTCTTGGCATCGTCTGAATTTTGGTCTCTTTTTCGATTGTTTTAATGTTTTTTACTTTGACATACTCTGTACATTGTGCCCCCACTATTTTTGGACCTTTGATTCTTAGAAAATAAAATATATTTATTTTCCAATTTACAGGCCTTTTATCCCAGGTTAAATGTCTCGTTTAAATAACAATGAACTTTTAGATGTTAGTGAAAAAGGTCAAAAAATTGAATTCATTCCAAGTGTGTTAATTTGTGTTAATTTGATGGTGATGTGAAAGAAGATTCCAGAGTGAAATCGTCAATTATTTCAAATGATAAATTAAGGATCATAGAAGAAGCATGATTTGTAATATAAATAAGTTGTTATGGGTAGTATTTTTAAAATTTGATCAGATTGATTGGTTCAAAAATGAATGATAGTAATTTCAATTTGATTAACTATAAAAAATAAAAAATCAATTGAATTAATTTAAAAAATAATTAATTTTTTTTTTTTTTTTTTGTGTGTGTATTATTTTGAGGAATTTAAATTTTAAATTTGATATTTGATTGCACGTGATTATTTGAATTTTAAATTTTATTGGTTGTGCTTTTTGATTAATTATTTATTTATTTTTATTTATTTTAAAATTTTAATATATAATAATTAATTTATTATATTATCATTTTACATAATATAATAAAAAAATATAATCAATTTTTATTAAATCAGTTAGACAGCCGGTTGAACTCGTCCGACTCATTAAACTGCTGACTGATAACAAAACTGATTTGATTACTAATTCAATATAAGGCCGCAAGGCGAATCCGCAAGGCGAATCGGAAAATTTGTTGGAGAGAATTAATTATAAACATCTCAACTCCTCCAAAAATCCTTTTTTTTTTTTTTTTATATCAAACCACCTTTGTACTACAACTACATTGTACTTTAAATGAAATGATACCTTCAAAATTAACTATTTTACAATAATATTATTTATATATGATGTTGTATTACTCATTTTAGTAATACTTTTGTTGATCTCGAGTTGTTGAGCGAATTATTGTATATATCACAAAAAGTCATTAGTGGTATTGGAGTTGACTAACCGAAAACCCTCCAAACGTCCAATTCAGTTCCAAAACAAATACATGTAAATCAAAAATCTTGAGAGTACGTAATTAATTATGTAAATTTTAATAATAAAGGTTGAGGTATAATGCTGATATGATGATTTTCATGACTTTGACTTCTTAGATTTAAATGCGCTTAGTCGCAGCATTATAACCTAACTATGTATATTATCTTGCGGATCCATAAACTTGAATTATTGTGTCTTATATTTGTTCCGACTCATAATTCGAGTTGATCTTTTGAACTTAACATATTTCGCTTATTTTAAGCTCTTGGTGTATCAATATAAATTTGAAAAAGGCAATAATAATATTCAATATAGTCTCTATTTATTCTTATTAAATTTTACAATTAAGTATGATGTTTAGACAGCAAAATGAATGGTTATGGATATAAACCTTGTGAGTAAAAGTTCGAAATAAATTGGTGTATATTTTGTTGAAATTATTGATGTGCAATTGATTATAGAATTCAGACGAATTTAATTCAAAGAGAAAAATGGTTTTAATATTCAATTAAGAAGAGTTATAATTATATCAACTATATTGTGCTGACAGATACGTAATAAAAGTCAGTAGATTTTTGAGTTGCTAAGGATTAAAAGCAAAATGGACCACCTTAAAGTCCTTGAGGTCTTGTCGTTTTTATTCTTATTCTAGAAACATTATTGAATGGGCTTATTAGAATAAATTAACACGTTTAGGCACCTAAAGTATTCCATAAGGTGATGATTCTGCGGTTTGAAAGTACAAAAAAAAGCATAACTTTATGTGACATTTATCGTTCTAAATTATTTTGGATAATAACTTTATCAACAATTCATATATCAATTTCAAAAGAAATAGTAGTTCGATTTAACGTGTATACTGTAAAGTATGTATGAATTGTAAAAATAATTATTTATTATCTTAATTATGTCACTCCAAATATGTTTTTACTTAGTGTTAGATCTTGTAGCTATAAATTCAGCACATGCAATGGATGTGAGTACTAATGGATGTGGTATGGTACTCGTTACTTACTCAAATTGGTAGGTAGAGTATTGTTTGTATTATAACAAATCGTTAAGATTATCGGGGTTTATTAGGCGAAAATCTGTCGATACTTTCGAAACAGGAAGAAAATAATTCAAATAATTTGACAACTATGAAATATTTAATAAATTACATACGTTTTAATTATAAATATTGAGGGTATTTATAGATATATTTGAAGATTTTCATGGACGTTGATTTTAAAGGACTGAATGAGCTTAATTAAGTATTATATTTCAATTAATTTAATTATTTATGGAGTATGAATTTAATTTATTAGGTTTTATCTTTATTTCGATGCATAATTGGGATAAACATCTTAAACTTAGTATATTGAATTTAAGCTCATCATAACCCATCATGGCAATGAATGACTTTTAACTTAATTATAGAAAGTTAATTAGCTTTTCCTTTTTTTATAGGAGACTAGGTTATTGTAATATGTGTGTGTATATACACAAATTCATATGATATATTTATATAAGTGACACCAATGGAATGAAATAAAATTATACTTTCTAACAATCATGTCTTATAAATTATTGTCACGATTAATAATAATTTTTATATTATAATTTAATGTTTTGCTATTTCAAATTTTTTTAAGTCTTACATCAAAAAAGTGAGAAAAGAGAAATTGCACATGGATATCATTGAACTTGTAGGGATTAGTGTTTTGTCAAATCAGTAAGAAATAATTAATAATTAACTTTACCATAATTAAAGCAATGAAATTAAAGCTTTGTTCAGTAATCTAAAGTTTTGTACCATGATTCCTTCCTATGTTGCTTTTCGTGACAACAATATTTAAAAGAATGGTCTGTGATTTTGCCTAACTAACAGTTTTAACCCTACGCAAGCTGGCCAAGTGTTCGATTGTCGTTTGATGTATGTACAAGATATTTTGAGCTGAGAGCTTAATTATTTAATTTCTTCAATTATACACATCTCAACACTCATGAATGTAATAATAGTTCTTTATACAGTCTTTCTAGAAAAGTGGAAGCAGGTCAGGAGCTAGGCATGGGCAGCTTCAGAATGGGCATGTGATGTTGCAGTGTAGAGCCAACACTTGTTCACCTACTTGTGGTGGCTTATTTATGGGACTCAAAACCTACGTGACTAGAACCATGGAAGAAATAATTGTGAAGTAGTTGATCATATTAAATCAAGAAGCACTTTACTTGGCAGATGAAAATACAATTGTGATTTTTTTTAAAAAAATTTATTTAATAAATAAAAAGGCAAAACAAAGATTAAAGTAATAATTCTTTGAGCATGATTTTAACAGTTCCTATTTCATATCATATCGAGTCTATCATTACAACCCCACCAAAATATCAAACCCTCACGATTGTGATTGTTTTTTAACTTTTTTTTTTTTTTTTTTTTGTTGACAATTGTTATTTCACTTGTGAAGAAAAGGATTGTAAGTGTAGGGTTGTGCTTGAGTCTTGACTTTGAAGCTTTCTTCAATTGATAAAACTCTTATCTTGCAACAATCAACTTAAACCCTAGTGGCATTGATATTGAACTTGAAGCTATCTCTATATTGGGAAAAAAGGGACTATATAATTTTTGCTATAGTTTTGAGAATTACAATAAAGCTTGTTTGGGTTGGTGGGCATGTCTTGGAGCACATCATGCTTTGTTAAATTGTTGTCTACTAGCTCATTTTGGCCCTAGTTTCTTTTCCTTTTCCTTTTCCTTTTCTTTTTCTTTTTCTTTTTTTATTCTTTTTGCACTTTTTTGAAACTGGCCATAGAGATCTTGAGTAGCCAGTTTCACTTCTTACATGGCCCTTGGTTCATGCGCGGGATTGAAAGAGATACTCAAAATCATATGGTTGGTTCTGTCTCTCTCAAGTTGTTTTGGGCTCAAGCCCACCAAATTATAATGTCAATACCCGTTTGGTTTTTGGATTTGGATCATTATATATGGAATTTGATCATTTGACTTTAGGGGTAGATATTCAGTACCCAACCCAACCCAACCCATGAGGTTTTTCTTCAGGATACACGAATAGGAGCCCCGATTTCCCATGAAAATGGGCCGTTGGAGTCTTCTGTTTATGATGAAATTATGGATAAGGAGTGTGATATGGATTATTTATACAATAATCCAAGTTGATCGAGTGATGGAATTGATCAAATCCTCTTCGAACTCAGACCATTTATTCTTTAAAGATCTTTTGATTTTAGTTTGCACATAACAATAAAACGAGTAAAATAAGTACGGAAAAAGATCTAGAACTTAAATTTTGGGATCATATTTTTTTATAACTAGTGAAAAAAATTAGAAGGCATAAAGAAGAGTAATGATTAAATGTGTTTAGGATATCTTTTGTCTAGGTTGTCCCAATTTCTTACCTAACCTAAATGATTGCAGCGAATCTAATCATGATTTATATAATCATGATTAATTCCTAATGTTTATCTCAAGTCTTATTTTTCTCATCAAAATTAAATGATTGCACCGATCTAGTCATAATTTATATTACTATGATTGATTCCCGATTTTTATTTCAAATTTTATCAAAATTAAATGACCGTGTCGTTTTAGTCACCTTCTTTATTAAATAAAAGATTTCTCAATATCTAATTCATATTTATGATTCTGCAACTTAGATAATTAAAATACTCAGATATTATCACCATTTAGGAATTTTCTTATCCAAATAAATAAATAAATAAGAGGAGATTTTGGTCGATCTAGTCACATCATGTTACTGAAATCAATGAATATTCCTCAATATCTATTTTCAATTTTAAAATTGTTCAATTTTACTACCTGTATTTTTTATTTTATTTTATTTTGTTAATCAACATGGTTATATTCCATAAAAGCTCCTCAACACCATATTACCCTGCTTTTTCCTCTCAAAATAATTAAGTAAATAAATAAATTACTCACCTTTTGAATCCATTTTCTTAAAACCCACGTACAATTTAGTAAAATTGGTAATAATATAATTGTGATGAATTGTAATAAACTAACTAGGACATAGTGACAATAAAACAAGAAACATGGTTTTAACATAGGCTAATTTTTTTTGCTAATACTAATAAATGTATTATATTTGATTTGTCAGTGCTGAACAAACATTCCTTTTGCAGTTGACTTGAGGGATATAGTACAACATTTTTTTCCTTTTATTCTCATTAAATCATATTAGTTCATTAATTACCATGTAAACGAGGATCCTATGATTACTTAACATGAAATTGCTGTAAGAAACTAGAAACCATAGTTAAGCTTCATCAACAAAAGGATTGCTAATTATGTATATTTTATGGTTTAAATAAGGAAAAACATTAATACTTCATTAGGCCAATGTGTTTGGTGAAATTCGTGCACCTATACTTAGATATTTGTCTTTTTATTAATTATTAAGCAAGATTATTAAGATAATTCATAGCTTTAATTGAATCCATGATAGGGTTTTGATCGTATTCAAACTTATTGATTTGATTTCATAAACGAGATCATTGGCATGGAGTTCATGACAAGCACACATCATGAAACAATCAATAATCAATTATTGAATGTACCTTACATGGTATTGAGTGACATATACAATATATATATATATATATATATTAGCATGTATAAAAAAATTAAAAATTTCCTTCATAATTCTCATTAGCCTATTCCATATTAGGCAAGAGAAAGAATTTATTTTGTCAATGAATTAGGCAAGTAAAAGTTATAAATTTTGAAATACAAATGAAAGCATGCCTCAAGTTTAATTTTTTTAAATTCCTGCGACATAATCGACTTAAATGCAAGCAAACGAGTCTTGATCCTCAAAAAAAGAATTATAAAATTTTGGTCTAAATACTTTCAAACCGTAAAAAATTAGACCATACCGTAATCTATAGTCTATATATTATGCAAGATATTTTAAGTTATGATACAAATGTTATAGTTATATTAATTAAACTTATAATATTGTTTTCTTTGAAAAATAGAAAAAGATATTATAAGTCTTTCATTATACCTAAAGTGTTACATTGACTATTATTTTTTTAGTTAATTGCATAAATTATTATTTGACACTAAACTTTTAAATTTGTGATTACTCCTTATTCTACTTTATCCTTAAAATATAGATTTCTTATGCCTTTAAAATTAAGTATATGACGAGAATACTGAAAGAAAGCGCCTAATCGTACTTTATATATGAATGCTAATGTTTTTTTTCTTATATTTTATTCTTAGTTAATTATTATTTTTAATGTATACTATAAATATGATTTTACTAATAAAAGATTTCAAATACTTATGTTCTCTTTTACATGTAAAGTATAACAAGTTAACTCAAAATTTGCGAAGAAAAATAATTATTTTGCAATATTTTAGATGTGAGATTATGTATATTTGAGATATGAAATTATTTATGAAATATTGCTATGGTATGGTTAAATTAAAGATTTTATGAGGAAATCCAAACATACAAAATAATGCAAAATGAATAAAATTAACTAAAGTTTTAAAAGGATAATAATCTAATTGATTGAAAATTAATGGCACTAGTAAATATTCTAAAAACTATTTTTTTTTGTAAATTTGAAAAAAAATAAAAGAATATAATCTGTACTTAAATATATACGTTTAGCAAATAGATCTCAAATTTTACTTAGTATATATATATATATAATAGATGAAATAAATAGTATTATTATTTACCTCAATCTCTACATATTATATATATTATATAACATGTTTTAAGTTATTAATAAAAATGAGTTTCATATTCGATTTAGTGTGACTTGATAAGCAATTTCGACTGTATTTATTTTAACAAAATTTACAAAATTCGCTCAACTCACATTGTGAACCCCCTAATTTATAGCTCCTATTTAATTGTAACAGTTGACATAGATGTCAAAAATAAACTTGAATTCAAGTAAATAAATGGAAATTAAAAAATAATTTGTTTTTTTTTCTTTTAAGGATATAGAACTAAAATTCGCA
The DNA here is from genome assembly GCA_019321725.1 of Paulownia fortunei. Taxonomy (NCBI): domain Eukaryota; kingdom Viridiplantae; phylum Streptophyta; class Magnoliopsida; order Lamiales; family Paulowniaceae; genus Paulownia; species Paulownia fortunei. The sequence goes on from CM033121.1 coordinate 2,179,036, forward strand.
CAGCTGCATTGGAAAATACATCTCGTGATACCCTCTTTTTCCATCACTTTAACATGAATTACATGTAAAAATGGAACATAGTCAAAAAAAGAAAAAAGGCAATAAAAACAGACACATACTCGCAATATATATATATATATATAACTATATAAAAATATACATTAAATGATTAATAAATGAATAGTGAAAAAACACCAGCTCATTTTCTGTGTCCATATACCAAACAATAAAGCAGGTTTAGCAGTTACTGCTATTTGCTATTGCAACAGGATACCCCAAATTCAAGAACTCCAATTTCACACCAAAAAAGCCGTAATCTTTTCAAGATTATGTTTTTCCTGTTTTTCTACCCCATTTTGAGTTTTTGATAGATCTTTCCTTGTTGGTGTTACCTTTTCAGGCTTCTCTTTCATTTAAATTTTGTTGGTCTGTTCAATTACTGGATTTTGTGCAGTGTTACAGAGTAAAAGATTCAATCTTGGAAAAAGAAAAAGAAAAAGAAAAATGAAATCTGGAAAGGGTCATCAGGAAGAGGAAGAGGAGGAGGAAGAAGAGTTTGGTACGAAAAAGGACGCCACACCATCCTCTAATAACACCAGAGGTATACATACACTTGTTTTTGTCTGTTTTTCTGTATGTATGGTCGGAATCTTGATGACCCTTTTTTCATCTTATGTTTTTTCAATTTTTTGGGGGCGGGGGCCCGGGCTGGGTGGGGGGTTGTTAAGGGAGTGGAAGGCCCTATGATGTTAGAATCGGAATCATTGTAATTTTTGTTATTATTTTGTATGAATTTGGTGGAAGCAGATGGGAAGAATAGTGACAAAGCTACTGCTTTAAGGTCAAAACACTCAGTTACGGAGCAGCGCCGGAGAAGCAAGATCAATGAGAGGTGAATATTTCACACACAAGAGATGTGAATGTGTACAAGTACTGAATTTTCAACATCTGGCACAATTTAGAAATGCAAGAGTGCGTTATTAGATGTATGGTTTTATTTAATTATTGCGTGTTCATTATCTAATTCAGACATATATATGGTAACTTCTGTGTAAATGTATTGTTCCATATCTGTATTTATAGGGCAAATTCTTAAGGGTATGTTTTTATATTATCTATTAGCGGACATTTAGTACTGCTAAATTGCTTCTGAAAGTATGCCAAGATTGACACAAGAAATTTAAAAAGTATTTATTGTGAGTATAGGAAATTGATTAACTAACATTTGCTGTGAATAATGCGGAACAATTTCTATGCAGATTTTTCATAATTTTCTTGGTGTAGGAGTATAATCACTTATTTAGAGAATAGTCCTAGTTGTAGGTAGAGGAGTATCTAGCAGCAGCAGAGGTGGCAAAAAAGGAGCAGAAGCTGGAGTACTGTTGGACTTGTTTAACATAGGAGTAGGGCATCCTAGGCCTGCCTTCTAGCAACCAAAATGTTGGCACTAGCAACAGTAGCTGATTTTCTCGTTTTACATATTTTTATCCAAATGTTTAGCATGAAGAGTATTCATTCATTTATTGCCTGACAATTCGGTTGAATCATGAGTTTGGTTAGCATGACTAGTCATTCTTAATATCAGTGATAAGGGATAAATTGGTATTCTCTTTCGTTAATTCTGCCCAAGGATTGTTGGATGTCTATTTCATATATATACATATGTTTCACGTCTATTCATCTGTCCAATGTTGTCTATTATATTATTTTAAGTACCTATTTTTGAAGCTGTATGCAGTTTCTTGTTTTTCTTTCTTATTAATTGTTTTTTCTGTATAAATTATCACCAGTTAAATTTAATGAATGTACTTGCCAAAGTCTATGTATTGCATGCCACATTTTGACAAGTTCACTAATCGAGGTTCTGTGATGTATAAATATGGTTTTTATTGTTAAGTTCCTTACAGCACCTCTGTTCAACTAAAACAATTTTTCTTGCAAGCCTCAGATTTCAGATATTGAGAGAACTGATACCAAACAGCGATCAAAAGAGAGACACTGCATCATTTTTATTAGAGGTATATCACTTGATTACAGAATACACGATATGGTGTTGTGCACTTGGAGTTGAAACCTTTTTTCCTAACTATTGATTTTTCAATGCAGGTGATTCAGTATGTACAATTTTTACAGGAAAAGGTACAAAAACATGAGGGGTCGTATCAACCTTGGAGTTCAGAGCCCACAAAGCTGATGCCATGGGTAATATCTCAACATCTGACTTAAATAATTTTTAATATTTGCTTTCTTGATTCTCTTGGGGATTAATGTGGAGTTGTAGGATATTTGTTGATTTCATTGGTAGAAGCTGAAAACTTTTCCTGGACTTTGTCCTGATAACAACTAACTTAGATTAAGCGCTCTTTTTTTTTTTTTTTTGGTAATAAAAGAGAGGACTCTTCTTAATATAAGCTGAGGATGTTGATTTAAGGACTAGGCTAAATAGTTAATAGTTATTTGTCACTTACCTTAATAGCCTTATTTGGTTTTGTTAACATGTACGTGTGAGATCTATGCATACATAACTACATTCTAGTCATATAGAACATGTAGTTCTGAGAAAAGAAACAACACCATGCTACCCCCACTAACTTATTCTCCTATTATATTTTCCCTTCAGAAAGCAAAAATTCAAAAAGATTCAATAAAACTTGTGTCCATATTATACCAGCTCTTGTTTCTTCCCGTCCTCAGTAATTGTTGAGATTGCTAATTTACTATGTTGCAAGTCAATTGCACTAAATTATGAAGGTATCCTGCTTTCTTGGTACTCATTTTGTGTGCTTATTATTTTGTTTCCAAATCTGATTACTCATCATTCCAGTATAGGGTTCATGGTTGGTATATGGCCTCTTCCTGTCGAAATCAGAATAAAATTTGGTTTTTGATTCTTTCACCCTCCTCTTCTTTCATTGCATTGAGATTTGTGATCCCATCCAAGTTTTGAGAAGCTAATAAGCCAAATTTGGTTAATTACCTAATAAGGGGAATCTTTTTCTTTTTCGGTTTATCCCTGGCCTCATTCAATAATTGTTTTTGATCCAATCTGTAGGAATCAATAGAAAAGGCAAACCCCTTATGATACACCAGATCCGGCTCGGTTATTAATAGATCTGCCATTTCTTGAAATCTCTTTTCTGATTCGAAATCATGGTGTAATGTGTCCTCCTTTGTTCTGGTCGTTGAATAGGTGAAATAAATAAAAAAATGGATTTTTGTTCAAGAATGATATCTTATGGAAACTGTCCATATCCGGTTATGGAAAAACTACAGAACATTTGCTAAGATTGAGACATGTCAGTTTTCAAACTTTATCTCCTTTTGCTTGGAAAAGAGAAACAGTCATTGGCGCGTTCAAAGTTTTGTTGGTCAGCCACAAACCATGAAGAATGGTTCTGGTCCTGGTTCTGGATTTCCTGGCAGATTTGATGAAAATAGTGTTGCAGTCCCCACAACCATGCAACCGGGTCAGCAGAATCCTATTGAACCTGATCATGTTAGGGATGCCCCCTGTATGCCAATAGATCCACAAACTGAACTTTCTAACAAAGCAATGGGCATACCCGTGCCTCTGCAAGCAACCATGCCAGTTTCCATTGGAAATGATGGTGCATTCTCCCACACATCACATGGGCCACCTTCAGATGCACAATCAACAGAATGTCCTAGCGCTGCTGATGCTCTGAACCGCCAAGAAGAGCTGACGATTGAGGGGGGAACAATCAGCATCTCAAGTGTTTACTCCCATGGGTGAGTTGTTACACATAAACTCATGGAAAACCTTGATGCCACTCATAGAATCAACCATTTTTTATGTTTATCTTGCATTTTACAAACTTTAAATGCTTTTTGACTGTGTTGTTTTACTTCGAGCACTGCTATCCTTTGTTGTTTGAGCCATGCTGTTTCTATTTCCTTCAAGATAATGAAAACTGTGTAAAGTTGGGTGCTGATTATGTACTCCCTTGACTTGAAAGGTGATGTGTTCATTTCTTGATGTTCTGGTTCTTCCAGAAGCATTTTGTGTCATGGTAATCACTAACCATAAGTTCGTACCTGAAGCTCAAACTGACTGATGTGGCAGTGGCAGATTGCTCAATTCTTCTGCCCAATTCTTGTATATTTGGCCTCTTGAATTTAGTGTTAAACCATTTCCTGCCATGTCCATGTTGGCACATTTTTTATTTTTTTTTGTCAGTAAATTCTTTTGGGTTGTGTAGCATTATTCTTGTTAGGTGGAGTAATTTCTACACAAACCAAGAGTGTCTACCAACTTCTATCAACTTATGTGGTAACTACGGTGTGCTTAAGATTTCATTGACCTACCTAGTGGAACAAAATACACACCAATCAAAACCGGAAAGTCTTTTGACAGATATTTCTCTGGAATTAATTGATGTTGCTTTTTTCTTTTCGGCGATGATGACATTATATTCAACAAATGATAGAATGTGAATTGCTACACCTGTAGCTGCATTATCAGAAAGAACACCATCCTATAACCTGAGCTGTCATGAAAAATTCTTCTAATGCTAGTTGTTTATGCCTTGGATTGGATATTGATTCAAGTAGAGGAATACAATTTTCGGGTAAAAGATGCATTTTTGTGTTCTCCATGGGATGGAGGGATTAATAATTATGAAGTTATTTTCCATTATGCCTCTAGGACAATTAGGGAATGGACTGCTTACTTTAATTGTGTGCTGGAAGATCTTTCATTCAGGTGTGAACAATATCTGAGTACACCATGGAGGTAGCTGTGCTCCTTATGGATTTTCTGTGCTTGATTTTAGACGCTATTCTTTATATAGTTGCACAAAAGTTGTTAGTATTGCAACATTCTGCGATTTGAATCCTATGATTTGCAAAGGCTGTATCACTCTGGAAATTGATGGTCGTAGCTGTATTGGTTTGTTCCATAGGAATTATGAATGACTTGGTTCACAACTATTACATCGTCAGAAAGTTGGTGGTCCTGGCTATAGTGGTTGGTTCATAAAGAATTGCGAGTGACTTCCTGATGTTACCATCAACTTTTGTCAAAGTTGCCTGTCGTTTAGTCTTTAGATGGTTCAAGCTTTGGATTGCCCATAGTTGCAGCCTTTAGGTAAAACGAATGAAACTATAGAAGTTTTAGAGAGCGCTTGTGACGTTTCTCGGTTTTGTTAATAATTTACTTTTTGAAATTATTTCATTGTGGACAGTTTGGAATATCTCCATAAAACATTTTATTGTAAATTCTTAGCTAATTAGATATTCAATCACAATCAGGTTATTGAATTCATTGACACAAGCACTTCAGAGCACAGGTGTGGATCTGTCTCAAGCCAGCATTTCAGTCCAGATTAATCTTGGAAAACGAGCAAATAGAGGATCCACCGCAGGGCTATCAATTGCTAAGGTGTGTAGCATGTCATTTTCTTATGCTTCAGGATACTCTGAACTCCATGATCATAAGAGTCGTGAGCCTCAAACTGCAATTTGTCTCTGTTTCTATTTCTCTCACAAACAATTTTGCATTACGCCAGGATCATGGTATTCCTATGCCTTCTGGCAACCAACCCACTGGAACCTTTCAAGACGCCAGTAACAGTGAAGAGTTAGATCAAGCTCAAAAAAGGCGAAAGATTTGAATAATACTATGGTGGCTTCAAAGCGTCCATTTTCAACTGAGTTAGTTTCATGTGCTGGCTACGCATTTGATCACTGTATATGTGTTATTTCTTGAGTTTTTGGTTTTTAATATGTTCCGGCTTATTTATGTTCATATAGAATGGCTTGCTTTGACATCTGCATGGTGGATATGTGTTAGTTGTCTTTGTGGATGTTCAAATTTAGCATTTGTTGTTACCGTCAGTTGAAAATATGAAGTCAAATTTCAAGTTCATGATCCTAATGTTTACATTGATGTCTATGTTTCAAATGTTTATGCCACCCATGCAGCCCATAGGACAATAAAATAGAATCTTACATTTGGAATTTGATTGAAGTTATCCATTTGAACTTAGCAGTTTCCATGAGTTTGATCATATCTTATAATGCCAATGCTAATGTTGGGTTCTGCCTATGTAGTGATCGAAGTGGAGCTGATGCCTCCAAAATTAGATGAATCTCTCATTCCTTAGTGGATTTTTATTTTTTATTTTTTTATATTTTTTCGGAGATTGAGTTCTCTGCATGTTGCTGTTTACCTTTATTCTTTGCTGTAGTAGTTTGATCTACTATGAGCATTTCCTGATCCAGCAAAATACTTACAGATATGACAATTTGAAATACAACACATGTATAATCTGAAAAAGAGTTGCTATAAAACACCTTCTGGGGCTCAATCATTACTTCTAATTGATGGAGCACAAGAAGCTAATCTCTATGTATGTATATATATATATATATATTCACTTCTAGGCAAATGTGTGCAAGAAAATTCTAAGTTCTCTCCTGCTATGTATAACATGAATGAAAGAGTTTTCACATCTTAAAGAAATTGCTGCCTCCACCATAATATGTTGTTCAGGTTTTCTTCCATTTGTGGTAAACACTCCTGTGGGTTAGACCAGAAATAGTCCTCCTCTTTGGGTTTTCCGGGAATGACCGTCCGCTTGGCAGGATTTCCATACCGATTTGCATGAGCTTTCTTCACTCCAAGCTCAAATTCTTGCCAGTTTAGGTTTCTCCTGTATTTGTCTATGAGATCCACCAATGCCTTTTGGTCTGGCTGTATTGTTTGCTTGAATCCTAAGTACCTGAAATTGAATTGAGCGAAAAAAGACTTCCATTTAGATACAAGAAAAAAATTATGATATCAGCTTCCTGACCATATTGTTGCTGAACTTGTAACTCTCTTAACTTATAGATTAGAAAGAAAGAAAACCTTGTCTGGTAATTAGGTGATGAATTACAAGTAATTTGTTAAGTTCTTGAAACAATTAAGAAAGGATTAGGGAATACCTCCTGTGCCCTTCAACTACTCTTGCCATGTTTCCTCCATAAGTAGGGAAAAATATATCACTCTCTAGTGATACTATGTAGTCCAATGCTGCCATTTGAGATGAATAATTCTTGAAGGGCAAAAGGTCAGAAGAGGGCAATAAAGTCTCCTTCTTAACCTGTTGAAATCAGTGACAAAATGAGATAGTAAAAAAGATTGGGATCCCCAGCAGTGCAACTATTGTGTGCCATCATTTAAATCAGGTCTTCAAAAGAACTGACTGTCAACAATCCACTGAGTGCAATCCTTAAACGTATGTAAACATCCTCTGGTCCATGTTGGATCACTTGGGTCTCGACGAAATAATAAATCGAAATCTTAAACTGTTCGAAAATTGATATTGTAGCACTACCTGGGATCCCAAATTCAAAATATAATCATGGTTCTGAAACCATATTCTTTACTAACCATATTTGGATAAGCTGCTCTCAGAGTTGCCAATCTCTTTTCTCCTCCATATATGTCACCAGCAGCAATATAAATCTGCGTTTTCCGATCAACGCCGAGTGCCTTCAGTGTCACTGCAGTTTCCTCAGGTGTCAATGGACACAAACCAGCTAATCTTGTTGAAGTCGAATTTATGTTCTTGTTCTTCCACCATGGAATTGAATATCTGATCATATATATGGCAAACTATAAGCATGCAATTTCTTACCAAAATCATTGCATTCAACATTGTAAGAATAGATAGAGACAATCAAGAAACAAGACCAAGTAAATTTCACCTCAATCCTTGCAGCTCCTTTGCTTCTTCATCTGTGCAGCCCTCATTGCAACCAGAAAAGGCCAACATATCCTTTTCATACCGAAGGTGAAGGACTAGGAATTTGCCCCTCTTTCTTAGAATTTTCACGATTTTCTTCCCCATCTTCTCTATTGGAGCAGTAAATTTCAGGGCCCTGTAATTTACCTTACACCGAAGCTTTTGAACCTCCAAAGGGCCATTATTTGCAAGCCTAGAGTCAGTTTTCTGAAAATGCAAGATCTTGTGCTTTTTGAGTCCTCCAGGAAGAATCTATATCAGAACCAAGAAATTCCCAAAAATCATCATTAGTTAGGAATTTTCTTCCACTCTAATTAATCAATCACATACATTTTAAGAAACATTATACACTGATCATTGATCAAGAACAACAAACCTTGTCAGTGTAATATGATATGTCAGACCAGCTAATAGGTGGCATGGAGACATGTCTTCTCATTTTCACCTTTCTCTGCATATCTGGAGGAAGCTCCTTTACAATCTTGACCTCATCCCTCAAGGAGTTGATGAAATAATCAACATCAAATATGTCTTTGAACTGACTGCATGAAACGACAATTACGATGATTTTTAGCATGTTAAATTATGAATATTTTTTTAAAATTTTGGAAAATTTTTCCTATCTTGTTACCTCTGATCATGCCAGAAAGATGTATTATCCAGCTGAGGAACTACTACAGTGGCATTCATGTATCTTGCAATAGCCACCATGTCACATATCTGCAAAAAATTTCAGAATCAGATGCAATAAAAACTTAAAGAAGCAGGAAAATTAAATACTAGCTTTAGGGGAAGGGAGAAAAAATCTTACCCCAGATCGCATTTGATTCAATCCTCCATTGGATGAAACCATTAGATATCCATTGCTCTGGTATTCTCCTGGAAGCAAGTTCTTGAAATTTAGAGATCTTTGTGAAATAATTGACAGTGTAGTTCTTTATGCATGTGCATGTGCATGCGAATGAATTTTTACCCTTCTTCAGAACTTTTTGAAGCAATATTTCAATAAAATTTGCTTAAAAACATTCTCGTTCATTTGGTCCTAATTAAAGATAACTGTGAAAGAAATATTTTTTAGGAATCTAATTATGCAAATACATATTGCTACATAGTTTTTATAATTCATATTTAATTTGCCCAAAAAGAAAAAATGTTGCAATTTTAAATTCTAAAAATTTTCTTTTCCTTTTTTCTTTCTTCCACTAAAAATCATGAATTCTGTACACAAAAGTAAAAGGAGAGAATTATGAAACGACTAAAATAGTAGAGTATTCAAGGATTAATGAAGGAAAAAAAAAAAAAAAAAAAGGAAGCTAAATATTACTTTCATGTTGTAGTAGTAAGCTAAAAATTTCCCTACATAATTCAAACTTCCACTGTAAAAACACAGCCTTTTACGCTGCTACGTATAGCATGCAGTTAATTACTCCCACACGAAAAGAAGCAAATAATACTCACTTAAAGAAGGAGGCGCGGCCCCCGCCGCCGTCGTCAGCCGCCAAGTCCGCCATACGTGCACTGACTGAATCGCAAAAGTCCAAACCAGCGCCACCATCATGGCGGCGCGTGCTGCCAATTCGCAGTGACGAGCTTTTCGAGCTCGAGCAGCCATTGATTGCCTCAGCTTATCATCTTTAATCTTTTCAAAATTCTTCAATTCCATGTTGTGGAGCTATGAATGTGTTTGTTTGTACAGAGATATATTCCTAGTACGCAGACACGTTCAACATGCAGTGATATACTAACGTTAAACTTCTAAGTCAAGTATATATATTATGGTTTTGGTTTTCGAATAAACATCAGTATTAGTGGTTTGCTATAACTCATAATCTTATAAGATTAAACTCTGATTAATGAAGTCACCCTGGTGGTACAAGTATTTTTGGACTGCAATACCTTAGTATCTGCTAAATTAGTACTTTAGTTGTGGAACAATTCTCTTTCAACACGAAAATTGATTATTTTCATGTATGTGAAATAACTGGTTATGTTTAATTATCTGTGTGTGATTAAATCTAGGAAAAATGACTAAAAAGACCCTCAAAATAAATTTCCTATTCAAAAAACTCGAGAAAATACTTCTTAACCAAAATACCCTCTTTCAATTTTTTTTTTAAATTTAATTATCTTTTACAATAACACAGTTAAAATTTTATATTTTTTTGGAATAAATTACACTTGGGCTTGTAAGTTTAATTAATTAGTGAATTAGGTTTTCTGGAAACAAAATCTTGGCTTCCTTTAATTGATAAGTTGTATTAATTACAGCTACAATTTTTATGCATTTAGTATTATAACTGATGAAATTTTGTAAAAAATAAAAAGAAAATAAAATGACGAAATTTTGTAAAAAATAAATAAATATAATTCATTTGTTAGAAATTAAATATATTTAAATTATGACTTATTAGTTTTCCTTTTCAAAGAAATGATCAGCTATATCTTTAGTGAAAAGTTAATTAAGAATAATTAATAATTTTGAATCAAAACATACATCAAAGTACATTAAGATATCTAATACTAATTAAGTGCAATCATCAACTACAAATTAAACATCTGATATAGGTAAGTATTTTCAGAAAAAAAACGGTCGAGTATAAAATTAACATATTAATTAGAATTTGTTTCAAATAAATATAAAATCCTGTGCCACATTACAGGTTACAGTAACCAGAGAACAATAGAAAGTAGTAATAAAGAAAAAAGAAAGATATCAGGACAGACACATGATACATTTCCCTCGTACTTCTCATCAGCGGATAGGATTCCCTTGAAAAAATGCAAGTTGATTACACATAAACCCTAATGAAAATGGCCGATAATTCTTGTATTCCATTCAGTACCTGTCTGTTCACAATCCCATTTAGTTCATAGAAAATGTCAACATCTTGGGAGAAAACCATCAGTCACCTGCATGCAGTGGATGGCTGATATCTCAACAGTAGCCATCTCCATGCAGATTCAGATAAAAGATTCGAGAAGAACCAGGTATTCGGTTTGAACCCGTCAAGCAACACTACTGCAATTCTTTTCTCAGGTCCTATTCTCAGTTGCCCCCATAACTTTCATCAGATAAGCATAATCATAAGCTGTTTCCCAACAATGAGCGAAACGGCCACCTTCACGGAAATGCCCTCCGCTTATATTCGTCTGCAGGATTACTGCAGAAGAACAGCTTGAACATGCAGTATCTCGTATCTTGGCCACCCACTTTGCAGCTTCCCAAACACCAACTCTAAGGATGGGAAAGTTACACTCAGTAAAATCAGAACACAGACTTTCCAATATATGTAAGTTCACTTGGAATATAAGCATGCTATGCAGCTAACCAATGTATGCGGAGAACAGCAAATTAATGCAGGCGCATGTTTTCAGCTGCAAAGGATCCCAGAAATGCATCTACTCCAAGATATTTAAATGAACTTTCATAATCAAGAGGGATGCATAGGTAAGTACTTGTTGAATAATAATTCACCAAAAAAATAAAATAAAATGGATTACCGGGAATCATTAAATGAGGCCGACACAAGCATTGAAGGGCAGCAAACTCCTTGAGGAATATTATCATAAGGAGAGTACTTAAGAATATACTCAAAGCAGGACTGAGTCTGAGGATTCCCAAATTCTTCATAATCCAAAGTAGTAAGAGGTAAAGTTGGATCCAATAGCGTGTTAAGCACATCGAGGAAAGGAACCTATCACGAAAATGCACAACAGCATGTTAAGTACATCTAGGTTAGGAAACTATCATATAAAATGCTCAGTTCATTAACACTTTTAAGAACAGAAATTATATTTATATTTGATGCAGCGCTTGCTGCTATCTAGGTAAATATACCATATTGATGAACCCAACTGTAGCGTGAATGGCATGGAAAATAGTATTATTCCCTTTACCAAGGATAAACCAAAAGAGCACAATGTTGTGCTTCAGCATTATTAATGTTCATATTTCCACATTCTGTGGGCAAATTTATTTATTGACCAAAGAGAAGACACATAAGTAGGCAACAAGATGAGTTTTCTCAAAGAATATGAGAGAAGATAGGAACTGAGGATCTTTAGTCCATAAATCTGATTTGGAATAATTAGAAACACAAAAGTGAAACCACATGAAGGGGTAAATAAAATGGTTCAAACTGCAGCCAGACAGACTGAGGTGAAAAGTCCTCTAGTACTTTTGCCTACCTTCAAAATGGCAGCACGAAACAATTCTGGATGCATATTGACCGCTGCCCCCACAAGAAGACACCCAGCACTGATACCCAGAGCACCCAACTGATTTTTATGGATATAGCCCTCATTGATCAGATATTCACCGCATGAGACAAAATCATGTATGGCGTTTAACTTATTCAATCCACGACCAGATCTATGCCAAGAAGGATCAACACCAGCACCACCCCTGAGACCAGAAAACATTGCCAAGAGTAACAAAAGTAACATGAAGTTTTACACTAAAGGCAACAAGATAGTCTAAAAACCCAGCAGCAAAGATTACAAAATGATATTACCAGCAGAGGCTATAGAAATTCCTGAAAAACTCAAATATTTTCAGTTGTTTACGTGTCTTCAAATATAGAAGATTTTACAAATTCCACATGTCAATTCTGCTCCATTCTGAGTTCCTATTTTTAGAACAAACTTCCATGGTTTGCCTTATCATCTATCAAAAATGCTACTTAAGGTACAGAAGAATGTCTCATTCACAATAAAAGGCTGCTTATCATACTACTTCTGTTTCAAGTACAGAAATAAGCTTCCACAAGAAGTCAAGACCCTAAGAAAATTGTAAGAGCTATATACTTAGTGATATCCGCTATGGTCCGTAATTTCCATCATCACATGTTCCACCACATCAATTGCCACTTGACATGAAAATATTTTCTTTTTCATTTGTTTGTGACACTCCAAAAAAGAATGCCACCAAAGTAAATTTCATGAATTTTCAATTTTGACAGACTGAGGTGATAAAACAATATAAAAGTATATAAATGATCCGACAAAAAATACCAGCCAAATTTCTTTTTGTATACTTGAAGAAAATTTAAAAAATAGAAGATGATAGACTTGGCATATACCTTACATCTGCAAATGCAAACATCCAACCTCGATCAAGTAAGCTTAAACGGTCTGGACACCAGTTTTTATCCAAAACTTCACCATAGGCACCATATCCATGAAGAAGCCCAGGAGATTTACCCTTTTGATATGCACTCCGAGAGAACAGGATGGTCAGCGGGATTCTGCCACCATCATGAGAAACCACTTCCCTCTCTTCACAAGCGTATTTCTCAGAGAAATCCTTCCATCCACGAGTTTTATTATCCTGAACATCTGTTTCCTTCTCATATGAGATGTCTAGAAGCTTAGTAGTGTCATGGTCATAATTTAGTGAGCAATACTCAACATCACCTGTTGAAATATTTCTCACATCTTCCTGCTGAACGATGGAGAAGATTTTCCTCGACATGTCATAGTCAACAAGGAGATCAGGTGTCTGCATATCAACAACAGGGAATAAATCAGATGGTTTCGGCTTGATTCATCATTTCCAATTGAAACCATAAACTAGCCCCATTCAAGTGATTTACAACTACATGCTCTGTGTCTAGTTATTTAATATATCTGCAATGCAAATATATTATGCTTGTATATTCTACAATATTAAGGACTAATAATTGGCCAACGCATTAGCATTAAGAGTCACAATTCGTCAGTGATATGATCTGAAACTATACCACGGGTGACGAGAGGACAGCACGGTATACAGTGTTCATGAAGTCATGATTTGAACCAGGCGTGATTGTACACATGTTTGAGGGTAGAGGAAAATACCACGGATCGAGATCATCAATCTCCATTTCTTTCTGCAGCAGAAATGAATATTAATGAGCAAAAAGCTGGAATTACTTCTATTGGCAATGATGATAATAACAGTCAGATTGATGATCTATGAGCAATATGATAATAGCTAATATCATAAATGTGATATTGATTCATGATCATAATCATGATTAAGCTGGTGATGATTATGTTGATGATCACAGCTATAGTAGTAGTAGCGGAAACATCCATCCCCAAATATAAATATCTCTGTATATAGAGAAAAATAACAACTAACAAAGATTATATCACCTGCGTATCATACATAGCCTAGAAATTGTAAAAGGTACAATGTCACTTCCGCTTTTCTCTTTAAAACATCCAACCAATTTACTGCATCTGCGCCCATGGCCCAAGCATGTGGCTCAGCTTGCAAAGCCTAGGGATATCGCCTGAAGGCTTGCCCCACATGAAGAAGGATTACTTGAGTAGATAGATGTTCATGGTTGCATCAGGCACACTTACTAATTAAAAAATTCTCCTTTTGCTTGAGCACACCTAGCATCTTCCCCCCTTACATCAATATGAAACAAGGGCCCTCATGCCAACAAAATTTTGGACTTTTTCAAGCACAGATAATAGTATGTTTAAAAGCAAAAACAAATGTGGAAATTAAATGTAATGCTTAGAAGAAAGAGCATCACCAGGCATAACCACTAAGAAACCCTGAGCAGTTCATTAGACATCTCCCAGTTTTATCTTCAGATCTTGTTTAAAGTGCATTTTAATGCCATTCCGAATAGGAAAATCCCATGATGTCAACTAAAGCACATGAAATCAAAAGTATACTTAGAAGCTGTATTAAATGATGAAGGAAAATGTTTATACCTCACAATCGAAATCATTACACATGTTGATAGAACATATTGAAGGGGAACCCTTTTTGTTAAGGAAAAGGACCAAGTGTCCGTCAAACATATCCATATCTTCCAAACAAATATCTTCACCAGGCATGATGATATTCTAAAAAAAAAAAAGCAACTATGGTTAATAATAATCTGAGAATTATCCGATATTCACATATAAAGTATGTGATAAATATTCAGAATAAACATAAATATCGATATGACTAAGGCCTAAACAGCATTAAATACAAGCAGCCAATGGAGTAAATAGTATTGGTGATTATAAAACATATCAACATACCAATTACATATTGGACATATTGACTCCTAAAAGTACGTCTAATTGAAGGCACAGCTTACGGATTTGCATTTGTTCCCCACCAACGAAAAATGTACATTTATCAAATTTGTAATTTGGTTGATCCTATCTTTTTTAATTAAAACTTCTCTTGCTCTGTTGCTCAAGAGAGAAAAAGTTAACCACTGAAATGAATTGGAAAAGAAAACCTCTTATGAAGTCAATGTCGTCCTTTATTGATTAATCAAACTCTTTAAGTTTCTCATTCAAAATAGCATAATTTAAATACACTCGTAAATACGTTTTATCATAAACGTGCTATGACAATGCACCAAAACAGAAATGCTTCTTAAGTTCTTTAATTCTCTTGTGAAGAAGTACATTAGAATGTCTCTGGAATCCCAACAACTAAGAACAAGCATTAAATTGTTCAAGCCAAACTAGTCTATTCCCTAGGTAATGACTTATGAAGCACATGAATGACTTTAACTTGGTCTAGACCCAGAGTAGAACACAAGAAAATTACCTTCAAATTAGCGGACTGCACATCCTCATCTCCACATCTGGCTAAATAATAACCATTATCTGAAAACTTCTTATCTTTACTTGTAGGAGCATTAGTAAGGACATAAAAATTGCCAGAATGATGTTCCAAAAAGTACTGCACTCCAGCGACACGTTTACAGAACCTCTGTAGCCCAGCTTGTGGATTAGTTGCATTTATGACGTAAACCTGCACCATAGCAAGAAAATGGATAAACTACACCAGTAGAAGATACCTTGAGAATTCACATTAACACAAGGAGACAAGAGAACTGAAATAGTAAGTTCCTTCCTCAGATGAAGTCCTTGAATTAGAATTCACTGTTATAAATTTTCCATCTTTCGTACTTGTAATATCTACGCAGAAGCGAGAATCATTCTCTGTAAGTATTATGGCATCATCCCCAGAATGTGATCCCAGTTTGGTGCACAATACCCTGATATCAGTACATACTTGTAAGACAACATTCTGGATTCCACAACGACATAAGCATGCAAATAGTTATAGAATTTGCCTGTAAGGCCGTTGGTTTTGGTCACATAATGTATAGAACAGAGTACAGCTGTCCTGGGCCCAAGCCAAACTAACAACACCCTCAACTCTGTGTTGGGGGAATATAGAGTTATTTCGAAGGTCCTTAATTTGAAGCTGAAATTGTTCGTTCCCTGTAGTGTCAAGTGTATATGCAAGAAAACTGTGGTCTGGTGATACTCTGCATGTACCCACATGGACATACCCTGCAAAAGTAAATTCTGCAATTTTAATGCATATGCTTATATTAACTTATTCAAAATAGAAACCTTTATCAGATTAGCACCTTAAGCCACTCTCCTCCTCTGTAAATACCAAAAATTGAGGGAAAAATAATTTTCAACATGCTAAATGTACAACTGTATTTTTTCTTTTCTGTAGGTCTCAAACTACTTAAACAACTAATGAATGAAAAAGGTCAATTTTCAGTTAACTGGCAACATACTATCGGAAGGGATGAACCATATTCTAACAATTATGATATTACCAACATTCCTTATGACTTGTATCAATAGTCCAGAGAAAGAAGATGGTCTTAATACGCTTGTATTTATGAGTCCAGGGTTACTCATAGTCATATTTGCTATAAAAGCACATAAATGGTCAGTAATACAAATATATAAAGACATAGCTCACTTGCTCACTCATTGTGTGCTCTGTATTCCAACTAACATCATCTTTGACATCTCTAAGACGATCAAAGAATGGGAATATTTGCCAGCTATCTAAGAAGACTGATATTAGCAAAGGGGTAGATAATACTGATATGACGAGAGTCATAGATGACTTAGAAGCCAACTCTGTTTTAGTATTTGACAGATATCTGAGGACATTTTACTAGTTTCATCATAAAATAAGTAAGTTTTTATTTATTTATTTATTTATTCATATTCACAAAGCATTCAAAATCCTAGCACAAACAATTCAATATGAATAATTTTAAACTTAAACAACTTTAGCCTAAAAGCTAGTTATTTGACAAAGTAATTACTGTAACAAGAAACCAAGTGCAAATTGCAGCCAATAAGAGTCTTCCAGAGAAAATGACATACGATAGGAGATAAAAAATATGATGAGTAGGAAATTATTAGCTAAAGAGCTTGCCATGTTTTTCTGCAATCTCATTCCAGTCAAGCAAAACTTGGTCCCTCCCAAATCCTCCTCTGAAGGAATTGAAGAAGGTGTTTACCCAACCTTTCCTTTCAACTGATGATTTCCTACATAAAACAGGATACTCTTTCCCCTCTGGAATGCACTGGTAATACAACCTATTTAATCCCATGTCAAAAATTAAAATAAAATACAAAATTTATTACGTGCATTCTAAGGTAACATTCATATTCACACAAATGAAACTAGATAAAATGCATGTATGCATAATTACCATTTGAGTTCAGCGTCCAACTTCTAAGCCAAAAACCATAAAGCATTCATCAGCTTATTAGTACTTGAATTAAAATAAAGCTATATCTCATCTGTCATTGCATACAATTAGAGGCATTGTCATTTCACTGAGTCATGATCAATGATAAGCTATGCAATAACTTCAGAAAAGCAAAAAAAAAAAAAAAAAAAAAACCATCAAGCTTAATGTTAGGTTGGCATCAGCATCAAATAGTACATTCTTAAGCTTGCTGGTATTTTTCTTTCTTTTTTTGTCCTGAAGTTGCTGCTTAGCTTATCACTGTACCATGCTTTGTGAAGTGACAATGCCTCTTATTATATGTAATGACTGATTAGATGTAGCTTTATTTTGAATCAAGTACATATAGGTAAATCTTTTTCACGTAAATCTTGTGTCACAAGAAATGCACATAAACCAAAAGAAAACAAAGACATACACCTACAACAAGTCATACATAAGTCAATTTTCACAATTTCCGGGAGATTGTATCCCTTCGGCCTCCACCTGCACAAAGGTATCTGACACCCGAATGCCCATGAACATACACATACTAGCTTGAAACAAGTCATGTAGAACATGCACACTTACGGTCACATTATTTCGAGTCTATCAGTAATGCTTACAAAAGATCATATTTTTACACATTCAAAGACTCTATTTATACCAAAAATATCCAGTAAAACGATTACAAAGATCACATTTTACACATTCAAAGACTCTATTTAAACCAAAAATATCCAGTAAACGATATAAATCACAGACTCAAAACACTACAAAATTCAATTCACACATTGCATGCCATACAATGCTACTTTAAAGTCAATTTACATACCGAAAAGCATTTGAACAGCAAAGGAATCACACACTTGAGTGAAATTACAAACCAGGGCCCCCAACGTTCAGGAGGGGTTGTAATCCTGGAGGGCATTCTGGAAACCATCTCAGAATAAAGAATCCTCTGCATTTCTTCGGTGTCTCGCATAAATGCCTCAGCATAGGAGTTTTCTTGGTTGATGTAGCTGATGAAATCCGGATCGTCGATGTCGGACATCCAACGGTACGGGTCTTGCCACGTAACCCCGTGCGCGGTTGCCGTGAAAGGCACCTTCTTGGCCGCTGGTGGCAGGTGGGGTGTCGACGGAATGTGGAAGTGTTTGCTTTTTCGGCATAGGGTGGAGAAAAGTACAGGGGAGGGCAGTTTGGGGAAAAAGTAGGAAGTGAGGGATAGAAGGGTCTTTTTAGCTGACGTCTTCGAAAGAAGGAGGCGGGCAGCCATGGACACGATGGTGGTGGTGAAAATGGTGGCAATTTTAAGACTACTATGACTGTGCCTCCGGACCAGGGGTTGCCAGTGGCATACCCGTAAAATTGCTGAGGTAGGTGTGTCAAAGATGTCTATAAACATCCGCCCGCACAATTTACAGTTTAAAAGCCCATTTAGAAAAGATTGTGGGCTGCTTTAGATTTTAATCTGTACTTGGAGCTTTAGCATCAATTTGAGGCCCAATTTTATTAGTTGTTACTTGCAGTTTTTGGGCCTTTTCCCAATTTGGGTATTGATAATTATCTTTATTAGCTTCTTCTTCAATCAATTAATGTTTAATCAATTAAGATTTATTTGCTTTGCAAAATTTTAGTTTCATAGTGCCATGTAATTAAGGTTTAAGATTTTGATCAGTTCAAGAATTGATATATATTCGACCGTTCTCCTTAAAAATTGCTAAATATAAATTTGATGGAGAAATTCATATATTTGTACAAAAATCAATTAACAAGATTTATATATAGTGTTCATACAAAAGGACCACTTATTTATATATATATTAAATATCACAAGAAGTGGTAATAGATTGTTATTAGTCAATGAGGGCAATCTCTTTGGTTGGCATGAATTTTCCATTGTTCAAAATGTTCACTCGAACTTCGATGAGGCAGCACCCCTACCAAAGTCATACATTCATGCCCCAAATGTACGGCATGTTAGAATTACTATATAAAAATCAAACAACAAATTAATGGAACCCCACTTCCTTCACAAAATAAATTACTAATTAACCTTGGAAAATTCTAACTAAATCTTGCACACGTAACGTAAGGATTAATTAACAATTATTTTTTATTATTTGTGGTATTCACCAAGTGTGTGTGTATATATATATGTATAATAAAAAATTCAGACGAGTAACACCCATGGTCAGGCACTAAATTAACTATAAGATCGAATCCATTATAAATATAAAAAAATTCTATGGAGTCTTTTTTTAATTTCTTTTATGTTTAGTGGCAAGGTTCAAAAGACAAAAGATTATGTATGTAATTCTTCAATTAACTACGTACAGGATCTATATTTTAAGATTTTATTATTGGGGTTTGAGATACCCTTTGACTGCATCAAAAACAAGAGAATAAAACCACAAAATTTGGGCATGGAACAAAGTAAAAAATTCCTTGATCATTACACCATAATTTGTTACAAAACTTAGGGTCTTTTGCTGGGTAAGTGTCGGCCACAACAAAGCTACAAAGGCAGACACATTCCTCATTTCCTTCCCTAATTAACCATACACAACTAAGTATCAAAACCCACAATTTTTTTTTTTTTGCTCCCCAAAATTTGTGCTACAAAAATACTTCAATTGCCCTAAATAGCAAAAACCCATGTTTTATGGGACAAATGGAATTTGCTTGTTATGTATGGGACGTCTCCTTCTGACCCACCCATAATCCATTGTAAAATATTCTGATTTGTTGGAGCCTTCTTCAACCCATTCTCTCCATGTCCCTTTTCCTGCTGCATGCATCACATTTTCTTCTTTTTCATGTTGTTTGGTAACTGGACATGTCACATATATAAAAATATAGTATCAGAAAAGAATATGGAAAACCAGTTAAGAAATCAAATAATGAATGAAAAGTTGATGTATACTAATGCAAACTCTATGGAATAATGGATTTCTTGTTTGCTAGCTGTTTGTACTTATGTACTTGTAGCTTCTGGATTCTTGATTTTGATTGGCTTAATTATATAGTTTTTATAAACGTATCGCGCTCTTTGTGAGCTTGTTTGTGTGCTCCTGCAGATTAATTTGAGTTTGAACAGATATGATCATCATCCCAATTCTTGAAAATAAAATGAAAAAACCCAAAAAAGAAAAAAAATCATTCTATATGTATTGGCAAAGATCCTGATGTGGTAACAATGTTGAAAACGCTAGTACCTGATGAGGGTTCTGTGAATTTCTTGTGCGGCGTAAAATCTTTGTCAGCAGAACTCTTCACCTGTGATCAGAAGGAACATATTTCAAGTTAGCAGGGGGGAAAACAGTTTATCTACCCGACAAGAGGAGGAAGCAAGAAAAGCTGTACTTTTGCCTCTTCATTGAGTTTGAATTTTCTTGGCAGTGAAAATAGAGTAAACTTGGAATGATGAACTGCATAATTGCCACAAGAAAAGATCATGAAATTATGCTTAAGTGAAATATAATACATAAGCATATGTAAATGTACATAAAATGGAAGAAAAGTACAACCTTGTTCAAGAGATTTTTTCACATTGACTTGATCAGAAGCACAGGGTGCCAACAGAAATGAGATAGCTACAAAAAATGCAGCTATGAGGGTTAACAGTTCCATAGCTAGATAAATGGACTTTAACAAGAAAGCTTTGTTCACTTTTTGCCTTTTGCTTTCTGAAAACTTGGAATTTATAGCAATGGGATAAAGCCCACAGTCACAGAGAAAGAAAAAGAGGGCCAAGACACAGCAAAGAGATCAATAACATACACAAAGCACAAAATTCAGAGTTCCAAAACAAGTACACAGAAAACCCTTATTTTATATAATACCCTTTTTAGGAACCTTCACACAATTTGGGTTGATTTCCTTTGTCACCTACCATGACCACTGGCCTCTAGTTTGTTGACAAATACACCCTTTTTCCATATGTCAAGCAACTCAAAATATGCTTAGTTAGTTGTATTATTGACAAAAGTTCATTTCATTAAGGCTTCTTTTTGCCTGCAATTTCATAGATTCAATGCGCTGAAGGACCCATGAAATATAATTAACTTAAATAGTATGATGATATTAATATTTCACTTTAAAATATCATCATATGCATATTTAACAGTTCATAACTCTACTTGTATAGTATCTAAACAGGTGACATAAAATATTCGAATGCTAGAAATATTAAAATTAACAAAGATATTACTTTCTTTTGCCTTCTAAAGCCAATGTTAGCCTAGGATGAGCTACAAATGCACATATATTATTTCAAGTCAAATGATGCATATCAAGTTACAGCATGACTCATGAGAGAGTTTTTTGAGATAGAATTCATATGTAATCATTTCCGTTAAATAGAAATTATTAGAGAATTTGCATGTGAGATATGGAGAGATAGACCTATACTTAAATACTCCATAATTTGCCATACCTGCTCAACAGCTCAAGTGGCCATATCTAACAGGGAAGTAAATATATATATATATATATATATATATATATATATATATATAACAGGGTAGTTTAGAATGTCTTGCATGCTTTTAATAAATATATTGCAAAAGAAATTATGTCTTCCAAAATCTTTATTGAAAGTTTGCAGAATCTTTCTGGAGTTTGGTATATATATCAACTAATAAATAATATTTTTTGGGAAACTGAAAATGGATTTACAGTGTTTCTCTATATCATTAACCAGTCTATAGTAATTTTATTCAAGTGCTTCAATTCTAAAAAACATGTTAAAATATTTAGGGTGAATTTTACTTTGCCCCACCGAGGACATGTATGTAACACTTTGGCTCCTCAAACTATGAAAAATTATACCCTATGCCCCTCCAAGTTCAACTAAGAAAATATAATATATTTTCAAGTTTACTCCTTTTTTTAAAATATTTGAAAAACTTGAAATTAAAATATTAAAATTTTTAAAGTTTATTTGAACTTAATAATATAAAATAATTAATTTAAATCGGACCAATTATAAAATGATATATTTGAATTTTATAAATAAACTAACTTTGTTCTTAATTATAAATATCCTTTAAATAATTAGATACTTTTAGGTAAAGTTTGAAAGAACTTTTAAGTAAAATGAAAATTTTATTTGAAACTAATATAAGTGGTAGGTGTAAAAGATACACTCTCTTTACGAAATTCAACAAAATAGTTTCATAGCTTTAAGAGATAGGTGCCTCGGGTAGAATTGACCAAAGTGGTGTGCTAGCCGCTTATCCAATTCTAGAAAAGTGAGAATTGTACATTCTCATTTTCAATATTTAAGACTATTCTTTTATTTTCTCATCATGGTTTCATTTAGACCAACCTTAGAAAATTAATTACTTAATGACTGCTTATGATAAGTTCTAATGCAATTTATTTATTAAATATTTTTTTAAATAGTAATATAAGAATAAAATTCAATTATGACAATTTATAGTTGACCAAATTTAAATTAGTTGCTTTATATCAGTAAGTTCAAACAATAATTTTAAAGTTTCATTATTTTAAATTCAATATTTTTTAATATTTTGAAAAGGGATCAAATTAAAAAATAAATTATACTTTTTTAATTAGAAAGGACAAAATATATATTTTTGAGATTTGAGGGGTCAAAGTGTTGCATATACACACATATAAAGTATTTACCTTGTCCTAGGAAATGTCTCATGTTCTCAAGCGAGAAAAACAATAAGAAGTTATTACACTAAAACGGGTGTGCCATTGTAAGTTCTAGTCAACCTAACTTATAAATGATGACCATTCGGTGGTGCGTGTCCTATCATGAAATTAACTATATTTTTTATAATATTATATAAAATATAATATAATAGAAATCAGTTTCAACCATCGGTTCAATTTATTTAATAAAAATTAATTATATTTTTTTGTTATATTATATAAATTAATAATACAACTGACTATTTGTTATGTACGAGAAAAATAAAATAATCAACTAAAAATATATTTAACAAAGCTCAAAATTCAAATAAACACATAAATATAACTAAATATGAAGTTTAAATTTTTTAAAACATAATAAAATAATAAAAAAATAAAAAATATTTTAAAACCAATTTGACCAAATTTTCAATTTTTTACATAGAGATAGAAACATTGCATGTATCTTAACGTCTAGTTTGCTTCCTTGAGCAAATTTTAGACTCTGTGGTGGTGTTAGACGAATTCAGTATATCCAGGAGTACTTTAAAAGCAGCCCACTTAACATTTCTCTGACAAGCCAGCCAATACTGGTATTTCATTGGGCTTTCTTTTTGTAAAGCCCAAAGCCCAAATATTGATTAGCACACAGCGGTTGAGAAGTGACTACAAGACGGCCTTCTTGTGAATGCTATTGAATGTATACAAATAATGTGTGATTAAAATTAAACAATGATGCTCAATAGGGGAAACCATAGATGATGCAAATATGAAGGAAAAAGAATGAAACAAAAATTTGGTCATAATTGGCAACAGCACATGTACGAATTCACATCGCAGCTCTCAGAATGACTTGGAAAATCCCCAACGAAGCAAACCGGTCGCAAAAACATTGACACGTATACTTACAATACTCTCATCTTCCTATAATACTCGATCTTTAAATTAAAAATTTTGACGTATATTTTCACTAATAACCTATAACAGAAGCACTTAGAATCTACAGCAAAGAAGGCCTGATCTCCAACCCTTGTGTTTCCGAAAATGTCTCCTATCTGCTTTTGCCATTCTTACTGGGCTGCTATTCCATTCAGATTGTAATCTGCAAAAGGGAAGAAGTTACGGGTATGGATATGAGATCACCAAACAAAAGGGAAGAACAATGTGATAAAGAGACAAAATTTACATTGGGAAAGCAAAAGATCTTCCGCTGGTTGCACTGCCATCAGATCGATGAGAGAGGCTCCCAGAATACGCTATTGGCCCTGAATAAGTAACAAGACTGGCTGCAGAGAAACTTGCCTCTCCCTCATCATATTGCAATTGGCTAAGAACTGAAACATTACCAGAGTTCCTATGCTCATGCTTCGAAACATTTGGCTCAACAGCTCGTGTGTCATCATTTGTGGAACTTCTGCTCTTGTTGCTAGGAAACTGAACTTGGCCATCTTTAGAAAAATCATCAGAATTGCCATCGTTGTGTTCAGGGGATTGTTCATGAACATTTTCATCAATCCTGTCTTTGCTAGTGGCAGAAGAACCATCGGAATTCCCATCCTTGATGATGAGGGATTGTTCCTGGACATTTCCTATGCTGCTGCTAGTGCATTGCACTTGCCCAGCATCTGAGAGTTTGTCAGCATTCGCATCCTTATGGTCATGAGCATCCCCCAAGTCAACAGACTGTTCCTTGGCATTTTCAGCTACCCCACTTGTCAAGCCAACTACAACCGGTAAAGGGGAGTTGAAATTGAAAGTAATGCTTCTGCTTTCCACCTTACTATTGTACAATAGGCTGCTAGCTTGAACATCTTCCTCTAGCCCTCCTGCTTCCGCTGATGATGCAGCAGGACTCTCAGAAACTTCCTTCCCACTAGGAATCTGTGGAGCAGAGAATTGCAATCTATATCAACTTCAAGAATAAGAAAGCAACAGCAAATACTATTGTAATCCGTAGTAGCTTACGCTACAGCATGCTATGTAGCACGCTACTAGGAAACGATACAATAAACTCTTTTCAATAGTCTTGGATAATAAAACTCAGAGCACCTAGTCATCAACAGCTAATATGAAAATGGTAAGCCAAAGCACAGTTAGTGACCCAAACCTGATCTGGTGGTAGCGTAACTTTGTTCCCCTCACCATCTAAAGAGTTGAGAAAAGATCTGAGGAAACTTCGCGTACCATACTCTTGAATTGGAAGTTTTCTATCCACGAGAGAGTCCTCTTCTGAAGAATCATTCGCAGCCTTGACAGTTGCACCACAGTTTGCTTCACCTGTCTGCACTGAGTCCTCTGGATCACAATGCTTAGAAGTATCCTTGTCTGAGGAAGATTTGAGCTTTCCTTGAGCATCTAATTTGCCATCGTTTTCTTCTTTGCTCCCACATTGATTAGCAGTAAGGGCGTCGGCATTCTCCAGCGATGAAGCTTCTGTAGCCTCAGAATGGTTATTGTCATTAGGAGGCTGGGGAAACAAATGGCCAGATTTATCATCCTTACAACTTTCAATCAAATTTTTGTCCTTCTCAGCCCTCCCTTCATCGACGCATATGTCCTTCATAATGTGATAATTAATCTCTTTGTAGCAAACCTCCAACTCAGGCAGTTCACATTCCAATACATTTTTATCAGTATACAAATTTGTTTCTGTTTCAAACAAATCTGAAGCACCATTACATGGAGAACTAGAATCTCTGAATTCATTTCCATTACAATGTGTGAACTCTTCAACTATCACCGAACTTTTATGCTCTGGACTTCTCTGCTCTTTGTCTTTATCATATGTGTCAGAAGGTAATGAATCTGCATCCTTCTCCCAACCCCTTAGATGATGTGAGAGTCCATTTTGATCCTCCTTTCTTGGAGAATCTATAGTTCCATTTTCATTATCCATGTAAAAGTCATCCACAACTTTACGGTTCCAACACTCATCTCTACCTTTTGCCTCAAATGTTAGAGGACTGGTGTCCATTCTAGAATCATTTAACTCATATATTTCTTTAGTTCCAAACGTCAGGGGATCAGTCTCCCTCCCGAAACTTTTAGAATCATAAAATGTCGCATTCTGATTTTCCTTCAGGGTCATGTTTTGTTCAGCAGGGTCAAAGACACTGTCATTGCATTCAATTCAAAAACACATTTAACTTCTTAATGCATGTACAAGATTGGAAAGCTTCAATTTATTTGCAATCATGAGAAGAAAATAATAGTTCAGAGATAGATGAAGGGATGCTAAAGTAGGACAAAAAGGAATCAATATTGAGATAGAACGAGAACAACACAGGCATCCCTGAGGCATGACCAATCAAAGCAACCATGGCCTAATAATTCCCCAAGTAATTACAGGCAGGGAAATATCTTGTGTGCATACCAGATAATTATCATGAGCATATCCAAAAATTCAGAGAGTTGCAAATAAAGGTTTGCCAATGTAAGTGATAAGAGACAACTAATATCATTTGATACAAGCAAAAGATGGAATATTACCAGCTTTCATACTTCACATCACTTGGGAGAGTTTGAAGAATTTTCAGTAGTTGTGAAGCAAACATCCACTAGCAGGCATAAATTGAAACCAATTTGGCCTATCAGAATGAGAAAACAGAGTTATAGCTAGCAAACACTCCCGCAGATCAGAATACATGAGCTTGAGATGAAGCAATAACAGGAAAGAAGTCTACGCCAACAAACTAATAAACCAAAAGTACCATCGATTGTAATAGAGTACTAGTTATCAAGATAAAGGGAAAAAATTATCAGACAAAAAATGCAAAAGAAAAAATGATGGAACCAGTCAATCTCAAAATATGTTAAAAGAATAGAAACAACTAAACCAAACATCAAATATTGGAATGGACCAACTTTATTCTCATCAAAAGAAATTATTGGCCTCCTTTCCTGTCATAATATCATTCTATCAAAGGCCAGATAATTTGTGGGGTCGCATAACTAGATCTAGTTCCAAAAACCACAATACTGGATCTCACATGCCACCGGTAATGCTTGCACCTTTATAAAGTTACTAATTACTAAAAAAAACTAAAGCATTCGGATATGCAAACAAAAGCTGCATCAAAAACAAAGATTTCATCCTAGTGCATCAAATCAAGAACAATTAATTGCAGATTTCACAAATAATAAATGCTTTCTTGCTCTTGATTGCTCTTCCAGCTAACACCATTATTCTCCATTTAGATTCTTGTCTTTATGGAGTAAAAAATTGAAGATGAAAAAAATTAAAATCCTTGAAACTGATTACCTCACCTTTCCTTTTGTAGAAGAGCAACAATTTAAAAGATATTCAAACATAGCTGTATATCTTCATCAATAAAACAAATGTGTATATATACGGAAAAATAAAAAATAAAGTCTCTTCTGTAATTATATATGTAAAAGCTCCCATATCGCATTTATCTTGGAATTAAAAAAAAAAAAAAAAAAAGATGCGCGCGCGCGCACACACAAAATGGGGGATGTTAGCAAGTTTTCACACACCAAATAACCTTTTTTTTGGGCGGGGGGGCATAAACAGTAGACTTAAGCTTTGGAATCTTCCCTTTGTCTAAAGGTAAAGAAGAGGACAAGAAAAAGTCACCACTTTTCAAACATCCCAACAATCCTTTAACAGCTAAAATATACTCAGTTATTTTTTAACCTATATTTCCTGCTTCAAAGTCAAAACCCCAATGCCCACCACATCATTTGCTGCCCCTCTCTATTACACACTCTCTCCGTCTTTCAGATCTAAACCCTTCCATATACAACAATTAAATAATCATTTAACCTCTCAATAATCTTGCTTACAAAGAGAATTTGGTAAATCATAAGCAAAAAAACCTAAATGCTTGAAAGACTTGATTTTGTATGATCCCTATAAAATTTAAAATGGTGAAAAAAAAATTCAAAAAAAAAAAAGAACAAAAGAAGGTACCAATGTCATCCAAAGACCTACAGAGAGATAATTGTGAAAGAAAGAACTCAAATACCTTTTACAATCAACGACTGAAGAGAGAATTTCCCTTTTATCAATTCACAAAAAGACTTCAAATTTCCCTTTTCACTGCACCATTTCAGGAGGATGATCATCAATTTGACAAATAAAGCCAAAAAAAATCCAAAAAAAGCTACAAAAATGCAACCATAACAGCGTAAATCTAAAGAACATCAGTGGATATACGCATCACAGAAAGATCAACATAAGATCTACATAGAAATACGTATACGTATTATTTGTACGAAATAGTATACGAGTTTACATACGCATACAGCTGTAAATACTTTTCGTAGAGAGAGAGAAACCTTTAGTTCTGCTTCAACTCTGTTAAGAAAAATTAAAGAGAGGATTCTTTATTTGTGTATAAAGAGAAAATTTGGAAGCGAAATCTCAGCGGGCTAAACGACACAGCATCGCGGTGATTGACTTGATTTGCATACAGATATATATATATATATACTATATACATATACCTATAGATACAGACAAATACACCCTCCGCCAGAAGAGATTTCTAGAGAGAGAGAGAGTGCAATGTTGGAGCTATGCGTTGTAAATTATCTGAGCGTTTTAAAACATATTAGGGTGAAAAGGCAATCACTCCTAATCATAGTCAACTTTTTTTCTCTCTCTCTCTCTACATATATACATACATATAAGTGTGTGTGTATTGTTTGTGTTGGGGGGGGTTATAAATGGAGAGGTAGAGGCGGTTTAAAAGGCATTAATTATTGGGCTTTTTCCCAGAGGGAAATGTTTTTCCGTCTGAAAAAAGCTGGAATGGAAAATGTTTTCCCTTCGTATGAACGATGTCGTTTTTGATTTAGTGGACTGTGATTAGTTATTACACGTAGATCCCTAGAACAATATAAGTAGAACAATTGTTTATGGGATGTGGGAAAAGTCTGACAATGGAATCGGTGATGGGAATAGAAATTATAGAATAGAATAGAAGCCAATGGAAGGGAAATTCTTTTTCTTTCTCTTTTTCCTTTTGGTGGGGACAAAGGGAAGTCAAAGGTAAAACCAAATCCCAGTTGGTTTTTAGTTTATCTTTTTTTGAGATGGGAAGTGGAAGAGGAATCAGGAAAAGGGCTTGGATAATATATGTTGTTTGGTTTTTTTTTTTTTTTTTTCTTGATAATTATATGTTGTTTGGTTTGGGGCATTAGTACAAATGTACAACATATTGTGTTTGTGCGTGTGAAGTTGGTGGAGTTTCGTTTGGACTTTGACAAAAATAAATCATGACAAACAAATGACACATTCAGGTGGAGGTGTACTTTGCCTTCTTCACACTAATTTTTTGCCTTTACTCTTTCTTTGTTTTGTTTTGAATAATTTTGAATCTTTTAGGTTTTGGGGACCACTAATCTTCAAAATGCTCAACATGTCTTGGTCACTCTCTTGAGTCTTGGTTATTTTAAGGATTTAATGTTTATGTTGATTGAGTATTCAATTTTTTTTTTATTATCTGCAACCTTAAGCAAGTAACCACTCCTAATTCTCCATCATTTTGTTCAATAGGTTCTGAAAATTGTAGTTTAATGTCCGAAAGAATCATTTAAATTTTTACTCGTACCATGTCAAATTAAGAGTCAATAAATGATAATAGGACAAATCATGTCCCGATGTCCTCATGTTACTACTAGGTCAAAAGTCCATAAATGCTATCATCACCCAAAAAGAAAATTCCCATTGATGAATTGTTTTTACCACATTTATGTAAAAATCAATCCAATGTTCTTAGCCACCATTTCAGTTTTCATCAATTAATAGCCCACCAAGACAAGTCAAAAGCTACCATGAAAATGAAATCCCTGATTATAGTGAAGTTGGTTGTAATGCTCTGTGAAAGAGGGTCCTTAAAAGCAACCATTCAAGAAGATTGAAATATGAATGTAATGAAGCAAGAATTTGAGTAGCAACAACCCCCCCCCCCCCCCTCCCTCCCTCCCTCTTAAATAGCATTACAATCCCATTGCTGGGATTGCTTGGAAACAATAGAAATTATTAAATTTGCATTAGTGACATACAAAAATAGAGGTCAAATCAATGTCACTTTCTATAGTGTAGGCATCAATTCTCACAATAGAAGACTTATTGGGAAGTAAACCACTTCATATTTAATTTCAATTTCCAAATCAAGAATGTTTCAATGTCACATAATCTCTGCATTTTTTACCAGTACTTAGTGCACCAGTGGAAGATCATGAATAGGGTAGAACATTATTGGCTCCATCTCCAGAAAAGTATTGCTCAATTTATAGTATTGAAGCACTAAGAGTCTAAAGTATTGAATTTTAATTCACTAAGTGTGATTATTTGTCACACTTAAATTTTTTTTTTTTTTTCTTTAGGGTAAAATGTGAGGGAGGAGTGAACCATTGTTACATTATATTTTATTCAAACACAACTATAAGATGTATGTTACAATATCTTTTACTTAACATGGCTATAGAAATTTTATTATCAATGTTGAATATCGAGTTTGAGCCAGAATAATTATTCAATGAATCGATTCGATGATAAAAATTATTATTATTAGAGAATAGAACCATAGAAACCAAAGTAGCACCTTTGCAGTCTAAGGACTCCACCTACTCTAAATTTATCGCTCTTACTTCATTTTATAATATTTTAAAATAAAATCAGTAAAATTTTATTTCTAGCTAAATGAAAACAAATTCAACAATATACCACCACTGTTAAATTTATTACCTTTTACTTTTGGGGGATATAATGAGATAAAACTCTATTTTTTAAATTATTTTTTGAACATTATTTATATAAAAATAATAATATGACATTACTACTATCTATTGTTAATAATATAAATATAAATTTAAAATCTTAACTTGTTAATTATCATATCATACAGTTATCAAATCGATGTCCCCACCCTATGGATTATGGGGTTTATATCATTGTTTCAGTACACTCTGTCCACAGAGTCATAGCTTGCAGAGGGGTAGTGGTAGGAGGAGCTTTTGCGGGGCCCACCCAACCGTGTTTACACATGATCCGGTGGCTTCTGATGGTCCCCCACGTGTGTCAATGAAACGAGCGCCGTGCTATAGTGCACCAGTGGTGGACACACCATTGCTCTTGTCCCCATTTTGAACAACGTACGTTCACTAAGCTAGTAACCGTCGCCTTCATGCAATTTATCATATATTATATTAACCCCCCCCCCCCCCTCCCTCCCTCCCTCTTAAATAGCATTACAATCCCATTGCTGGGATTGCTTGGAAACAATAGAAATTATTAAATTTGCATCAGTGACATACAAAAATAGAGGTCAAATCAATGTCACTTTCTATAGTGTAGGCATCAATTCTCACAATAGAAGACTTATTGGGAAGTAAACCACTTCATATTTAATTTCAATTTCCAAATCAAGAATGTTTCAATGTCACATAATCTCTGCATTTTTTACCAGTACTTAGTGCACCAGTGGAAGATCATGAATAGGATAGAACATTATTGGCTCCATCTCCAGAAAAGTATTGCTCAATTTATAGTATTGAAGCACTAAGAGTCTAAAGCATTGAATTTTAATTCACTAAGTGTGATTATTTGTCACACTTTTTTTTTTTTTTTTCTTTAGGGTAAAATGTGAGGGAGGAGTGAACCATTGTTATATTATATTTTATTCAGACACAACTGTAAGATGCATGTTACAATATTTTTTACTTAACATGGCTGAAGAAGTTTTATTATCAATGTTGATTATTGAGTTTGAGCCATAAATATGTCAATGAATCAAGTTCGACAATCATTAGAGACTATAACCATAGAAACCAAAGTAGCACCTTTGCAGTTTAAGTGCTCCACCTACTCTAAATTTATCGCTCTTACTTCATTTTATAATATTTTAAAATAAAATCAGTAAAATTTTATTTATAACTAAATGAAAACAAATTCAACAATATACCACTACTGTTAAATTTATTACCTTTTACTTTTGGGGGGATATAAAGAGATAAAACTCTATTTTTTAAATATTATTTTTAAAAAATTAATAATTTGAGATTACTACTATCTTTTGTTAATAATATAAATATAAATTTAAAATCTTAACTTGTTAATTATCATATCATACAGTTATCAAATCGATGTCCCCACCCTATGGATTATGGGGTTTATATCATTGTTTCAGTACACTCTGTCCACAGAATCATAGCCTGCAGAGGGGTAGCGGTAGGAGGAGCTTTTGCGGGGCCCGCCCAACCGTGTTTACACATGATCCGGTGGCTTTTGATGGTCCCCCACGTGTGTCAATGAAACGAGCGCCGTGCTATAGTCCACCAGTGGTGGACACACCATAGCTCTTGTCCCCATTTTGAACAACGTACGTTCACTAAGCTAGTAACCGTCGCCTTCATGCGATTAATTTATCATATATTATATTCCCCCAAAAAATGTTTAAATTTTTCACTTCATAAAAAAAAAAAAATAATAATAATAATAATAGTCACCAAATTATCATTGTAACTAATTATAATAATAATAATAATCTCTTAGATAAAAATCTATATTCTCATATTCTTATTAGCAAATATTGATGGGGCTATCATCCATTCTTATCTCTCTACTCAATGAAAAACATGATTCTTGTTTTGAATTTGAATCTTTCCTTTAGTCACAAATATATTTATTTTATTATTAAATAAATTGACCTTTTAAAAATTTTTAAATGCATTTAATTAATAATTTTTTTCTAAATAGAGAAAGACAATAAATCAATGATTATATTAACACTGCCATACAAAATTACTTTTATATATATGCCCTCAATATATATATATATATATATATATGTACATAATATATAATTTCACCATCAACTTTTGCTTTTCAAATTTTTTTCCCAGCTTTATACCTTTGATTATAGTGTTCATCATCATGGGTAAAAATTGCCAAATGAGAAGATATGAAATTGACAAAAGTATTGATCCAATATCTTATTTTTGATATGTTAGAATATAATCATATAATGGAAAATTATAGTGGATTTATTCACTCTGCCATTTGGAGTGGGGTTCTCTTATTCTACGTGCAAATGATGACCACTTTTGAGGCAATTATCAAGAGGGCCTGCAGCTTATATTATAATAATTATCAAATACTTATTATGATTACTTGTTTATAATAAAATATGTCTGGACCACGCTTCTACACAAAATGATATAAATATACAATTTCAACTTTAAAAAGTAAGATATAAAAGTATGATGGAAGATTTGCTGTATTTAATAATAATTTTTTTCCGTGTAGAATTAAATGTGATAATTTTTTATTTTTATTTTTATTTTTATTTTTATTAATTACATTGTTAGGACAATTGGATGAACACATACATTGCTACTCAAACTCTTTTCTTTGTTTCATCATTCTTGTCAAAAGTTTTGATGTTGAGTAAAGGAAGTATATAATTCAGGTATTGCATCGATTGAATCATGTTTCCATAAATTAAAGCTATAAATGTGTGGCACATGCTTCACTATACCCAGACCTTTCACTTGCTTAAAAATCATTCATTGTACATGATGAATACTATTAATCAAAAGTATTAATGGTTCTTTAAAATCGTACATTTATTGACTGAATCGTACTATATAGAACCGAAATTATGGTTTTTTTTTTTATAAATTTATAGATATTGCTATGGGTCGTAGCAGCACAAAATATTTCGATATTGTATAGATTTTAAAAATCTCATTAGGTGCCATATTTTGAATATATTTTATAAATAATAATGGAACTTGGGTCGATTATAAATTTCATAGCCTGCCCATATTTATAAATTCCAAAATTTAATACTTAGTAGAGACAAGTTCAATATTTTGCTGTCAATTATATTACAAACAAATTTTGTAAATAATAGAAGACAGCAAAATGTAATTACAGATGATTAGAGGAAAACAACATAGAGAAAATGTAGATGTCAGTGAACAAAAAAAGAGTCAAAATTGCAGGAGAACATAAAACATACAACTGGAAAATCCACTCTGATTCTAACAGAAAATGCAGCCTTTGTCCATAAAACCAGAAGCTGCCAGGCAACAATGAAAACATAAGCCTGATTTATGACAATTTAACAACATTATTTTTGGCTGAGTGTTTACAGGACACAAAATGGGGACAGTTTTCCTGGTAAGATTCTTGGATGACTCGGTTCATCCAATATTATTGAATTAATGGGATGACAATATTTATAAGTATATATTACATCAAATTCATTGTAAAATAATTCATTTTTGAGACTCTTATTTTTGTCTTTATACTATACAAATATAATGAAATTTCAAATGCCAATTTATATTAATATTAATAATTTACCATCCAAAGTTTTCCTGTATCAATTTTTATATTTAATTAAATTCAGTGTTGTTGTTTATAAGTCAATCTCCGCGTGAAGTTTCTTCGTATCTGTGATGCATTCTATCCGGACATTTCTTATGCACTTGTCTGCAATAATGCATGCAAGGGATGATGTGATTTCTCTTGCTGTAGCTACAAGTTTTGAAAATCCTCAATATTTTAGAATATTAAGACAAGAATAAAAATACAAAGTAAGGATACAAACCAATTAAGTCGATTTGATTATTTTTAGTTTATTATATTCAATTTGTGTGGTTAAATTTTTGGGCCATATCCAAATGGATTTTACTTGGATTCATACGAAACTCGAACAACTTACAAGAATTTTCACGGGCAACAATTCAATAATTGAAAAAACAAGGTAATGAAAAGTTGTCAATTTCATTGCAAAAGAATTTAAAACAAAGTATATTGGTATTTGTCAATAACTTGGCATTTAAGAATTGGGGTCTCGTATGCACTGAACTATATATGCATGTCTTCACACACACACACACACACACACAAATGACTGCAAGAAGAAACTCTTTGATGATCCAATAATTTACGATCCTCAGGATGCCAAAAATAACATTGGAACATCTAATCTCTGAATAAAAAGTCCATAATAAACTATTCTACCAAAAATAACATTGTTTACACTTCTTAATTCAGGATCCTACTAATGGATTCAAGAAAGACGATTGAAAATAGAATGTCAGCATCATATGAATCTGTGGGATTCAATCTGATGCAGACTTCAGCTTTTATTGCAAATATGTATGGTCGTTTGAAATGAGTAAACAAAATGAATCAGTAACTTGAGTGTTGACATAACTTAGACAGCATATTGAGATAAATAATTCGGCAACGGCTAAAAAAGTCTTAGATTTGGCCATGATTACCAGAAAGAGACCAATTTATCTACTTCAGAATATCATCAGGATCAGCAGAAGTCCGCCGGCTTGCCAATCTTTATGCTCTGCTTGCCTAGAAAATCTATAATAGCATTCTTTTGCCAGCTCTTAAAACTCCTGCAGCCAATAGTCAGTGTTACATGAATAGGAAAGCACAATTACAATTTCAAAATCTGAAAAAAATAG
The DNA here is from genome assembly GCA_019321725.1 of Paulownia fortunei. NCBI lineage: Eukaryota > Viridiplantae > Streptophyta > Magnoliopsida > Lamiales > Paulowniaceae > Paulownia > Paulownia fortunei. The sequence continues at coordinate 2,214,428 of CM033121.1, forward strand.
GGAATTCATCAGACAAATAGATTATGTCGAACTTGGCATGATGAGAAAGAAATTCGTCAATTTGATTTTAGTATGATTGGAAAGTGCAGATTTTCTCTCTTCATTTCTAGTATATATGTTAGTCAACAATGTACTTGATGCATTTTGAAGTTCTTTATTGATTGTTTTTACTATGAAGACGCAAGTTAAGGTATTTTGTAGATATAACTATATATTTGTGATATTTTCCAGAGAACTTACTTATGATCAAGATGCGCCAGAATTTCCCCGCCTGGGAAGGCTGCTTTCGTAGCATCAAAAGCAACTTTGATGGCTTCTTTCCATGTCCCTCCAATACTCTCAGCGGTTGTTTTTGCTTTCGACTGTCCAGGATCTTCCATTGGCAAAGAATATCCAGAGAGGAGGTGGCCGACCCAAATCCCATCTTTCCTGTGGTATTTTCAAAAGAAAAAGATTCAAAAGATTAGCAAATGCATCTTTCAACATAAAGATCAAGTTGCAACACAACTCTACCGTATACTTAATTACACTGCTAATTATCCTATAGCTGGAATATGATTATAGCTTTCTCCAAAGGGGTAAGAGAAATGGAGTGAATTTTGGGAAATAGTGAATATGCCTGCAATAGCCAGCACATACTATAGTCTTATCATTGATTCACATTCTTCAAGAATGCATATTGGCAATGCAGGATATACAGTGGACCTGATAATTAGGCCTGCATAAAATATTTCTGCAGTTGCCTGTGAGGCTAAATCATCTCAACTTTCTTAACAGATAATGTAGATACTCATATAATGCTAAAATATTCTTTTGGATAAATGAAAAATTATTAGGTAAAAGAGGAAGAAAACTCATATAAAGGATGAGAGATCCTCCTAACATTACTGAAAAGACATTGTAATAGAAACAATCTCTGATTGCTCACAAGGGGATTAAGATTGCTTTACGTCAAACCAACTAGAGTTGCTCGAATTCAGTTTTACATGTTCTGCATAAAACTAATCCTAATAGAATCAGATGGGGTGTACCAAATAATTAGGGTTATAATTATAACAAGCATACACTCTATGAAACAGGCTCCAAATAGCATGAAAAAAAATTTGATGCAATGGTTGAAACAATTGACTTACAGAATTACATCCATGTGCCGAGGTACATAATGTCCTCCTCCAATACCAAGGAGCACTTTCTTCTTTTCAGTCATACTGGGATTAAAAGAAACCAACTTGTCTTAAGAAAACATTATGTAGGTGAAACGAATATATGTGGAAAATTAAACAATTCTTCCAATATATAAAAGCATAAAATATAAATACAACAGAAACTAAAGATGTGAGTAATAACTTTTGGCTATGATGAACCCATCATGACGACAATCTAAAAGGATTAAAGCATTAGGTCCATGAGAAAGCTAATTTCTAGTCATAATAAGTTCAACAACACAAATATGTAAGAGAAAACAAAATGTTTGAGCATCAATAATACTTGAGAGAAATTAACAGGAGACAGTGCATGACTTCTAAGCATACCTGCTCCAAATTCCGACAGCAGCATCTTCTCCAAGACCAAGTCCTTCCCAAACTAACTTCAACAACAAGAATTACCATTTTTAGATAAACGTATTGCATAAATTGTAGCATGGACATGATGCTGAATATAATCTTACATGAATGAACTCATTTATTAGTTTATAACATCTTTGTCAATAATAGACCATATGTACTTAACATGCATCATTCCATATAAGAAATATTCTTTCCATTCATTTTTCCATTTATTTTAATACAAATATGTGACAACACTAAAACAGCCCAACCGTATATAATCGACGTAAAACAATAGACATATATACATGGCTAGTTAATTATACTGACAAGTAAACAACATCCACACACCCCATACAGAGTTTCATAGCATTTCCATCTCAAAAAATTCTTCTTGCTGCAATGTATTTTCAATAAAGTCTAGTCTCACAATATTTTGCAGAAACTAACTCAAGAATATTAATATAAGACTGGCATTAGCATGTACTCAACTAGAGCAATAACGTGAGCAGCATCCTCTCGCCCCCAGTATTCTTCTGTGCTACCTATGTCAAACAAAGGAAAACCAATTACCCAAAATCCATAAATCAAGTGTCGCCACAACAGTCAGTTCAAAGAAATATAACACAAAATTCATAAAAGTAAACACTCAATCCAAAATAACAACAGACAGAAAATGTTGTAAAGAACCAAAATGGGAATAAAGATGGTCCTGAAGGAGGAGGCTCCCTTCTCCCAGGGCTGGACCAAGAATACTCCCTATTGTTTCAGTGGCAAGTTTGCATTATGCATCTTCAAAGGGAGACAAAGACATATAAACATTATGCTTCAAACAAGAGAAACTAAACACACACTTCTAGTTCGCAGGGAATTAGATAATTCTGAATAAGATTATTTTTTGGAGATAAGATGAAGAACATGTAAGTGACGAATGATAAAAGATATGTAATACATGTTTAGTGAAATAAAGGAACAAGAGGATCCATTTGATAAAAGCGCAGGAACATATTTGGATTGCAAAACCCTTTTAGGACTAGATATAGTTAAAAAATAACTGAAAGAGGAAGAAAGGAAACAGAATCGCATATATTAAATTTTCAATTGGGTACTAGAGGATGTTGAGGACTTAAGCAGCAAAATGAAAAGAATCATGCCATGAACTCCACTAGAAAAATATCAAAAGGCTGACCTATGAAAAATGGATGTTTATAGATCAATATTTTTCTGCAGAATGACAAAGTCAAATGGACATGATTTGAACCTCAAACATAACTTTGAAATGATGATTTTATCAGAAAATCAACAGGTTTAAACTTTGCATAAAAACAAGAAGATCTGTATTTCAATCTGAGGAAGTATATTAAGTAAAGAACATTGTTGCTCTGCATAAAAAAAAAAAATTTACTGCAAAAGGATTTGAAGAAGAAAACTGATAATTGAGTAATATTAATTTAAAGAAATTTCTCTATAGGTTAGAAACTTAACAAGCACACCTACCATATGCAGAATTAGGAAAAGGGAAGCAATTCTTCTCAGCAAAAAAACTGAAGCAAATATTCTGGCTCAAATTGACAGAAGTAACAAATTCATAAATTTACCTATCTCAATAAACATAGTTGGCTTCGTTGTTATGGGTCCATGATGGGTAGCCTCCAAAGTTATCTGCATCCAACAGAAAAAAATGATATCAATTCACTAACAATCTCAACATTCTATACAATGTTTAACTCAAAATATGAACTTTCACAAGAAATTCAAATTTAAAAATCATGATTTTAGTTCTCTTCTTTAAAATAAAAAACGAAAAGGAACACACAATCAGTACTTTGACAACAAAATTATGTGGAGAAATAAAAAAATGTGAGGCTAAATGTAAATGAAAGGCTGAACTATTATGTGGAGGACACTCTGATTTCAGTGCTTTAAGATTCCATGTGCGAATGACAGTATAATGTGAAGGTAAAGTTGTTTAATCAAATTGAAGGTTCTGCTCAAGCTATTTAGAAGAAATGATAAAGATACATTGTGAATCTTAGCTGAAGTATGGACACTAGATAACCTCAAATTCAGGCACTAAATTGTGGGATTCAGCAATTTTCTTTAAGAGCATCAGCCATGGTCCTATACGTGGACAAGGTGGTGCTGCCCATCCTGGTCTTCCCCCTTGCGGTAGAACATCTCCATCCTTCAAATGCGGTACCCCTGTAAACAATAAAGTATAATTACATTAACTCAATCTAATATTTCTAGCATCAAACTAATTTTCAGATAAAAATATGGTAAACAACAAGAAGAATAATTTTCCTACATCCAAGTAAGCCAATGGACAACTATAGTCCCAGACAACCTCTTTGCTGGCAGCATAAAAATGGAGCCTTACATTGAAATTTAATTTCATCAAGTTAAACATATAACAAGACTTTCATCCAATTCATCCCAAATGGACCCAAGTCACACGATCTTTGAAACAAAAGTTACCGATCAAAAGCTTGTACAATATATATGCATCCCTAAATACATTGAGCATGATCTTTGAGCACGTTTTTGATATGTGACCACACATTGAGCACATCATACTTTACAAGCATAGATCACTCTTTGGAAATAAGTGAGTAATGCCACACAACAATTATTTATTCTAAAGCATTTTAAAACATAAAATAGATCAGAAACTCGTACAAATAGACCACGTATACATCCGGCATTAATGTACATAAACATATACTAGCATACGCAAAGCATACAAACGTGATATATACACACAAATAATATATTGCAGGATATATTTGGGCTACCTATAGGGTGGATAGTGAGCGCAGGACGGTTGGAAACCGCGACGTGTTTCGAAAGAAAAATCAGCTCCACCACCGTCTCTCCGGTGGCTGCCTCCCATCTCAAGTCGAGATCGTTTTCTTCAATTATGGACTTGTCTTGTTCCAATAATCGAAGGGAGTCGCCATTTTTGAAGCTTCTGATGCCACCCTCCAGGGTGGGACCCGGCTGCCAACCGGGCATGGCCAAAAGGGCTTTGGCAGGGTTGATCGACGCCGGATCAACGGTAGTTACCACCACCAAAGTTGCCATTTTTATCGGTTTGTTGGGTTGATTTTTACAGCTGCGGGGAAATTCCAAAGGCGTGATTGTAGGCAGAGGACAGGCTTAGAATGGAGATCAGTCGTACTGTTAGCTGGTTTTCTTGAAATTTATATGTTTGGGAAATGGCCTGCTGATTTGCTGATTGCTGTTTTTTGACTCTTCTTGTTCTTTTTTCTTTTCGCTCTCTCACTTTTCTCTTGAATAAATACCAAAAAAAAAAAAGAAGGAAAAATAGAAAAAACCTTAGAGGCATTATTCTCTCCAAAAACAAATTTCTTTTCCAAATAGTTAGTACCAATGGACCATAATACTACTTTTGAAGCAATCCAAATTGAGAAATAATAAAAATACAAAAAAAAGAAAAAGAAAAAGAAAAAGACTTCAATGAAGATTTGTTGCTGCCCAGGATCGAACTGGGGACCTTCAGTGTGTAAGACTGACGTGATAACCACTACACCACAGCAACAACTGGAGAAGGGCGGCTTTTTATTATTATTTAACAATAATATGAAACTACAAAATAAGAACTTGCACCGCCTGGAATTGTCGAGCTAGCGAGCGACAGATGTTCAATTCCTCGGCCGTCTACAAGCTTTCTCTCATGGCTCCTAAACCTCAACGCTTCCGCCAGTGTAAGCCGCCCATTAATTACAGCACCACTCTTATCACCTACACATACACACAAGATCATTCTGGAAACCCACAAACTAATTCGTCGATGCATTTCATCGAACAGTTGCAGAGACCGCAGTGCTGGGTGCCGCTGCCAAGAAGCCCGGAACTTTGAGCACCAATGCCGCTGATTCGGACCCAAATCCCATGAAGGACGCCTTCTCCAAATACGCCAGTTACCTCAATGACCTGGTGTTTTTCCCTTTTCGTGCTTATTGTTATAGTGCACCTCTGCTCTTTATTGTTGATATTTTCATAAATAAGAGACTGGCATTTATTGAAATTTGAAATCTTTTCATATGAACGCGGTTGTTTGTTTTTAGCAGAGAGCGCATCAAGTTGTCTACGGGTTTTTTTGTTAATTATTTGATTAATGTTGGTTAATGAAGATTTATTACCCAAGATATGCAAGACTCCCCATTTTGAATGTATGGCGTTTACTATGTGTTTGATAATTTGCTAATTTTCTAGGGTTCAAGTTAATCTTTTTATGAGTAAATAAACATGTTTATTAGTTTATCGCAATATAAATTAGTTAATTATTACAATTTCCAGAAATAGTGAATGTTCCACTTTTACCCTACTTAAATTTGATAGGGATGAAGGGAATATCATTTCATCGAATTTTTTTACTTTGGAGTCCTTCCACTAGCTTAGGGAATGACTATAACATGATATCACATGCCAGTATGACCTTTGTGATATTTATTGATTGAGGATGAATGGAAGAAAATAAGATGTTTTCAATACTCGTCATTTGTTATAGCTAATTGTTGTAGATTGTTAGGTGGCAGTAAATTTCAACAATAAGCGGTGTTTTTAATTGTACAAGTTATGCATGAATTTGTGTTTTCCCCTTGAAATGATGTATGAATTTGTTATTTTTACTGCAGTCAATATTTTCTCACTTTTAAACATGCATTGACACATGCACAAATGTACATTGCAAAGATAGTTTTGCACTTAATTGTCTGAAATGTTTGATTACCCTTGATCTGTATGCACCGCAGAATGACAAGAGAGAAAGGGTGGTGAAAGCAAGCCGGGATGTAACTATGAGTAGCAAAAAGGTCATATTTCAGGTGCATAGGTAAAAGGAAATAAATTGTTGTTTGTGTGCTTGCTGGCATGAATGTTCAGTGCTGCATATTTCTTTCGTATGCTCTTATCGTAAAACAATACTGATTAACATCTTTTTGGCCAACACTTTTTCAGATGTGCCTTTGCCCTTCAAAAAACTTATTGCATTAAGCAATTATGTGTACTAAATTTTACATTGAGATATACAAAGGTAGTGGCAGAGGAAAATCCTATAAAAATGACAGCGTCGTGGGCTCTTTCTAATGGCTATTAGCATGTGATGTTTGTTACAAGTGACTCGAGCATAACTAGTTCTAACTAATGCACACATGTGTATTATTTCCATACCTGTGCTTTTTTCTGGCGTCGTGTGAATTTGTTCCAATCTACCTTGGAAAAAAGTTACTAATTGTTTAACCTTCTCTAATAACAGAATCAGTAAACACAACAAAGAAGAAGTTTTAGAAAAAGCAGAAAAGGATTTAGCTGCTGTGGTGGATCAGTATATGTCTCGTATAGTAAAAGAGCTGCAAGGAACAGACTTTTGGAAGCTGAGACGAGCCTATTCTCCTGGGGTACCAATATTCTGCCATTTTAACTTCTGAAGGCTGTATGAGGTTTTGAAATCTCACTTGTGTTTTGCTTGCATTTATAGGTTCAAGAATATGTTGAAGCTGCTACACTGTGTAACTTTTGCAAAACAGGTGCTCTTTTGAATCTTGAAGAGATCAATGCTTCCTTCCGAACACTAAGTGATCCATCTGTTGAGCCTTTGCAGATTAATGTGCTTGACTATCTCTTGGGGGTAATTCTCTGAAATTTGTGTAGGCTTAAACACAGACTTAGAAAAGAGAAACACAAAGAATGATGAACTCCTGCTGTTATGTTAGGCTTAATTTGCGTGCGCCTTTCAAAGATGTGCCGCACATAATACTGGAATGCCTTCTTTACTATATGTCTCTAACACCTGTTATTGATTCTTCTTGTTCAGCTTGCAGACTTGACTGGAGAGCTGATGAGGTTGGCAATAGGTAGGATATCAGATGGTGAACTTGACTTTGCTCAGAAAATATGCAGGTTTGTGCGTGAAATCTATAGAGAGCTGACGCTTATTGCCCCAAAAATGGATGACTCTTCAGACATGAAAACAAAGATGGATATAATGCTCCAAAGTGTAATGAAAATAGAAAATGGTATGATCTCAGTATTCTTTGTAGAGATGTTGGTTTTTTTTCTTGATATTTTTTGTCTGGACCCAGTAGAATGCGCGCAGTGGTTCCAAGAGTAACTACTGGAAGGAAATTATTATGAAGCTGAAAGAGTAAACACATTCTTAACAATTTCTTATGTGTCCCAAATTCTGCTTCACAGAGCATTGTAAATTTTTGCTTTTGGCCATAGCCTTTCATTGAATTGCTTTATGTTTCTAGCATTTTTCTATCCTGGAAATAGTCAAATGAAGTGAAGCTTTTCTAATTAGATAGTTGCTGCAAGTGAGTGGTGATGTAATACAAGAAAAAAGGGATCTATATATTTTTCTGGTGTATTTGGAGTCTTGCATTTTTATATGATGTAGTTGTTTTCATCTATTCGTGTGGAAATGGGCGTACCGTTTATTTTGCTGTCTCCATCAAGATGGAGTCTTATACCTTGCTTATTGTGCAGCTTGCTTAAGTGTTCATGTCAGAGGATCAGAGTATATTCCATTTCTTGGATCTGAAGATACCAGCTTTTCTTTGTTGGGAATGCCCGAGATTGAATGATGAAATGCTGAGAACTGTCAAATTTCTCTCCCATTTCATATTTACCTTTCTAGCTGCAGTTTTTATTGGGAGAAAAGTGACGGAAATTAATTGGGAGGCCAAAATTTTCTGCTGGAATCTCTTGAGCCAACTCAGCTGCTCCTTTCAAACCTTTGTAGAAGGTGCTTATCCCTGGCCGCTAAACATAAGATCAGGAAACTATTTAGATGTGTCAAATCTATAAGATGTTGTCAGATAGTAAGTGAATCTTTTGCTTCTTATATGTTGAGGTCCTAAAGAGAGAATTTGACGGTAGATAATCTTAACGGGCTCAGCTATTTCAGTGTAAACGGAAATGTGAATGGTTTTATCATATATTTGATCGTATTTTACTTGAATTAGGTTAAATAACAGAGTGTATTTCTCCATCTTTTAGAATGCAAGCCGTGTTTCATATTTCAGTGGATCTGATGTTATGCGCATTTCATTTCATATTGGAAGAGGCTTGCAGATGTCCCTACACGCAATCTTTGCCTTTTTTTGCATGTAGAAACTACTTATTGTGGTGTGGGTCTATGATACGTGTAGAGCTATAATTACTCAAGAGGATATATGTCGAGTGATAATGTGAAGATGGTGGAAAGGTGGCCCAGCCCACAGCTCAAAAACAGTGAAACTTCTTTAGACAACATTTGTGTTGTGGTAGATAGATATGCATTGATGTTTGCATCTTGATAATGTTCTGTGCGAGAGATGGAAAAAGAACTATAAGTGATTGGTCTTGATAGTTGATTCACTTGCTCATCTCCACTGTATTGTTTACATCGATAGAAAAGAAGTTATATGTGCGCCTTTTTGGCAATCTAAAGGAGAAAAAGGCTATATGTGCCAACTTGATCACGGTAGTGTGCGGTTGTTCTCTGTTCCTGGAAAAGTTATGATTCATGGATGATGTTTATTTAGGTTGCAAGGCATACTCTACTTTTGTTGATATCTGTTGCTCGAAACAATTGATTCATGTATCATTAGAGTATATCGTATATCAATCAATAGCGATATTTAAATAATTCTGCACATAATAGATTAATACCCATCTTCAAATGTATGGTTGCTCCACCAATGAGGCTCAAGACTCGATGTCTAAGTTCAATTTCTACGAGTTCAAATCTCACCAGATGTGGATATAACTCTTTTGTGGCTTTTGTTTGTATATAATTGTTGAAAATTGCAGGAGTTCGATTATAATCCGATTTGTCAGAAGTTTGCTTTCAGTTTGTCAAAAGAGGAATTTGAGTGCGTTTTGGGGCTTCCACATTCAGTTTCCCAGGAAAAAGGCACGACAATGCAAGTGGAAGTGGAACTGACTCTTCTATTTTTGTTTGAAAAATATTTGCCATTACTGTAAAAATTCCAATATTAATTACTGCGTTTTAATCAATTCAAGATTTATGAATGTTTTAGGTTTAAAATAGAACGTTTGACCCAAACAAGTAAAAATATTTTAGTCGCTTCTTTTTATGTTTGGTAGCTAAATCCAATTCAAACAATAAATAAATTAAATTAAATTAAAAACCGTGTTTCCCCAATTCTGATGAAAACGCACTGAGAGTACACAGTCACAAAGTGTAGGAACATATGGGTGCCTTAAAGTCGTGCTATTTCTTCGGAATCTTGTGTATGTCAAATTATGGTTTCTCCATGGACCACTGACACGCTTTTATCAGTTCTTGCTGGTTGCAACACAGTGGTCCTGGCTGTAGGGTCTTTCTTTTCACTAACTCCATTATGCAATTTTGATTTTAGGGGAATCTATTGTATGTCTAGTGGTTCTTTCAAGTTGCCTATTGGACTCGTTTTACTCGATGCTCGATTTGAGCTTGTTGTAGAGGAATCGACACCAACAAATCAAGTCTCATATATATATATATATATATATTTCCACTTGATTTAAAAAGAGTGTGTGAATAATTATATCTGATCAAAGTTGATATTTATTACAATTTCTCATGATTGAAACATTGTCACTTTCAAAAGAAATAGTATTCCAAACATCTGTTGTACATTTTAGTGTACGGTTCCAATCGAAAATGCGATTTTCCTTGAATCTAGTGAAAGGACCACGTGTTACAACTGAAAATAATTGTACTATTATCACAAAATTAATTGAAAGTGTGTACTATATCAGGTGCGTAACAGCTATATGTAATAATGAACTAGAGTAAAACGAGGGTGCAAGACCAAGAAGATGCCGATAATAGCCTTAGTTAGTCCAAAAAAAGAAAAAAAACAAGTTGAATTAATGATTGGACGAAATCTAAAAGTTTAAACAGTTAGAAATTTGAAACTATCGAATCCTATGTCATAGTAGCCTCGAACTTAATTTATCAACTTATCTCCTATAAAAAAACCGACAACACCCCATGATCCTACATCAATTTGAGAGTGTTGTGGTCCTATTTTCTGGGAATGAACATTTCAATAAGGTTTTGTGGTATGGTCAGACCCTTTCTGACTCCTCTCCTTCTGTGTACACCATTCTTGGCATACATTAGAGGAATAATTTGTGTCAAGAATTGCTGCAGGAATGAAGGATCACTTTGGATGTTCTGTTTTGATTTTGATATTTCATTTTATGTTTCATGTTATAAATTTACATCAATTATTAATTAAAAAAATATTTTATATATCTGGATGAAACATCAAATTAAAATATAGAATCCCACTAAAATGGAAGCTACTACTTGAAAAACTATTACCTTTCTTTGTCTGTGTTATCTAATATGATTCTGGCTCCAATATTCTAGGACTTTGGTGCCAAATGACCCTTTATAAACTGTGTAATTGTCATGAAAATGACAACAAATGTGTATAGAGCCACAATAATCTTTGACAAATCCCATTGGTTAAAATGAATATTCTTCCCATAATCTGGTTTGACTGAACTTATTGAAATTGATCTATATATTGTTATGAGAGTATGCACTAAACATGATTTGACTTGATTTCTCTTGAAATTGATCAACTCTTTCTCAAGCAGACACTAAACATGTGGCTTGTGTTAGATCAAATCGAATTTGACTAAAATTGCCCTTCCCTACTTATTATTTTGGTACAATATTTGAAAAACACCCCCCCCCCCCCCAACCCACCAAGAGACACACACCACACACACTCTTTCTATATATATTCCATGCATGAGTACATGTAAACACAAAAGTAAGACTCCCAAACACTTGATCAAAAAAAAAAAAAACAAATGCCATCTGAAATTACTCCATCTCCTCCAAAGTATTTACAACAGGAAGAAACATTAACCCAAGAATGTAAGGATTTAATCTCCACTCTACCTAAAGAAAAAGGATGGCTTGCTTCTCATCTCTATCAGTATCAGGGTTTCTGGTATCCTGTTAGACATCTTCAAGGAGTAATTTCCTGTCAAAAACACTTTCAACTTCAAGGCACTGATATTTTTCTTGTTACCACTCCCAAATCAGGCACCACATGGCTGAAAGCAATCATGTTTACCTTGGCGAACCGAACGCGATATCCCATTGCGAAGAATCACCCTTTACTCAGCAATCATCCCCATGATCTTGTGCCCTTTCTGGAGATCAAGCTCTATGTTGACAACCAAATCCCTGATTTCTCTTCATTTCCCACTCCTCGGCTTTTCTCGACTCATTTACCTCATGTCTCTCTGCCAGAATCGGTGCAGAAAAGTTCTGCATGCAAGATTGTGTACCTTTGCAGGAACCCAAAGGACGTTTTTGTGTCCCTTTGGCACTTCACAAACAGGTTAAGACCTCAAGAAACAGGAACCAATTCAATTGCAGAGGTTTTTGATATGTTCTGTCGGGGATTTAGCCTGTTTGGACCCTTTTGGGATCACGTCCTGGAATACTGGAATCGGAGCAAAGAAAATCCTCACAGGGTACTGTTCTTGAAGTTTGAGGACATGAAAGAGCAACCTGGAATTCACATACGACGCCTGGCGGAATTCTTGGGGTGCCCTTTTTCTGCAGGTGAAGAGGAATCAGGGCTGGTGGAAGAAATCTTGAAGCTGTGCAGCTTTGATAATCTGAGGGCCCTGGAAGTTAACAAGAATGGGAAATTGTCATCTGGTGAGGAAAATAAAGTGTTTTTCCGTCGGGGTGTGGTTGGAGATTGGAAGAATTATCTGGTTACTGAGATGGCCGAAAAACTTGATCAAATTACTGAAGAGAAGTTCAGTGGATCAGGATTGATACTATAATCCTCCAAGATAATTTGTAGCCATGAATATCCAGGAATTCTTGATTGTATGCTTTTTATTTATTTATTTATTTTTGTTAGATATGATGCTTCTTGTTTGGATTAATATTTGAAGTTTGTGTAACCTTATAGTACTACTCTTTGAATATGTTGTATTAATAATCTTGGTTGTGTAGACGTGTATCTTTATTTATTTCATTTAAGTTAAATTAATTTAACTTTATACTCATTTTTCCTCTTCTTGCAAAAACATGATCTTAATTGATTTGTTTTCAAGTTTGGATATAAATCTAAAAAAAGAAATTAATGTTGATCAAAATGTTGAGTAGTGGGGACCTGTCCGTAAAAATATGCAAACATTCTCTTATGTTATGAATCAAAAGCTGAAGAAATTATCACAAGATTTTTTTTTAAAAAAATAAAATTCAACTGGTGTTTGATAAAATGAAATATAAACCGATAAGTGAATTTTATTTTTCCAATATGTTTTGTTAATTCGAAACATTTTTTTGCCTTTTACTTTTCGGGATAACTTTGTTTATAGAATTTAAAATATTTGGTTTTGCGAATTCTAGTGCCATTTTTCCCCCCCATCAAAATGGTCCCTTTTTGAGATATTCTAAAGAAGGATTGGCAAGTTTGGATTAGTTTTAACTCCAGTTGGTTTTTCTTTGGTAATTAAAATTTCATAACTCACGAAATTAAAATATCCCTCTGAAAATTATTACCATCGAAAGAAAAAAAAAAAAAAAAAAGATAAGGCTAAAGGGCCCAGAATGGAGTAAGGCAATTCTTGGTATTCTTAGCCCATTTGGGAGATTGTTGGCCTCTCCATGTTAGTTATTATTATTATTGACTATCCAAAAGCCTAGTGTGCAATCCCACTTTAGGAGCTTTAAATTAGATATCTTAAAAGCTCAAAAACCATTACAATTAATGATCCTAAGTTTTGGACCATAAAGCTTTTTCTTTTTTTCCTGTCGCCTCAAAAATATATTATAATTTTTTTTTTTTGTTGGGGGTCGGGGGTTGGGGATCAAACTCGATATCTCTAAATTTCAAATATAAATGGGTCGATCAGATCGAGTGAGTAAAGCCCCTCTAGCAACTAATATGCACACAATAAGGATAAACAAATTAAAAGGAACATAAGGCTTTGAAAAACATTGTAGTAGTGAAGATAAAATCAACTCCTACTCATCCATGCAACTACTTAGGTTTCATTTCCTTTTGTTGTCATGTGTTTTTTAATTTAGAAAAGAGACTTGGGAGATCTATGTGTTGGTTAAGACAGTGTGTGGTCAGCCCATGGTCTCTACTTATATAGCACACATTAAATTAATTTTCCCATAAAAGTGTTAGTTTCAGTACTAAAATTTGCCTATAATATATGGTGGATAGCAATCAATTCATACCCACTTTTCAACCAACAAATCTTAGTACCCCAAAACCATAGGATTCTCTGATCAAACAGAGTGTCACTTTTTTACTGTCGACAATGGGGCTTGATTAGGTGCCAAGCAAAGCATCATTAAAAGTTGGTTTCAATGAATTGTTAGTTCGTTAGTTAGGTGAGAGTAAAATTGAACAAAGTACCTCTTATGTTGGGGATCATGTAGTGGGGATGGTGTTCAACCAATGAATTAAGTTTTTGATTCATCAGATACGTAGATGCAACTTATTTTATAAAAACTTTTAAATACAATAAATTTATATTAAAATAAAATATATAATATGAAATTAAATATTATTATAACAGAAAAACATGTTAAGATGTACGTTATTAAAGTTGTCACAACTCTCGTACTAATACTAACCCTTATATAACCTATTTATACATACCTGGCCATGGAGACAAACATAATGAGGGACCCTTTTCAAACTTGCAAAAAAAGTTGTCTGGAATCTTCTGTATTGTATCTTATATTTTATTATATTTTATATAATCATGATGTATAAAATATTTTTTAAATATACATTTAAAATTAATTATATACAAATGACGTTTATATGTTACATAAAATATAAGATACAAGATAAAATTAAAATAAATAACCCAAAATGACAAAAACGGTCATTTAATAATGGACCTTGGACTTTAAAACATCACATTTAATTACAGAAATGATAGAGGTGGACAACGAAGATGAATAATGATTGAAATGTCTAAAGCAACAAATTGGTAGGGCTTTTTGGATTGGTTGTTGCCAACCTGCCATGACTTTAATTGTCTTGTACGTTGTCCTTAAATTGGTGCCAATGCATGAGATAACAATAAGATGTGTAACACATTATATATTAATTATTACTGTAAAAAATAGTGTACCAAATATACTCCCCCAAAATCTATTATTTTTCGTGAAGAAGAATATACAAAAAATGTCAATTATTCCAAGAATGAGAAATGCTTGATACTTGTGACTTTTACCTCATATTGCAACAAAATAATATACGACAATAATTCAAATCGAGAACAACAAATGTGGCTAGAGACAGAGCCATAACTTGTATATTAGAGGGAGATATTTTTTTTATATATATATAAAGAATAAATAAAAATGGATTTGTATTTTTTAAGAAGGATAAATTTTGAAATTTAATAATTTATACTAATTTAAATTTTTTTTGCAGGAGATCATGGCTGCCCATCCCTAGTTCGTCTCTTGATATAGCTAAATATAAATGTAGTGCGTCATCGAGGTACAACTCAACTAGTGGATCAATCAACATGTTTCTCGTTTCCAGCGGCAGGGTGGGGGTTTGAATTCTGATGGGAGTTTGCGGCTGAATTTCGGTATGGAGCAGGTGCTATCAGTAGGACCCTGTGGCCGAAATTTGGTATGAAACAATCACTTAGAAGCGACTTCTTGTGCGCATAAGTATCCAGTCATGGGGAACCTATGATTCAGTTAAAACATATCCCGCGATTTACTTCCTTTTAGGTGATTGAGCATGTGGTTAATAGGTATATGATTGATAGATGTAAACCGAGAATTTAAGTATAAAAATATATATAAGTGGAGTGTTAAAGAGCAAGAATGAGTTAGACTCGCACATTTATTCCATAAAGTGGCTGGCCAGGGTTGATATACCTAGAGAGCCATTAGAGAGGAACTTTTCAAAGTTTTATGCTTCTCTTTACTCCTTTATCTGTTACAAATTTACTGTTCGTAATTTTTATTTTTATTTTGAAACATATAATCTCACTGCTCCCCCTCCACACTAAAAACTTCATAAAATTTTAAATTTAATATAATATTTATATATAAATTTATTAAATTTTAAAATTATACTTCTTAAATAATTAAAAATATCTTTTTATTTATTATTTTAAAAAAAAAAATTAATGTCTCCCAATTTAAATTTTCTAGCTCATTCACCTAGAAAATAGACTATTTTTATGCTTTTTTTTGCTGTTGACAATGATGTGATATTAAGCCTGTACGTCGTCTAGTCTGCTGCTAGAGATTTTCACGTTCTTGTTTTTCGGGTAGGTTTTCAGCTGTCTTTGGGCTCAACCACTCGTGGCTTGGCACGTTATTCGGGCAAAACTAGAAGGAGTAGATTCGGGTCTACCGAATTTCCGATCATGCATGTTGCCCCGGGAAAGTAAGATCCGGACGTGTCGGAATTACATTTGATTTGGTAATAAAGCCTATAAAAAAGCGATGTACGATAGAAAAGGAAAGGAATCAGAATCTCTGGAGTCAGTGAAGCATGCAGGTGTAGGTAAATTTACTAAATACCCATCCAGTCAATTAGTTTTCAAAAGGACGAAAAGAAAAAAAAAAAAAAAAGATTTCATCAACAAAAAAAGAAGAAAGAAAACGAAACCCCATATTTTATTAGGTAATAATTAGGAAAATGGTGAAATAATATTAATGTGAACCAATTCTAGCAGTGAAAATAATGTTTATAATCTTTTGATATATATATCACGTTTTAAAATATATCTATCACTATAATAATTATAAGACACATTTGCTCGATAAAATATTTCTTAACTTGCATTAAAGTTGAGATTAATGTAAGAGGCCATGGACATGATATGATAATGGTTTTTATCAAAGGAAAGTGTACCAAAAATGTTGTCATTATTAAAATGCACAAGAGAATTATGTTTAATTTAATTTTTTTTTTCTTCCCAGAATCTTTAAATTTGTTTTAATTTTTGAAAGTGGTTATTGGGTTACTATTTGAACACACCCACAATGGATTACTAATATCTCCCCTTTCATAGTGTCTACTAATATTTCAGTCTTTTCGAATTTCGAAAATTTGAGCATTAATTTGTCCAAGTTTTCATTGGCTACCAAGGTTCGTTCATAAATTTATATTTAGAATAAGAGTGAATTATAAAAATTATTCTTGATATATGAGTTATTTACAAAAAAGAAATTTATTTAAATTTATATATCATAAATACCTCTTGAATATTTATTTTTATTTTACAAATTACACCAATTGAACTAGATATTTGTAAAATAAATACAAAGTTCAAGGGGTATTCGTAATACCTCAATGAGATATTTATAATTTAAAAAATATTTTTTTTTAATTAGACTAAAACTATGAAGTAATTTTTATAATTCACCCTTAAAATAATTAAAAAAGGCAAAAAATGTTGGATTGACCATAATTTGACTTCATTCAATTTGATTGATTTTATTTGATTTCGAATTGTACTTAATCAAATCCTTCATTTTTCTTTTTAAAATTTCCATTGATGAAGAATTTGTACATTTTGGAGATGCAATGTTACTGAATAATTCTCTCTTTTTCCCCTGGGAAACCAGCTGCTTAGTTTTCGATTCTTATCTACCTCTCAAATGAAATATGATCAGTGATCTTAATTACACGAATTATAATAAAATATCAATAATAAATAAATAAATAATTATACACACATAATCTAATACATCGCGTGTTCCGCTCAACCTAATAATAAAATATAGGGTGTACAACACAGGCCATAACCAAAGCAAACCCACCCCACACCTACCCCATCCCCATGGACACTCCAACTTTGCTTTTAGCTATACAGTTATCTGTTTGACAGCAAGTGTGGGTTCGATATCGTTAACAAAATCCTGGCCCGTGGTCCTCTAATCTCTCTGTACATGGCCATGGACCATTCACAGTATATCTGTACTTATACACACATAAAATGGTATATGTATTTCACATAACCTGTGTGATGATGATTTTGCATATCATGAGAATTGACTTGACCATGATTTTCTGGAAAAAAAAAAAAAATTCAGAATCTTTTTATTTTAGTGACTTATAAAGCTGGTAATAACATTTCTTGAAGCATTTTCCAATCCCATCAACTCTCTCTATTTCCAGATTTGAAACTGGAGCCAGATGACATCCTTTTTGTATCAACATAGGACAGACTGAAAAT
This sequence comes from Paulownia fortunei, assembly GCA_019321725.1. Lineage (NCBI taxonomy): Eukaryota > Viridiplantae > Streptophyta > Magnoliopsida > Lamiales > Paulowniaceae > Paulownia > Paulownia fortunei. Next base: position 2,232,223 of record CM033121.1, read on the forward strand.
TTGTTCTACTTTAGTTGGGTCAGAAGAATCTTGGTTGTCTGCAAAAGCACTCATTGGTAATAAAGAAAAAAGGTGGTCACCATATTATTTATGCTAAAAATATGTGCGTTACAAAGAGGTGTTATAAGAATTTTTTTATAAATGACACATCTTTTACAAGGGTGAATATTGCATTTAAGATGAATAGCTTAAGAATCAAATTTCAATACCCCAAGAATTTGGGACTGTTAGGGCTATGGAGGAACCAAGACTGACTCTTTTGCATATTTCTTTGTACCCTACACTTTAAATGACTACATGTGGGGACTAAAAGTGTAGAAAAGTTTTTTCTTTTAATTTATCGATTTATTTTTCTTTTTTCTTTTTTCTTTTTTTTTGGTGGGGTTGGCGAGACTGAATTAGATATTTTGATTAGGGATAGCGAGAACAGTTTTCCTTAAGAGAGAAATTATATATGTAGTCTCAAATACAATAAAAAATATAAATAAGGGTGCAAAATTCATGTTTTAAAAAAAAATTATACATGAAATTTGCACGAACTTTTAGTTGAAGAGAACGGATGCCCCTGTCTGCTATAATATAAAAAATGTGTATAAAATCTAATTATCGAGTCATCCCTCTTCTTCTACGGCCTTCAGTTCTGGCGTCTCCTAATTAGGACCACAATGGTCTTGCCTTGGATGGTGGTTCACGAGGGGCTGAACTTTTCCCTTTGTCCCCCATCCTGCCAAAAATTATTATAAATAAATAAATAAATAGGGTGGGAAATAAACTGATTTAATATTTAACTATGATTCCATTTTTTTTATAAAATTAACCCTAAAAGAGCTCTAGTATTTGCTTTTCATTGCCTATGAATATGTTCTACATTCTTGATGATAAAAGATTCTATCTTCATACAAAGAGCATATATTATTAGGAAAAAGACACTCGTAGTTATGAAATCACAATTGTTTAATCAATTTTAGATATTCGTATAAATATAAGACTTTAAATGGGGTTAAGTATTAAATTCTAATGTGAGTATAGAAAGTAAAAATTTATCGTTAACTAAAACAACCTAACGTGTATGTTTTCTTATTTTACACATGAAGTCGCTGCCCAAATACCAATTAAGAAACCCTTTCATTCATTTGTTGATAATATCTATGAACCACTAAGATTATTTTGCTCACTTGGGTAATATAAATTGAGCCTAACCTCATGTTTCTCTTATATTAAATGTCAATCCATCAACTACAACAAAAATAGAAAGAATTAAAAAAGCATAGAAATATTATTGTTGGTTCCTTTTGTAAGCATTACGAAATAGGTGTGACATAATAGACCACAAGATACACCACTAGCACTACCAACTTGTAAATAGTTACACATTAGTACAAAATAATTAAGTTGGCACATGCATCATCAATTGAGGGATTTAGGTACAAGCCACAAAAAAGGAAAGAAAAAAAGATAAAAATTCAATGGCCTTGTGCCTAATATTATTAGCCATTGTTTGGCTTCTTCAAGTGTGCCCCTTGTGCCTAAAAATGGCATATTTATTTTAGTACTACTTTCTTGAAAATTTTAAAATAATTTTGAGATTTTTCTTAGGATAGTCTCTTTTCATCCTTAATTTTAGCATTAAAAAAAACCATGATTGATTGATCTAATGTTAGAAGTTTTGAAGAATTACGAAGAAATTATGCCTGTTTAACTTTGATTTATTTGAGAAATTACACCAAAATCAGTAAAAATAAAAGTTAAATTTTTTTGCATTTGTACATATAAATTACAAATAGTAAAAAAGTTATAGTTATTTTCAAATCTATATAATGAACATAGAAAGATAATTAATTTAAATATATTTTTATTTTTACACAAAAATTTAATAAAAATATTTTTAATTTTAAAAATACTAAAAATATATAAACAAATCCAAACGAGATCTTAACCATTAATACAAAACCTGCATATTAAACAATTCTTGAAAAACTTTATCATGCTGGGACAAAAAGTACAAAACCAGATTTATGATGTCAGAAAATCTGAGAGCTACCCCCACTCAAGCTTTCATCTGAGGGTGGGAGGGTGTTGGTGAGCTGGTCTGATGTGGGCCAATGGGCTGACTCTTTCTGTGTCCGAAGAGGCGCGTTCGTTCGGAAAAAAAAAAAAAGGAAAAAGAGGAAGTTGAAAGGGAAAGTAAAGAATATTTTGTCTCCACACTTGTTTGAGCCCCGGCCCATACTTGGCCCATTTCGTGAAAAACTAGAAATTAAAATAATACAGGATCTGACGCTGGTTTACAGTCTTACAGAAGTGGGCAGCAGAGGTCACGTGCGTGGGTTTGATTTCCGAAAAACCAAGAAAATTAATTAATTTATTAGTTTTACTTCTGATTTTTATGTGTTTAATAAGAAGTTATCATTTTGACCAGTGAGAAGTGAGTAGGTTATAAATCCGAAATGAGTAGTGTCACTGCACCTGTAATAGTTCAATAGATTTAGGGTTTGTGTATGAGTTATTGTTATTAGTTTGGAGAGGGAGATATTCAGGTTTGCACCAAAGAATTTGAAATTTGAAAGGATGTTTAAGTGAAAAGATAACAAATGGCTCTAGATTCGATTTTAAATTCAATAAAATAATTGAATGTGGATTTAAGTGAAATGATAACAAATGACTATATATTAAATAAAATTTATATTAATTTCAAAAGCTCAAAAGTTTAATGATTTGCAATTCACTGTAACGTGAAGTATGCAATTGATTTTATTTTCAAACTCATTTTAATGGTTTTAACAATTCTAGGGTTGAAAATATTTTCACTATGGTTTTCGTGTAAAAATAAAAATATATTTGGATTAATTATATTTTTATGTAAATTATATAAGTTTGAAAATAAAAATATATTTGTTTTATAATATTTCTTACGTGAAAAGACGTACAATGTGAGTAAGTTTGAAAATAAATTTAATATGTGCATGAAAAGATGTAAAATATTAATAGATTTGAAATAAATTTTGAAAATAAAAATAAGTTATATTTTTATGGAATAAGTAAAACAAGTGTATTTTTGAAGTTTTAAATAAAAAAAAATAAAAAAATTCTCTTTGAAAATGTAAACAAAGACTTGAAATTATTCAATAAACTCAATAAATTTATTATTGTTAATTTAAAATTATTAACTCCAAATCCATTAATTGAAGCACAACTTTATTGTCAATCTGAGTACCAGTTCCATTTTTTAAACGTTCAATACAAGATTTTGAAAAACAAGTTAAGAAAGTAAAAGATTTTGCGTATATATTTTATATTTTTTCAAGTACTATTAAATAATTAATAGTGTTACATTATTATTTTTAAATAAAACTATACATTTGAGAGGAAAAAAATATCATTTTACAAAGTTAATTTGTTTCGGGATATTTCAATAAAAAATAGATTTGGGAGAAGGGGAATAGTATATTTTATTCCAATATCATTTGAGTGTTTGGCAACGTAGTCTCAATCTTTTTTGTTAAAAAATATTGTTTCTGTTGGAAATTAAATGTTTGATATAAGTATTTACAAATCGATTGGTTATTTTTTTATGGTAATACCAAACTATTTAATTTTGTTTAAGATACACATTTAATATAATTGTACAACATTAGAAATACTGAGATTTCAAAATTTTAGTTCTAAAAAAATAACATAATAGTTCAGTAAAAAAAATAAAATATACTTTTGTAATATAACAAATTAAGCATAATAATGTAAATGGAAATATAATATAATATAATTTTATTTGTGTTGACATTGTATATGTACTTTTAATTGATAACAATGACAAATTTGATATAATTATTGTCACTATTAAATTTATAAAAATTATTATTATTCTCACTTAATACAAATTATTAAAATAATTTTGATATTTTAACTTAAAATTTTATTATTAATATTATTTTTGTAATAATTTATGATTCTATTACTAATATTATAATCATACTAGGGAAGGATAGGATTTGCTCCCTACTCCACACCCTACTGAACTAGAAAAGAAAACCTCAGACGAAAGGAAAATATGAAAAAATTGACCAATCCTGGCTCATTCTACACTCTAAAATCTAACTGCAAAAACCTAATTATCTGATTAGGTGAGTTAGGTGTGCAATGTGCTATTACATGAGGAATCTAGTCGATTCACTTCCAATATATTTATGAAAAATAATTAAGTTATCTTTATATAGGTTTAATTATTTTGTCCCCTAATTACGCATAACATAATATTAAGATTTCACCTACTAATAACCATTGAAATCACACCACAAAATCACATGTTAGCACTATCTCCGATTTAAAATTATTGTTCTAATTTCACTTCACACTGGCACAAAATATTATATCAGAGTTGAAATAATTATTCGTCTTTTCTGGTTCCATTTCCCAAGAATATTTTCCTTCTCTTAAATGAAAAACATATCTAGTATTAACATTTTCGAGAAACACATTGTCATTTTCTCAAAACATTTTTCAAGTATTATTTTAAATAAATATTTATATATTTTATTATGCCCCATTAATTATAATAAAATTATATTTTCAATATATCTATAATTGAAAAGGTCTTTTACTAATAACAATAAATAATATTGATAAAATATTTACAGTTAAAAATATCTTTCAAAATTATCAAAATACATTATTTCAAAATAATTTTATCAAAACAACTGAAAATAAAATTAAACAAAGTTGAAAATTTTGGTTTGTTTTTAGTTTGCACGTTATGTTTGGATCTCGGATGTTAGTGTGAAAAAAATGACTAACGAAAACTATTTCTCGCTTCAAATAAAGGAACTTTGTGTTTTATGTTTTAGATATTTTGCTTTTTGTTTTCATTTTTTTTATTAAGATTCAAGTCCCAAATATAATGTTATGAAGTAATGATTGATAATTAGTGGAGGTCATTACTTGAAGTGAAGTGATTTTGAAAAAAAAAAAAATCAATTTAAAAAATGATACTTTACTTTAGGACACTTCAAAAATGAAATTAAAAAAAAAAAAATTTGAGACAGATGAAATAATATTTTACTATAATCGATGTATAAATTGAATAAAAAATAAAATATGTTCCATATTAATAATATTGTCGTCTTTATCGAACTATATTAATTTGTATATGAATTATGTTTATATTTTATACTAATGGTTAAGACACAGGGGCACTTAGTGAACAAATATAATATAGGTAACTTTGGCATAACTCATAATAGGGCATTGACTATTCAATGTCTATAAAGTATTTGATATTAATTATGTGATCCCCCAATCTATGAACCTTTTTATTAACGAACTAATTAGGTGATTATAGGATAGGCCACACACTATTAGTTAGCATAGATTGAGGAAGCGAATCCTCGAAAATAGTCAGCTCTTAAATAATTAAATAATTACAAATACTTGCAAATATAAAAATACTATTCCATGCAAATTGCAAAATTTAGAAATTTGCCTTATAATTTTTTTTTAAAAAATAATTTATAAGCTGCAAATTGCTTTATTTTAGGGGTTTGTAAATTGCTATTTTATTTTATTTTTTGTCAAATACTGGAAAGCGAGCATTAGTAATTAAATTTCCAAAATTAAATTAACTCGAAATTAATATATAAAAGTAGTTAAAGAACATTAAAGGAGCTTTTGTTACATTAATTATCCAATTAAAGTTTACAGTTATTACGATCGATATATTCTCACGTGTTTTTTTTCAATTCTTCATAAATAAAATAGAATAAATTCATTAATAGGCTTCTCAAAATTTTCCAATTTAATAAATTCAAAGATGATAGCCCCCACTTTAGTTGAGCATAGGCTTTAGTAATTAATTAAATTAATTAACGAGCATTAATATATTCAACTATGCTATTTCCAACGTGCAAAATGAGGAATATGCTTTTTGACCTAGCTGCCTATAAAGTTTAATAGTGTTACTTCGGTTTTTTTTTTTCCAGAAAAAAATATTAATTTTGAAATCCAATTATTCAAGAAGATGAAATATTGAATATCATGAAGACTGAAATTTTTTGGGTAATTTTGTAATTTATGTAAATGGAACGAGAGTGAAGGATTATTACTTTGTTATTTTGTGAATTTAAAAATATTTAGATAATGTCCCAACTCCATGAGAGGGGATCTGTGGATGCAATAGGTTTGTTAGCGACTATTGTCACTCGTCTTCATTTTATAAAAATATTCTAAATCGTTAGAAACAATTAATGTATCATTTTAGAAATTAGTCTAGTTCATTCTTTCACAATACATGTGGACATTTATTTCCACATATATTGAGTATCAATTTTTTTTTATATATTTTGTGAGGTAAAATTTGTGATTATTAAAATTGTTCTAGTATTTTTATGGATTAAATCATAAAAAGATCCTCAAATATTATGATATATTAGATAAAATATATTTGGTCCCGTGAACTAACTCTTTTTATCAAATTTAAATAAAATTTTGTACAATTTACCACCCCACCCCCCGAATTATACAATATAACACTTATCGTGTGAATTATCATTAGTAACCATATCCATTATTTTTATTTATTTTATTTTATTTTTTGATCAATTTATCAGCATATAATTAAATTAATCAAAATTTGTTCATTAAAAAAGATTGGTTTCCCCCATTTGATTGCGTGTGGAGAGCACGTCAGTCCTTTCCTCAAAGGTGAAGCTGATTTGGACATCACTTTTGATGCAGTTTTTATGAAAATGGGAAACCAATCGACAAATTTATGCAAAAATATTTTTCCTTAATTGGATCCACGTCTAGACAAATTTCCTGGATTTTGGCTTTGTGTCTCATCAGTAATTAATTAGTCTCTTTTATTTATTTGCTACTTTAATTAAAAAGTTAGGTGTGGGGTACATATTTGTTTTGGCCATCTTCCATTTAGGACACTTTGGAGAATTTCTTAATCACACTCAATTTTAATATGTATATTTGTATTTAATCTTTTTTTTTTAATCATGAGGATAATGTAAATACTTGTTTATGTTCTCTTATGAATTATAATATATGTTAAATTTTGTCATAAATATGAAGAATATAATATAATAATTAAAAATGTGAACGAAAAATCAACATAGGGATCTAAAAAATTAATTTATATCATACAACATCCAAATGTGAGAAAAAAAGAATACATCATCACGAAAATAGAACTCAAGACGAATATCAAATCTCTCATCTATGATAATAATTCGGAAAGTTTCAGTGGGTTAAAAAATAAAAGACTTCATTACATGTAGTTTGTCACATGATAACATAATTATTTTTTAGAATTTATAAATATAGGTTGAATTCATTTTATATTTTATGTTTTGAATTAGTTCATTCTAGTTTTGACTTGATTGATTATCGTTGGGACAACTCAACGTTTCTAACAATTTATTCGTATCGCATGTAACAGCCTAACGCTCAATGAAAAATTGATTAATCACGAATACTAACTATAATATTTTCAACATTTATAAAAAAATGAAATTGCTCGTCATAAAATTATAACATTAAGTCATGAGAAAGGCACTTTTGTAAGATCAAAAGATGAGAAAGGCACCCAAAAGTGCCAGTCGCATAGACATATCACCTCCATGACTTGTCCACACATTTCATATTAGCTGCCATTTTTGCAATCAAAAATGTTGAGCATGCATTTCCTTGCTTGGTGGAAGCCAACCATTTTTCCTAAATATCCACTTCCTTCCATTGATGGGAGTTTAGTGTGAATGGAAGGCATAAATCGTGTTTTGAGGTTGTTGTGCTTAGGCCGATTTGTGACAACAATTTCATTTGGTTTTGTCTTAAATTGAGGGATGCGTGGGATGATTTTGCCACCTTATTCGTGCTGCATTTTCCGTCTACTTGGCAAAGTGCTATAAACAGTGCTTACATTGCCTATGAGGTAAGAGAATTGGAATTAATGTGACAATTTTGAATTTTGGATAAGTGTGAGGAAAACATTATCTCAATTTCAAATAACTAGTGCATTTAATATGGTAAAGACGTGAAAGAAATGTTTTCTACTTTATTTCAAAGAAAAATACAGGGCAAAAATGTATCAATCCCACATTAATAGTCGGGAAATAATGTAAAGAGCGTTGTTTTGTTTGGTTTTGAAAGAAAACGTAAAGTCCAATGAAATATAGTTTTAATGGTAAAATTGATGTCTCAAAATTATGAGTTCTCGAATTCCACCTAAACCAAAAAGTAAACCAAAAGGTATGTATATTTGTCTATTTTAATAGCAGTGTTTCGTTAATTGTTGATTATGATATTTGTTGATGGTTTATATTTTATTATCAATTAATTGTTGAATATTGATATTTATAATGTAATGATATGTAATTATTTTACTAAAGAAAAAAGGTAAAAAAAAAATGTGAAGGAAAATCATTTATAAATATAGATTGACGGAATTAAAACAACGAATTTTATGATTTTTTTAATAAAAATTCATGTTAAAAATATAAATTTTTAGTATTGATTCACTTACCTTTTATTTTATTATATTTTAATTTTTGAACAAGGTTTAGAAATCAATCACCTGAAAAAATTATTTCACTTCCACAATTCAAATGTTCTTCTTATGGTAACTTACATTTGATCTCATTAATCATTCTTTACTTATTATTTTTATGTTATTTTTTTTTTCTACTTTTTACAAAGACTGATAGTATTCTGATAGGGAGAGTACACTTCTTATTTGGTGGTTATATGTGAGAGACGTTTTATTTGATGTGTTGAGATGATGCTATTTTCTTTTCCAAAAATTCTCCCCACTCAAACTACTCTCAATAAAATAATTTTAAATAATTTGGGTCGGATCAATCCTTATAAATGACTTGCCAACCTATTTTGTTTTTATTTCTTACATAAATGAAAAACATTTGTTTCATATTTTTTTCAAGAATTCTGAATTTTATTTTGTCCTTTCTTTTCACTTTCCTGAATTAAATATTAGTAAATTAAAAAGGCACATCAACGTTATATCTTGAACCGTTGTGACAGCTGATTAATAGCATGCACTTATTTCACATTTTCCAGGGTGCACGTTTTTAACACCCGACCTTCCACCAATACAAGGGATTAAAATAATAATAATAAGCAATTAAAAAAATAAAAATAACTGAAAGAAATCTTGGATTTGTAAATTTAATGTATGCAGGTTAATTGAATCTTTCTATGATCTCAGTTCAAACTTCAAAATGAATGAAATCTGGTTTTAAAATATTCATACAAATAAATTCATAACAATTAGCGAATGTATATAAATCTACACCTCTAATAGTACTAATTTGGTAAACGGGACAATAAAATCCCGAATACACTTAATTTGGAAGTAACGATATATAATTTAATTATGTGGAACGACTAAAAACGTTTAAATCAAGTCGAAAAATTAAATATTTATCTCAAAAATTGTACTAAGACCAGATAATGAACCGATATGAGCATTGTGTGGAACTCCTATCCATAAGACTAAAATAAACAATCCAAGAATTGGGAAAGATGATAGCAAAGACTGCTTAGCAAACTAGAGTGGGAGTCAAGACCAAGTCTGCCGCCACCACCACACACACACACACACATAAACCTGATTATGGTTTAGGAACCGCCGGTTCCACGATTCAAGAAAATTCCGACCCTTAACCTTAACCGTCAAGGCCGATTACGGTCCGGGTTCCGGAACCGCCGGGCCGGTTCCGGTTCCGGTTCCGATTTCAACCCTTGAATTTTTTATTTATTTTTTTACCTATATTTTGAAAATTTATAATTTTTTAATTAACTATTAATTTTATAAAATTGTAACTTTTGTAAAACAAAAACAAGGGTTTGAAATTTTAAACATATATTTGAATGAAAAATTTTGAACTTAAATTTTAAAAAAAAATATCATTAATTTTTGAATTTAATGAATGTTTAACTTAAATTTGAAAAAAAAATATTATCTAAAATTTAAAGTATTAAATATTCTAATTATAATAAATATATAAAAAAAGATATTCAACTTGAAATCTTAAAGTTTAAACTTAAATTTTAATAAAAAAAAATTGCACTTAAATTTTAAAAAAATATCCACAAAAATTTAAATTATATAATTAAAAATTATTTTAAAAATAAAAATGAGCTTGAATTTAAATTTAAGTTGCCTACGTATCCTCTTAGGGTATAGAGGAATCAAAACTCACGTAGTTCTCTTACCTTTTAACCCTTTTTACCTTAGGGAGTGGCGTGGCTCAATCACTCCCACCCGTTCCCGTCGTTGTTCCATCTGTGTCCTCCTCTTGATCTTCCTCTAAATTCGGCTGATCTTGTCTTTATACTGAGGCCTTGATCCAATCATTAAGACATGCTTGGGCTTCTAAATTTTTGGGAGACAACGTTGAGCGTTTCTCACTCAATATATTACCTCCCGCATTGAAAACTTGTTCCACTGCAACGGTTGAAGCAGGTGAAGCAAATATCTCCTTCGCCATTACGGACAAAATTGGATACGTTTGCTCCTTTTGCGACTACCATCGCAAAATATCAAACTCTCCATCGTCATCTGTATCATTAAACTCAAATGAAACATTAAAATAACTCTAAAGTTCTTGGCTAGAACTTGAGGATCCTCGAGAACGTTTAGTTCGTTCCCTAAGTAAAAGTTGTGCTGCCGTAAGTTTAAAACCACTACTACTACTAGTTTTATGTATATCAACTTGAGTTGATTGTGGACCATATTTGGAACTGTATTCATTATAAAATTCATTTAAAAGTGTTCTAATTTTAAATATAATATTATTAATATCTATAGTATAATCATTTTCATTACGTGTTAAAGCATTGTAATAAATTAATAACAAGTCTTGTAAACCATCTAATTTAAGTCTAGGATCAAAAACAACAGCAATTAAATTAATATCTGGAATTTCATAAAAATATTTTTTCCATTTCAACTGCATTGATAAAGTACAATTTACTAAATTTTCATCTTGAGAGTTAATATTTTCATGTAAAACTGATGCAATATTACAACAATTTAATAATACTAAATGAGAAGTTGGGGAATAAACACTAGATAATTGTAAAGTAGCATCATTAAATATTTTTAAAATATTACAAATTTTTTTACATACTGTCCAATGATATGGATATAAATGAAAAGGAGTAGAAATAATTTGTACAAAAAATTGACATAATAAATCTTTATAGTCGATAGATTCTTCTAATAATCTATATGTTGAATTCCAACGGGTTGGAACATCCCGTGGAAATTTTTTAGGCCTTACACCATTAGCCTTACAAAATCTAAACCATTGTTTATTAATATGTGGATGTGTCCATAAATAAGAAAATGCTTGTCTAATTGATTTAAGTTGATTATCTAAAATTTTTAAGCCATCTTGTACACATAAATTTAAAATATGACATATACATCTAATATGAAAAAATTTACCACCAATTGATGGTTCACATACAACTTTAAGATCACCAATACTAGCATTATTAGCTGCAGTATTGTCAAATGATATTGAAAAAATTTTATTAATTAAATTATATTCTTCTAATATTAAAAATATAATTTGTGAAATATTTGCCGCTGTGTGTGGACTATCAAAAACTCTAAATGCAAGTAATCTTTTTTGAAGTGTCCAAAAATTATCAATCCAATGACATGTAATACCCATATATGAATGTATTTGCCAATGATCACTCCAAATATCACTACATAAAGAAATTTTATTATTTATATTATTTAATAATTCTTTTAACTCTTTTTTAGATTTATTATATAATTTTTTTACATAGCGTGTTAGTGTGGTTCGTGGAACACCTTTAGCTGCCGGATTATATGTTGTTTGAATTAATTCATTAAAAAAGAATTTATTTGCAAAACTAAAACTAAGATGTTCAACAGAAATAAATCTAACTAAATTTTCTCTACATCTAATATCATTATATTTAAATAAAGAAAGATCATTACCTCCACCGGCGCCGGAAGAAGCGAATGATGGCATTTGAGTTTGGGCACGATCAATGCCAAATTCTACTGGATGCTTCTTCTCCACATGTCTTTTCAAGGATCCATAACCGCCTCCGGATTGAAATTTGTAAGATTGCGAACAATATTTACACTTTGCTCGCATCTCTCCATTTGGAAGTGTTATTTTATCTAAATATTTAGTAAAAATAGAAGATTTGAGAGATGGAATGGATCGAGTGTGAGCATCACTCATTGTTTCTTGAGTAGTATACAAGTGAGTTTGCTCTTCATCACTTAACTCAACTTCACAATCGATGTTGAACCTTGGTTGCTCGTCGGTTGCGGGCATCTTTCCCTTACCTCTATTGCTTGAACCGGCCATTTTTTGATAAATGATAAAAATTTAGTATATAGAATTGAATAATAAATAATTAAAGATAAAATAAATGAAATATGCAAAAAATTTAATGAAAGAATTAAAATAATATAGAATTGAGAATGAATGATTAAGAGTGAAGATTAGAGAATTGATAATTAGATAATTGATAGTTGAGAGTTGAGAGTTGAAGTGTGGAAAAAATGAAGAATTGATGGGTATTTATAGAAGAAATTTAAAAAAATAAAAAAAGTCAAACGGTCAAAAATTTGACCGTTTGACTTTGGTGGCAACGGTCAAAAATTTGACCGTTGCCACAAGAGAGCCGTTGGCAACGGCTCTGTCATTTTTCTTTTTTTGTTTTTTTTTTTTTTCGTAAACCGTCGGGTCAGCCACAATCGGACCCGGCCTGTGGTCAGGTCTACACACACATATATATATCCAACAATAAAGTTGTGTATATATATATATATATAATTTTATAGAGATATATTAAATAGAAATAAATTAAAGTTAGAAAACCCTAAAACTGGGAAGCAGAAAATATGGAGGGTGGCAGAAGGAGCATGTGGCATAGACATGAAGCCAGCACTGTAGCGCAAGACATGCTTATGTGAAGGCGCACCAAAATCTTGACAATCACTATAAAGTATATGTACGTAGCAGCAGCAGCTACTTAGTATATATTGCCTGCCTCACCATGTGGGGCACTAAAATATGTTTTTCACAACTAGGGTTTTGGTGGGGTGGGGGTGGGGGTGGGGGTTGATTTTTGAATGTATGCTTGTGGCGGCTGGTCATTAATTAGGGGTGGTGGTATAGGGAAAATGTGACCTTTGGTATTAATTAAGGTTTAAGGAATTTTGTTTCAATTCAACTTTCTCATGTATGACATGTTCAAGAATTAATATTGAAGGGGATTTAGAACAGAATTTTTTTCATTTTTCTTGATTTTGGGATTCAATGATTTTATGAAGGTGGTAGTTTTTTTGGTATTTACTATATAACTTTTTTTTTTTTTACTTTTTGTGTGTGTATATGTCTATGTTTGCGTGATGTTTTTGCAATTATACATCGTTGGCAGATAATCATGGCAATTATCTACTCCCACCATCATAAAACCTTGTTTTTAAGTGAGATAACATTAATTAGTACATTAGCATCTCGATAATTATATAAACACAATTATTAGTGATGTATCGAACTCCATTTATGAACAAATTAATAGTCTCTCTATCAAGTTGCTGCAACATAAAGTCAAATTGTTTAAATTCTAAATAATTTAAATATTTTTCAAAACTTTTAAACCTAAGTACTTTTATGTTGTTTACTATATACTTCATAAAAGATCAACTTACATGGTCAAAAAACTATATTTCTCAGATTGTTCAAGGTGACTGATCGGCAACACTTTAGAGCGATTAATTTGGGATGAAAGTATATATTATGTAAGTAGACTAATTAATATCGACATTTTGATGCAATTAGAACAATAGACCTCATAGTACAGAGTCTTGTGGTATATGTTTGTTACTTTAATTAGGTCTAATAATTGATAACTCATTAAGCTAATAACTATAATAAATAACATTAACTAAATCCTTTTATTTTTTTTTAAACTGAAACAATCAAGTACATAAGTATACTGAGATAACAATGTATACCTATCAACAATTACTAATTTTTTATCAGTAAAAACTCTTAGTATATATAAAAAAAATACTCACACTTATGAATAATTAAACTACACTAATTTGAAACATTTGATGTACGTATTAAACGCATTGCCCATTATATTCCATATAAGTTATTTATGAGAATTGATTGAGTATTACAGAATTCAAAATATAAATCTCAACAATTCATAAAAATATAAATTATCATCAAATAATTATCTGTATATTATGTCATAAACATAAATTAAATTATATACTGACACATACAAAAATACTTTTTGCAAAATATAAGAGTTAGTACTAGCACTGTACAAATAAAATTACTATAAAAATATACCATATTTTTCATTTGAATAATTCATCTAAGTTTTATATTTTACTTGTATGTTTACAAATTTATATATTATCCGTATCACCGTAATTTTTGGCCTAAGATTCATAGTATATTCCTACATTTTAAATCACAATTTTTTTACTATCAACCATAAATCAAAAGCTCAAAAAGTAAAAGTAACACTTACTAAAACTTCAATCCAAGATCTTTTATTATATTCCCTTATTTCCTCAACATTTTGCCATTTGAGCTTTCTAGTTTAATGCTAGTGAGTAGTAACATCAATTAATTTACTTCAAAGTCACGAGGCTATTATGAGCCTATACTTGTAATAAAATTACTTGTCCTAACTGAATTTATATAACTAGCTGTCCTCTAAATAGCCTACTTGTAATCAGTTAATTACAGTTATTATTACCGTGCAGCAGTTGAATAGACAAGGTAAAAACCGTTACTAAGGTAAGCAAAACATTAAATCCGCACCGCCCCTCGCCCCCACCCCCCCACCCAAAAAAAAAAAAAAACCTTGGAGTTTTTTAACTACCCCACTGTAACACGTGGGGTGCCAGAAAAATTCCGCCCCCCCAACCCTCCACCCTCAACCCTCCTGAAAAATCACAGCCACCGCGCATTTTAGCAGGCACCAACCCGCCAAACGAACTAACACCCGGGGCCCACCACTAAAATACGCCGCGTAGCATTATGGTACCAGTATATTCAAACGCCCCCACCCTTCTCGTTTTTAGGGATCTTTTCTTTTTTCAAATTAAAAAAAAAATACTGAGGCGTGAAATTTCGAAGGGCAGCTGAAAATAGAAAGCCCCATTGACACAAACCTGCTATATATACCTACAACACCACTGCCCACGAAGATATATTATACACAGAGTGGGAGGTGAAAGTGTGTGTTTTTTTGGTATAGTCTATGGGAGAGAGCTGTGTCGAAATATTTTTTTGATTCACACAGTGTTCATTGGTGTGGGTTACATATTAGGGAACTGTGTTTATATTGTCAAGATTTAGTGTTTTTTTTCCCCGTATAGCTTGTTTGGAGATTGTGTTGTATTGAGAGACTCAAGAACATCTTGGTGGCCCAGTCAAAGATTACTCGAGTTTTAATGGGTATGTGTCATCTTTTGCTCTTTATAACTATTAGTTTTCTGCTTCTTCATTTGGTCATTTCATTTATATTTTCAGTTTAATTTGTTTACGGTTAATTTTCTTGGTGAGTTTCTGGTGTCTGCTTTTTCTTTCTTCCCCTTATATCTATTTTCTTTGTTAGTGCTGTTTGTTGATTTCTTTTACGGCCTTGGGATTTGGTAGTTTTATGTGTACTGTGTGTGTCGATCTTATTTATAGAATTTTCGTTGTTTCCAGCCTGTAATTTGCTATGATATCCCTGCTTGTTTTTCACACCTTCATATGTGTGTGTTTCTTTTTGGTACTGTGTGTGTGAGTTATGCGCTGTTAAAACTTGTTGAAACGGGTTGATAGGCTATGCTGCCACAATAGTACAGAGCCCCACCAGGCCGCCCCACATACAGAGGAGGAGGGAAACAAGCACCTTTTTCAGGTGGCTAAGCCTTCTTAATTGGCTGGTTTTCTTGATAATCTAAGGATCATTCTAGATTTCTAGTCCCCTCCCAAATCTAATGATTTTCTACTTTTCAGTTTTCTTTTCATCCACATAGATTGTTTTACACTCTTGGTTTGAGTATCCTCTTTGTGATTGCTACTGGTGATTCTCTGTGTTTTGAAGTTTTTTATTTCTTTATTGGAAAAAAAACGAATCAAATCTTAGCTGTGTCTGAATTTCAAATTCTTCTTCAGAGGCTTCAGTGAGTTTTTCACAGAGCATGGATGATGAATATGAGAAGTTTATCAGGAGAATGAACCCTCCCAGGTATATGTCTCTCTGTTATTCCTCTGTACAGAAGTCACTTCAGTTTGATTCCTCGTGCTCCTGTGTCTTGACATTTTACTACAACTTCAATTGCCTATTGCCAGAGTGGTGATCGATAACGAATCTTGCAAAAATGCAACTGTCGTTCAGGTATGTATTCGTTTGATCTTTTTGTGTTTTCTCTTGATTTCAAGACTTGGGTTTTTTTTCCAATTAAATTTTTTTTGTTACTATGCCCTCTTCGATGCAGGTGGACAGTGCTAACAAACAAGGAATTCTTCTGGAAGTTGTACAAGTCCTTACAGATCTCAATTTAATGATAACCAAAGCTTATATATGCTCTGATGGAGGATGGTTCATGGATGGTAACTACATTTCCCTTTTCTTCTCTCCCTGCAGCACTGTCCATTGTGTGTGTACACAAATTAAATTTTCCACTTTTAGATGGGGTAAAAACATAATCTTCCCTTTTTTTTCTTTGCACCAGTTTTCAATGTAACGGACCATGATGGAAACAAGATAACTGATGAGGGGATTCTGGATTATATTCAGAAGGTGAGTTGTGTTAATTGTGACAATTTTGACAACTTTCTCTCGGCACTTATGAGCAATCCAAATTGATACCTTGATTTCATTTTCAGTCACTTGGTCCAGATTCTTGCTTTGCATCTTCCATGAGAAGATCCGTTGGGGTGACATCTGGGATGGACCACACATCAATTGAGTTAATAGGAAGTGATAGACCGGGGCTACTTTCCGAAGTGAGTGCTGTTCTCACCCACCTAAAATGCAATGTGGTGAGTGCTGAAGTGTGGACCCATAACACCCGAGCAGCAGCTGTAATGCAAGTAACTGACGAAACAACTGGGGGCGCAATTATTGATCCTGAAAGACTATCCATGGTTAAGCGCCTGCTATGCAACGTGCTTAAGGGTAGCAACAAATCCAGGGAAGCAAAGACTGTGGTATCTCATGGGGCCACTCACACTGAGAGAAGGCTTCACCAAATGATGTTTGATGACCGGGATTATGAACGGATGGGTGATGATTCCTCAGATGAAAAAGAAAGACCTAATGTGAATGTTGTTAATTGGCATGACAAAGACTACTCAGTGGTCACAATCCGGTGCAAGGATAGGCCGAAACTTCTCTTTGATATAGTCTGCACTTTGACAGACATGCAATATGTGGTTTTCCATGGAAATGTTGATGCCGAGGGGCCGGAAGCTTATCAGGTATATGGTCTTCTAAATCCTAGTGAATATGATAGCGCTCTATGTTTGATTTTTTGGGGCGTGGACAACCTGTCTTACGGCTGTACATTATGGTCTAAAAATCTTTTCATGTTTGGTTTTGAAGGAATACTGTATAAGGCATATTGATGGATCCCCAGTGAAATCTGATGCAGAGAGACAAAGGGTGATTCAATGTCTTGAAGCAGCAATACGAAGAAGAGTGTCTGAAGTAAGGACAAAAAACATCTTATTCAGTGTTTAATGCTTCGAATTTCATCACTAGTAATGCTGTTATTTACTGCATTTTAGCATCTCAGTTAGATAAATATAGTTTCATTGGAGATTTGAAAGAACAACTGTTGAATGGCTTACTTTCAATTGCTTATGGCTGATATTCTGGATATGCGGTTAAGATATTCGATGATGTTGGTTATGCATACTCTTATGTGTTGGATGACGAGGATGTAACGTTTTAGTTCTAGCTAGTTTTCTATATTATTCTGTCCCTGCAGGTACTCATCAAGAACTTGTTTCTCATTCGAAGATGTATTTGTGTGCTTATAGGTAAATGATTCACTTAGAAAAGTAATATGGAAATGACTAGTCACTTAGAAAACTATCTTGTTTATGTGTCTCAATCTGTCTAGGAAGTTCTTTGAAAATATTAGAAATGCATATGTCCTCTTATGCTGACTATATATATCTAATAGATTATTATTTGCAGTTCATATTTCAGCCAATGGTTCTCTGCCATAATCAGACTAGTTTCATATTATTGTTTCATTTGTCTACCTGTATTAAGGGTGGTTTCTTGCATGATTTTTGACTTTTCATTTCTTTCCTTTATCATTAGGGCTTGAAGCTAGAATTGTGCACTACTGACCGAGTTGGGCTGCTGTCTGATGTAACTAGAATTTTCCGTGAGAATAGCCTAACTGTAACCCGAGCAGAAGTGGCGACAAGAGCAGGCAAAGCTGTTAATACATTTTATGTCCGTGATGCATCAGGATATCCTGTTGATCCAAAGATTATAGATTCCATTCGGCAAACAATAGGGCAAACCATACTCCGAGTAAAAGGCTCCCCTGAAGAGTTAAATCAAGCCCCCCAAGAATCTCCAACCAGGTTCCTCTTTGGTGGTCTTTTTAAGTCCAGATCGTTCTGTAATTTTGGCTTGGTTAGGTCCTATTCTTGAATCAGAAATTACATCGCTCATTCTCCCTGTACATTCTGAACCCCTCCACATTAAGTTAGTGCCAAAGGGTAGCTGTGGCTTGAGTCTTGACATGATAATGGAAAGCCTTTGATAGCATAGTGTCTGTACATTCTCCTCGTATGCTTGGCTTACCTTCATTTGTTTACAAATGATTCAACACAGGTTGGATCTACAAAATCTAAGATAAGTTTCTGAATCATGTAGCTGACATCAAAGTTACTGTGTCAAGCTTAAATCATTTGTACAGAACAAATTCTGCTTTCTACTGATCACTTAAATGGAATCACTATCAGTTTGCCTTACACCTATTAGTTCATAAGCTGTAATTGTGTGTGGTTTTGAGAACCAATTAATACTCTTAATATTTTGAATTGATCTTTCAATTAATTTTGGGGTCAAATACAAAACTGGATTCCAGTGAGAGACTTGCTCTGATGGAGAAAAGAGGTCATATTAGAGCTATCAATCTTGACCACCCAGTATCCCCTGTAGCTGGTTGTGGGGTCGGCGGCTTGCAAATCTTTTAGTCACAAGTCACAACCCTATTATTATGAAGAATTACCAAGACTTGAGGAGCATATTTCAATTTCAGAAAATGACAAGTGATTATATTTTATTTGGCCGGTGAATCTTTTATTATTTGAATCTTTTTGAATCCTTAGTGCTTCCGTGCGTGGATTGAATTGCCTAATCACATTGGATATGCTTAACTAATGGAAATTGCTTAGAAGTTTCGTATTTTGATGACATGCTTGACAATCTTTCTACTTGTTGGAAATTTTTAATGCATTCTGCCATAAGGTTTCTGTCAATGATTGATAAAGAATCAAGAAACCTAACTATCTTGACAAAGTAATTACATACTAGAACTGTAGTTTCCAAAGTTTATTAGTTCAAACGTTGTCCCTTGACCCCTAATATGCAACATCTGAACTCTCAACAAACAGTAGTACAATAGAGCTATGCTAGAACAGAAGCTTACTGAATTCACCTTATTATTGACCCTATATTCAATATTGATAAGTTGCACTTTCTTTTCATTTTCCCCCTTATCTCTTTTGTATAAGGGGTGTGTCTTTTCCTTCATTGCAATTGAAATCGTTCAAATATTTTGTACAAAAAAGGGGGCTTAGCCAAATTGGAAAGTAGTATAATGCTATTTTCTTTGACCAAAAGTTGCTGAAAGGGATGCTATTCAGTATTCCCTAATTGAAAAAGCCAATGTGAAACAAGCAAAGAAAGGATGTGGAAAGGAGACTTGCTTGGCTTAAAAGGGACTTCTTTTTAAGAGCCCAATGGCCCCCCCTACACAGACCAATATTGTTCTACTCCACATCTGTATTATTGGTACTTTATCATGATTGGTTGGTAGCCAAGATGGTGATGTGGGGTGTTACCACTTGGCTGGCTGCTCTGTATCTGTGGTGCCACCTCAGAAATATACATAAATGGATATAAACATTTGAAATTTATTGAAAAAACAACAACAATTCTTGTATTATCCCCAGTGACCCTGTGGACTATACACAGAAAAATCAAGGAAAAGATACCGTTTCTTACTATCTGCCCTTGCTTTGTAGGATTGAGTAATGATAAATAGACAACAGAACTCTGGAGGGATCCAATATACTATCTGCCATTGCTTTATACTTGTGCACCAGAGGAGGTTATTATAGAAAGGGGCTGTTTGTGAACCTGGAAGAGAGATTTCAAGGGCTCTTCAACTAGCTATATCAAATATGCATACATCCATTGATGACAAAGTTTTGTTCAGAATTATCTGAATTATTTGGGAATAGTAAGTACTAAAGAGCGAATATACTTTTTGATTCCTTCATATATACTGGTGTGAGTTCTAATAAATTCCTTAAAAATGAAAATTTCCCGAAATATCAGGCAAAAAAAAAGGTGGACCTGCACAGTTTTTTTTCTTGGACTAGTCAATGGTCAATACCTTCGATTAAATGTCACCCAAGGACAATCATAAATGATTATTATTGCAGCATCATGAGGAGATGTGGACTAAATAATAAATAGAAGGTGGAGTGCATTTTTTAACTCTTACTGGTGCTATTAGACTATCTTAACTGTTGACAACATACATTGCCATGACCATATACTTTTTGTTTCTCAAAGTTGATGCTTACTGGTTAAGATGCTTGTTTCCTTTTAGAAAGCTGGTGGGGTTGTGGCGGGAGGGGGGCGGCGCCATGGAATTCATTGTAAAAGCATAGTCATGTGCTAGCTTTGGAAATCTCACTGTAATCTTTAGTTTACATTAATTTATCCAAGATGCAGTGATTCCCTACTCACATGAAGGAAATAAAATATTACAATCCAGTTTAGCAGCAGTGCTGCTCCCTTCACATGAGTGGCAGATCAAGTAAAAACATTTACATTATTGTGAAATGAAAAACATTTGCAGTATTGTGAAATGAAATGTGTGTGAGTTAAGAATTGTATCCATTGGCTCTTGTGTTAGTCTTCCTTATTTAATTTCTCTAATTTTGCACATATTCAATACTTATTGGTCTTAAAAAGTTCAAAATTATCAGTGTTAAGTGTAATATCATACTATAGATCATCAATGGCCATGCTTCTACTGGGGCCATATACAGGCTGGACCATGTTCCCATCACATTCATCATAGAATACTCATGGCATGGGGGCTCAGTCCTCAACACTAAAGAAACCCACAGATGTTTGCCATATCCTGACCACAGCAAAAGCCACTCATTTCAGACAGAAAAATAGTACTTGAATAATACAGTTCGAGAACAGAAAGACTCTCTCTTTATCCAAACATAATATATCAAATGCAATGGAGAGCTTTGAGACTGAGTTTCCTGGATTCCAAACCTTAGCTCCAAGAGATGAGTTTGTGGTTCCTCGAAGGCCACCTTTGAGCCGGTTGCAAAGACGTGCCCCCTGCCCTCTGCAGCTAAAGCCAGCCAGTTCTGAATGCAGAAGTGCAATAAAATCAATTGGTGGCAATAAAGAGTCATCATTGTCATCAGCAGGAGCATCAACAGTAGCTTCTTATTTTTCCAGTAAAGATCCCATCCCTCTTCTTTCTCCTCTTGTGTTGCCTTCCATGCTTGAGTCTCCAGTCATCCAACAGGAAACAACGATGGCCAAGTCTCATTGATGTATATTGATGGTTTTAAGCATTGACTTGTTTTGTACAATGTACATTTTGCAGTTTTCTTCTCATTGTTGATTAATTATCGTTCATGAATACTTGTGCCCTTCTCTCTTTGGAAGTAAGGATGATTGATAGCAATTAAACAACACCTCCACCCCCCACCCCCCACCCCCCACCCCCACCACCAAACCACCCTCAGAGATTGCAAATGCAGAAGACCCTTGCTTATTCTTCTCAGAATAAGGACACATAGCGAATGGTTCCTCCATGTAAGAGGATGCTTGATGGCAGTTTCCCATTTTTTCCAAGTACAGTATTATACCAATTGTGGCTGTAATAAGACACCAGTTTAGGTTGCGCTGATTTATGACAAAAGACTTTCTATATTGGAAGTAAACACAGAGGAGACCATAGGATTACCTAATCCAAGTAGATGTGATCATGTGAATGAAGTAATCCAAAGACGTTCATGAATAGTTTGATTTTATGTATCTGTTTGGTCTTGACAATGTGTTTCATTCTGGTCCAAACCAGATTTGTTATGTCGTTTTAGTTCAACATATTTCATATCATCTGGTTTTCTTGAGAACTTTGTTTGGTTAGAACGGTCAAGAAGTGATGTGTTAGGAAATGAATAG
The DNA here is from genome assembly GCA_019321725.1 of Paulownia fortunei. Classification (NCBI taxonomy): domain Eukaryota; kingdom Viridiplantae; phylum Streptophyta; class Magnoliopsida; order Lamiales; family Paulowniaceae; genus Paulownia; species Paulownia fortunei. Next base: position 2,254,741 of record CM033121.1, read on the forward strand.
TCTTTAAAGGAAGTGAAGATTTTTTCTATGTTTATGGAAAAAATAAAAAACTGCTCATCAATTGTCGAATAAGTGAACCAAAGATCGAGTCACCGATTCCAAACAGAACTCAAAAGATAAAGAAGTATGATTAATATGTTTTTTGTTTGGCACATTCCGAGTACCATTTGTACACATGAAAATCTCCTTTACATGTTTTCTTCTTCATTTGTGACTTTATCCATGGGTTATGCACTCTTTGAATTTCCATGAGTTATTCACTCTCTGAATAGGAATCTGTTTATGGCTTTCGTATTTTAGTATCTCCAAGATCCTTCCGATGATCTATGTGGAAGGGATATCTACCTAATCCCATAACATGCAAAACGAAATACAAGAAAAAATTTGAGAAAATTTTGAATTAATCTTCTTAGTTCGCATACTACGATCAGATCATGTTTCAATTAGATGAGACACTGGTTAAATTGTCTAATTGTTTAAGAGACATTCAACCTTACAATGTAAATTGGACGAACTAGCTGCAAATAGTTGCAATCGACCTTATATTGTTCCTTCGAATTTTTCATACATAAAATTCAAATCAAGTAGAACATATTTTCCTTAATTATAATTTCTTCCTATGTTAGTAAATGTACATTGCTGTTGTTATCATCAAGAGCTTGAGTGACTCATTGTTCTATATAAGCCAAAATTATCTTGGAGTTCATTACTAAGTACTATTTTAAGAATTTCATTCCATGAAACTACATTGATCACGAAATCTTTTAGTGGTTTGCAATTTCATGAAATGGAGTTCTACTTAATTTTAGTTTTTTCAATTTATTGAAGGTCAGATCTAAAATTATCATTATCTATTCCAAAAACAAAAATAAAAATTACAAACTTCATAAATTTCATGTACAAAAGGCACAATAAAAAGGAATTTTGTACGTCCAATTATTCATTTATATCTCATATGTAGTCTTGAAATAGTTTCATCACCTTGTAAGAGGATTTGCTCTTGTTATTGCAAAGTGATGATGCAAACCTTTGTCCCATGTAGCTCAATAGCAAACTTCTATCTATTACAGTTGTACATCAAATATTCAACCATTGCATAGACCACTAGGTAGATTGAGTCATGCCCATCTGGCTCACTGTTACAATGGTTGGAGCATGATCTGCACCCCATGTTGCGGGCGAACCGTGATAAGGGAAAGAGGAGAGTGAACATAATTTGATGACAATGTGAACTTATAACGCTGAAGAATCATGGACAGTGCAATCTTCACTTCATTGTTTGCAAAGTTCAAGCCAACACATGTTCTTGGTCCAAAGCCGAATGGGAGGAAGGCCATTGGGTTGTTCCTTGTTGCCGCAGCTACTCCTTCTGCAAATCTCTCTGGTTTGAAAAGGTGAGCATCTTTTCCCCATATTTCTGGATTTCTGTGGAGAGCTAGAGGTGGAATATGCAATTCCATGTTAGCTGGGAATTCGTATTTCCCAAGCCTCACATTCCTTGTCACTCTTCTTACTAGACTTATGGCAGGGGTGTAAAGCCTTAAGGCCTCATTGATTATCATGCTTGCCTAATCACAAGAAAAATGATAAAAGAAGAATGAAGATTTGAGGAGCAAGGGATATAAACCTGTACTACTTTTTGTATTAAAAATTGCTTACTGTCTTCAATCTGGGAAGGCCTTCTGATGTTGGATTCTCTTGGCCAAACAATTCAAGCACTTCTTTTCTTGCTTTTTCTTGCCAATCTGTGTGAATTGCTAAAAGGAGAAAAGTCCAAGAGAGTAAGCTGCTAGTTGTTTCATGTCCAGCAAGAAAGAATACCTTGCATTCATCGATGACACTATCAACTGAAATTCTGTTTTTCTTGTCAGCATCATGATGAACTGTTAGGAGTGATCCTAGAAAATCACTCCCAAAGTTCTGTGCTTGTCCTGTTAATACCTTTTCTTCTCTTTTCCTCACTATTGCCAGGACAGAGTCACGAAGTGACTGCTCAATTTTGTCTGATTCAATGTCGTCTTGTGACTTCCAAATTTTTCTGCAAGACATCAACAAGAAAATTTTTACTTGGTAAATGATTGACATGCTTGGAGTTCAAGAAGATTATGTTAAATGATGATGGGAGTAATACAGATGTGGAAAATTACTCAATTCCAAAAGGTTGAATCTTGTCAGCATTCTTGAATATAAGGATCCCCAGCTTTGTCAGCATATCAAAAATGTTCTTCCCTTCCAAGTAACTGCTTCCAAAAGCTGTTCTTGAAATCACTTCTGAACTCAAAAACATAAATTCTTTGGACACCTCTATTTCTTTTCCTTCGTATTGTCTCCAATTCTCCAGCATACTTTCAACACTTGCAATCATAGCTGGAATCATTTTCTGGAAAGGTAAATATCATCCTCTCAAATTCTGTTTTCATGCCATGCTTGAATCTGTTTCATTGACAAGATGATTGCTCAAAAAATTAGTTACCTTTAAGCTTTCTGCATAGAATGCATGATTGGCCAGTTTTCGTAATTTCAACCACTTTGCCCCTTCTGCCATAACAAGCCCATCTCCTAGCAGCTTCTTTACATGACCTTGAACTTTGATTTTCGGGAAGACACCCTCTTTATTGGTTAGTATTTCTTTAACTAACTCAGGTTCAGTAATTACCAGATGAGGTTGAGGACCAATCCAAGTAAGAAAATTATTTCCTGGTACAGAGATAATATAAGAATGAACTGATAAAATTTTGGAATCAAGATTGAGAAAACATGAAATTTGATGTTTACCATGTAGCTTCATCCATGAATAGAAAGTAGGCTGCACTATAGGTAATATATCATGTGATAACCCCATAGGACCCTTCTTTGCTTGCTCTTTCAAGCTCAGGCTCTCTTTCGTACTTCCATGAATAATTTTGTAGGAGGGGCCGGTGATTCCCTGTGACCGCATCATGTATTGCACACGAAATGGTATCCATATTACTTTGTAGATAAATCTTATCAGAATTAGTGTAATAAGGGACAGAAAAAATGAAAAAACCATGGCCATGACCTTGGAACAAGAGTTCCACTTTGTGTAGTGATAAATGAACACACAATATCATATTTAAAGGCATATAAATGATTGTGCTTGGAGGATGAGACAGCCTAGGTTCTTGGGATGGCGACAAAAACAACACAAGTACACAAGGTAAGAAAGTGACTTAGATGTTCTCTAGGAAAACCACAATTTTGTCGATGAAGAGTAGGCCAAGGAAAACATATATAGATGCTTTTTAAAAGGATTAAGGCGCCATATTGTAAATGTGTTTAAGAAAGAATGAAGAGAATGCCAACCTGCAGTCTGCATGTACACGTCCCATGACGGACAAGAAGAAAAGCATGAAGAAACCTTCTCTGGAATGATAATTTATTGAAGTTTCCTTTGCATTGGACAATGAAACATTGTGGGTTCAAGGCAGATGCAGAACGGTATGCTTGAATGATGTGCTGTAAGAATGTTACACCGAAGGTCTAGGATTGCAGTCTAATTTGTATTTTTCAATGTTTACAACTAAAGCAGACATCCTACAAAGAAACTACAAACCTAACATTAAATTGGCTTTGATCTCAATGATACACTCCTGCACCTGCAACTTAAAAAATAACTTCTAAATTTCAATGCAGTCACAGGATGCTTTCCATCTTGTTTGAGTTACCAATTAAATAGAAAGTGAATTAACTGTTTGATCAAAGAAAGGTAGGGATTTCCTAAATGTCATTGAGTTTGAAAATCGAATTTGATTCTTGCTATGTCTGGTATTTAAGCTGGTTATGGTGCTAAAGAAATGAGATGGGAGCAGTTTATAACCGGCAACTGCAGATCACCTAAACAATTCTATTAAAATATTACTTTACAATGATTTTAAGTACTTTTGCTTGCTGATTTTTGGTTTACTACTATTTGACTGCAACTTTTTCTATTCTCTAGATACAATCTTGCTTGAAGCAGAAGCCAGAGGAAAATTTTGAGAAGTTTTTAGATTTTTTTTAGGTTAAATCCACCGGAATTTACATGTATGAGCAATTCAACTAATAAATGGTTTTCTTATAGCTGATACCTCTGAGTCTAAGTGCTAACAAGCTCGGGGCAAGGTGGATTTTGGGACTGTTTAGTGGATAGTTGAACATATGATTGCAATATAATAGAGTATACAACTGATGCGTAAGAAGCAGTAGAACATTTAAGTTAGTTGATTCCGATTCTGAGTTAATCTTAGGAAAACTTCTAAAACTGCCAAGATATTGCATTTTCCTGACATTCAGGGCAAGGGGCTCTGGAATTTAAGATGGGGTCTTGTTCAGTTTCCATTCATGACTTGTTGAGATGCATTTACATCGGTTTGTTATGTCTTCAAGAAAATGCAGCTGAAAGACTGACAATGGCTTCTGTTGTCGTGCTCAATAGCTTCTCTCCAACTCTGCCAGTGCCTTCACAGACTGCAATTTCTGTACCTTAGTGGCTTTATTCAGACGTTTACTACTCAGGAGTACAATTCAAAAAGAGTTGGAGTCAAGTAAATTATCAAGTATATACCATCTTGATATGCTCATTCGTCAAATGAAGCCTCAATCACCTAGTAAAATCCACGGTGATTCATCAGAGCAGAAGCACTATTTATCTTCTATTTTCTTGTTATTGAAGTTGCCGTTTGTCCCTTTGAACATGCAATAGAACAAAAGGAAATGCAGTGCTGAAATATAATTACCATGTTAAGACAACTTGTGTTGTTTCCTTGATATGTATGGTCATTACCTATGGCACTAGAAATTGAGATCTGAAATGAACCAGTAAAGACAACGATATGTGAGTTCATTTTGAATATAATGCACATTCCCACAAAGTCTACTGATGCCAGCTTACTTATATATTACAAGATTAGTGACAATATGAAGTGTCGATGAACTGAAAATAAAATATTTTGAAAGGTGATAGATAGAAATGCCTCCCATAACAGATACACACACACAGAAAGTGTCACCAAAATATGTAGCATCAAGAGAGCAGAATTTATGCATTCACAAAGTGATGAGCACTGATCTGTTTTATAGTGAATGCAGAATGATCTGAATTCCATGTTGAGGGTTAACTGTAAGAAACTGAAAAGGGGAGTGCACATAATTTGGTGAGAGCGTTAATTTGTAACGCTGCAGAATCATCGAGAGTGTTATCTTAGCTTCATTAGCTGCAAAGTTCAAGCCCACACATGCTCGAGGTCCAGCACCAAATGGGAGGAATGCCATGGAATTTCCATTTGCTGCCTTAGCCAACCCTTCAGCAAATCTCTCTGGCTTGAATAGATGAGCATCTTGTCCCCATATTTCAGGATTCCTGTGGAGTGCCAGTGGTGGAATATTCACATCCACATTTGCTGGAAGTTCATATTTTCCCAATTTGATTTTGCTGCGTACTCTTCTTGGAATAGAAACTACAGGGCTGTACAGCCTTAGTGCTTCATTAACTATCATGGTTAACTGCATAAAAATAAACAAAATGAGAAACGAAAATTGCTATTGTGCATGCATACCATAATCTGAAGACTTAGGTTATGGTTTACATACAATTTTCAGTCTGGCAATGCCTTCTGCTGTTGGTTTCTCCTGGCCAAAGAATTGAAGCAGCTCTTCCCTTGCTTTTTCTTGCCAGTCTGTGTAAATCGCTAAGAGAACAACAGTCCAGGAGAGCAAGCTGCTAGTTGTTTCATGTCCAGCAACATAGAATACCTTGCATTCATCAACTATATTATCTACTGAAATTCTGCTTTTCGGATCCAGGTCATGGTGGACTTTCAGGAGGGATCCAAGAAAATCACTTCCAAAGTTGTCTGCTTGCCCTGCCATGACCTTATCTGTCCTTTTTTTAACCAGTGACAGAATAGAATCACGTAGTGATTGCTCAATTTTATCCGATTCAATTTCATCTTTCGACCTCCAAATCTTCCTGCAGTATAAGGCATTTAGAAAGTGCAGCAGAAGCTGACAGTTGATAATATTTAGGCGCTAGCTACTAAAAACATGCTAGAGATGATAACAGAAAAAGGAGCATACTCGAGGCCAAAGATTCTAATTTTGAAAGCATTTCTAGCAATCAAAACACCCAACTTTGTCAGCATATCGAATATATTCTTCCCTTCCAGGTAACTGCTTCCAAACGCTGTCCTCGAGATCACCTCTGAGGTCAAAAGCTTAAATTCCTTGCTTATTTCAATTTCTTTGCCTTCATGATATCCCCATCTCTCCAGCATAGTTTCCACACTTGCTACCATTGCTGGAACCATATCCTGTACAAAGGAGATTGCAAACTGATGAACATGTACTGACAATAATTGATTGTTTAAACAATTCACAAACAAAGAGTCCACCTTTAAGTTCTCTCCATGAAAAGCATGGTTGGCTAGTTTCCTTAGCCTTGACCATTTTTCACCTTCTGCTACTACAAGCCCATCTCCTAAAAGTTTCTTTACATGACCTACAGGTTTTATTTTCTGGTACACTCCTTCTTTATTGGTCAGTATTTCCTTAACCAACTCAGGCTCAGTGACAATTATTTGAGGCTGATGACCAATCCAAATTAGGAAATTATTTCCTGTTACAGCAAAGTTTTCAATAATTATCTTACCAATTATGAATCACCAAAATCAGACAAAGGAAAAGATGGTTTACCATATAACTTCATCCATGTATTAAAGTGTGGAAGAATTCTTGGGAACACATCATGCTGCCATAAATCATAGGGAGTTCTAATGGCCTCTTTCCTCATGTTGAGGATCTCTTTAGTGCTTCCATGTATGAATTTGTAAGACTTCCCTTTGAGCCCTTGTGAGCGCAGCATATGTTCAATGTGAATTGGATTCCACCATAGCTTGTAGAATAATCTTGAGAAAACTACAAGGATGAGGCTGAAACAGAAGACGAAGAAAAGGGTGATCATGGTTATGAACAAGAACACAGAATTCAGTTCTTGGTGTTAATTGTGTTGAAGATATTGATTTAAAAAAAAAAAGGGAATTGAGATTGTAGGATATATCGTGGAAAGGGAGCAAAAGATGTGTGTGGTTTTGCTTGATGGTTGATCAGACAATATTTCTTTGATGATGAAGGATTTGTCTGTATTTGGCTGATAGCTGAAGATATTTTCCTTATGTGCCGGCTAATGTTTTTAACTTTCTTGGCGTGTGAAGACTTAAACAACCATTGTCAGTCATTTTTCTGGTATGCAAACAAAGTGGGACAGTTTAGTCCAATGGAGGTCGATTTTTCCAACATTGTAGTATTTGAAAACTATACATCATGCTCTTGAATTCCACCTTTTACTTGGTTATTACTTGGGCAATGCTTGTGTTCAGGATTTTTACCTGCCTGGTTGAATTAAATTGCTGTACCAATAGCAATTTACTCAAATGTCTCACCCTTAACCTCTTTTAAGAGAAAGAGACAATTAAACAATGACTAGAGGTTAAGCGAAAGAGACACTTAAACAACTAATCAATATAGTTGTTAAATGGGTTGGTCTAATCGGCCCAAGTCATAATCAGCCCACTAAAAACTGGTTCAAGATCGATCCGTAAACAGTAATAGGTTATCTGTGCCGATTTTTGTATATGAGTTAGATTCTTATTGGGTTTAGTATATAAAACCAAACCCAATTTGTGAACCTGTTCATCGAAAATTGGGTTTATTTTAAAAGTGGCTTAAATTCAAAACCGCTCAAACCCAACTCAAGCCCGTCACTGACTTTTAATATTATATATATTAATTTTATTATATTGTATGATTTTTATAATTTTTTAACAAAAATTAATAATTGTAACATGAAAGATTAGAACTTGTGACTTTTTGTTAAAAAAAACCTTTCAAACCATTAAGTCAATCTTTATTCTATTAAAAAATTTAGAAGCAAATTTATATTAATAAGGATCTTAATAAACTATAAATACGTTTTATAGTAAACTAAAAAAAGTCATGATAATAATAATCATAAGTATTATAGTAAATTAAAAAAAAGTATAAAAATTAAAATATAAACTTAGTAAGTCTGTTAGTAACAAAAAAAAAAAAGTACTAAGTATTAAGTATACTAAAGTAAAAAGAGTTACAAAAATATTAACCAAGACTATTACTAACAATAAAGCAGTACTAAGTATTATAGTAAACTAAAAAAAATTATGAAGATTAAAATATAAACTTAATAAATAAATCTATTACTAACATAATAAAATAGTACTAAATATATTAAATTTTAAAAAATATATTAAAATTAAAATATAAACTTAGAAAGTAAGTCCATTAGTAAAAAAAAAATATTCTAAATGTTAAGTATACTAAACTAAGAAAAGTTATAAAATTTTAATTATAAACTTAAGGTGAATGTATATTAATTAAAATATCAAATGACTATACTACATGAAAAATTAAAATCTAAACTTAGTATAACTTAATAATCAAATGAAAATAATGTATATTAATTATATAAGATAATTCACAAAATAAAGACTTAAATTTATAAGAATAAATTTAGAGTAATTAAATAAAAATTAAACCTAATTTTTAGGATGATAGACTTTGAATAATAAAATTTATAATTATAAATCCTACTTTAGAACATAATTCAAATTTAATATATAATTTATAATAAATAAAATTTATATATCCTATGTTAAGATGTATCATATAAGTTAATACACTTTTGTTTTTTTTAAAGAATAGTCCGTGGGTTTAGCCCACAAGTCCAACTCTTGGGACCCAAATCAGGTTCAGGACCAACTTACTAGCACCGGGCTAGTGGGGTGAGGTGCCTCACCTTTCAGAAATTTTATTTAACCAGGTTCGGACCATTTGGAACTGCGCCTCGGCTTAATCAGCCCGTCTAACAGACAGGTAGTCATGAATTTGGGCCGGTCCAGCCCATACCAGCCAAATTGACAAGTTTACTGACCAATTCTGTTGTTTCTTAAATATATTTGAAGCAAATATATATATAGTACGTAGTACATCCTAGTGTTCGGACCAGACTCAGGATCGGCTACTAGCACTAGGTCATTGGGCCAAGCTTGGCCTGGATCCTTCAGAAATTATTCAGACCGGGCCTAGGTTGAACAAGCCGCTACAGGAGGCGGGCCTTCACTGGTGGCCTTGGCCAGTTTAGCTCGAACGGATAACATCTTGATAAACAAGTCATTTATAGACAGTTTTTTGTAGCAATTACGTGGACGAGAAGAATATATTGACAAATTTGACATTGATAGTTTCTAGAAATGCTCAAGTCTAACTAAATAATATATAAATAATTTAAAATTTTAAAATTTTATAAAAATATAATTTTTTTGTCTTTTTATTTATTGCCACTATTAAAAGCAATTTAGTATATTTAAAAAAATTTATTTTTAAAATATTTTTTATTTTTTTAAAATATAATTTAAAAATATATAATAAATTGTACTACCACGTTAACTCAATTTTTTTTATCAATCATCATCTTGATAAAAAATTATTGCCCCGACCTAGTTTGAATCAAACAACATAAGAACCCACAAGTCAAATCATGCTGCAAAATGCAAATAAGTATTAGCGTTTCCTAGATAGATTTACCTCAACATAACTGGTCTAATTTTCTTCCTGCCATATACACAAGCATCCTGATGGACATTGGCATGATGAACCGATGGCCACAATTTCTTTTTCTCCTAATTCCCATATTGATATAGCAATGTAATTCTTCTGCAGCCTGTTATTGACAAGCCAAGATGACCTTGAATCACAGAAACTTGAGATAAAAATCTAAGATAGCAAAGTACTTGTTACCAAGAATTCAATTGGCAGGATCAAAGATTCACGGGGGCGTTGATGTGAAAAAAAAAAACACGAAAATTCATGAAGCTGTGATTAACTATTTCTTTCAGTGCAGCAACCCGAATGAAGATGATTTGGACGAGGTGCTAGAAAGTGTGAAACAGAAAGTTTACCAGGGCATGAATGACGATCTTCTAAGGCCTTACACTCAAATCCCCTGGCCATGATGGCATATCATCAATTTTCTTTCAATAATTCTGGAATATCATTGGTCCTGATATTATCAAGTGTGCTGCTTCATTTTTGGATGACTTGGATTTCATAATGACAATGAATTTTTCTCACACACTACTGATTTCTAAGTGCAAACAACCGGAAACACTATCCCATTTTTGCTCCATTAGTTTGTGTAATGTGATATATAAAATCGCCTCTAAAACAATTGCTAACAGAAAGCCTTTATTCCAGATGGCATCAATGTATTAGTTGCTTTTGAGGCCAATTACTTTCTAAAACACAAAAACTGAAAAAAAGAAGGCCTCAGGCTCTCAAGCTTGATGCTAGCAAAGCCTATGACAAGATCGAATGGATCTTCTTGGAGCGTGTTGCGTGTCCTCATTAAACTTGGCTTTTATTTGAATTTTGTCCGGCTTGTGTGACTTCTGTTTCTTATTCCTTTGTCTTGAGTGGGAAGCAATTTGGATACATTATCCTCGAAGGTGTATAGCTTATCTATTCTTTTGTTGCACAGAGATAATACTCTGTGCAAAGTTAAGTAGCTATGGCTGCATGATGCTCATATATGTTTCACTGCTGAAAACTTCTAGACTTATAATATTTCTCAAACTTATTTTACTTGTTTATTTTGAGTTTATGAATGCTCGACATTTGCAACAAGGTCCCAACAATCGTGGAGTCCATATTAAGCACAGATTCCTAAATACATATTCAAATTCGGGGTTGAAATTTCATTTTTCTTATAACGTATGGAATGACGATGAAAGCTACTGATGCTAGAGTCCACACAGTTCCATGTTTTACTTTAAATTGAAAATTCCCTAGCTGGTGGTGTTATGCAGGTAATCTACATCAACTTCACTACTGCCGGTTAAGAATAGAATGCTGCTCCTCTCGAGATTTCTTTTGTTTATACCTGTTTCCAACAACTAGATCCAACAACTAGATTAACAGTAGATTGATCATTATACCTGGATGCTGGAATGTAGGTAATAATTCAGTACATAATTTTTTGGAGTTCTAAGAAATTTTCCAACTGAGATTAAGTCATTTTTTTGTGAGGGTAAATTATATCACAGACATATGTAGTGTCATGAGCTAATTCTATGTTTGACTGTCCAAAAAGAAAACAAAGAGAGTGCAGAACTTATATATTCCCACAAAGCGATGAGCACTGATTTATTTTACAGTGAGAGCAGAATGATCTGAATTCCATGTTGAGGGCTAACTGTAAGATAATGAAAAGGGGAGTGCACATAATTTGGTGAGAGTGTTAATTTGCAACGCTGCAGGATCATCGAGAGTGTTATCTTAGCTTCATTAGCTGCAAAGTTCAAGCCCACGCATGCTCGATGTCCAGAACCAAATGGGAGGAATGCCATGGAATTTCCATTTGCTGCTAGCCAACCCTTCAGCAAATCTCTCTGGCTTGAACAGTTGAGCATCTTCTCCCCATATTTCAGGATTCCTGTGGAGTGCTAGTGGTGGAATATTCACATCCACATTTGTTGGAAGTTCATATTTTCCCAATTTGATTTTGCTGCGTACTCTTCTTGGAATAGAAACCACAGGGCTGTACAGCCTTAGTGCTTCATTAACTATCATGGTTAATTGCACGAAAATCAAGAAAATGAGAAACCAAAATTGCTATTGTGTATGCATACCATAATCTGAAGACTTAGGTTCTGGTTTACATACATTTTTCAGTCTGGCAATGCCTTCTGCTGTTGGTTTATCCTGGCCAAAGAGTTGAAGCAGCTCTTCCCTTGCTTTTTCTTGCCAGTCTGTGTAAATTGATAAGAGAACAACGGTCCAGGACAGCAAGCTGCTGATTGTTTCATGTCCAGCAATATAGAATACCTTGCATTCATCAACTATATCATCTAGCGAAATTCTGCTTTTCGGATCCAGGCCATGGTGAACTTTCAGGAGGGATCCAAGATAATCACTTCCAAAGTTGTCAGCTTCACCTGTCATTACCTTATCTTTTCTTTTTTTATAACCAGTGACAGAATAGAGTCACGTAGCGATTGGTCAATTTTGTCTGATTCAACTTCATCTTTCGACCTCCAAATCTTCCTGCAATATGAGGCATTTAAAAAGAGCAGCAGAAGCTAGCTGACAGTTGACAATATTTGGATGCTAGCTAGTAAAAACATGCTAGAGATGATAACAGAGAATGGAGCATACTCAAGGCCAAAGAATCTAATTCTGACAGCACTTCTATCAATCAAAACACACAACTTTGACATCATATCGAATATATTCTTTCCTTCTAGGTAACTGCTTCCAAAGCTGTCCTTGAGATCACCTCTGATGTCAAAATCTTAAATTACTTGCTTATTTCAATTTCGTTGCCTTCGTGATATCCCCATCTCTCCAGCATAGTTTCCACACTTGCTACCATTGCTGCAACCATATCCTGTACAAAGGATATTGCAAACTGATGAATATATACTGACAATATACTTGATTGGTTAAACAGATTCACAAACAAGAGTCCCACCTTTAAGCTTTCTCCATGAAAAGCATGGTTGGCTAGTTTCCTTAGCCTTGACCATTTTTCCCCTGCTGCTACTACAAGTCCATCTCCTAAAAGTCTTTTTAAATGACCTACAGGTTTTACTTTCTGGTACACTCCTTCCTTATTGGTAAGTATTTCCTTAACCAACTCAGGCTCAGTTACAATTATTTGAGGCTGATGACCAATCCAGATTAGGAAATTATTTCCTGTCACAGCAAAGTATTCATTAAGTATCTTACCAATTATTGATCACCAAAATCAGACAAAGGAAAAGATGGGTTACCATATAACTTCATCCATGTATTCAAGTGTGGATGAGTTCTTGGGAATGCATCATGCTGCCATAATCGTAGGGAGTACTAATGGCCTCTTTCCTCATGTTGAGGATCTCTTTAGTGCTTCCATGTATGAATTTGTAAGAGGGCCCTTTGAGCTCTTGTGGACGCAGCATATGTTGTATCTGAATTGGAATCCACCATTGCTTGTAGATAAATCTTGAGATAACTAGGAGGATGATGCAGGACAGAAGATGAAGAAAAAGGTGATCATGGTTATGAACAAGAACACAGAATGCAGTTCTTGGTGTTAATTGTGTTCAAGATATTGAGCTAAAGGGAATCTGGGAATTAAAATTGTAGGATCTATATGGTTGAAAGGGGACAAAAGAGTGTTTACTTTTGTTTGACGGTTGTTCAGACAATATTGTCTTTGATGATGAAGGATTTGTCTGTAGTTGGCTTGACGGCTCATGTTTTAATTTTGTTGGCATGTGAATACCTTCAAAACCAATGGTAACATTGTAGTATTTGAAAACTATATCTAGAATTCCACCTTTTACTTAGTTATTACTTAGGCAATGCTTGCGTTCAGGATTTTTGCGAGGAAAAAAAAAAGAAAAAGAGAGAAAAAAAAAATGAAAAACTGATTTATGTCACATTTTTTCTATTGTACAAAATCGTTTTAACACATTTATGAAATGGCAACTAACCTTAATAGATCTTGAAGGGATCTCCCCATCAGAAGGCAAAAAGTAGGCGAAAACGCATGAGATGGAAGGAATACGAAAGTCAAGAGATTGAGGTGTTTGAAGAGTTCGGTGTATTGACCTAAACATGACTTGTTTAGGACAGGTTTTAGTAGCAGTTACTGGAAGAATATATTCCACATGTTGATGAATTTTACATTGATAGTTTCCAACAATGCTCACAGAATCAAGTTTTCTGCGATCAGGTATACTGTATGATTTGTTTTATCAATCGTCTTCTGGATGGAAAATTATTGCCCTGACCTGGTTTGAGTCACACACCATTAGAACTTACAAGTTAAATCATGGTGCAATTAAGTATAGAGGTTCGTAGATAGAAATACCTTAACATAAATGGTCTAATTTGGAATCTTGAAAGACTTGGCATGATGAACCGATGGCCACAAATTTTTGTTTTAATTCCCATATTCGTATAGAAATTTAATTCTTCTGCAGCCGTTTATTGACAAGCAAAGATGATCTTGAACCACAGAAACCAGAGATAAAAATCTGGGAGATTTCCGTAGTAGATAAAGTTATATACTTTCACTCCTTGGAAAATTTATTCTTTGTTTTCACCTCAAAATAAATTAGACACTAAAATTTTCTGTTGTGATTCTCAATTGTTCTGTTTTCCATGTAGATGAACTTATGCAATAACTAAAGCAAAAAATTGCCCTTTTTAAATAGCATTACATATTCATCCTCTCCCCAAACTATACTCATTCTCCTATTCAGGTTTTTATGGAGTTCAAGTGATCATCCAAAAAGAATGACAGGTTATTATCAATCAGGGTTTTTTTTTTTTTTTTTAAATAATAATATCGACTGATTCCTAATCTCATCCATAGATGCAAGGTCGGTAACGCTACCTTGTCTCGTCAAGGATATTATCAATATGTTATGTCTTTAATGAAAGAATTGGTGACAAAACTATGTAATGTTTTGTATTTGCTGACATGTAATATTTTGTTTCTTGAAAAATATTTCCGATCATTGGGGCAGAATTAGGTAAGAATTGCATAAAAGACTGCATATTTATCTTATTTGGGGACTATTTTTGAGAAATGGGAGTGTTTTTGTCTATCTAACACATCCCTTATCAATAATCAAATTCATTATTTTAAATTTGAAAAATATCTTATAAAGTCCTTAAACTATAACCTATTAAGTCTTACAAAATCCTTGCATATGCCACTAGGCTCCTTGACCAAACTCGACTCTTTTCGATAGAATCATTTGAGAAAACATGGAAAATTGTGACAGCATTTTTGTCAAAGTGTAGTCGCACTAAGACGACAAAATATGATGTGGGTGGGGTTCTTGGTAGCTTTCAAATCTTGTGCCTAGAAATCCTTACTTGGCTTCCCAGAAATTGTGTGATTTTATCTCTTTTATGCAAATTTATGCTTCGAAATAAAACAAATTTATTTTTCATAATAATCCAATTTCGACCAAAAAATTAAAAAAAAAAAAAAAGAAAAGAAAAGAAAAGAAAAAGGTTCAATCACAAGGTGGCCACAATGGTCTATATACAGTCAAACTATGTGAGTAAAACAAAAATTATAAGCTATTGGATCCGTACAGCACAAGGGGACAAAAAAGAAAAGAATTTTCTTTAGAAAACCTTTTTTTACTTGACTTTAAGTTGCTTATAGTCCTTCTCTTTAGTAGTAGAGCCCACGTTGGCCCACACTTTTTACTGTCATTTCAACTTCAGAAATTTCATTTGATGCTCAACATCATTTCAATTCTAAAAGTCATTTCTTATCAAACCCATCAATAATTTTTGTTCTTAATCTATCTTCTTTCGGAGAAAATAATAATAATTCCTCATTTTCATCTCATATAGAATAACAGCAAACAAATGCACAAGGGTTTTATCTTTAATGCAAGAAAACTCCATCAACAAAAGTGGCAATTGATCTACAGAGTCTTGTACATCACAAGGTACACATCCAGATGCATACAGCACCACCAAAACAGAAAATACATGCATATATATTACCAAAACATGTCATTGTCTCCAGAACCAGATATCAAAACCCGTCAAAGTTCACCTCAACGGCGAGCACGGAGATTCCGAAAGTAACCTTTGGGATCATCAGCAAACGTTTGCCTAGGTATCCTGATGTTCCTTCCGGGGGCTTTCATCGTCTTCCCCCTTCCTCCACCGCGGCCCCCGCAGCAGCGACCGACCAACATGAGAACCAGGGCGGCGATGAGGTATGGCAGAGCGACATGGAACCAGTGGTTGATCTTGTCTCCCCTTGTTTCTGGGGGAAATATCTTGTCAAACCAAGCCAACGCCTCACCGCCCAAGTTTTCCAGGGCAAGTAGCCAGTGGTTGATCTTGTCTCTCCTTGTTTCTGGCGGAGAGACCTTGTCAAGCCAGGCCCACGCCTCGCCGCCCAAGTATTTCAGGGCAAGTAGAGATTCCTTCAACTTCTCCACCGCAAACTTCATCACCTGATCCATGCCCATCGCTCTGTGTGTGCTGGTGTGTGTTTTGGCTAGTTTGTGAGCTTCTAAGAGATGAATAAATAAGTATAATGAGTGGGGTTGATCTTTGCCCTTCGACTATGGAGATGGCTGGGGCCCACTAGAGAACAGAATCTTTGCCTTCCAAGCGAAGGCTTTGATTCGGTTTCTTTTCCGTTTTTATTCTCCCACAATAAAAATCGTGTTCGAGAATTAACCTAAGTTTGAATTCTTTTCATTCATGCATTTTTCTTCTAGAGAACTGAAAATGTGTTATTTTTTGAACTTAATATTTTTAAATTTTTAAATATTAATTATTTATTATAATATTTAAATAATCAAATACACTACTATAGGCCACTAACTATAATAAAATAATATATTTATAATTAAAAATATCTCTTACTAATTATAACAAAATAATATTAACAATAAATTTACACTTCAAAATATTTTTTAAAATATATCACATTATTTTCACTAACAGAACATTTAAATATATTTTCATCCTTTATATATTTCCTTATTACATTACGATAATACATTCTCTCAAAATAATCACTACAAAATAATTTGAAAATAAAATCTAGCATAGCTTAAGATTTTTGAAAAATATGTTTTTACTCTTATAAAAATACTAATTAATTAATATTTTAATTAAATAATTATATATCCTATTAAACTTCTACTAACTACGATAAAATAATACTGATGAGATGTATATAGTTGAAAATATTTTCAAAATACATCATATTATAATTTTTCACCAAAACATCTAAAAATACTCTTATACTCTACACATTCCGCAACCCTACTACTTAAAATATATTTCCTAAAAATATTTTTCTCAAAATAATGAAATTAACACCGAACAAAAACTCAAATTTTGAAACATATTTTCATACTCCACGCATTCTCCGATTTTATTATCTAAAATACATTTTTTATAAATATTTTTCTCAAATGACGAAAACAACACCAGACAGCCGAAGCTTTTGCTTTTGTAAGAGGGTTCGGACATCAATTTCCTGTAGTTGGTTTCCATTAAAAATTAAGTAAATAAATAAAATATATATATATATAGGAAAATAATTATATCATTTGTTTTTGTTAAAGATTTATATTTTAAGTAAAATAAAGAGTCTATAAAAAAATGACATTTGAATGATACTTTATCTATTTTATAAATTGTTATTGTTATTTTTAATGCATCATTATATCCTTAATTTTTGTTGGTTGAATTTTTTTATTTTCTAATGCTTAAAAATAAAAATTGACTCTCATATATCATAAAATAGTAAAGAAAAAATAAAAATTTAGAAAATAAACAAAAAAAAATAGAAAAACTATGTATCAACGCTTCTAAAAGAAAAAAAAAAACTTTTAAAATTAAAATTAAAATTAAACATACATACTC
Organism: Paulownia fortunei; assembly: GCA_019321725.1. Taxonomy (NCBI): domain Eukaryota; kingdom Viridiplantae; phylum Streptophyta; class Magnoliopsida; order Lamiales; family Paulowniaceae; genus Paulownia; species Paulownia fortunei. The sequence continues at coordinate 2,272,240 of CM033121.1, forward strand.
CTTATCTTAGAGCTTCAAATAATGAAAAACAAAGAAAATTTTATTAAAACAAAAGTTAATGAACACATTAAGAATTAAAATAAATTCAAATAACTGATTTATTCAAATCCCCAATGGTAACTAAATCTTATAAAACTGTTCAATTTTGTTTAGATTCTAAAGCATAATTTATGTACCAATTCAACAAAAATACAATTCCAATAATTTTTCAATTCTCTTGATCAACCTTAACTACCTCCATAATAATAATAATAATAATAAAAACACTAATTCTCTTACAATAAAAAGATAATAATAAATGGAAAAGTACTAGTCCTCTACATTCACTTAGGCTTAAATCGTCTGTGCCATACTCAAATTTAATCGTGGCTGATTTTAGAGGCTACGTCAATTATCAACCTCACTTATATATATATATATAAAAGCATAGTATGAAATATAAAACTAAGAACTCTCTAACATCTCCATAAGGGATTGAATCATAATCCAGTTTAAGGCTATCGATGATGATCGTATCTGCAGTGACTTCTAAATAAATTAAAATTTTCATACAAATTAAAATTTCGATTAAAAAAGTAATAAATAAAAGAAAAGAAAAAGTTCAAAATTCAAAAAGGTTCCCACTATGGTCTTATGCAGAGTACAACAAAAATCATCTATTGGATCCGTACAGCATAAAGCAAGAAAAAAAAAGAAATGAATTTTCTTTATTAAGTCTTTTTTTTTTCCTTGACCTACTTTCTTAGTCTTTCTTTATTAATATTAGAGCCCACGTAGGGCCCACACTTTTACAGTCATTTCAACTTTGGAGAAAATTCATTTGATGCTCTGCATCGTTACTTAACTCTAAAGAAAAAGAATTCAGGCTGCCACTGCCTAACCACTCCAAATTATATTTTATATATTTATTTTTAAAAGAATTAATATTTGATTAGTATATGAGAGAATTTTGTGATATTTCTACCTATTTAGTTTTTTTTTTTCATTAAATAATATCCCAACCAAACACGGTCGTATAAAAAAATTATTGTCATACCAAATGTTATTATTATTTATTTTTTCTCTAAAAAAATCTGTCTTTTATAACCAAATGTTCCTTCAGCTTTTTCCATAAAAGAACAATTCAACTAAACATCATTTTATTAAAAAAATATATTGTATTAAATATCATCATTACTATTTTTTCTCCCCAAAAAAAAATAAATCAATCCAAGCATATATCTAATTATATTTGTTATTTTTTCTAAGTTACTTTTTCTCTTCTCTTTTTTTTTTTTAACTGAAATCAATTATCACAACATATTCATATCTAATTTTCCTTTTTATTTTTTCCAAATTACTTTTTTATCACTATTTTTTTTTTTTTATAAAATTCATTCCCACTTAGACAAAGATTATAGAAGTGATTTCTTACAAACCCACCAAGAATTATGTTCTTAATCTGTCTTTTTTAAGAGAAAAATTAATTCCTCTTTTTCATCTTATGTTAAATTACAGTAACAACTGATTGAAGTTAACATCCTTGCAAACTAATTCATAAAGAAAGGTTCATCAACAAAAGAGGCATTTGATCTACAGAGTCTTGTACGTTCACAAGGTACAAATCCACAAGCACACAGCACCACCAAAACAGAAAATATATGCATATATATTACCAAAACATGATAATTTCTCCAGATCCAGAAATAAAAACTTAACAAAGTTCATCTCCAGGGTGAGCACGGAGATTCCAAAAGTAACCTTTGGGATCACTCTCAAACACATCCCTACGCATCCTGCAGTTCCTTCCGGGGGCCTTCATCATCTTCACCCTTCCTCCGCCGCGGCCACAGCAGCACCTGCAGCAGCAACGGCAGAAGCAAACGACCACCGTGAGAACCACGGCGGCGATGAGGTATGGCAGAGCGACATGGAACCAGTGGTTGATCTTGCCGCCCCTTGTTTCTGGGGGAAGTACTTTGTCAAACCAAGCTAACGCCTCACCGCCCAAGTTTTCCATTGCAAGTAGAGCTTCCTTCAGCTTCTCCACCACAAACTTCATCACTTCCTCCATGCCCATTTCTCTGTGTGTGTGTGTGTGTTCTCTTAAGAGTAGATGAATAAATAAGTGTGAACGACTGGGGTTATGCTTGGAAAACACAATAAATGGATCACATAGGAAATAATCTTTGCCCTTGGATTATGGAAATGGCGGGCCCCGCAGAGAACAGAATCATTCCCCTTCCTATAAAGCTTTTGCTTTTGCAAAAAGGTTAGCACTAAAACGGCGAAAATCGATTCAATTTAAAATTGACCAATTTAATTTTTTTATTTTTTCATTATATGTATTTACATAATATTTTTATAGAAAAATATATTTTTTAATTTTAGGAGTATTATTTTTAAAAATATAATTTTTAATATTTTTTAAATTATAAAATAAATTTAAATCTATCCACCCAATTTGAATTTGAAATATATCTAATTTTGATTTTTAAAAATCTTAACTAATTAAATTTTAGATTTCGACAAATTCGATAAACAAAAAACATCTATTTTTAGTTCCATCACTACCTATTAGTGATTTGCTTTCAAATTTCTATAGCTTGATTGGCATTTAGTTGCAAACACAAATTCTGCAAGTATGAAAAGTATTCATATTGGTAAGATGGACTTTTCATATTTAAAGATAAGATTTAATGTCTATCTCAAGGAGCTTATCTGGGAAGATGTTTTACATAGGAAGAGTTACAGTTGGAATAGGATTGACCTTTTATTGTTGGAAACTTCCTGCGAAATTCTAGTTTAGCTCAAGCATATCTTCTATTTCAATATTGTTCATGTATATTAATATATAAAATAATATTTATTTTACGATCATTTATTTTTTTAGTTGAAATGAGAAATAATTGATGAAAAATATGATGAAATGTAGAATTATAATTAAATTATTTAATATATCTCATGTGTATTTCATATGATTATTTGAATAATATATTAGTAAACATTTTTATCAAATATGTATTTTGATGAATAATTATATAAATTATTATACCTTTAACTAATTTATCCTTAGTTAAAAATTATCATAAATTAATCTATATTTAAAATGTGATATATAGTTTAAAATATGAGGGTGTAATTATTTCATCATACCTTACAGGTGATATGAATTATATATAAACAATCATTAATTGTATTGGGTTTGAAATTTTAACATGAATCATCGTCATAAAAAATAAGAAAATGTTTGGAATCACTTTTCAAATGGACTTTTAGATGTAAAAGTCCATTTAATTTTTTTTTTAGGTGTTTGATGATTTATATTAGATGCACTTTTAGAATAAGTCACATCCCAAAGAGTCCATTTTAAAAAAATAAGAATAGGCAGTTTCTCAAAACTCATTTCCTGCATTTTTATTTGAAGGTTACTAAAAAATTGATGATTTTCTATTTTATTTTCTCTCTTTCTATTTAAATTATCTATATTAACCTCGCCTTAATACCTTTTTATATTGAAAGTTCTTTTGAATTACGTTCATTCTTTTAAAATTTTACACAAGTGTAAATCAAAAGTTTATTGTTCAACATCATTTTTCTTTGTTTGTATATCTTTATTAGTATTTTTCCTGTTTATTTGATTTACGATTTTTTTTAACAGTTCTACAAAAAAATATAAAATCAATAATTGACGAAAAATATAATATTATAACTTTTTAAAGTATTGTTAAAAAAAAATATATAGCGATTTGAGAAATCATATGCTGCCTAATAAATTTTTAATATAAACAAAGATAATATTGTTAAATACATATTAAAAATGCACTTTCAATTAATTTATCAATCATAGTTGCACGTGAAAAATAAACTTCTAGTTCTTAAACACTTTCTGAAATGGGTTTTACCAAACACATATTAATAATGAAAAGAACTTCTAAAAATGGTACTTAATAAAAAATTTATTTTTTAAATTGACTTTTACTGTAGAAATGCTGCGAAACATGCAATAAATGGTTGATTAGATTGAATATTTTAGGTTAATATATCTAATTTAATAAAATAAAATAAACAAGCTTTAAGTATATAAATTATATTATTTTATATACTTGGTGGATGTGATTGATATTAGAAAATGAAGTAAAATATTATTTGTAATAGAAGATGCAAAGTGAGTTTAGTTAGTAACCTATCAAATAAACTTTGTGTATTTTTGAGTGCATATCAAGCAAAAGAGAGCAATAGATTTTCATCTTCAAGCCACCATGATCTCTGATTGAGTTTTTGAAATTTACGAACAAGTACGAAGATTTGAAGTACGTTGCACATTACACCTTCTCTAGGAGAAGGAGGTGAAATTCTTGGGAGTGGTCACCACGATATCTGATCGAGTTTCTGGAATTTATGAACAAGCCTGGAGATTTGAAATACGTTGCAATACTACATTTTGTCGTGAGTCATCGCTAGAATTTCATAAAAAAAAATGCATCAATCAAAGATGGAGTTCATAATTATTGTATTTTGTAAAATAATTTTAATATTATATTTTTTTTCTTGGATATTGAAAATTGCTGTTTCAATTTACTATTTTGTTGCATGTTATAACTTGTGTTACAACATTAATTAGAACACATAAAATTAAATAATTGAGTAAAAAATTATAACAATTAAGGCGACAAATTCTAACTCTAAGTGATCATATTTGGAGTAAATCAAAGAGTTCAACATAAGTGATATTTGAATAATACTTTTCATTTTATATAATGTTACTCTTAATGCATCATCATTTCATTATTTTTTGTTACTTGATTTTCTTTATTTTCTAATTTTATAAGAAAAAATGACTTATTCATATAGAATAAACTAAAACAAACTAAAAAATTAGAAAAAGAACTAGAAATACTATAAATATCAATGCTTTAAAAAAAAAACATTGAACCTTTTAAAATAATTTTTAACATACATGCGCTTTACCTTAGAGGTTAAGATAATGAAATGCTCTTTATCTTAGAGGTTAAGATAATAAAAAGCAGTAAAATTTTAGTGAAAGAGAAATTAATAAGCACATAAAAACTTAATTATCAAATTAAATTTAATGAAATTAAAACTAAGAACTCTCTGTGTGATCCTAACATCAGCGTATGGGATCGAATCATAATCCAGCTTAAGGCTATCGGCGTATATCAGTGACTTCTAATAAATTATTTTTTCATAAAAATCCATTTTCGACCAAAAAAATCAATAAATAAAACATTAAAAAAAGAAAAAGAAAAAGTACATTCACAATGTGGCCGCAACAGTCTCTATGCAGCCAAACTATGTACAGTAAAAAATAATAATCATATTTTGGATCCGTACAGCATAAAGGAATAAAAAATAAATGAATTTTCTTTAATTAATATTTTTTGACTTGACGTACTTTCTTATTCTTTCTCTATAATATTAGAGCCCACGGTAGGGCCACACTTTTGCTATCATTTTCACTTTGAAAAGAAAAAGAATTCAGGCCATTCTTTTTTGGGAAATTAATGTTTGTTTAGTATTTGAGAAAAAATATTGTTGTTCAAATATGATGGCTTAAAATTTCAAAGGCTGTGACTTAGAGTACGAACAACTCTGATTAAAAAATTATATGTCTCCATATATATAGTTATTTCATAAAATAATGACTCAATTAAATATTATCTCATAAAAAATATATATAGAGAGGATCAAATATCATCATTACTTTTTTGGTCCAGAAAAATCTATCTATTGCTAACCAAACAATTTTTCTTTATTTTTATTTTTTTCAGAAAACAACTTAATCTAGCATCATCCAAAATTAAAAAAAAATTATATTAAATATCATCATCACACTTTTTTTAACACATAATTTTACTTCTCATTTCTATAGAAATATCTATTTCTCACAATTTCTTGAAACGGATGTACCATTTCACTGTTTTTGCTCAAAAAATCATCTCCTCAGTCCTCCTTTATGACAATATCACATAAATTGGTTTTCCATATCCACAGATAATCCTTTTCCATAAGGGCCATCAAACAGCTGATTATCCAACCCGCCAAGAATTATGTTCTTAATTATCCATCTGCTTTCCTTGAAAGGGTTTACATTCCCACTTAGATAAGGATTTTCAGAAGTGATTTCCTATCAATCCCACCAAGAATTATGTTCTTAATCTATCTTCAGTAAAAAAAAAAAAAAAAATCCTCATTTTTACCTTATGTGAAATTACAGTAACATCCTTGCAAATTAATTCATAAGGGTTTTGTCTTTAATACAAGAAAAACTTCATCAACAAAGTGGATTGATGAATTTCATGATTTTAAAAAACAAAGCCTTGTAGTTCATCACAAGGTACAAATCCAGATGCATACAGCACCACCAATACAGAAAATAAATGCATACATATTACAGAAACAAGCCATATCTCCAGATCCAGAAATCAAAACCCATCAAAGTTCACAAGAAACACTTTAACAGAACCCGTCTCCGGGGTGAGCACGGAGATTCAGAAAGTAACCTTTGGGATCACTCTCAAACACATGCCTAGGCATCCTGAAGTTCCTTCCGGGGGCTTGCATCATCTTCATCCTTCCTCCGCCGCGGCCCTTGCTGCAGAAACGGCAGAAGCGAAAGACCACCGTGAGAACCACGGCGGCGATGAGGTATGGCAGAGCGACATGGAACCAGTGGTTGATCTTGTCGCTCCTTGTTTCTGGCGGAAAGACCTTGTCAAACCAAGCCAACGCCTCACCGCCCAAGTTTTCCAGGGCAAGTAGCCAGTGGTTGATCTTGTCCCTCCTTGTTTCCGGCGGAAAGACATTGTTAACCGAAGCCAACGCCTCACCGCCCAAGCTTTCCAGCGCAAGTGGAGCTTCCTTCAGCTTCTCCACCATAAACTTCCTTACTTCCTCCATGCCTATCTCTCTATGTGTGTGCTATTGTGTGTTTTTTAGATCCATCAAAAGACATGATGAATACATATGTATGTATAAGGACTGGTATTATGCGTGGAAAGTATAATCAAAGAATCACTTAATGAATGATCTTAGCCGTCAGATTATGAAATCTGCCACGATTATCTTGATCAATATATGTTAAGTATATAAAATAATTACATTTTATGTATATTAATAATATTAAAATAGAAGTTAAAATTAAAATATAAAATTCGAACCGTTAATAAACACGTTAAGTTAGCACTTAGCACAATAATGAACAAATGAATAGTACCCCAGTTATAAATTACATGTATGGGTTCATGTCCTGACAAGTTTGATTGTTTTTTAAGTGCAAAATAATTTTGTCTATTTTTGTTACTATAATTAAATAATATTAAACAATATACAAATAATAAAATTTGAGACTTTAGTAATATTGAAATTTTCAAAAAAAATAAAATAAAAAAATAAAATCCTATATCATAGTGTTAAATAATATTGATTTGTAATGTACCTAATGGATTAATCATTTGGTACAAGACGAGTACTTAATTCTCTTTTGAGAATTTTAGTATTGTGAAAATTCCAAAACTTACAATTCGACACTTATCAAATACTTCTTTTGAAAAATAAGTAAATTATTATACGTAAAAAAATTTAGTCAAATTAATTCATTAACAGCACAAAACGGAGCATTCAACTTGAGACATAATAATGTTTTGTTACGATAATGACATTTTTGGACATCCAAACCATTGAAAACTTAGTAAGCAGAACGAGTTTATATTGACAAGAACTATTATAAGAAAACAGGAAAAAAGAGCATCATTTCGCAACAAAGAAAAAACAGACCACTGCAAAGTTGTCCTTAGAATACCAAGAAATCTTCCGTCTTGTATTTTTTTGTTTGTTCTTTTCTTTTTTTTTAATTTTCATCAAGATAATGTTAGTCCAATAACACTCTACAAGACAGTTGATTTTTTTTTTGCCTCATAATTTTCAATGAATGATTTGTAATATGTCACTACTATGAAACATACCAACTTATTAAAAATACAAATTAATTTTGTTAAAATTAGCGATTCAATCGATTGGACCAGTTTAATGAAAATTAATTATATTTTATTATTTTATTATGTAAAATAATAATATAATAGATTAATTATTATGTAATATATTTTAAATATAAAAATAAATAAATAACTATATAAAAACACATATAACAAAATACAAAATTTAAATAATCACATAAATATAACAAAATATCAAATTTAAATTTTTATAAAAATTAAAAACAAAAAATTTAAAAAAAAACATTAAAACCGGTTAAACGGTTTTTAGGCCTAATCGGACCGGACCGACCTCCGACTCTTGGTTGAACCGATTGAACCGGCCGGTCCAATCCGATTTTGACAATATTGGTTGACCTTGTACAAATATTAGCTGGGTAAGTTTGATAGCACATAACAAAACTAATCTCCACGCATGCCTTGCCATAGAAAGATGTTACTATGAAGCTCTTAATTCATAGAAAGATGAATAAGACTCCCTCTTTTTCAAGATTTGCAGTGCTTCTTTTAAGAAATTCTCCCAGTTGACCATGCAGCAACACTTGATTCAATATATATGGAAACATATTAATTGATTCACAGTTCAAGAATTGTTTGAAAAATCTTGAAAAATTTCAAATCAAATCAATTATGTACTTGATTTCTCATTCAAAACCAATCAACAATAGCACAAATTTACTAATTACAATCATGTCATTCTGTCTATCAAAGGATATTGCACCTATTCACATTGATTCTTATATAAATTTTTCTGTGTTAGTCAAATTTTTATCATATAAGTGGCCAAATTTCCATAGCAAAACATAGATTCTATTAGATGTGTCAATTTGGGTGAGTTCAAATTCAATCCCGTCTTTGAGTCGAGTTTTAGTCTTTCATTTTCAAACCTAATCCAACTCAAATATGACATGTTTAATTATTATTATTTTAAAATTTTATTATATATATTTATATAATATTTTTTTAGAATTTTTTTTTAAAAAAATAATAATATTAATTTTAAAAAATATAATTTTTAATAATTTTTAAATTATAAAATGAATTTAATCAGTCCACTCATCATATCTGAATTTGAAACGAGCTTGATTTCTTAAAAACTTTAAGGAGTTGGTTAAAATCTTAACGATGAGTGTTGAATCCAAACAAATTTTACCCCGACTCAACGCATTATCATATCTATGTCCTGTTAACAGATGTCCTATTATGTCCTATTGTATAGTTCTGGAACCAACACACAATCAGAAAAGCTAAAATCCATGTGACCAACTGAAATTGTTGGTAGGACAGGAGAGTGTCCTTTACTACAATAATTCACTTCCTTAATAATTCCTTAAAATACACCTTTTTTAATTCATACACTAAATTGCTATCATTTAATTTACAACTAGTTGAAGGTTGAATCATGTGTACACAATCCATCTCCCCACCACAAACTAAGTAATGAAAATTAAAAAAAAAAAAAAAATCTAATTCTGATGAAATTGATCAAGCCAAGAGCCAGAAATCTTTCTGCCTTCTAGTGGTAATCAGATATCCCCCAACTTTCTTGCTCTTCCTCCTCACTGCAATGGCCATACAACTAGCATTTTGGACACAATACTCCGCCACCCCGCCGGCTGCCGCCCTGTTCCCGGCCCACATCAGCATTAGCCGCCACGTTACCGACCGTTTCTTCTGCCCTAGCACCAGCAGCGCCACCTCTTGCCTCTTGGCCGCCTCCACTATAGCAGGGCCTTTCTCTTTCCCTTCCACCACCGCAACTTCAACACACACCTATCTTGCATAAATTCAAGACTCAAACTACAAGCAATTGGCACCATTAGGCCAAACATTAACATATCTTTGCATAAGAAATTGTACATACCTCAGGCCTCTTAAGTTGGCACATACTCTTCATACAAGTGAGGAATTCAGGAATTCTTGGATTAGTCACATCCTTTTTATTTGATTGCCCAGCTGAAAAATAATAAAAAAATCATCTCTTAACAATAAAGTTCCCAAGTCCATGAATTCTAAAGACCAAACTAGAAAATATGTTAAGTGCCTACCTTGTTTAGAAGGCTTAGTAACATAGAGAAGTATCACCATATCTTGATTCTGAACAGTGTGACTAAGTGCCCATTGCACAGCATTTTTAGCTTCCATACTCGAATCCACCACGATCATGATTTTCCGGCCACTTATCGCTCCCGATTTCTTAACACCACCGCCGGAAACATCCGTCACAACATCGGCAAAACCATCTTTCTTTTCTTGATCACCTATGGTGGTAGAATGTGCATGGTTAGGGGTCGAACGGACCCGAACTAGAGGCCTAATCCTGTTTAAGCAAAACATAGGCATTTTGGTGCTTATTCTACCCATGTCTTGTAATGGGACCTAAGTTCTAACTCCTATGAATAGATGGCAACTGCAGCTCTAGAAGAGGAGTTGGTAGTTATATAAGAAGAAAGTTTAGTTATGAGAAAAAAAGGTCACAAATTTGGGCATTGCCAGTGGAATTTTGGCTAAGGCAAACAACTACATGATGGCATGGGCCAGAGGTTCTTTCTCTTTTTCCTTCTTTTGCTGTCTAATGATTTTTCACTTTGCTTCTTTTAATTTCTTTAGGCTTTTGGGCCATACATTTGAACGTTCCTGTCATCAAAATAGTAGGGCCATATTCTTGGCAAGCCAAGCTGCTCATTAGCCTCAACAATCTGGAAATTCTTGAGCAATTAATTATAGTTTATATAACCCTTTAATTGTAATAATCTTGTAGTTAGAATTGATTTAAGTTAATGATCTTTAGCGACATATTTACCAAGTAGCAAGTTCGTTTCATGATGTAGTTTTAAGAATCCCAATTAACAAATTCTAAGAGGGGAAAAAAAAAAGTCATGTTCTTGAAATAAATGTCAAATCTCTAAATTTCGAGTAAAAAAATTCTTTCAATAGTCGAAAAAGATAAAGAGACTTTACAACAACTCGTACTAAGTAAATTACTTGCGTTTGGTGAGAGTCTTGAAGATGATTAAGTCGGCAATGATGGTATAAAATGATAATGATGATAAATCACAAACAAAAGGAGTCAAATTAATGACTTAATTAAGGGGACACATGACATAAATCAATCAAGATGCCTTGAAAAATCTATTGTGATTTTCTTGATTTTCCAAGAGAACTACAAATACACGAGGATGTTTGGAGTCCATCATCGTCTTCAAAATATTGGATGTAATTTAGGTCAAAAATATATTATAATTTTTTTTTAGAATATACAATCAGGTTGAATTAATGCTACATCGAATATATGTATATTGGATGCATAAATTCATTGTCAAATGTCTCATGTATAAGATACATTCACTCAATACATGCGTGTCTTTATGGATTTGATCATTAGTGATTTTTATTTTTTAAAATCTAAATAGTCATTTAAATTCGTAAAACTGGACTCAATATCCATAGAATCGGGTGAGTCATACTTTTTATAATCAACTAGGAATATGAGGGTAGAATAGAGAATTGGTAGGGAGAGTGTCCAAATAATATTTATCCTGATGTTACCTTAAATATTTTTTTTGCTTTCCCCACCACCAAATTCTGTTTAATTATCAACTGGATGCATGGTGATATCCACCTAAACTGGCCCTATTGGTGGTATTGGGCCTAAACTGTTGAATCGAACTGGCACTCATCATGGGAAGGAATGGAATTTAGCTTCCCAAGTTGGTTGGGGGAGCCACAAAATTGGCCCATGTGGCTCAAAAGTGATTAAGCCCTCCTGAGTTGGGCTAACTGTTATGAGATATTGGACCAGGAAGGGTTTGTTGGGATGGACTGTATTTTGGGTCGCAAAAGATAAGCTTTGGACCTTGGGATGGATGTTTGTCTTCTCTCCTCCCTCTCTCGTACATAATTACACCAACTGGGGGATTTTTGGCTTCGAGGAAAAAAGAAATATTCCTAGGAAAATTATTCTGGAAATAATATTCTGAATTTCTAATATTTTCAAGAATTTCAGTGCACCCAAACAACTCAAAAGAAATTAAAAAAAAATAAAAAATTCCCAAATGTTTTCGTTTGTGGGCGTTTAGTGCTCATTTTTCCCCATTTTATGTGTGATGCTTGGAAAAATTTTCCACAGTCCCCTAAAGCTGATAATTAAAGCATGATAGTCCCCTTGAGCAACAAAATGTCCAAATCAATTGTTCGGCAAATCCCAACTAATCACGTGGCAAATGCTATTAGACACTCGTTTCGAAGTGTATACCAATCAATTATAATTCACTTGTCGTGTGATTTATTTAGGTTCAACAAACTAGAACTTCACTACTAAGACATAAAGATGCAAGTAATATAAAGGAGTCATAAAGCATGATAAGAAATTTACAGATACATAATGTCATAGTAGCACATACCATAGATTACACATTAAAGTGTGTTATTATGTCAAGTTTGCAGGGGTTATTCCTCTGTCATATCACAGTCAATTTCTCCATCTTGTAAGAGCTGGAGAAGTTTTCCAGACCCCACAAATGGAGTCATTCGAACAACTCATGCAAGTAGTACTCAAGTTATAAAGATCAAACAGTACTCAATTAGATGAACAAGTCAGAAACTTATTCCCCAACCAGTTGAAACAGTCATTTCTCAAGTAGCAAAGCATCCAAGATGGCATGAATAGAGTGAATCAAGGGTCAGGTCGAGCTCGTTCCTTCTGGCCTCCATGGCTTCGCCTTCATAGGCACCTCTGCATCAAGCACAGTATTGCCAAATTTTATTTAACTATTCAAGAATTAGAGTATGGCATGTTTTCAATATGACATACTACACGAGATTATAAGTAGTTACCCGATGTTTAAGCAAGGAAACTGAGGTGCCATCAAGAATGGTGGTGGTGGTGGTGGCGGCGGTGCATTAGGGCCGTGATTTTGCTGCTCCCACTGTGGCTGCTGTGCCATTCCCTGCTCCTTCTCTTTGATCTGTGTCAGAGAACAGTGAATATGTTGAATTGAAGGAACGATAATGAGACTGGGCACTGAATGGAATGATAATACAATGTTAGTCACCTGCGTTGTCAGCATGCTGTTTTGTTCTTGTATTGCTTTTTCCTGTCAAAAACCAGATTATTGGTAGAGGGTATAGAATATTGTAAATACGTATGTATATATACTCGAATAATAAGAATTGATTGGCAATGTCTTGGATAAGTTTGACTGTATAAGTAACAAAATACATCGTATGAAATACCAAAGTAGCATACTTATTGTTAAGACAAAGAAAACGGCTAGGGAAAACCCTAGTAAGACACACATTTATATTCTTGGTTGAAGACGATGTTTTCAATATAATTCCACTATATATCGTTAATGGAATTCATTTTTCTTGATAGTGGGCACGCCGAACATTAGATTCTCAAGCCAGTAACTGTAACGATATTTTATATACTTGACGTATATTGTGTTATTTAAAACATAAAATTGCAATTTAAAATTTAAAGTGTTTTTTCAAAGTGATATTCAAGGATAGCAAGCTGGTGAAGGGACAAACCTTTTGCTGCAATTCAGAGATGGAATCGTACAAGAGTTGATTCTGTATTGGAACAATAAAATATTTTTAAAATTTTATTATAGACAATTAACAGCAATAATAGAATGATAATTTGAAAAGCTGGAAAAGAAATATGCATAAACATATGATACCTTTCTGGATCGGATGTTCTTAAGAGCAGTGTCAAGCTGTTGTTCCAGATTCTGAAGATCTTTGAGGCTCATGGAGTCAAGATCTTCTCCCATATAGTGCCTGAGGGGACAAATAAACCAAAAAATAAAAAAAAATAAAAAATGCATGTATAGTTTTAACATCCATTTCTCTTGAATCAAGAATTTTACCTATGATTTCTTTGCAAGAGATCAATTCTAGCCCTAAGTTTGCTGTATTCTAGGGTCCAATTCGCCTGCAGAACTCAATCGTTATAAAATGTTCAGATTCAAAACATGATTAAGCATATATGTACAAGCATATATTCATCTTATGTTTGTAGAATTTAGAGTTTTATAGATGCTATGTTCAGTGTACATACATTGGATACAACATGTGTTTAATTTTTTTATAAAACGAGATATTTGAAAATCATCCATATACACTGGATGAAACATGTATTATATCTAGAATTCAACAATTCTTACAGGTGACTGAGGCTCATTAGCAACTAGTTGTCTTTCAGCAAATGAATATCTTTCATACTTCTCCAGGATCCTGTCCATGCTGCTATGCACCAAAAAATCAATCAACTGTTAGTACAGTTTTGGTTTTGGTATAATGTGTTTATCCAATGTTATCCCATGTTCTGATCCTATTGAATGAACAACGTTGGTTAGGAAAAGTTATATATTTCATACTTGTGGTTGTTCAAGATCTTAAATGAGGATGTTAGGAAACATTTAATTTATACAAGGGTGAGCATCAAAACTAAAGATACAGCTCTACTGTTACGTGGGAATTGTTTTACGTGAGTTTTTAAGAAATAAAGTCCTTACTAAATCGGCAAAAAGAAAGACAATCAGTACCTAAGAAAATCGAAAATTGCCAAAAACTATTGATTGTCAAGTATAAATGATTCACTCCAAACGTGTATTTAAGGAAATACTTTATACACTTGCATGCATCTGCGATTTGAAATGAAATACCAAATTAAAATAGAAAATTCGAACAGAGATTTGATCCATAATATGAAATCCTAACTTAAATAAAACTATAGTGATAATTAATCTTTTGTATTAAAAATTACTTTCGTCCATGTCATGCAATCATCAATTAACAAACCATAGTGTGGCACGAGTATGATTCTTGATTTTTAGGCAATTTGTTATGTGGTAATAAATTCTGCTATCCTACCACCCATTATGAAACAACTAATGTAGCTACCTGCTGAACATATTTACACTTACTGAACTCAAAGATATTATATCTCTACAAAACTCTCTCTCTCTCTCTCTAAGAAAAGTTTTGTGTCTGTACTAACATTATTTCTAGCTACCTATTTCGGTAGGGAATTATATGTCCTAGGAAAGTTTCCACTGTACATAGTACGTCTGTGATATTCTCGAACGAGATTACAGCTGTTTATAAATTCAACAATAATACCATTTACCTTGTACCTTGTCTTTTACATATTAACTTTTCAAAGGAAATTAAAAAAATAAAATTTAAAACAAGCAAAAACTATTTTCTCTCAAATATCCTTTTGGACTAAAATTTAGTACTAATTTCATATTCTTTACACACTTTCTTTTAAATCCAAATATTTTCCTAAGGATGACTGTAAGAATTAAAGTGTAAAACACAACAATTATCTGAATGAGAGCCTTCGTGAACTCACTCTTTGTCTGGATTTAACACTTATATGAAAAAAAAAGTGATAAAAAAGGTAGTTATGGTATTAATATTAAACCATTTTTCCTTACAATGTTTTTTTATTGCTGCATTTGGATTTGTTTCAGTTATATAGAGTGAAAAGAAAAAGCAAAAGTCATTAAAACTCACCTTATTCTGTTAGACAAAATAAATATCAATTTCAAAAACTTCCAAATGTGGCGAGTATGCTTAAAAATGAGACGAAAGAGATGTCTGCTAGGTATATATTTTACAGCTAATTATATTTGTACAAGTATTTCCTTCATATTTTTCTTTAGAATTAAATATAAAAAAAATTGTTTTTTTTCAAGACGTTTCTCTCAAAATTCAAAATTCAAATATAACTTCAATCTCCAAACCAAAAAGCAGATTTTCTTTTATAACAAATAAAATGATAAATTGTTTTCTTTGTTAGAAAATCAAATAATTTAACAATTTCAAATGGCTTATCTGTTGATGTTTCAATTATTAAAATTGAAAAAACATCATCATTCAGTCTTTCAACATGATTCCCATCTTGTCAAGAAAGAACAATATGACTCTCACCTCTGCTGATTCCCAATACTCCTTGAGTCTACCCCAACCCCAACACTAGCTACCCCCTCACTCCACTCCCAACCTGGCCAACCCCCATAAACAACAGACTGCAAAACACTTCTTTCTTCTCCTTGAGTCAGAAAATGACAAAAGTTATGTTCAATTTTAGTACTAAGTTCAAGTTCCAAGATGCAAAACAACGTTATGACCTACAGAATCTAGAAAAACCCCGAGTCAAGAACTGAAAGTCACACCGAGGAATGAGGTGATGTTTGAATATCATATCAGATGTCAGTGAAACCAACGGCATTACAAAAAAGACTATCTATATATTCACTGGATAAAACACCAGCAGAAATTAAATATGATGATGATGGCCAAGGACATATGTCCTTTAATAAATATTTCTACATGGGAATTTTTGAAAACAGTTTGTATTGCTCTCTAATGCATAAACATAGTGGAAAGTTCACTATTTAGCCCAAAACACAAAGAGAAAAAACTATTATTGAGCCAAAATCTGAAAAGGGTTTCAGGTTTTTGTGAACACAGTGGAAATTTCTAATATGGAAATTCTGAAAAAACACAAATCTTGCCCTCTACTGCATAAACACAGTAGAAAATAGGTTATTCAGCCAAAAAATAGTGATGGAAAATTTCAAATGAATGAGTATTAAAGCATGGGGCCAGGAACACAAAAAACTGAGATGTTGATATGGCTGATGTTGATTAAAGAAGAGGTCAAAAGAGGAACAACATCAAATAAGACCTAAAAACATGAATCTGCTTATGGTTTTCATAAAGGGAAGGAAGAATCAAAATCTTGCTTCATCTGGGATATGCACATATCCCTTTGATGGAAAATAAGAAAACAAGTGCCAAATCTCAAACTTGAAGTTTATTACCGACTCCGCACAAAAGCAAACCTGATGAAAACCTAGACAAAATTTCAGAAGTACAAGGCATCAAGAGATAGCACATAAAGAGTATGAAAATAATGAAAAAGAAAGAAGGAAACCCTACTTATAAAGTGCATTTCACAGAAAACAGCAGATCTTACATCCCAAAAAGATCAATTGCATATATCAGTTAAGGAAACTGCAAAAAAAGAGTTCAAAAAGAAAAGAGCAAGATGCGAAAACTTACCAAGAATCAGTAGAATACTCAAAGAGCTTTCCCTTATGGGAAAAAACAATCAAAGCCACTTCTGCATCACAGAGCACAGAGATCTCATGGGCTTTCTTCAGCAAACCAGCTCTCCTCTTTGAGAAAGTCACCTGTCTGTTGATCTTGTTCTCTATCCTCTTCAGCTGTACTTTTCCTCTCCCCATTTCCTTTTTCTTCTCTCAGAAATTTATCTCTCTTTTTTTCTTTGGTCCCCAGAAGCCAAACAAAACCCCAATTTGCAGATAAAGCTAAAAATGGAAAGCCTGAAATGTAGTGTAATTTTTTTCACCAACACAGATAAAGAAAGTGATTTCTCTTAGTTATTTCTCTCTTAGTGAAAAAAGTAAGGTTGGGGGCTTGTAGGGAATTTATGTGTTTACAGTTTTCTCTTTCTTTTCTTTCTTATAGTTGTTTCCTTTTGGTGATAAAATTGGTTTTCTTTTTCAACATCGCTGTCTGATAAAGCATGCACACTTGTGGGGGTATGGTGGGATGTGAAACCTGAAACCAGAAGTGGGACAGCAAAACCAGGTGGTTTTTTAAGGATGTGCTGTCGAGTTTGGATTGGCTGAGGGGGTGTGCCCTTGTTGTTGTCTGGTGGGTTATGGGGTTCACAGTTCTTGAGGGGGAGGGGGTGCAGAGGGGTGTGTCGTGTGATGAAGGTCTGCTTGAGAGATGTACGGACGAATATGTGTTGATGTCTGTCTTTTCCCATTACTGTTGACGGCGCACTCTCGTGACTACGAGACTTCTAATTGGGAGTGGTCTAATCTTTCTTGTGATAATTGTTGCATACTTCTTCCATTCTGAAATTATAATTCTCATTTAACAGGAAAAAGAGTTTTAAATAAGTGTTAAAAATTAATTTTTTAAACATTAATACTATTGTTATTAAAAAGTATAAGTACGGATGGCGGAGCCCCATCAAGATTCTTTTAAACCCCAAAAAGAATGGATTGGACTTAAATTCGCCGTATTATCATTAATAAATACTAATTATGAATAATTGGTATCACAATATTAATTTAAATGAGATGTTATTTATTAAAAAACTAAATCTCCTTTTAACAAATGAAATATTATTTTGAGACATCCCAAAAAAAGAATTTGGTACAGAGAAAGTATAATGGAAACAAAAATAGAAGATAATTGATTAAATAACCGTTCTCACTTTTCACTATTATGATTTCATGTGTCTTTCTAATTAAAGGAATTTTTTGGTATTTTCTCTTGTTATGCTTATGTCTATAGCAAAACCCTGATATTGCCAGAAAATATAGTAGTCTCTCTATTTCAAATTTGTCATTCTTATTTTGTTTTTAATACATTCCGAAATAAGGCTTCATTTATTAAAATAAAGTCTTTTTTTTTTTTTCGAAATACTCTCACTTAGTGATTTGACACCACTAACTTTCAACTACTATTTTGACAATAATATAAAGATAAACAATAATTTTAGTTTTTCAACTATCATTTAAAACTGTGTTGTCAAATGATAACTATAAATTTCGGATGGAGAGTGTATATACTAACCACATTGATCTTGTTAGAACGACTAATTTAACAATTGGTTAGTAGCTATTGTTGATCATTTATACTATAGAAGTATGAACTTGTTCTGAATGCATCTCACATAGAGAACTTGTTATTGTTAGTATTGAAAAATTATGTTGCGTAAGAAAAATATTTCGTATTTATATATCTAACTCGCCCCTCTGTATGCATGTCGTTTTTTTTTTTTTTTTAAGTTGAATCAAACAAATTACTACCTACTTAGCCTTGCATTACTGCGACTACGTTATTAAAAAGGTAACATAATTAATTTCTTTGTTTCACATATGGTCCCTTGGAGTTCAATTATTTAGAAACTTTCCCTTTTTCTCAATAAAATAAACTTTAAAGGGGGTAGAATTAAAAGCACGACTATGAAAATTATGCCAACTTTTTTAATGTCAATAAAAATGGTGGATATAGGAAT
Source organism: Paulownia fortunei (assembly GCA_019321725.1). Classification (NCBI taxonomy): domain Eukaryota; kingdom Viridiplantae; phylum Streptophyta; class Magnoliopsida; order Lamiales; family Paulowniaceae; genus Paulownia; species Paulownia fortunei. Next base: position 2,291,317 of record CM033121.1, read on the forward strand.
TTCTACTGAATCAAATGCACATAGATGTGAATTTATCATTGCTTAAAAAAACGCTTTCAATATTCATTGCGCTGCCTTTGTTTAAATATTGGTCAGCCTTGGCATCTTACTGTGTTTGATGAAATTTAATTTATTCCTCCCAACCAAGAATTTAATTTAAAAATTAAAATGGCAAAAAAAAAAAAACAATAATAAAAGCTGGCTAGGGGCCACATTGAAGAAATGGCCTTTAAGATATGAATTATTGGCAGCTAAAGGGAGAATCCATTGGTAGTAAGAATTAAATTTCCTGCATAAAAAAAATGCCAAAAAAAATATGGTCTGGTCCCAATGTTCCAAAAAATTGGTACTGTAATTTCCTTAATTTGTCTCACATTTGAATCCCCAAATCCTAAGCTGGATTTTTCAGTGCATTGTCTCTTTCAATAAATAGTAGTGGTCCCAATTGATCGGATGGCCTTGTTCTAGAGGGATTAATAGGGCATCTTGGCAAATTTCAGTGCACAAGAATTTATTTTGGAAAGAGGGAAATGATGAAAAGGGAGAATTATTAGTTCTTTTAGGTGAGGGAAGAGATTAGAGTTGGTTAGAAATCAATGAGCACATACTCCTAAGGACTTTATCAATTAGCCAAAAAAAAAAAGGTGGGGGGAAGAGTTGTGAGGACTTTATAACTAGGGGTGTAAATTAATAGTCGAATAAGTTATTATTTAAGTTTAATTTGAGTTTTTTATTGAGCTTTATAGTATTTATATATGATTTAATAAATTAATAGAATTAAATTCGAATGAGTTTTAACCGAACTCAATACGAGTCGATTTCAGATAATTTGATATTTCTATATACTTTTTTTATTATTTTTAATTAATTGAGTCGAGATCAATCGAATATTTTTTCAAGATCGATTTGTTATAATTAACAAATCGAATTTAAACAATCTTTTATCGACTATCGAGTAATTTGATTCATTTCTTAAGATTATAAGATGCTTTTGGAGGTTATAAAATGTTATATCTATTTTAAAAATAAGTTGTTAAAGTATTTAGATAAAATAAAATTATGAAGATTATAAGGTATTAGTAATAAACAATTACGTAATTAATATATTCAAAACTACAAAAGTTTGTTAAACTTGACTCCTAATTTTTTGTAAAATACTATTTGATATCTTATAAACTCTCAAATATCATATAAAATAGTTTAAGAAACTTACACCCAAACACCCTCTTAATTAAGTAACTATATAGGAAGCTATATGTTAATACTATCACTTCTGTTCCTAGTATATTATGTTCCATATGCTTATGATTTTTTATACTTCTATTAAATTGTATCGGCCCTTCAGATTATGTTAAAGAAATTTCTTCTATTAAATTGATTGGAATATATAGTGAAAATTACTCTTGAAATATTATTTGCTTTATCTTACTAAAAAATTCTTTCATTTATATATGTTGCTCGTTATTTGTAAGAAATTTGTAATTCTTGTTTGTATCATGGATTGTAAGTTGTCCTAGCGGCAATTGATCAACTGGATTCGATTAATTGCAGTTTAGATCTTTTATTGTAATTTTTTATTACATTTTATATTGTATATTACACATACACGCTATATGTATATGATTAATTTTAAATATATATTTAAAAAAATACAACACAATATTATAATAGAAGAATAAAACGGATTAATTGAAGTAATATGGACTTTGAGTAGCTAAAGAATGCACGTATGAGGGCAAATGCGTCATTTGAAATGTAAAAAGACAGGACATGGAATGTGGCTGTAGAAGGATAAATGTGGAACTGCAGAAATTAATTTATTTTATTAGTGCATTAATTTAGTGCATTATGTAGCTCTATTTTTGTTCAATTCATGTACTGAATAGACCATGGAAATCGCTTTGGAGAGGTTAGGTCGGTCCAAGTGGGATGGCTCTCGGCAAGTTGTGTATTATCACCACTAAACTTTTGATTTAATGACTAACTTTAGAATACTAGAAGAAATCAACAAATTAAATTGGAGATATGCAATATATTTCTTGTTTTCTTTATCATTATCATTATTATTTTTAGAGGGGGTGGTTGTTTGGGGGTAACATAGTTGCATTTTGCACAACAGAGATTTAACATTAGTTTTACGTTTGTCATGCCCTGGGCTCATTCGGTGGGGACTCGAAAAGCAAGACTCGGGACAAAATAGGTTTCATTAGTAATTATTTTATATTTGTTATCGTTTCGCCAAAAATGATTAACCTAAATTATTAAAGAAAATCATTCCAATTTTTCATTCATTTTACTACCTCAATGTAGAATTGAACAATAAGTGCTAAAACCAGTCAGCTCTAATATTTATGTTAATGCAATTTCGAATTGGTTGCTTAAAGTAAATATATTACTAATATAGAACATAAGTATTAGGATTTAAAAGTACTTTTACAACATCAAATATGTACATTAAAAAAAAAAAGAATATATGAATTAGTCAAAGTATTAGACTATACTGTAGCTAATTAAACATTCAAATGTGAATGAAAAAGTATTTATCTAAAGCGTTAAGTTGATTTAATAACATTTTACATATGTTTGCATTGGGATCAATCTTATGTATATTTATTTATTTTTTAAGGTGAATTACAAAAATTAAGTTTGATCTATTTACAAAAAAAATCCATTTAAGTTTGTAAATTATAAATATCCTTTGACATACTTTTATTTTTTAAATTGCACCTACTAAATGAGTTATTATTTATATTGAAATATTATTTAATTAGTTTTTTATATTGAATAAAGTGTTAGATCAAATTGATTATTATTTTGATTGTGAAGAGGGTAAAATGTTATATACACTGTAATAGGCGTAAAGTAATTTTTTTTTTAATAAAGATACAAGGGTGTTTTTGTCAATTCACTCAATTTTTTTAAAGGTCAGGAGGTAAGTGATGTTCTAATTTGTAAAGAGGAAAATTGATAATAAAATGTTAGTAGAGGGGTTAAACCTTTTTTTACCAAATGCAATATCCATTAGGATGGAGTTGGGGGGTGGTGCGGGGGTGGGGTGGGGTGGGTGGGGGCTGGCTGTTGTTAGTAGTTTTATAAATATGTGTCATAGGGTGGGTATTGGCATACACATTTAATTCATTGAAAAGGGGACCAAATCCCATTAAATAACTACTACCTAGGGTTCCAACAACTTTCTAATTCATGAAAAAGTGATGAGTTGGACTTCAATCTTCCAAAATCTCCATTTACAGCCCAAACCTTTGACTGCATAAGTTATTTTTGGACACATTGAAGTTATTTTTTATGAAATAATTTCAAATGTACGGTTCTCTGGTTTTACCTAGGTTTTGACTCGAAATTTAGTACTTAAATAATTGAATCACAACAAGGAATCTTAAGTTGGCATGCATTATCAAAAGGCAGACACTTTATTTATAATGTACCTAAGTTTTAAACTCGATCATTTATTTATTTATTTAGTTCCTTACACTAGCAAATGTGAAATTTAATGGGGAAAAAAAGATCTAGTCCATATAAAATAGAGATTATGCCAGGAAGCACAAGTAATTAAAATGTCACAAATTTGAATCCTACTTACGTGAGGGTACTACTTTTTTTTTATATCAATTTCTTCTCTTGAAATGATGTATACTTTCGTTTAAATTAAATTTAATTAACGTTTGATATATGAATGTCATGAATGATACAATTAATTGCGTCTTGATAATTTTGACACGAGCCTAAAGTAAATGTGATCTTGGGATCCGAACATTTTGACTTTCTGAGCCAGGAATTTTAGTAAAGATTTAGTTATTTGGGTTGCCCAAATTTTCTTTTCTTTTTTCTTTTAAATCGACTCTAAAGTATTTATAATATAGAATACTTTATTACTACATGTATCGTTAATTATTTTTTTCCACAATACAAATTTGGGTATTTGGTGTCTGATTAGTTTAGATTCATTAATTGGATAGAATCGACTATCGATTTAATTTTGGGGATTCAAAAAATCTTGACCCTTCGGACGGTTATGGTTTGGTTCCCGGAATTGGAAGTTGATTCTGGTTTTGGGCCGATTAACCATCGAGTCCAGATCGATTCCGATAATAATTTATTAATTAAAATAAAAAAATAAAAAAAGGGTTTGAAGTTTTAAATGAAATTTTTAAACTTAAATTTAAAAAAAAATATTATTAACTAAAATTTAAATTATCTAATATTCTAATTATAATAAACTTAAAAAATTAAAAAAAGATGTACCAACTTGAAGTCTTAAAATTTAAATTTAATTTTCAATAAAAAAATTATACTTAAATTTTTTTAAAAAATATATTAGCTAAAATTTAAATTATATAATTAAAAATAATTTAAAAAATAAAAAAATGACTTGAACTTAAAGTTGCAGCGGCCATTGTTTTTTTTTAAAAAAAAAGTTGGACCCAATGGGTCCACGGATCGAACCCGATAAATCCACAAGTTGGTGGAACCCCACTCCGCAACCGACCCTTGATCCCAAAAAGGCCGGTTACGGGACTGACCCATCAATCCATGGTCAAATCTAATTAGATACTAGAAAACTCTTTTTAATTTTTACTAATATTCAGTCATATGTTATCATCAAATAAGATGGATATCTTATAATATGCTTATATTTATGATAAATCAAGAATTTATAAATAAAAGTTTTCATTTATAAGAGACAAATCAAAATATATCAAGAGATTTTTTCTTGTTTGTATACACACGTGTGTACGCACCTAATTGTCACTAGGGGTTGACTACTGACATAGCATTAAATGAAATTTTTAAATTTTTGTAACATTATTTTTTATTTTGCATAGAATTATAAATGCTTATAGTGGCAAACAATAAATGCCATTTCCAATTGTTATTGATGGTCCGTTTCCAATCACTATCATAGGCCAATGCCAATGCTAGAGCAGTTTATGGCAAGTTCAAGTTTCGCTCAATGACAAGAATGCCCTTGGAAGTAAGAACTAGCCTCACTCAATCTTGTTAAAATTTTATGATCATCTAAACATAGTTATCCAATGATAGTCTCATTTAAAAGCTAAGTTAAGTTGTTAAAATGAAGAAAAAATTAATATTTGATGACTGTAATACGTTCTCTTATATGCAGAATGCATTCTTTATTATGAAGTCGTGTGTTTTTATTTTATATATTTTAATTTTAAGACTTCAAAATAGATGTGATTGTTGTATTGTATTAAATAATTATCTCATTTAAAAATTTTATGAAGTAAAGATGTTGAAAATAATGAATATAATAATAATACTGCATAGAGATTGTCCTCTTTCAACATCACGTATGAGAGTTATTAGTCATTCCTTGATTGTAATTTTTTATTTTTTTTCCTGTCTTCGTCTCATATATTAACTAGAAATGACAAAGAATGATTAAACTTTGAGATAAATTGAAATTAAATTACTGAACAAAACATCAAAAGAGAAATTAATATTATGGTGTGATGACTTCGAGCGTCGATTTCACACCCACAATCAACTCTTGAGTGAATTCTACCTGTGATGTGAACAAATGAATAGGGTCCGATGTTAGTTTAAGGATATCCTCTGACGCCCAAGTTAATTATCTAAATTCTTGGAAGTATTTAGGGGTACTTCTGTCATTAGCTAAATATTGTTCAAATATTATCAACTGCAATATCATTCCAACCCTTTCCTAGCTCTCCATACATTCAAACCCCCCTTCCTAGAATATCCCCACCTATTTTCCTATATATAAACAATTTATGAGAGTGGACCATAATAGCCTTTGAGAGGACATATACCAAAAGATTGGAAAAGAACCAAATGGTAAATGATGATAATAAGAATTTAGCAAACTAAAAGATGAAAGCAATTTCTGTGACCCAAAAGAAAATGACCTATCATTTTTTCTAAAAAAAATCTTTTTTTTCTTATTTAAGAAGGGGAAGCTTGAATCCAAAGAGAGAGAATGGATTTGAACCTTGACCACGGTGGTCAGTAATGACCCATAGTTGAATGTCTCAAAAACCCAATTGTAAAAAATATATAATTTTTGCCTTTAAAGTAAAACTTGCAAGTTTTCAAAAGAAAATTCTTGATTTTCCATACTCTTGGTTTCATTCTTTTTTACTAATTCTTTAATTAATCACTTCTATGTCTCTATAAAGTGTATGATTCCAAAGTTTGTTTTCAAGCTAGTATTGTTTTTTTTTTTTTTTTTGATACCTACATTCTTGACTTACACCAATCAATTCTAAACCTTCTAACTACCTGCCCAAATACCTAAGAGGAGCCAAATCGCGGGATATATCTCAACTGGATCACAAATTCCCCCATAACTGTACATTTCTGCGCACAAGAAACCGCCTCCAAAGTGATTGCTCCATACCAAACTCCGGTCGTAGGGTCCCACTGGCAGAACAGTGATTGCTCCATACCGAAATTCAGCCGCAGGTTCCCATCAGGATTCGATCCCCCACCCTGCCACTGAAAGCGAGAAACATGTTGATTGATCCACCAGTTGAGTTGTACCCGGGGCACTAGTACTGTTTTTTATATACATCCATGGAGCATAATAACAAAATATTCCATTAGAGTAGAGTCTGACAGCAAATAAAATTGACTTTATAGGTATGATATGAGTTAAACATAACAATATATATAACAGTTTTTTTTTTTACCTAATATAATTGACGAAAATTGGTACTTCAAGATTCTTTAAGTATAAAATTTGAGTTCAAATCTCGTCCAATTTGTTGGTGTGAATCTAATCTTATACTATGTCTGAATTAAATACAAAAATTAATGATCAATCAACTTAATATTATTTTATTTTAATAATAATAATTTAGAAAGTATTTAATAATTCTATTAAACAAGACAAAAAAAAAAAATACTTCTATGTTTTATAATATTAAAATTTTCAAAAGATTAGTGTTGAAAATAAGTGAAAAAATTAGACAATTTAACTTTATGTAGTAACAAAATGGACATTCAAATGTTTATAGAGGATGTATAGTTTCATTTATGAACTTCAATATATGTTTAATCGTTGCATTTGATAGTTACCAAAAATAATTTATATCTTGATAAAAAGATCCACTTCGTTTTTTGTGAATTTTTTTCTACTTCCACATGAAACTCAAATGGTTAATACTCTGTGTAACAGTTCTTTTTGCTTGAAGTAATATAAGGGGGTATGTACTTACATCTTTGCAAAGAGATGTAAATCAAAGTTTATAATCATCATATGATCGACATCTTTTGATTCTATGAGACTAAACTTTCACAGGGGTTGAGTTAGACTTCAACAAAATGTATCTTTCAGCAGTCGGCCCTCCGTTTAATTAAGGAAAAATTGCAAAGTTGGTCCTCTAAGTTGGCGTATATAAGAATTTAGTCATTTAATTTGGTATGTTATAATTTTGCATACGCTAACTTTTAAAAATTGGCATATTTAGTTCTTTTTTTGACGGAAAAACTAATTTCAGCCGGTAAACGGTTACATGGCTAAGAAAACCATTGGAATTTGCTAACATGTACTCCAATTTGGGGATTTATCAAATTTGAAGGGAAAATTAGTGATGTGGCAATTATGTAGATTAATTTGGGGGGGAAAAAGGCCACCTTGACAAATTGCCCATATGCAATCCTACGTGGATAGAAAATAAAATAAAAAAGAAAAAAAATCATCTTCTTACATAATTATTTTTTTTCAAATTTCTTTAAAATAATTTTCATTATTTCTTTTTCCAATAAAATTAAAATATATGTAACTAGCAGGGGATGAATGTGGGTCGCTAGTGGTGGGGGTGGTTGGTGGCTGGAAAGAAAAAAAAGAAGAAGGTGGTGAAGGGAGGCTGAATTTGAGTGGATGGGGGTGGTAGTTAGGTGGCTGGTTGCAGGAGGGGGGGGGGGGGGGGGTTGTTGATGGTAGGTGGCTGGTCGCAGGGATGGTGGTTGAAGAAGAAGAAGAGTAGTGAGGTGGATGGGGGGATGATTGAGGTGTGCAATTGAGCAATTGATTTTTTTTGCACATAATGATCCCCAAATTTCACTCCATGTTATCAACTTTCAGCAGTAATTTTTGCCAACTCAGCAATTGCCGATGAAAATTTATTTTTCCGATGAAAAAATGATCAAATGTGCAAAAAATTAAAAATTAGTGCATGTAAATTGATAATATACTAAATTAAAGGACTAAATCCCTATATAAGACAAGTTAGAGGACGGAAAATATAATTTTTCTTTTTAATTAAATATAAAATTCTTGAGACGACCATTTTTTAGTAAGTAGTTCTCAAACACATTCAATGTATAATAAGTCCGACATATATTTGAATCCAAAAATTTGATGTTAAGAAACAAATGAAACTGTGTATAAGGATTCTAAACAATCATGCAAAATCAACCACTGCTTTGGAATTTTGAATTATATCTTCAAGATCAAAATTTTATTCCTTTCATAATGATTGATGCAAAGAATTGGATGGGACTTGGGACACTGAAAATTAAATTTATGTATGTATCTAAAAGTAAACCTTTTTTTAAATTATTGTTATTATGTTTATAATGGTATCAAAATTGCATTCAAAAGGATTCAAATCCAAAGTAGCTGGTGCAGAGGTTTCACCAATTAGTACCCCAATTCTTGCGCATGAAAAAGCTTTCAGCCAGCACTCAAGTAGTATTCCCCATCAATCAAGACCACCCAGATTGTCATACTTCATAGGTGAACACACCCACAAAAGCCTACACAGTGTGTGTGTGAGCCGTGGTGCGTGGAGGGGGGGGAGGGGGTTGGTGGGGCTGTGGTCCTTATCCAGGCTTCTTTCTCTGTTATTCCTCAATATGTAATAAGTGCTGTTAGTACATAAATTTGAACTTACTGTTGGAGATACAAATGTTGGACAACAAACCAAATAAGGCCACTTTATTACATGGGCACTCAGTTTTTGAGGTTTTCAGACATGAAATCCCCAGTCACCATCAGACCTATGCATATATTAAGTTCAGTCCATAACACCCCTTTGCTATTATTGTGGTATTTCAGACCATATCCACAGCCCCTTCAATATTTTAGGTAGCTCATAAAATTACTATACTACATTAATTAATTTCTTCCCACATAAAAATTTTGTCTTGCTATAACAGCAGACAATTTATTAGGATTCACTGCATCCATCCTGGCAGCATCCCATTTGCATTTTGTGTTGAATCTGCTGCATTATTTGGTGCCAGAGAACTGTATCTGTCGAAAAACGTTATCAGGACAAGAGGATCATTATCATTTCTCATCTACCAAGCAGCAAATTTCTGAGAAAAATATGTGTGGACATAACATACCGAATTTGTGTTGTGTTGTTGCAGTCAAGGGGCTCAAAAAACACCTCTGCAGGCTGAGCAGGCCGGGGTCGGTATGGCACCGTGTGTTCCCCTTGTTGCCATGTTTCTTGTAGTGCTGCACTAGTTCCTTCAAGCTTCAAGAAAATTCATAACTTGTGTAAATAAAATAATATTTATTTACAGAAATCTGTTGTTTTAGTAATTATTGTATGATTCTTTGGTTTGTCTTAGGGTGTCTTGATGAGATTTCTTAATTTATTCCCATATTCTATTTTTCCTAATTAAGTAGGTTTTTTTTTATATTTATTTTTCACTTTTCCTTTTATCAATTTATTAGGAAGGGGAGTTTTGTTGAGGGGATGGTACCTTGCTCCTCAGAGCCCTATTAACCTCCATCAGATTTTTTTCCTGTAAAAACATTAAAAGCATCAATTAGTTGGCTACAATGTTTTTTATTCTTAATAAAAACCAATAATTTCTTCATAATGAAGCACATACCTTTTGTTGGAGACCAGAAAGCCGTTCAAACATAAGTTGAGTCTGAAAACATTTAAGGCAGCCAATTTAATAATTCATTTAATAGAACCAACCAACAAACATATGCAAACATATATCATGGAAATTACTAGATTATCCAAATGATAAAGAAACAAAGACGAGCTTGACCCATTATGAAGAAATAAAAATATCATAATTTTAAAAGATAATTATAAAGAAAGATGAAAAATTAGATAATGTGGAGCATCACTAGAGGAATAAATTATGGTGAATTTATTGATACCTCGTCAAAGGAAAATTCTTTTCTTTGTGATTAGAGGAATCTGTCGATATATTACAATTTTGTTCGATCGATGAAACACAAGTTATAGGTTAATATGGAAAGAGCCAATCAAACATGTAATGATGTAAAATTTCTAACCTACGTTGTAAAAATATTATTAAATAATCACCTCATCTAATAACTTCAGCTATTAGAAAATGAAAATAAGATTTCGTTTCGTATGTTGTTTCCAATATTATTAAGTCCGTTCTACCTTCAATGGGCAGTTTTTATTCAACTACAAGCCGATGCAATGCTGTGGATTCTTCTTGTAGTTTCATGTGTGAGAGTTCTTACTTAATCTTGAAATTTTTTCTTTTTTTTTGGCTGTTATTTTCTGATATATTATGTGATCAAGAAAATGAACCCTAGCAGTGATTTGCTTTTGTTGAGGTCATTGGCCACATAGGTTACAGTTTTAATTTCAACATCAGTGTGTATGTGTTCAAAATTATATTACTTTGTTTGGATAAATTAAACTTTTAGAAAAAAATAAATTATATAATAATATAGGCGACCATACCTCTTTCAATCTTATTTGTTTTAAAGACGTATCTAATACACACTCAAGTTGATCAAGTTCCTTTGCGCCTAGCTTTCCCAAGTCTTCCCCTAAAAGATGCCTGAGAAGAGAAATGAAAAAAAAAATAATAATAATGCTTAATTTTCTTTTTCCAATAAAATGAGTAGAATATTTTCATTATAAAATTAATGTGTATTTTCTCCATTGTTATTGTACACTTATCAAATCTTATGAACTCTTCCATAATGATTACCTCTGAGATTGTTGTAGAACCTCAACTCTTGCCTTGAGCTTTAAATACTCCTGGTAGCTACTCTGCTTAAAGAATTCCAAATCACCTTAGTGTTTACTACAGATAAACCTAATACAATTATGTGTGTGTTACGCTACAATTTTATATATATGCATATATGAAAACACAGACACAATTCATATACACATATTTTGTCAGAAGGGTATCACCTAGTTCAATAAATTCAGTGTCTCAAATGCAAATGGAAAATAATAGTGATACCTGTCCATTATTGGGAGATTGGTGAGCTTCAATGGGACCATAGCTGCTTCTGTGATATCTCTCCAGTGTCTTGCCCATGCTAAATTAAAGAAAAGCATAGTGCAGCAAAAATTAAACACCAAATAAATATAAGTATTCAACTTTTCTTTGCGCCCCCCCCCCCCCCCCCCCCAACCTAGAAGTCAGGAGTGAATATCTTTCATGTTTTGGACTTGAAACTTAGGATTTTACCGCGTCAAACATTTAATCGTTTACACCACATTACTTATGCATTTGGCAGTTTGTTCCAGAACATGAATTATGTTAAATACCTTTATATCATTTTAAATAATTCATGATGCATTTATTATGATAATTTTATTTTTCCTATCATTCATGTTCCTACATGAGTAAAAGTTGCTTGATAATAAACTTTAGTCTAAACCTAAATAGATCAATGTAAGTATTGCTTAAAAAATTGCCTAATTGACCTGAAAATCTCAACCATGTAAAACTAGAAAAGGAGGGTTATTCATGTTGGCAAGAGGTTATTATGAAATATTAGACATCAAACTCAAGGATCACTTGAACATTCCATTTATCACAACATGGATAAAAATCGAGCAGACAAAAGGATATGTGATAAAATACCAAGTGATGATACACAAACTTGAATCCCTTTAATTGAATTTCAAAAGTATTTTGAGAAAAGAAATAAGTAAAAACATCCTCAAAGTTAATTAATGGACAATTCTTGAAATCAAGTGGAAGCTTTGAACTAAAAGAAGGCATTCCTATTATAACATGATAAAAGAGGAAACAATTGCGAGCTTGATGGCTACTTTCAATAGTTTCACTCGAGAAGTGGAAGCATATATCAATTTCTTGTCTTTTGCAAATGAAATATATATTTTCTTTTCCATGGGCACTTGTTAATTTTACGGGAATTTTATTTTACTAATGCATAACTATAGCTCAGAAAATTTCCAAAAAGCTAACACCATGCAACTAGCTACATATATATATATATATATATATATATATATATATATATATGTATAGATTAATGGTGTGAGGCTGACACTGAGGTTGCAGGTCCATATTATCAATGTCATTAGAGTATGTTTATCAGCTCATTTTCTAAATTCATTCTCCCATTTGTATGGGTTCTAGTATATCATTGGCATCACATGTTTCTTATAATGATGGAAAATATAGATCAGATATTATTATTTATATTAACGAAAAAAGCAAAAATATAACATGAATTATGCATTTGTTGCTCTTTTGGCAATAAACTTGGGGTATATAGATCAAATATTATTATTTACATAAAAGAAAAACTTGGGGTATTTAGCAGCATTACAGAAATGCTATCCATTGGGCAAGGAAAGTGGAATAGCAAATTCCTTAGGCAATAACCAGCACACAAAATGGGGAAGAAATAAACTTATCATACTCTTTTGAAAATACTTTTGATGAGGAAATAAATCACCATAAAAAACTAACTGTATATTTCCCTCTCTCTCAACAAGCAAAGTTGTATATTTGACAATGAAACTTAGAAAAATTTGCCTTCAGATATGAATATTCTTATGTGGAATTACAGTTCCAAACTTACGTAAATACTTTTCATAGGTATTTTGGGATAAATTAGGTGTGGCTTATGATTGCTTACGCTTTTATTACATACAGTAAATAAAATTAACTTAGGTTTTGGGAAAAGAGTGTGCTTTTGACTACTTAACATCCTTTAAAGCTCATATCATCTTTGCATATTGTCTTAGATATTATAATCCACAATTTGAAGCTGTAAATAGTGAATGAAAATGTAGAGTGACTTGGAAAACTTGTTTATTGTAAAATATTTTATATGAAATATGATCGCCAGAAGACCAAAGAGAAATTTTCTCAACTTATTTTGAGTAGTGAAATGATCATTGAAGAAATTTATTTCCTAGAAAAGCTCAAACTGTTCAAATATAAGTAAAACTAGTTTTTTCTTAGAAAGACATAAATTTCAATCATCAATCAACCACTTGTTAGTTTTTAGAAAAAAGAAAGTTCTTCATAATACAATTGAAAAATTATTTATATTCAAGTAAGATATCAACTTAAAAACCTTGTAAGTTTAATGCGTCAATTTTGCATTTTGTTCTAGACCTCGTCCATCTAAGTAAAGAACTATAATTATCTAACTAAAGCCAGTGAATTAAACTAAAGGAAATTTTGAGAATATTTTCAATTTCTCAATTTTCATTGAGGCCTTAAATATAATTGACATGATTAATAGGGGCCTAGCAATACCTTATCAATTAGTTAAAAAGAATTGAAAATTTAGAGAACGAGTACCTTAACACAAAACCCTAATAAAAAGTAGATATTTGGCACTAAAACTCTAAATTTTTATGTCCAATATGATTACAAGTGAAGGGGGAAACAAAGTATGGGTGATTTTGTCAAAATTAGTTAGCCAAGACAACAAAGGAAAAGGAAAATTTATTTCGTATTTTTCCCAAACCACTGCCTTTTTCTTATATAACATGATAAATTTAAAGAAAAAAAACTTATATAAGTATGCAAAGCTAGAAATAATAACTGTGCACAAACAAAAAGAAAAAGGTAAATTATTAGCAGAAAGGGAGAGATGGTGGCATCAGAACACACTTATTTTCACAAAATCCTTTAAACAGGTCTTTTACATAGAGTTTCTTCTGATTTTTGGATTTTTTTCCCTTTAGAATTAAATATTTGAAATTATAACCATGACATATCAATTTTTGAAGGCTATATTTTCATTCAGGAAACATTATAACAGACCATTTTTCTATTGCATAATCCTCATCAGTGATAATAAGGTAAAATCAAGATTTGGAGCTTCCTCAGCCGAAATTATATTAGTTAAATGTAAATAATCAGTTTCCACCACCAGCACTTGAAGAAAAGTTATTTCTGACTCAGATCTCACCAAAATTATGCCATAAAAGAGACACAAAAAAAGAGATCAAATCCTGTTAGCATCTATACTGAAAATCCAAGCAATCATAAACTCCAAAAAACTTTAACCTAAATAAAGAAACTGACAAAAAAAACACCCTACTTTTTTTCTTAGATTTTGGTTAATTAATCTCCTTCTTTTGATAGCTTAGCAACCATGAAAAACAAAAAACCCAGAAAAGTTTTCACAAATATTGTATGCATAATAAACTCACAAATCTCTAATCTGCCAACATATAATATATATATATATATATATATATATATATATGTACACACACACAAACACACACAGTGAGTGAGAAAAACACACACCTAGAGCTGCTGCAAAACTCATAAAGCTTTCCTTTGTTGGAGAAGATGATGAGAGCAACCTCAGCATCACACAGAATAGAGAGTTCATAAGCCTTCTTGAGCAGCCCATTTCTTCTCTTGGCAAAAGTCACCTGTCTGTTTACCTTGTTCTCAATTCTCTTCAGCTCCACCTTCCCTCTCCCCATTATATATATATATATATTTATGGTATTTATGTATGTACTTTCAAGATCCTTTTGAATGTGTTATTTAAATCTAGACAATGTTTTAAACAAACTATCAGAAGAAAAACATATCTTTTTTTGCTCATACACACATTTATGGGTTTGTACTGCAGTTTTTCTATTTTTTTTCTTTTCCCTATCCTCTTCTTCTTCTGCTGCTGTTTTTCTTTGCTAGGAAATGCTGATCTTTAGTGGGGCAGGTCTTAGGTTTCCTGATGTATGTAACTGTCCACTAATGTTTTTCTTACATCCATACATACATTTATGTGTATGTATATATATATATATATACATGCGTTTGTGGATGCTAAGTAGGATGGTGGGATGCCCTAAAAGGTACTTTTTGCCCTCTTCTTGTTTTGCAGTATGTTTTTTCATAGAGAATTAACTAAACATTTCCTTGCCGAGAAGTTGTGTAACATTAAAGAAAAAGGAAATATCTTTGTCCAAACGAAAATAATTGCAAAGAAAATGAAAATATCTTTGTCAAATTATATCATGTTTTCATAGTTTGGAATTTATTGTGTTTAGTATTGTACATAATACATCGATACTTTGAGAAATTACTTTGTATCGTATCAGAGTCGGCACACCTCCAACATAAGATTTGGCATATTCATAAACCAAATAAAAAAAAAAATTAGATAAAATACTGATGGTGTGTCTCATACATTATGGAGATATTAGTCTTTGTTCATATTTTAGAAAGTTTATGAATTATAGAAAAGATATAACAAAAAATCAAAAATTGCTAAAACTACATAAAAAAGTAATGATATACCTCATCTTAATTTTTTTTTCTTTCTTTGTGTTTCATTATTAATGTAAGTTAATTATACTTATAAACGTTTAACAGCATCACTAATATTAATTTCTTTTTAATCCTTGCGTCGATATTTTTATAAATTTGTTAATATTGGACAGATGTATCAAGTCTTGAAATTTCTAATAATTGTTATGTCACATGTGACCATGTCATCTCATTGTGCCCCGTGATTGTGCATCATAGCATGGAAAAGTAACTTTTAATTCTTAAATATCTGACGAACAAGTTTTCCTTAATTTAGGCATAAATCATGGGCTAATTTCTAAAAAAATAAAAATACTTACAATGTCGAAACGGGTAAGAAAGTAAAAGTATAAAACATGAACGAGTTAGTTAACTAACTTCAAATTAATCTTGTCTAAGTAGAAGTGAAGAACCAAAATTATTCAAAATTCCAATCAAGATAGCGATCAAACTCATACATAACAAATCATTTTTAAACACTCTTTATCATTTAATTAGGTTTAAAGTTCGATTCAAGCTCCACTTAATAAGCAAAGAAATTAATGATGAATATAGGTAAAATTATCAAGTTAATTACATAAAGTATAATTCAATTAAAACTTATTCAATTTCAACTTATTCAACAAATCAAATTTATTCGATAAAAAAAATTCTACTTGATTCATTAATGAATTTATTCCTCTTGCCATTTCAACATCGTTTTAATTGTTCAATCAATGACATGTGAAGAGCCATATTCGTAGAAAAGGAAACCATAAGAGAAGTTGTGGAGGGCAGATGTGGATCTTGAAGGGCCCAAAAATGGCAGGAACATCTTCAAGTGGTCTCTTAGCAATTCTCACTTCTACACACTTCTTTATTGCAAATGCTTAAAGGGGCATCTTAAGAAAATGGTAGAATGGAATAAAAGGGACAAAAATTTCCTTGGATCAAAATTGATATTAATTTAGTGTCAAAATCCTCGTACATTTTTCTTTTTTTTTATTTTTGGCTTTAAACTCTCTTGAAATGTAACAAATAAATTAAATGGCTGTCTAATTAAAAAGATTAGGCTATATTTGGTTTCATTTTCGGCCATTTGGGGAGATTATTCTGAAAAAAAAATGTATTCTGGAAATAAGATTAGAGAATATATTTTGTTTCGAAAAATGATGTGATTTATTTTGAAGATATTTTTAACTGTAGATATTTTGTCAATATTATTTTATTGTAATTAATAAAAATATTTTCAACTATAAATGTCTATTCAATGTTGATATTTTGTAGTTAGTATGGGTATAATAGAGTATATATAATTATTTAAATATTATAATGAATCATTAAAAGTTTGGGAAATGAAAATAAGAACTTTCGAAATATATAAATAAAAAATACATTTTTATTTCCGAAGAGAAAAAATACAAGAATGCAAATAAAACCAGACAGTGTGTTAAATTTTGGTAGAATAACTATTTCTTCTTTTACCATACTCGGGATAGTAGTGTTCCATCGTATCCAACCCCATCTCTAAGTTGAAAATAAATACAATAGTATCTGTAACGTATCTTATTTAGGTATCACATATAAAGTTCTTGATTCTTTTTTATCGTATTTTGCAAAGCCGACACCTCAAAATTATGCATATCTTGATCATAATGTTCAATAAATCCACAATCGTAAATTATATCAAACATAATATAAAATTTATGAGCTCGACTCATTTTGCAATCATATAGAACACAAAACAAAATAAATACTAGGCTAAGTTTACTAACTAATCCAAAAGTTTAATACATGCATGTAAGTAATCATGTGCTTGATAAAGAAAAATGGGTTTACACTTTAGTACTATCTTAGAACCATGCAACGAGAAGAGAAAAGCAAAACCAGTAGGGGGTTGGGGGGGTGGGGGTGCGGGGTAGGATAGGGAAATAATAAACTGCACTGCTTTTGTATAAAGTGAGGCGAATTCTCGGACATCCAAGAAGGTTGGACACCGTGAACCGACGTTGATAACTGCTCGGAGAAGTCGACGTCAGAGACATAAAGTACTGTGAACGTGTCCAGTCCTCATTGGCTGTCTTTTTTTTTTTTTTGACAGTATATTTTCTCATGTTGTCTCCTACAAAAACAAATTAAATACCACATAGATATTATTATTTAAATTGATCTCTTGAAATTTAAACAATTACAAAAAGAAAAAAAAAGTGCCTACGTTTAGACGTATTTAAGTCGAAATAGGATGTATAAATTTTCATTTATGTTGTAACAAAAGAGGTAGAATTTGCATGAAGCTGAGGCAGCCAGTATTGTCATTATGGAAATTAGTTATGATTGTTAGTATATGTACTTCAAATTAGGTATGAATTAGATGAGCCGTAATAATAAATTAGCTAGCCAGTTAATCATTAAAAGAACTAGATTTGGCCTAATGATTTTCATAAAGAAATTTAAAAACATCGTCAAATTGTCAATCTTGCAAATTAAATTAGGAAAAATGCAAGATATTAGGCATTTAATGAGTTATCATCAAAACCTTGAGGTTATGTTTGGATTTTAAATTTTAATAAAAAAATAAAATAAAAGGGTGAATTTCGCGTGGTCACCCTCAATTATATGCATCTAACCTTTACACTGTTGAACCATGAAAATACTTGCCCCCTGAAACTAAGAAAATATAATTTATTATCTAATTTTACCTCTTGTTACAAAATATATACATGAGAAAATATTGAAAATTTAAAATTATTATTTAAAAATTAATAATATAAAGCAATTAATTTAAAATATACCAACTATAAATTACCAAAGTTGAATTTTATATTTGATTGCAATTAAATTTTTTTTATTTAATCAATTAATTTTATTTTAAATTATTATAAATAATCATTAATTAATAATAATAAGGCTAGTGCCAATTAATTCATCATTTAAAAAATAAAGAAACCCATGTACATAATTTTCCAACTTGTTGTGTTCTTGGTAAAGGGTCACACAAGTCTAATCATTTCTACTACCTAGATGAGTATACACTTTTTTTCTTGAAGTTATGAAACTATTTTGTTGAATTTCTTAAAAAGAGTTGTTTTCCATTCTTTGTTATTCTAGAGTAAATTTACCATTTTACTTATAGGTCTTTTAAACTTTACCCGAAAATATTAACTATTTGAAAATAATTTATTATAATTATGAGTAAAGTTAAGTTATTAACTAAAATTATTGCTTTAACAAATTCAATAGTCATTTTATAATTGATTTAGTTTAAATTAATTATTTTATATTATTAAGTTCAAAAAATTTAACAATATTTCTTAAAATATTTTAAAAAGATGGATAACCTTGAAACACCTAGCATATTTTCTTAATTGGAGGGGCTAAGTATATATCTTCATTTGAAGGGACAAAGCATTACATGCATATAGTTGAGGGGGGCAAAGTGAAATTAAAACACCCCCCATCCCCCACCCCCACCAAACTCCCAAAAAAAAAGAGCATGAAAAAGTAAATTGCAAAGTTATATTATTTAGAGTGAGAAAAATATTTTTTTAATATTTTTTCCTAAATCTAAAATTCAAACAATTTGTAAATATTCTGTTACATAAATGAGATATGCAAAGAGTAATGGAGTAATTTTACTTACAAAATTACCTTTTTTTTCTATTTTGCGCTTTTAACTTTTCAAATTCTTTAAAATACATTTATCTCTTATTCTACATCAACTTCCACCTTGATTCCCAGCCAAAATCGAAAGGGCAAAAGAAGGTTGGTACAAAAATCAAATTATCGCGAGAGATAGTGTCATATTTTTAAATTTCATTTTTTATTTAAAAAAATCTTTTTAAGTCAAATATAACACCACCTAAATAATGATGGCTTTTTGTAAAATACACATGTCTAATATTTGTAAACTACAACTATCTATTTTTAGAAATTCAAAAGGACAAATATGTAAAATTCATCACCTTATAGTTAAAATTATGTAAAGAATATTCTCTCCCATTTCCATTTTTGTAATACCTGTAAGTTTGTATTGGAACTAATAATGTCGAGTGTAAATCTCCTTCTCAAAATATAGTAATAGATTCATCCACTATTTAGACATGGTAATTAATTTCTCATGTAATAATGTTTCATTCACTAATTCTTAAGTGTGCATAGGTAACAAAGAAGTGCTCACTAAAAGTAAATAAGGTCTTTTTTTTAGGTTTTAGTTAACAAATTATACCTTAATATCTAATAAATTCACAACATAGTCAGAATTAGGAGTAAGCATTCAGATTCGAATTTCATGTCCCGACCTGATTTGGTCGTTTAAAATCTAATTGAGTACATCTAATTGAGTACCCGATATGTAGGGTACCCAACGCGACGAACCCAAACCCAACAATACTCGATCCGTTGCCCAGCTAGAATTGGAGAAAATTTTATATATTTAAACACTTTTCTTACTAAAGGAGGGCTATAAGAATTGGTGTATGTATTTACACACATGTAATATAGCCTCAGCACTACATCCTACCTTAATCGACAAGGAAACTAGAACGTACTTTTTCATTAATTGACCTAGCTAGAATTGGCCAACCACCATAAATTTCTTGTTGATCATCCCTAGCCATAGTATTTAAGGCAATTTCATTTTTATTGGGGCAAAAACTAAAATTGTGTTCGTAACATAAACACATTTAAATAAAATTTAAAATTCAAATACAATTTTAAATTCAATAAAAAATTCAAATCAATTTCTAATTTTTGCAGCTTGAGATTCTCTTACATAGCTCGGTCTAAGTGTTTTTTAATTTTATTTTTATTTTTGCTAACTTAGTGAACCCTAAAGATTTTTTTTTTGAAAAAAAATCTTTTTTAGCATTTATTACATATTAGCCCAATTACTTATAAACCTTAAAAACTAAAATTCATAACATTGTATTAAAAATCATAACATTGTAATAAAATAAATAAATAATAAATAATTGGCAAGTTGACCCCACTTTTACTTCATTGGAGTAGACTACCTAATTATAATAATATGCAGCAGCATAAAGACTAGCTAGCTAGTACGTGTACATAATGGGATCACTATTTCTAGATTGAAAAAAGTGAATTGCATATCATATAACAGTGATAAATAAATAGCACACATCCATTATTTTCTCATTCAACAAGATTTATATAAGACCCAATTAATGGTAGATCTAGGTAGCCAATAGATTTAAACTAATTTGTACCATACAATTTCATAATTTTCTCTAAATATTTAATCAGGTGGCAAGATTCAATGCTTATTTTTTCTCCTTTTCACCCCTACCCACCCACCCTCCCCAAAATAAAAAATAAAAAAATGTAGCATATATTTAGGTAAAATCTCTGGGCTATCGCTTAGGGTTGACAATGAAAAGAAAAAAGGCTTAGTTAATCTTAGATTACTAATTAATCTTCTAGGGAGGCCTTTATTTCAAAAATCTAGTTTACTTTTGTTAGAACAAGCTGAGTTCTTGAATTAATTAATGCCAATATTTGTAAATCAGATTGTTTAAGTAGTGCAAGAACAATGTCAACCGATAATTTAATGATTAATATTAATAAATGAATATTTTTTGAGTCAAAAAAATTTTATTAAGTTAATATATGGTGTTTTAGTTCTACAAAAGTAGAAATTGAATCTAAATTTATTTAATTCGATTTATGGCAGGCTGGAGCATCGCAAAGTTTCGTAGGTTTGAATGTTCCAATCTTACATGGGCACAAAGCTTTTGTTTATTATTTGATAACTGGGCCTATTGGGCCTTCATAGGCCCAAAAAGTCCAACTTTACATAACGGTCTCTCTCAACTTAATAGGCCCACGAATATTGGCCCATATGAGTATATGACCATTTCTCTTCCTCCTTCCCTTCCATGCATGCATTGGGAATTGATGGTTTGGAATTTCCAAGAATTTTGATCACTAAAAAAAGCAATTTAAAAGTTTTTAAAATTGTTTTCAAAAGTTTAAAAACTTTATAACTTATGTGAATTTGTTGTTTAGACTAATAATTCAATCTTTAGGTGAATGTCGACTCTTCTATATGTTACAAATGAAAAAAAGTATGAGTTGTTTTCTTGAAAAAATAATATATTTTATTTACATATTTATGTGTTTGTTTTCAAACTAATTTGAACAGTGGAACAAATTCAACAATAATGGGAAAAAATAACCAACATTAATTTATTGATTGAATATATATATATATATATATATAATAAGGCATTATTTTCCCTTATTTTCTATTTTTTTTTAGCAAACAAAAGTGCCAATTTCATTTTCACCCGTCTAAGGAAAAGTGAAAGCTCATTTAATCAGAAAAGGACTATGGAAACCAGCAAGAAAATACCAACAATAAGATTTTTTCTTTAAAACTTTTGTCCTTTTCTCTGCAAAATATCCAACCAAGAATTTCATTTTCCATGATTCTAAAACAAGAAAAAAAGACCCCATCAAGCCCTTTTTTTCTCCAGAAACAAGCTCCTAAATAAAGCTAAGTGACAAGCAATGGCCTTTCTATGGGGATAAGGTAGGGCATTTTTTTGTAAGCAATCAAGACAAGGACATATAATTCTTTGCTCTCTTATCTGCAAACTTTGAGTGAGATTCATTGTATAAAGGGATCATCTTTGATTTTTTTCAAAAGATTATTGTGTAGGCACTTTCAGTGCTCAATGTAATGCCACGTTGTGTTAGGTATTATACATTGGAGATTGGACTCATAAATCCTATACTCATAATGGTCTTTTTGAATTTTCAAATCTGATTTTAGCATAAAAATCAAAGAATTTTCGTTTGATCACTTTAATAATCATAATATCTCGAGTTGAGACGACAACCTCATATATCGACCTCTTTGACTAATCATAGTCGAACACACCAAATCACCCCACCTCAAATTATTTAGCAAGAAAGTTTATTTCTAGATAAGAATATGATATGTAGTTTGGTTTGAGCAGTCCCTTCGTCATCACCTTCTTTAAGCTTAGCTAGAGGATAAAAAGTTACCAAGTAATTTTAAGTTGGTAGAACTTACAAACTTGATTTCAAATTCAACTTTTGGGCTCACTTGGAATAATAATTGAACCTAGACATTAGAATTATTAATTAATTTGACCTTATTGTAATATGCAAACTCAAGATTAAATATAGCTTCAAGTTCAACTTGAATTAGCTCATTTATTGCTTCTACCTAAATAGGGGATGACTTTTGGGAGCTAGCTACGCACCTTAGCACAACCCAACTTTAGTAGGACATTGATTATATTTATGGTAGTATTTTAGCCATTTAAGTTTCTGTATTGTTAGGCTGTTAGCTATCAAATATCTAGGGTTTTCAATGACTAATTTATTATTTCATATTTACAAGATTTGCCCCATTATTTTTTTCATTTTTTTTATCATGTATTTCTATAGATGGACAAGAAATGAACGCAACATATACCCAAATATAAAATTTTACAAAGGTCTAAGTAATCGAATTTGACGTTCGAAAGAAACAAATTTATATGTGCATATAACTCTTGATATTGTAAACACATACATGACTTGAGTATACTAACATAATACATAAATCTAGCTAAGAGATTATCATGCAGTTTGATTTCCTTAAACCTAATATGAGAGCAACCATTAGAAGGTACACCTCCCCAAACCTATTGTACTCTATGGGCAAGATTGGGAGACAGGTCTGGATATATCATGTCCCTTACTGTCTCAGCATTGAACATACAGTAGGTCCATTCCCCCAGCCATGGCCCAGTTGTACCACTGATGGCTCATTTGAGAACAAATTAAAATCTTGATAAGTGTTGTTTGGGATTCTCTTTTCCCCTGGTTCACAATTCTCATCAATCAACTGACAGGAAGTCCCAAAGTATCATCTTTTGCTTTTGAACTCAGTTGTCTGAAAAGGGCACTAGATCTGAGGCATAGGGCAACAGATGGGACTCATGGGAAAGCAATGGCCATGGAACTTAACTTTGAATGCATGGTGCATAGGAAAAGATAGCAACCAAACATGTTACATGTATCCAAACAAGATGAGGATTGGGTATGGACTATGGAGGAGAAGAAGACATTAGCTAGAGCGGCAAAATTAAGGGACAACGACACGTGTCCGGCAGCCATTAGTCAGTGAAATGATCATCCTAACTGGTCACAGATGGGCCAAATTTTTGCATGTGGACTAATATATGTATGGCTTATAACAATTTTATATGTGGGCTTTTAATATAATGGACCTTAGATATGTGGTTACATGGTTAAACCCATCTAGTCATGTTTGCCAATCTTCTGATCAAGCTAATTTTGTGTCTTGAATCTTAATATCAACTCAATCTAACAGCTATGATGATTTGATAAGGCCTGGATAGATATAATTTATCCAGCTATGTTGATAAGAGAACTGGCTTGTGTGTTTGTTTGCTTGGGGAGATTGTTGTTCCCCTAACTAGGGTTGATGGCTCCACATATATATAGTTAAGTGAAGTCTAGCACATGTCTTGTAGTGCTATGTGATTGCAACATTTTATTCTGAGTGCCAAAACTTGCTACATTCGATCTTAGCTGAGTTGGGCTTATTCACAAATGCTCGATTAGAGTTAAGTTGCAGACTAATTAAATAATGTCATACGAAATAATTAATTTTTGACTCTATGAACTCGATTCAAGTTGAATTTGAGCTTATTAAACTTTAAATTATTATTTCATGTATGCTCGAGCTTGATATAACTATTTGATAAAAAAAAAAAAAAAGAACGTTCAATTGTACTAATAAATTGCAATTATGTTTCTCTTAGCATTGCCAGTTGCCCAAAATTACTAATAAATTACAAAGTATTGTTTTCAAAATCAAATTAGATCAGCTGGTTTAATTAAAAATTGATGGTCGGTTTGATCCGATTTTGTCTTAAATAACTGAATTTTGGTTCAATCGATCAAAATTAATTTTTAATTTTTTTAATTTTTAAAACAGTTTAAATTTGGTATTTTGTTATATGTATATTGTTATCTGAATTTTGTATTTTGTTAGATGTTTTTTTAATTAATTATTTTTTTTATATTTAAAATATATTATATAACAATTAGTTTATTACATTACCATTTTATATAATATAATAAAAAAATTAATCAATTTTTATTAGATCAGTCAGACCGTCGATTTAATCAATGACCATCAACAAAATCCATTTAATCACATATTCAATTACATATATATATATATATATATATGTATATATCCCAACATTTATCTACATGACGATTTTGATATGGGACCATGAATTTGTGATCTATCAAATAAGACGTGAATAAGCTACCAAAAATGAAAAAGAAAAAGAAAACGTGAGCACCATCTCAACAGCGACTTTTAACGTAGATGGGGATAGAGTATGTACAGACTGCGGCAGGTACATCTGAAAGCGCACTTTGATACCATAACTAAGAAGGCTTGTGATGCGGAGAGGTACCAATCACTTTCAATATATATGACCACATGTGGTCTTGGTCACAATTTATAGAATATTTTTTAAAATATATAATTGATCGATATTAACATATAATATATATATATAATATGAAATATAATATAAAATATAAGAATAAAAATAAAAAACTTGAAATGTTGTATTCTATGTTCTAGATACTACGCATGGCTTAATTATGAAGCTACCAAAATGTATAATAATTTCACAGAGTAATTTTTCAATTTCATTTATTAAGATAATTGCATCCAATATTAATAAAATAATCATGTCCTGCGCTACCAAAAAAAGCTATAATGTAGTAAGTGGTTAGGCATGTTAAAAATTATGATATGCTATATTTATTAAATGACATTATATTATATTAAGCGATAATTGGCTTTAATTACACTCGTGCTGGTAGAAATATAATTTTTAATTATTCTAGCCACGCCTATGTATGTAATGATATATACGTTATTTCTTAAAAAGAAAAAGAAAAAGAAAAATCTGCCCTAACAACGACGAAAACGACAAAAAAATGTAAATTTTATGAAAGTGAGTGTCTTAGTGCGTCGATTAAAATTAAATAAAAAAAATACATTTAAAAACACAATTGATAATTCTCAAAATTTTAATAGCTCAGGTTGTCTAATTAACTCTAATTAAAGTGGATCTCTTAGTAATAATGCCCATTTGTTGGAAACCAGAAGCATGGCTGTGCACGTGTGCCCAGAAGCGTTTTAATACAACATTTTAAATCAAACTAAAATCCAACACCACAAAAAAAAAAAAAAAAAAAAAAAAAGGTTTGAGGAGAAAAGACCTGCAGGTGGGCTAAATTTTTTTCTCAAATAGTTGCTCCAACCTTAAAATGTAAACAGGTCGAATCAAGTAGATTTGAATGAGTTTTAATAGATTTAAATAGTTGAATTTTATTCAAGTTTTAAATTTTATTAAATAAAAAATATATTTAATATTAATTTGTTATATTCCATTAATTGAGTTCAAATAAATTTTTCTCGACTTGTTCAAATCCTATGCAACTTAGAGAAAAAAAGAAGGGAAATCAAGTTCAAACAACTGTTGCTCTAACCTTGCACACAGGCCAAAAAAAAAATAAAGAAAGAAACAAAATAAATAATTAAAAACTGAAATCTTGATAATTATGCTGAATTTATGAAAAATGTTTCGTATAATGTCTGATGATAAGAAGTTTAACATTAATTAGAAACTTGTCTGACAATTTAAATTGGAAAGTACTTGGTGAAAAAAAAACTGAGAAATTACACATATTATTTAATTTAATTATATTCCAAAATGCAATGTAAAACGAACATACACTACAAATTAATTTTGATGAGTTCAAAACTGTCGTAAAAGAATAAGAGTTCTATATATACGGTCTGTCATACGATGCTACCTGCTGAAAAACTTTCATTATTTTTACGATCCCAATTCATTAAATATCAATTTCAAGCAATGAAAATTAAAATTATAATGAAAAAATATTTTTTTTTTTAAAGTAAGAGGCAATTAATTATTATTTTTATTTTTATTTTCTTATCCACATGCAAATCTTAAGGGAAAGAGAATCATGGTACAAACTTATTGCAGCACCACTCAAAAATGTAATCCCCACCAATTAATATTTAAAACAGTGTTAAATTAAGATGAAAGAGCATCCAAGGAAACACAGCTCTTTTGCTCCCCACAAAACACAACCACCACCTTTTGATTTCAAACATGACAAAGGATAAAAAGCTTGTTCCATATTCTACCCCCACACCCCTTGCATCCTAAGCACAAATTCATATCAAGTGGGCTCTCCCTCAACCAAAAGGAGAAAACAAATGCATATTTCAACACACATATGATGAAGATATATATATATATATTATATATATATATATATATATATATATATATATAGTTAACACAATAATATTTGACCAGTTTAATAATGGTAAGAAATATGTATAAGTTATGTTATTATAAATTAGTAATCAAAGAATTGTGTCTAAGTTATAATATTGACAATTAGTTATAATATTTGTATTGTTATTGAATTGTCATTATACATTTATAATTAATTATCAATAGTAACAAATTAAAAACAATTGTAGTTCATTTTTAATTTGTGAATATTATTATTGTGACAAAATAAAATTTATTTCAGAATAATGCGTGTCATTAATTATAGTTATAGTGTTACCACTTAAAATTCTATAACTAATATTGTTTTTTTTTTCTGTTGTAGTGTACTATGTAAAGCACCAATTAAACAACAGTGGGTTCTAACCAAACCAAATGGGAAAAATGAACTAATAAAAAAATAAGAAAAATAATTTGAAACAAAAAAAATATAATAAATGAACCTCATAAGTCATTAATATAATCATTGGAGTGCATTTGATTACTATAAAAAGGGACCCTAAAAACCATTATTCTCAATCATTTCAAAGCATACTCCTTTCCATTAATTTCTCTCTACAATCTCACAAGACACACTTTTTATGCTACCAAGAATACTGCAAACAACCTTGTTTGATTATTAAATATTTAACCCCTGATGTCCTAAGTTTCCAAACATCATACATTTATTTCACTTATACTAGATTGTTAAATTAAACCATGTCTGTCACAGGGCTTTCCTCCAATCCTGACAGGATATGCAAGAATTCATTCCACTGTAGGAATGATTCCGGGGAGCTTGATGTTTTTGAGGCGGCGCGATATTTCTCCGGTGCCAATGAAAATCCAGGCCACAACAATGGTGCACTTTTTTCGAAAAAATTCATCAGGGAAGACAGGCAGCATGCTCAAAGAGCTGCCAGGATAAGCCTGGACATGCCAATGATCAGGAATCCAATCAATCCAGACAATCTTGCAGTGGATCGAAAGCAACTGAAAGAGGGTAAGAAATACAAGCAGCCAAGCTCTCCAGGCGGCAGACTTGCCAGTTTCTTGAACTCCCTTTTCAACCAAACAACTTCAAAGAAGAAGAAGAAGTCGAAATCGGGCAGCAGCAGCAGCACCAAGGATCTGGAAGAAGAAAGCCCTGGTGGGAGGAGGAAAAGAAGAAGCAGCATTAGCCATTTCAGAATCACAAGCATCACAACTAGTGCTGCAAATGATCATTCAAAGTCCATGTATTCATCCTCAAGTTCGGGTTTCAGAACACCTCCCCCTTATGCAAACACTCCCACAAAATCATTATACAAAGAGTTCGGAGACATTCCTGATCATCACCAGAAGGCGGTTTCTGTGCCTAAAACTGGTGCAAATGCTGAGAAAAGAAGCACAGATTGTGCCTGGCTGGATGAGAAATTCAGGTTCAGCAATGGCAACATTTTCAAGAATGGAAGCCATGGATTGTCATCAGACAGGAATTCAACCACAAATTGGGCTGATGAAGAAAGGGAGTTCAGGAAATTCAGTGATGTTGATGATGGTGCAGATACTGATTCAAGTTCTGACCTGTTTGATTTACCAAACCATGACTTAGATTTTTACTCAAGTGGTCTGCCTGTCTATGGAACAACCCACATGGATAGAATCAGGATTGGTGCACCGATTTCCAGCTTTGCTACAGTATAATTATTTCCCATCAATACCATATACTGAATTTCATTACTATACAGTATTCTTCTTGATCATGCTTGGAATTGTGGGAAGAATTATTGATTTTTGTGACAAGATCAGGCCAGAGATTCTGCTTTTCTTTCCCCGCTTCTTTTAGAAGTTCACAATTTTTATCTTTTGTGTACAGTTTACAATGTTTCCTTGTCTTTCAACTTTTTATTTGAAGGTACTCCAAGAATTTGATTAAAGTGCACCACTAAAACAGTTTGACATAATTGTGCATGATTAGAAATCATCCAATGAGAAAAAGAAACCATCATCACACCCAATGTGAGTGTGAATTGATCTCTTATGATGATCTGATCTCTGACTTTATGTATAAGCAATGATAAAGATTTTGAGCCAATATATATTATATATATATATATATATATATATATATATATAATATATTGCATTGTAGATGTGGTTGACATTACACGTCTCATTAGCCGACATAAAAAATCATAACATTAATGAAATAATTGGAGCAAGAAGGTCATAGAACTATTTTGGCACCCTCCCAATTACTAAATCACTTTTTATTTACATTTAGAATTGTTAATTGAATTAAGCATGAATACAAGAAGTTTATATTATATATTCAAATTTAAAACCTTCCAATTAAAAGCTCATTTTTATTTCATTGAAAATAATAGAAAATATAAATTGACTCGAGTCATAACTCAGAGCATAAATATCGACATCTCTAACACTCATACAATATAATTCCCTTCAAACTAATCTTCAATTTTATTTTATTTTTTTATTTCAAAATTTTCTAAGAATTAAATTAAATTAAATCATATCTCGTTATAAGATCATTTCCAACTCATTACTCTATTTTAACATAATTTTTCCACTAAAATGGTACAATTTGTTTACCAAAATTCATCTCCAACTCATTTACTTTAAATTTTACTCTAAAGAATATTTCATGTATATTTATTATTATTCTATTTACAATAATTATTTTATTTCGTTAAATATCTACTTATAAATTTATTAATATATTAATAAAATTACATATTCTATTTATGTTTTTACGTTTAGTTTATTAAAATAATATATTTAATTAATATGATATAATTAAACTTGATAGTAAATTAAATAATATACATGAACAAACTAAACAATTGATAAAAAATAAGATATTAAACCAAATAAACTGCAAAAACAAACATTATAATTAATAATACAACTTAAATAAAAAAAATTAATTCTCACTATTATCTGCAATATATTAATTATCTTGTTTTTAATCCTTTATATTTGTATGGCATAGTATTATGAATAAATTTTAGAAACTTTTTAACATAAATAATAATTATATAAATGAAATAATTAAATTATATTAAACATATTTTTGTAACATGCAAGATATAAAAAAAAATATTGAAACATATACAATTAGAGTACAATACGAATTTTTAAAATACTTTTAAACATAATAAATTATTATAAAATTGATTAAATAAATAAATAAATAAAAGAATGCCAAGATAATGCTTCGCCTACACTATTCAAAACTCCAAAATAGCACCGTGAATGACGCAACCATTGGAGTCAATTTGCTGCTTCAAATTGGCATTTTAGAGCAGCCTTGGAGTTGCCCTAAAGACAAGACCTCTCACCATCTAAATCAAAAAAAAATTCACCCTCATTCTCTACTTTCAACATGCAATTCTTTAGCTCAAAGATAGGTCATCATTACATCTATCCTTTGAAGGACATGAATGCATAATTGAATGCTTGGAAAGAAAGGAAAAAAGAAATACATAAAATCAATAATAAGAAATAAATATAAGTGCATGCAGATTATATATATATATTATTTTAAAATAAGATATTGATTGATTTTTTAATTATTTTTTAAATAATTTAAATATATAATCAATAAAATCATATATACAAATACTTATCAACAAAGTACTATTTTGAATCATATTTTGGTTCGATTATACATATATGTTTCTTATCTTCAAGCACCTTTTTAAGTCACTTCCAAATTAATTTGGCCACTACATACATGTTCAAATTAGATTTGGTGACTCATTAAATAAAGCATGTTTTTTGACTAATCATGGGATCAACATAGAAAACAATGCACAACTTTTTTTTTTCCTCATATTTGAATGATGTATTAATGTAAAATACATTCGTTTTTATATTTGGTTGATCTTGATGGGTCCAAAATATTATGATTATTTATCAAGTGAAGCCCACATATATCTATATATAATGTTCTGGGACTGATCAATTTCCAAATTGACTATGAATTCATCATTTATGATAAGTAAATAATGCTAGAAGATATTTCGGGCCCAGTAAATTTATTTGCCGTTAGCATAAATCAACGTAAATTAAAAGCTAAAGGGACCTTAATCATATATAGATGCCAATTAATCATGACATTAGTATGGTACACTTTAGATAGGGTCTGTTTGGTTAAATTGAGAACTAGCCTTATTTGGTTTAGAGTGATATTCATATTATACTTAGTATATATGCACTGATTGTAATATTTATAAAATATTTGATTAATAATAAAAATTAATCGTGAATGATATTTGAAGTTATTTACGAAATGTCTTCATTAGGTGTTTTCTTAATGCTAGTTCGTCTAAAATCTTTAATGATAAAAAAAAAAAAAAAGAATAGTAAAAGAATTTTGGGGATTATTCAACACAACTCAAGGTTGTGAAATTTGTGTAATTAGACCAATATTTTATAGTCTCAGTGCGCAATTTTTATTTTTTCTTTTCTCATAAAATGTAACCCAAATTGTAACAAAAATCTACAAAATTAAACGCTACAAAATAGATAACTAAAAAAGATTATTATAAATTAAGCTGAAATGATCATTACAAAAATAGGTTTCAGCATTGCACGAATCCATGCACGTATTATCCATGGCGTACCCAAATAAAAGAAATCTTTTATATATGCTTTAGGGAAGAAAAAAATAGTAATTTTTTCTCGAAATTATAAATAGATTAATAAGATCTATCTCTATGTATAGATATTTTTGAGATCGCACGTAATCAACTTCATGACATGAAATATAAACAGAGAAATGATATTGAAAGTTACCATGTTGCATGTAATTATTGTTGGTCGTTAGATTATGGGTGTTGTGTATTTTAGCATCCACACACCCCACCCCCCCACCCCTCCCACCCCCTCCTTTAAGTCGCACCTGGTCTAACCAAGAATTTCACCATTAACAACTAACAAGAATTACAAAAATAAATTAATTTTCAGACTTTTGGTAAAATTTGAACATAAAACCTAATTTTAGGACATCAACTTCGCCATTGGATTTATGTCATTGATCTAGTCTTGATTAAAGACATAATGAATTTGAATCTGGTCCCCAAGCTGAAATATGGATTTAGGATTGGGCTTCAACTAGTGCATATATAGTGGGTAGAAATGATCCAGATTAAGATTTAAGCAGGCCGTCTAGAAAAGGGACTTTATTTCATGGGATGGATCTTGGCCCACTCCCAAGTCCGGTCTAATTGTTTCACTAGTTAAAGACTCCAATGCAAATCCGAGCCCGATCAAATATTTGAATAAAAATACATGCAAATAAATTATTACAGTGTGATCTGATTCTACTACGATCTAAATCCATCATAATAATAATAATAAAATATTCATTTTATCATAGAAGTATTTTATTATAGAAGTGCATATAATTGAATTATGCATGATACTATATCATTTTTATATGTAAAATTGTAATTAAATTATTTTGCCATATATGGATAAAGATTATTAGTGAATTTATTTGTGAAAAAAGAATTCCTTTTTGTATAGTTCCTGCGTATCCTGATCGAATGCAGTTTTCTTGGACTTATTATTGGATTCAAATTCTATAAAGTATCGACCATCTAATCAAAATTCAAATCAAACAATTAATTAGTCCAACTCTTTTGATATAAAGAAATATGACCATTTTATTATAGGCTATACAAACTAAGTAAGAGGGTGTCTAGTTTTTTAAAACTTGTCCTAAAATATAGTGTAAAATTTTTAGGAGACGAGCTTATAAACTCAAAATAAAAAATATTAAAATTATATAAGCTCATTTAAAAAATAAAAATAAAAATTAAGGAGTTCATAACTTATTTTTAAGATTTGAATAAAATTCTTTAAGTTTTTTTATTTTTTATTATATATATTAAAAAATTATTATTACTAATATTATAAACTCAATAATTATATTTTACCCAAATAACTTAATATTTATTTTTAAAATATTTTTTTTTATAAATTTCAAATATATTTTATATAGATGCTTGTATGAACTTAGAATTTTTTTTAATAAATAAATTTATCCAAACAACATCTAAATAAGTTCGTTCCAAACTCCAAACAATGTATTGTTTGAGATCAACAACTATATGTGAAATCAATTATTGTCAAATTATAAAATTATTTTACCAAGAAATTATCAAAAGAAAGAAATAGGATCCATTTTCCAATGATGACCCCACCCCCTCCCCAGTTCACCAAATATTATTTTTTATTATAAATTTTATTGTATTTTTTGTTGTGTTGTTTTAATTATTTTAACGTATATATTTTATAAATAAATTTTTTATATGTATAGAATACTCAATACAATGCAAAAAATATCTAATAAATTTAGAATAAAAGATATTGTATGCAATTAATCGGCCACAAAAGAAAAAAAAAATATTACTCATTTACTGCTAACATCAGGGAACATAAAATGAGGGAGGAAAAGAAAGTAGTTTAAGAAAATTGCGATGCTAAAATGTGATATGTTTTAGTTGGGAAATAAGGAATATCAGATGCCTAAAATTCAAACAGGGTTGTATTCAGACGCACCTAATTACCTACAATTACTAATTCTTGTAGTAATTAATTTTAATTAAATTTTTATCCTTTTTTTATACCCTTTACTCCTCTCTCTCTCCCTCTCTCTCTTCTGTGTCTACTCTCTCTCTCTCACACAGTCACACACACATCGCCAAATCAAAAGCCATAAAAGACCCGGACTTTGCCTTTTATTTATTTTTATTTTTTTGCAAGTGGGGTGGTGGGAAATGATGCTGACTCTCATCACTGTATCAGCTTCAACCTCACCACTTCCATTCTGAATATAATATTCCACTACTATACAACACACAACAACATTATTACATTACACACCACTCTCTGTCTCCCTATCTTTTCACTGTTCATAAGGTAAGCATTGACACCTCTTCTTGTTCATCAATCATCGTTCAAGATGAAATCTTTGGCCTTAATCTGCCATTTTACGCCTAGTTTATTTGTTTCTTGATCATTTTTCTCAAGTGGGCCGTCTTGTAGTTGCTTCTTTTGCTCTTCTTATGCAAGAGAGTTCTTAGGCTTCTTTGATTATTTGACCTTATTCCTTGTGGTGGAAGAGAAACAAGCCTTTTTTTTTTTCAATTGGGTGCAAGTTACTTCAGCAGCTCTGATTGCTTAATTTTTGTAATTTTTTCTTGATTTTCTAAGTCTCATATTAAGTATTTTCTGAATTGATTTATTTTGTTTTTTGTATGTGGAATTTCTGTGTTAATTAATGCGTTGGGTTGAAATTTTCTTGAGTTTATATGTTATAATGCATCTAGTTAGAAACTTGTTTCTAATTGAGATAGGTGGTATTTGTCATCAGTAGGAACATTATTAGCCTTTTGGTTTTGTTTGTATGCTAATGTTTTTGTTCATCAGTTGTTTAGAATAACGAGATATAGTCTGATAATATTGATTTTGTGTTCTTATGATAAGGTTCGGCTCCTATGAATAAGTGCAGAAATTGAAATTATATTGGTGTTCTTAATTTTGCTAATCTATAACAGAGTTGGATAGTCTCAGCAACTTCAATCTAGTGCTAAGAATGGAGTCTATGAGCTATACTTTTGAGGGGAGAGGGCTTCCTTTGACAGATGATATAGAACTACACATGGATGGTCTTGTGAGAAGTAGAAATCTATTAAATTCCATTCCGATCAGGGATGTGTTTGAGGGCATGGGATTTATAGAACCTGGTTTCCCTGAAATTACGAGAAAGTCAGTTCTTAGTACTCAATGCTTGGAAAATTCAGTAGATGATGCTCATGGTGATTCTGGTAAATCTGTACCAGCTACTTCTACCATCACACTGAACTCGTCAACAGAATTTGGCACAAGATTTTCCAGTTCGGCCATTAAAACCAATGGTGAGAAATTGGCACAGACTGGTTTAAAGATTGAGAAGTTGGCGGCTCTAAGAGAATCAAAGGGTAATCCAATTTCTGTAGAAAACTTGTCTTCTCAAGAGCCTTCAGTGTCTGCAAAAAGAGCACGGATTGCAAATTTGCAGTCTCAGATTCCTGTTTGCCTAGTTCATGGTTGCAACAAGGATTTGAGTTCCTCAAAGGAGTACCACAAAAGGCACAAAGTATGTGATATTCACTCAAAGACTGCTGTAGTTATTGTTAATGGCATCCACCAAAGGTTTTGTCAGCAGTGTAGCAGGTAGAGGTCCTTCTTACCTTTATCTTGTTTCAAGCTTAAAATGTGATTAGGAGTTCACTTTTTCTTTTGCGCTGCAGATGGAGTTTTTGCATTTATCTCATATATGATGAAAATGTCTGTATAATTGCTTAATTTAGTAAATTATTTTTAGCTGTCCGTGTATTCTTGTGAAGATGAATTGAAAACCATAATGAGTAGGCCTGCATGTTTAAGCTGAGGTCGAGGGACATCAGACTTCTCCAACCCCATTTACCAGCCACCCACCTACCCACTTGCCAAAACCTTATACAACATTAATCCTGTTTATATAGCACAAGCTATACATTTCCCATTTCAATATGAGCAAACAACTCAACAATATTATGTTACGATTTCTGTTTTCGTGTGTGATTTTATGAATGACTTCTGTTATTGTCTTTGTCCATTTTAATAATTTATACACAATATTATCCTATGTGATTACATGTAAGAGTGACTTCTGTTTTAGTCTTTGTCCATTTTAATAATTTGTACACGACATTATCAAAGATGGTGATTAACTATGTAAGTTTTCTCATAGGATTTGGCAAATCATTTTTGGGTGTTAAGAGTACTAGTACTCTTTAATGCTTTTCCTCCTGAGAGACCTGCTACCTTACTGCAAAATAATTTTGAAGTGGATAATGATGTCAAATATGTTTCACACTGATTTTCCTTGTAGAATTTTCATTAACCATTTAAGTTGCAGATTTCACGTCCTTGCAGAGTTTGATGAAGGTAAGCGCAGTTGTCGTAAACGCCTCGCAGGCCACAATGAGCGTCGGCGAAAGCCTCAATTGGACGCTCACTTTGGTAAGCTGCAAATACTACTTGAGCAACATCCAATTTTCTTGTATCTTACAAGAATGGATATTTATTTCATAACTAATCAGTTCTGTTTGTGTTATAATCGCTGTTGAACTGGGGACATATACAATTAGACATTTTTTAAAGATGGGAAATTTGGATTTAATTTTAGTTAATGCTGACCAATTCATTCAATGAAACAATGTTTACAACTTTGTTACTGAAGTTAATTTCAAGAACATAATTAAGTTCAGAAACTGATGTGGCGCGTGTAAAGGAAATTCTGGCATCAAATGTCTGTGGTTTCCCAATCCTTTTACTGTTTGCACATATCTCATCTGTAGAGATCTCGTGCTCAGGAACCATTTATATGGTGCCAAATCACTTGATGAAGATAGACTTCCTCATTTTTTTACTAGAACTATATCAGGGGAACCTACAGATTGCCTATCTACATATTATCTTGTTGTTCGTCAATGGCTGGGACTATGTAAAGTGAAAATCAGAAGATAGACTTTCTTATATTGTTCTCTAGAAATATACAAGGGATTTTGAACTAAGAAATAGACTCTAGAAGCTAGAAAAAGGGTATCCTGAGCAATTGCAATAATTGGGTTCATTAATATTCCAGATATAGTAGATGCTATCTATACATACAATCATACTCATTTCGATGTAATTGTTTGATCTTAAAGGAGATCTTCTATAATTTCGCATGGGAGGGGTGATTTCTTGGTTTCGTCTAGTCATTAATAACTTGACTATTTTTAGATAATAGTAGATAAAAACAACGCTTGTAAGGAGTCCTATTAAAACCAAGGAATATAGTTCTGCCTTCCATCCACAGCAGAATAAATAGATTTTTCTGAAAAGACCTACTGGTGGAGGAAGACCTCCTAGGGATAAGATACATAGGGCTAAAGAGAGAGGTGTGTTGACCTTTCATCTTGTCATGTCAAGTGGAGGTTTTAACATAAAAATATTGTATATAATTGCTTCTCACCCCCCAACCCTCCTCTTCTTTAAAAGCCCTCCATGATCCCAAGTCCTGGGAAACAGGGAAATATAGTGAATAGTTCAAGTTTCAATTTGCTTGATTTGCTCATGTGAAAACTTGGTCTAAGTTATTTGTTTTGCAGATTCCACATTTTTTGGGACAGATTTATCAAGGACATCCTTGCTTTTCTCGAAAATCCTTCCTAGTGGTTACTTCGGTCAGCAAAGGCACGTTAAGTTGGAAGAGGATCCAAGTCAAATATCTCAGTCAGCAGTACCCCTGAAATTTGGCTGCTCACTTCCAAAATCTCTCCTCCATCTGCATGAAATGGGAAAACAATATCCTTCCAAAAATTGTCTCAATTCACCATTATCAGTTCTAGAGTTATCTGCTGGCTCAAATTCCAGTTTTGCTCTCTCTCTTCTGTCAGCTCAATCACAGAACTCATTAAGCAATTCAGCAGGTATATCAATGGATCATCCTCTGATCTCCAAAGAATATCACCATGCTAACCTTGCTTTAATTCAGAATTCCCCTAAACCTTCGGGGAAAAGCACACCAAAATATTTTACCCCAAGTGATTTTAGTTCATCATCTGGTGAAGTCGACCATAGAGTTCCTGATGCCAGTGTCTCTGTTGGCTTTGGAACTCCACAAAATGAACTTCCACAAGAATCAAATGCTCTAAATCTAAAGCATCATCTGTCTACCGAAGGTGCCAACACCGTTGACCTGCTTCAATTGTCATTACATCTGCAAAGAGTAGAACAGCAGAAACACACTTCCCAAGTCAGGCTGGAAAATGGCATCTTCTGCCATCCCACCACTATTTGAAGAGGACTGAAGCTGCAAGGTCTGTAAAATGTCTATTTGGAAAGATAGACCATCATTTAGAAATGCAAGGCTGACAGAATGCTTATGGAATCCTCTAATCATAAAGAATTAATGTATTAAATTGAAGTTCAAATAGGTATGATAAAGACATGGTGCAATTATTCTGTGAATCTTGACAAGTTATTCTTATGCATGTGTGTGCACGTGTGTGGCCTCATACACCTCAAATCATGTCTTTTTCATTAAAGTTGCAGGCGTGCACAACCTTCATTATATGCTATATCTTATTATTAGTCCAATCTTTCTTGGTATGTTATCTTCAATTAGTGTACCCAGGTATATGGTTTTCCTTTTAACTTTCTTCCTTGGAAATCAAGTTGAGATTTGAGGCACATGGTTTGACTTGCTGGTAATCTTCTTTGCAGTCTTTTTAGCCCTCTAACACTGTTGTGGGTTTGGGACCACAAGTTACTAGCAACACTACAATAATTAAGTGGTGAGAAAACTGAGTCAGCTTAATGCAAAGTTTAGACTTTAACTTGTTCGATTTCTATTAAGATATAAGCCTGCATAGCAACTTGCTAAAGAATCATATATTCTCTAATCTTCCTTCTCCATATACAAGGTTGTCTGTATAACTGTCATTACCCCCATAGATGTTAAGCCTGTCTGAATAATTGTTAGTTTATATTTAATCATTTATGCTTGTTCGGTTTTTATTAAGAAATAAACAATAGTGGTATTTTACAATGCTGAAGTGATAATTAGTAATGCATAACTCTAGAAGGAATGGTGAACCTTAGCTTCTACATTAATTGGCTTACACATTGTTCATTAATCTTGTAGAAAGCAACCTTTTGATCCATCCATTTGTGAAAACATCTTTGGATCGATCCATTTGTGAAAACATCTGATAGAGACAACCTTAATATAATGGATGGAGTAGCTGTAAGATATTATAAGCTGTCTTGGAAGCATGTATTACACCTATATACATTCCCGTCTCAAAAATAGTGGAACACGTAATTTAATCGTCTTACCCGTTATTGAAACACTATCATCTTTATATATTTTTTTAATAATTTTTTTATTTAAATTAAATTTAAACCCTTACGAGGAAAAGGAAGGGATGATAGGTGAGACTAAGTAACATCTCTCCTAGTGAGTTGTGGTACACCTTCCACACGTTTAATTCAAGATTTAAGATTAATAAGTGATCTTTTCTATATTGGAGAGAGGCAAAGGGGAATGAACTAGCTCAACGGGCATTTTTTGTAATGGAGAAAAGACCCGAAACGAGAGAATTGGAGATTAGAGACATAAGGAGAAGGGCCCAAACCTAATTGGTGAAGGATTATAGTAAGAGAGAGAGCTTAAGAGTAAAAGTATTACTAATTTAAAAAGAAAATTTTTCAAAAAATTGTTTAAAATTAAATGTTAAAAACGAATTTAATCTAAAAAGTAAATGTATTCATTGTCCATTCTTTTGATAAGTTAACAAAACTAAAAAAAATGTGGAGATAATGAATCAAAATTTTTAGATGAGATATATGATTATATATACTAACGTAAACCCGCCCTTGAATACAATTTGGTTTTTACTTCTGCGAACTAACAGTAAAAAAATAATATGTCTCTAGCTAGAATTCCATCTCATTGAAGAAGTAGATGAATATATTAACCAAGAACAAAACAAATAAAATAAAAATAAAAAAGTTTATTCTATGTAAAATTTTGCTCCATTTTCTGTGTGAAAGGTAGAGATCAGTGCAAATAGCTAGCAAAGTAAAGCATATTTCAACCCTTTTAAAGGGAATTGAAAATGGTTTCCAATGATTTCCAAGATAAATGCAATATAGAGTCAATCACAGGCCAAATAAACCATAACATCATTTAAATATATGTCTAATGACAGATAGCTAGTGAAATTATCATATCCAGCAGTTCAGAAGGAACAAATTCCACTTAACACAGCATAAATTACATTAAACAAGCTTCAGAACTGAAACTAAACAACTAACTAGCCCAGTTTCGATTGCCGGAACATCAAACCAGCAAGATTTCTTGGTAACACCTGATCACGTTTGCTTCAGCTTTCATTCATAGTTAAACCTACAGGAAAAAAAAAATAAGAAGAAGAAGAAGCATAAGAACCAATGGACAGACGTACCAAAACAAGAGCCCTCTTAAAGGGATCAATTTCTTACATTGTTACTGCTGTTGGAAACAGACCCTTCTGAGGAGTTTGGAATGTACCTGGCCCACTGTCACAAAATTCAGAATAACCAGTTAGGGCTAGTTCTTTATTGCTAGGGTTTTCATGCATGAATGACCAAATTAAGGGGAACTCACATTTTTTGCAGCTGCACTGAAAGCCTCTCGGTGGGGTATCTCTGGATTGGCTGCCTTGATGCGCTGTATCTCCTCTCTGGAGGAAAATTTTGAACATTTTATTGTTGTTGGTTTCATATTGGAAAATTCTTGATATTTATTAATTAAAGACAGCAAGACATATAAAATGAGATATAGAATTTAATTTCCTACTTCATGAACCGATTGTAGGCGGATGGAAGCCTGTGCTTCTTCTCAGGAGCTGCAAAAGAGTTACATGAACACTACATAAAAATTGGAAATACGAAATAAAAATTGAGAGGAAAAAAAAAAGAAGGTTATTATATAACTATGAACAGAGATTGATGACATCTCATACGTTTCACCACAAATGGAGCTTTTGGGGACAAGGGCTCGGTGGATGTGGATGAAGATGACGATGAAGACAGGCCCTTCTTAAATTCACTGCAGAAAGTCTGTTGCAGAAAGATATAAGTTTTATGCATACTCTTTAACTTTCTCCAAGAAATGATGCTGAAATATTTTCATCTTCTCACAGATTAAATTTCATTCTGATGCGCATAAAACACAAGTATAATACTCTATACTGATGACACTCGGTGAGAATACATTGGCAGAAAATTTCTTGTCAATTAAGAAATAAACCATAGATTAGTTGTGGTTTGTAAAGTATAGATGTTACCTGATGAAGACTAGTTTGATGATCATAGCATTGACCTTGAATTGGAGGCTTGTTGCTAAGAAAGGAGAGATTGCTGCAATGCCCACATTTCACTGTCACTGTGTCCAACAGCCTCTTGCATGGAATCCCAACCTATCATTTGAAATTGGGGTTGGGGAGGGAATGAGTAAATGTAATTTATCATAGAAGCAAATTTTAATGTGTAAACCTGTTGAGTTTGAAAGGGAAAAATATGTTTCTTTACAAGATTCACAAAGTTATATAGCAATGATCTTTCTCTTTCTGATACATACTGATGAAAATGGAGAATACGAGAAAATGAATCTATGTACAAGATTAAAACATGAATATGAAGCTGCCCCTAAGTTCATTTATGCTAGAGGGAAACAGCTTTCCATATTCTTCTGTGTTGACCTTCTCTAAATCCAATATAGAGATACATTTAGCATGTATTCAAAGTCATACATAGAAACATATATAGCAACTTCAATATATATAGCTTGCTGCTTTCTTTCTACGAATTAATAGTATATATATACTGATATTTGATCAAGATTGATTACTATACCGCAAGAACAGTGTTGCAGAAGTTGCAGCGGACATAGCAAAGATGCTCAGAAGATGGAGCCAAATCCATGGTGATTCTGTGAAGATGATTGATAGTTCTGAGCTCAATGATATATCACGAAGAGGAAGAAGATATGTATCCACACACACTTATATATATATAGAGAGAGATATGCTAAAAGTGAAGTTTAGGTTTTGAGGGTTTGTATCAACAGCTGGATGGTGTTGGGAGTATAGCGTCAAAAAAGAAAATCTAGGGTTACTAAGTTGGTCATATAGTACAAACATTTCTGACTAGCAGACAAATAGGGGTTGCACAGCCACTTGAATATGTGCAATATACATATGTAAGACCTAAGTGAAATTTGTGAACAAAGAATTGGACAAGAAGATGAGCTTTTGTTGAGACGTACATTGCAACATGTGGTGTGTCTCAGGATTTCACCGCAGGCCTATGATGTTGCATGCTGTGTTTGACTGTTGTCCAAAAAACTCATTGAGTAAATGATTATGATAATATATCATAGGTTTAAATATATAGTGGTGTCTAGGTTTGATTTATGAGTGTTATTTTTTGGCCTTCCTTATTTCTCTTTCCTTTTTTTTTTTTTGTTTTTTGGTTGGGGGTGGGTGGGTGTGGTTCTTCAAAAATCCTTATTTAAATTGGGTATTTTTATATTAAACTATAAGGATTAATATATTTTGCCAACAATAAAATTCATTTTATAATGATATGACATGATTTTTATTTTTTAACATGAAACACTCAATTTTGATAACTATTATGATAATAGCTCTTGAAAGTCACGTGTTATATATATACACACACACACATACACATGTGGAGTACAAAGTACAAAAGGAAATAAATATTTAATGATCAGTTCAATATTTTTTTAAATAAAAATTTATAGAACACAAAAAGTATTTTTTTTTTTTTTTGGATACATCAAGAAATATTCGTCACAAAGCAAATAAAATGTCTCAATCACAAGTCACTTCAGTTGTAGGGTATTATAAATATAGGCATAACAATTACTCTTCCACGTGAAGGGATACATAAATATATTGTAATAAATTTAAAAAAAAAAAGACAAATTAAAAAACTATATACAAGAAAATTAGAAAAACGCATAAGAAGACAACAACCAAGATACGACATGATTGCCAAGTATTCCTATGAAAATCATTCGAGTAATCAAGTTTTGTTTCAGTTTACATAACTAAGTTCCATTTTTGTGGTACAAGAGTCGCAGGTGTTCATTAGAGTACGACCTTGCCACTCTCATCAAAGTCAAGCTCTTCGCAATTATTGCAATGCAAGACTTTCTTCAAGACTCTAAGAAATAAATTAAATGATTTTCTTACATTTTTATTGGCATTGAACATAGGAATTATGTTATATAGTAATTCGAGATTGGAGGGCATTGTCAATTAATTGTTGTAGTATGGGAGTGATTAGTCTATTCTTATAACGTTTAAATACTCTCTCACTTCTATGTTAAAATACCGAAATTGTACAGAGTTTTAGATGAAAACTGTCTTTCTTTAAAAAAAAATTATCCTTAAAAAATAGAGGTGTTACATAATTATTTTTATTAGTAATACTTTTAGGAAAAAATTATAGAAATGATGATATATCAGTTATGAATGTCTTAAGAAAAATAGGATAATTTAATTTGATATGGAGATTATCACCCTATTTCTTACCTTAGGGATAATATGCAAATTGATCGATTCACTACTATTCCAAGTGATTTCTTTTCATTAAACTCCATCATGATTCATGAATTAGGGCAAAATGAAATTGTTTCTTTTTTATTAAGTCAAAAAGATTTTAAGGACAAGTTTGAACACATTCAGTACAGCCAGCTTAGCTAAAATTAGTTTGCTTATTTTTATCTCTTTAGACAATTCTTTTTGT
This sequence comes from Paulownia fortunei, assembly GCA_019321725.1. Classification (NCBI taxonomy): domain Eukaryota; kingdom Viridiplantae; phylum Streptophyta; class Magnoliopsida; order Lamiales; family Paulowniaceae; genus Paulownia; species Paulownia fortunei. Next base: position 2,334,621 of record CM033121.1, read on the forward strand.
GTTAAGATATAAGAAATCAAACAAATTAATTTTTTTTTTAGTACTCAATTGGTTCTGACTTTGTGGTCTTGTAATTAACAGACGGGAAATTCTAGTTTAGGCAAAAAAAATTCCAAAAAGAGATTCTGACTAAATTACCTGTCATAGAACAGTATCATTATATCATTCGTCAGCGATTCAATCGGTCGTATTGATTCAATCGCTGAATTAACTAATTTGATGCAAATTAATTATATTTTTTATTATATTATATAAAATAATAATAGAATAAACTAATTATTATGTGAAATGTAAAAAAAAAAAAAAAACAACAACCAAGAAATACAAATACAAAATTTTAAAATTCAAATAATTATATAACTAAATATCAACTTTAAGATTTCTAAAAAAAAATTGACAGATTTTATCAATTTTTTAATTGGATTGATAATCAATTTAATTAATTTAATCGGAGTTTGATTGATTTGATCGAATTTTTAATTTTTTACTCTCAAACGAATTAAATTTCAGACCAATCAAATCCCACCTCAGATCTAATTTTTAAAACAGTACCCAATATTCCTTATTAAACTGAAGCAAGCAACAATAATACACCACATCAAGGCTGTTGTTCTATTTTCAACAAAAATCAAGTCCAAAAATATCAGGACAAAAAGTTGAATTGACAAACTGAATAGGTTTGATTCCATGGAAGAAAAAGCAAAACTAAAATTAATGGGGTGCAAATATTGAAGAGAGAAAAAAAGGTGAGATTGACAGGTGCCAAAATCACTTGTCTCAATCATTTAAAAGATGGAGGGTTGTGTGTCATTTACTTGATGTGACTTTTCTTTCCATTGCCAAACATAGATAACAAGCCAATTCCACGCTTGGTTTCCACAACTTCCTTTGCTGGTGTAAACCGACTTCATGGGTGTCTGTTTGTGTTTGTGTTTGTGTGTGGTGTGTGTGTGTGCATATACACATACTGAAAAGTGTGTGTATGTATATGTGGGGTGGGGGTGGGGGTAGGGGGGGGTTGAGATTTTGGAGTCGAGTATTGATTAGATGGGCAAAGAGATTCCCTACTTGTTCCTCAAAGGATGATGCGCGCCATGCATGCAGTTGGCAGTCAATTGTATGTACGATGTATGTGCACACACAGCCCTTTTGCTTTAATTTTCTCTCCATGCTTTTTGGTCATTTATATGGATTTGGCATAATCATTTGATCTATGACTGCCCTGTTTCTTCTCTACTTTGGGAACCCTGGATTAGACATGTCGACAATTGTTGTTTTTCAGACGCACAAGAAGCGGGCACACACACACACACCCACGCGTGTGTCTGTGTTTTTATTATTTGTGTAGCAAATTAAATTCTGGTGGTGTTGCTTTTTTGTTGTGTCCATATCGTTCAAACTTCAATAATAAAGAGTGAATACGTATGCAATCAACAATTAATGAACTTCATTTTGTTGAGGACTATGTACGATGAATTTGATACACGGTTGATTACACTTATTCTTTCATTTAAGGAATATAAATTATCATTTTTGCCATTTTTTTATGATTATATAAGACTTTTTTTCTAAGTTTATTTTGTTAAAAAATCAAGATAGAATTATGAATTGAGTCGCTTTGCCTTCGACTTGAATTTTTTTCAGAAATGATCAAATTATTATTTTTTAAATGTCGAGTCATGTTTATATAACCACAAAGGGTGCATTTGTAATATAGAAAGAGAGTTTTTGTAATATTCATAGTTGAAATTTTATTGTCCTAAAAACTTTAGAATATATTAAATGTATTATCATTTTTGCCATCCAATTATATAGAGTGTTTAGATCTTGTAATTGAGTTTTAAAAAAAAGACTTAATTCCATTTTATTTTTTTTATCTTGAAAAAAGATTCAATCTTATTAAACCTTAAATCAATTCTTTCTCCCTCCTCCTCCACCACCGTTCATCCCCTCCTCTCACCCTCCCTCCCACTCCTAGTGTCATTGTCTCCTCGAAGTTGATTTTAGGCTTGCTAAATCATAAGTAATTTCTTTTTAAATTATGATATATATGAATTTTATTACTTATAATTGATCTAATGGAGAAAAATATAAATAAGTTCAAATCGAGTTTGAATTGCCAAGGAGCTTCTTGGATTTTGCAGGCAATATATTTTTATTATAAAGAATGAATATCATGTTATATTAATAACAATTTATATTCCAATGATATGATATGATTCTCACATTTTGATTTAAAACACCTATAGGGGATGTGGATTGTGGAGCAGGACTCATGTAATAACCCCATGGTGCAGCTCCATGAATGGATCCTGACCTTAGATGGTACCAAGAAGTGACTATAAAATGTAGAGCCCATTTGGATTGGCATATTGTGTTGACCATGGAAATGTAATTGATTGAATATATTGACTAAAAGAAAAGGAAAAAAAAAAAATATCTCAAGTGATAAGACGTATCTATGACTTAATTCTTTTTTGCTACTTATATAGAAGTGCCTAGTGTATTCAAAATAAGTTGTCATTTTTAATCAGTATTGTAAAATTATTTAGGAGATGAAGGTCAACCAAGTCGTTGTAGTATAGTGGTGAGTATTCCCGCCTGTCACGCGGGTGACCCGGGTTCGATCCCCGGCAACGGCGTGTTTTGCTTCACTTTATATTTTATCTGCAACAAATCTTTCGTATCTGGCTTTGTATGTATTTCCAATTTGATTTTATGATTTTATGATTTTAAAATTCAAACTATATTAAATCCTTCACATAAAGTAAAAAAGGAGTATAATTAATCATTCCAGTAATTTTAATTAACGTTTATGAATTTAGTCTATTTTTAAGAAACAAATCCCAAACCAGCATTATTTATCTAATACTTAATTACTAATTATTAGTTTTGGAGTCAGATTAATTTATTTATTTTTAAATGTAGCAGTGTTTTAGTTAGAAAATCAAACCAGAATTAATATATTTTAGTCTGTTGAATAAATTCTTAAGTTTAGATTATTAAAAAGTTAAGCTGTATTTTGTCATAATTTGGTTGAAACTTTAGAAAACATTTATTGAGATTAAAATTTGGAGGGAGTTCTAATTTGACCCACATGAAACATTTCATTCCCGCCCTCTCTCTCTCTCCCTCTTACGAGTGCGCGCGCGCGCGCACACACACACGACACACACTTAGAGAGATAATTGAGGTGAAATCAATGGGGAAAACTGTGAAGGAAGAGAAATCTGATGGTATAGAAATAATATCAATCGGAAAGCTCTACACTGGTCCATGGGACAAGAAGTATTGGAGCTCATCCAGGGTTTGATTCTCTCTTTCTACTTCATTTTATGTGTCTAATTTTCAAATCCGATTGATTTGTGAGCTTGCTATACTCTTGATTGTGCTTTCATGAGTGTTGAGTATATAGCTTGAATTTCATTAGACGTGTGAGATGTTTTTTCTAGTTTTTTTTTTTTTTGCCTGATTAAGGAGTATTTAGCTCGAAATCTCTGCTTTATAGAGAATCACGTATTAAATTGCATATGCGCTTACTTAGATTGTTTTGTTCTTAGCACGGATTTGATTTCAGATTAAATGTTGAAGACTAGCTTTTTCTTTACAGATACCGCGTCAGTTTAATTTCTTATATTCGAATTATTTACAGAAAAGAGTATTATATATGTTTTATTCAGAAAGTTGTTGAAATTAGATTAATTAATCATTATAAATGTGGCTTCAAAAGAATTTTTGGTGCTGCGAAAATATGTCCAACGAAAGAAAAAAGTCTTATAGCAATTCAATTTTTGAGTATCTGTTTTGTAAATTTTATTGTTGCATTGAGTTCTAGTGATAAAATAGCTTGCTAAGTTGTGATACTTGTGCTAAGGTTATAGTGTTACTTGTGAGCTCTAAGAAAGAGCTGCACTTGGTAAATACAAAAACATAATAAAATTGTCCTAGATTCCACTCACTGAGCTCTATGGTGATGCCAAGGGTTGCAATGTATACACGTGAGCTGTGTGTTTGGTGATAAATAATCATCGATGTTTCGTATATGCTAAACCCTGTTACTTTGCAGGGTAAAGACCGCTATCCTTATCCTGTTGGATACAAATCAGTGAGGACTCAAAATGGGGTTACTTACATGATGGAAATTCTTGAAGGTCTTAAAGGTCCATCATTTACGGTGAGTAGGCATCAAACTTTGTGCAATCTTACATCTATTTGTTTGTCACATTATTAACTAATAACATTGGCATTCGATGACACATTATAGATTAGTTCTACTGATGGCAAGTCATGTTCTGGAGACACTCCAGACATTACATGGGAGAGCTTTCAGAAGAAAGCCTGTTCAAAGTTGTGGCATGGGAAGAGATTTTCATGTAAGATAGATGGAGTAGAGGTACAACATTTTTCCTTTTTAAATAACCAACTCATATCTTTTCTTTTCTTTTCTTTTTTTTTTAATATAAATACACTCTTATTGCAAGTACATATTATGGCTTGCCTTTTGTTTCTTGATTGGATATACTAACAGATTTAATGTTTGGATGCCCCTAAACTAGTGATTAGTCTGATGTTATGTGGTCAACTCAAACATTTCTCATCTTTTTCTTATGATAAGAAAGATCAAATCCTTCAAGAATATAGATTTGTTTTTTGGGCTCATTAATGCAATCAAAAAATTAACATCAGCTCATGAGTTCTGATTTCAGATGAAGCATGAAAAAATTAGGTGAGAAATCATCACTTTGTCCTTGAGCGCGTCAAACAAAAGTTTATTACTTTAAGTGCAAAGAATTGAATCACATTTTTCCATTTACTCCTGTAGTATCTTTTACATGTCATGAAGTAGAAAGTGAATTATTAGATGCTATATTACAAAGTGCATTACGAAAGGGAACTTGATAGTGCATTTTCAAGCTTCATTATATGAATAATCAAAGATTTTGATTTCTCCGGAGCTCTGTGCTAATCTGAACTTTGGCCTCATGATATAGGGAGTACAAATATTGTTACCACTGCAATCAGCCCTAGTAATTGGCTTGATTTTGAAATTAGGTCTTTGGTGCACAAAACATCTTTATAGGACAGTTGTGTTTCTGTGTCTATGATAACCATCTGGTGGAAATGGAACCTTCTAAGAATTTTCTGTGTCCTCCATTCACCAACAATTAAAGCATCCCTCACGGACAGCTGTTTTGCAAGTGAAGTCAGCAATAAATTACACAGAATAAGAATCTAATCTAAGTAGGGGAAGGAGTATTTTCTGGGATGTTTCACCGGCAAAAACCATTTTGTACGATGTATCAGTGCATGTCCTGATCGTTTTAGATGTTCTCATTGGTACTTTTCAAGAACCTATACATCCAGTTTTCATGCAATGCTCTTGCATCCAAACACCAGGTTGATAGTGTCAACTATGCTTCTATTTCAAACCAAATACCTTGGATTTTGCTTGAGAAATGTATAGAAGTGCTAAAAGTGGTATACAACTTCCTATACTTCTTTTCTGTTTTCTGTAATTTGCAGTTTTTTGGATTCAAAAACACATTTGTTCAGAGGTTACTGCGGGAGTTGGTAGCAAATGTTGGTGGAACTGCTGAACAGAGTTTGCTACCGTCAAACTTCTCAAGTGGAGCTTGTGAGACTGTTGATCAATTGCAATGCAAACCATCAAGTCCGGATCCTGATTTGCTTACATATTTGGTGAAATCACATGTTAAAGGGAAGAGAAGCAGAAACAACAAAGTTGTTAATAGTAAACGACTCAATGGGACTCATTTTATACCGCATCAGCAAGAAAAACGCATAAAGAATGCCAGCTCTTCAAATTCCAAGCAAAGAGATCAATCAAATCGTGGAAGCGGTGATCGTTCAACTTTTGTTGCTGCAAATGAAGTCTCTGGGTTTTGTTATAGTCCAGGAGTATTAGGACCAGAAAACTCAGCTGCAGTAATAGAGAATGAAAAATATCTACCAATTGCAGACAGAGGCGTGCAGTTGGATTCTTTGGACATATCTGATCATCTCAAAGTAGGAGGTGCCCTTTCTCAAGAAGAAAGAGAACTCTCTAGTTCTATGAATCATTTCGGACACAATATTGATAACTTGCTCCAATGCCGAGAGCCTGTAAGTTTGTCAGTGATATTTTAGTTATGTTCTTATCTTCTTCGTTATTTTTTCACTAGTACATGAGTGCAGAACATTAGGGCCTGGATTGAGGGCAAATTTTTGCAAATCTAGTTCATGAATCTATTTAGCTTGACATATTTATTGACAGACTGATACATCAAGATATGTTGAGATCCAAGAACTCAATAACTTAATACCGGAAGAGAGAGGTGGAGTAACTAATTTTCAGCATGAGATGCCAGTTGTCAATGATGCTGATCTTTGCGCACCTGACACTTTGGAGTATGCTGGAGGTATTGCAACTCTAATTATGCTTTTGTTTGGATGCACCTTAATTTACTTGCAAGCACTCAGCAACTGAAAGTGCTTCAGTTCTCAATTCTCCCCAACTTCTGACTATCTTTGAGTCACACTTATTTCCTTTTGCAGATAGCTCTTCTGTTTCTTCTCTAAAGAACGATGTGCAAGTGCATAGGATTGTGAAAGATGCAATTGTCAATGACATGACCAAGTCTGAGGTTTTAGTAACTGATTCACTTCCTGAAGATGAAATAGGCATATCTGCTTACAACACAAGCTCAGAAAAGTGTGGTACTGATTCAGTTGGTCAAGAAATAGCCAAGTCCATGATGACAGTTCTACTTCCTCGAGCTGTTCCTTTACTTAAAACATTCACCAGAAAGAAAAAGAAAAGTGCAAAGCCTTCAAAAATCCCTACCCATAGATCTCAGGAGGAAAATAACATGCCCAACATTAGTATGAATGATGCAACTACTGGTAAAGTGTTATCCCACGACTTTTGTAAATCTCACTATTAATTTCATCTTAACTGAGGCACTTGTTTTACTTCATCTGTATGTGAATTCTACATGATTTCTGCAAAACCATTTTTAATCAGTTCCAGATTTTTTTGTTTCATTTTACAAACTTGCCAGCCAGAGGGCTAGCTGAGCATTCAGATTTTGAAAGAAAGAATGAAAAGGCAAGTATTCCCTGTGCTGGTCATGATTCAGTTGTCTCCACCTCTGGGAACTCAGATTCTGTGGTGCCTGATAGTTTTGATAATGACAATCCTCAAGATCTGCTTCCTTATACTGATGCTTCCAAAGCTGGTCAATTGTCATGTGGCCTAGACCCTCGTGCACAGCTGCCAATCAATGTTACTGCAGAAGCAAACCCACTGCTTTGTCATAGTGGAATTAGAGAGCATGGTATAAATCTTAATTATGAAGGACAGACTGCTTTAACTGATAAGCCTAAAATGGTATCATATCTAAATTTGCTATAAGCTTCATTAGGTACGACTTCAAATGATCTAGGATTTTTCTGTAAGTGCCAGTAAAAATTCTGTGTTGTGAAATTTGCTAAAGGCATGGGGTGGAAATTTCTTGCTTCCTTATTATACTGAAGGTTCTTTTTCTATTAGCGAGATATATAATAGTTGACACATTTCACTTCCTGAAGCATTAGCCATTCTTAGTCCAAAATAGAATCTTTGTCTACTGATAAAGTGTGCTGACAGTTTTGGTGCTGGGTTTTTGGACTGCCCTCTTTTAGTCCCATTTCTCTGTAGTTTGCTTGTTGAACCTGAATTTGGGACTTAAAGTTATCTTCCATCCTAAATTCCCTGGACATGAAATTTAAGTCTTCATAGCTAAATAACTGAGGGTTCTCAAGCAATGATAGTATGTTGAGTGATATAATGAGCATATGCAATTTTTCTAATCAAGTCATTGATCATGTGTCTGCTATGTATGAACAGACACTGGGACTGCTGATGTGACTTTAGTTGCTGCAACAGATACTGTTCTAGCTCCTGTCAAGGATATTACTGCCAATTCAAAGCGAGCCAGATTTGACTGCCGTTCCATAGATAAACTTCCATCTATTGGTGCATCAACAATGAAAGGAACTTCTAGATCAGAAAGTATAATGTGCAGAAGTTTCTCAGATATTTCTATGCCCGAGGTATAGAACACATTATTATAATCTTGCACTTCTTGCCGTTCTATTTACTGAAAATCATTGATAACAAGTTCTTCATCAATTCTACATTTTCATGCCTTCAGAAATCAGAAGTTAGTTTTGCTGAATTGCATAAAGACGCAGACTTTGCTGATTGTGATAATTCATCTTCAAATTTACAAATCCCAAGTACAAGTAGTTGCTGCAGTCTGACTGAAAACAATGAAAATAATGATGATTCAAGGTCAAATGTTCAACAAAAAGTGAAGTTAAATAGCAAGCTACAGGGTCTTCATGAGCTTTTTGCATGCTATGTCCACCCCATGCCAATTGCAATGGTACAGCTGATTGTTAAAGAGAATGAGATTTTCATATGTGTTAAATGTGGATACTCGGAGCAAAAAGAGAGCACCCTCTTCGTCTACAGGGCCCTAAAGAATGGAGAGAAGATGGGGTGCCCTTCATTAATTGGTCATGTGCCAATAGCTTTGCAAGTTTCAAAAAATGTACTTGGTAGAGACGTAAGATGAATGATTTAATCTTTTGTTGCATCACCAGTTGGACTTTCTTATTGCACAATACTTAACATGTAACTTGTTCTGCAGATTGCTGTGGAGAGATCTTTATTACAGTTTACCCCAGATGCACAGTCACTTGTTTTATTAAACAGCATTAAAACTCCTTACTGCAGGTAATCATTGTCTATCTCCATATGGTCTACTCATGCTTAGGCAGTCTATACATGAAGCCTTAAATTATTCTTGAAATACTAACTTTGCACCATTTTCCCAGGGAGGGTAAATTGAATTGTTCATGTCCAGCTTGTACTTCAGATTGCTTTGAGAAGAATGCAATTAAAATTGTGAGATTAAACAGGGGATATGCCTCACTTCTGACAAGACTGGAAATGACTCAAGGTGTTTGCTGTTTATTAGTTTGTGAACCTAGTTTTCTTCTTGCTGCTGAGGAGGGTGGCAAGCTGAAGCTGTGGGTCATGAACTCTGGATGGAGGTGATTCCATGCCTCTCTTTTTTATGATTGCTGCAGGACCTTTAATTTATTGTGGATCAAAATCATGCTCAAGCTTTAAATTGATAATGTTGATACTTGTTGGTATTTTGTCATGTCATTTTATGCTTCTCATCAGTCTGGATGATTTCATTTGCTTTTGATGGCCATCATTAGGAATTTTTAGGGCATCACTATTGCAACTTAATTAAGTATGTGGAATGATTGTTGATTGGTTTAGCATCATAGATAACACGGAAGTTAAGTTTAGCTCTAGCAATGCCTTATTTTGTTACAGATAACTGAGTACAGAAATTTTTATTTAAACCTTATGTAAGATGAAACATTTTTCTAGGATTGGAGTATCTGTATAATTGAGTCATGCATCTCTATTCATTTGACCTACCATACTTTGACGTTTTTTATAAAAGGAAGTTTCTACCATCTACTTATGACAAGCCTTTGAATCTCATTCAAAGACGAGACAGACTGAAAACACACCTTTTTAATGCATATCAAACATGTAATTCTTATTTTTTGAAATGTTAAGACATTCAAAAAAGGTCTTTTGATTTATTTTGCAATAATTGCTTTTTTCTGAAGTTTCATTTAATGCAATATTACTTCCCTCAGTACTCATCCTATGTCGAATCATTGATGTTTTTATATAATCTGGTATTTCTTTATGCTAATTCTTGCTTCTCGATTTGCAGTGGACAGAAAGAAGATTGGTATTTACCTACATTTGACTGCATGTTTCCTGGTATAGTGGAGTTGAAGACAATTCCAAAGTCTGCTATTTTGGTTGTTGGCCACAATGGCTTTGGGGAATTTGGCTTATGGTATGTTGCTATTTCCTTTTAAAAATAGTTATTGCTTGATTAAGTATAATATCTGTTATTTCCACTGTGGTATTGCCATTGTATATTGGTTTTTGCAAAGTCAACTAATTAGCATAGCATGTTTCCTTTTTTCACTTGGAATCACAGGAAGCTTTACATATTTATGTATTTTTAGTAATATGAAAAATTATGTTCAAGATATTTAATTACAGTTCTATGCAAAACTGAGAAATGATATCTCGGCTTAAACACTTGCAGATTCTTCAGTACTTTGCTTCAATTATGGTGCATAGCTGCCCCATGGCAGAACTCTGCAAGCATCATACTTGCGCACAGAATTGCACATGATTTTTACAGTGTTGTATCAGATGTGCATAGCATGCTTTATTTGACATTACTGTTATTTGCTGATTCGTCAATTTTTGAATTACTATACTAATTTCCTTTTTATGTATCTTCAGCTTGGTTCAATTACAGTGTTTTGCAATTGCTTTGTTCATATAGTTGTTGTGAGCTTTCATTGTGTTAACGATGAAGATACTTGTTGGCCTTAAGGAAGATATAGACCAAATATAAAGAGAGGAGAGCAAAATTGACTGTGCAGTTGCTTTCTTTTGCACTTCACCTTTATTCTTGTACAAAACACTTGTGCATTTTGTGCAGGGATATTGACAAGCGCAACCTGGTATCAAGGTTCTCTTCCCCAGGCCTGTCAGTTTTGGAGTGCGTTCCTGCCAGTGTTTTCAGATGGCAAAGAAAAGGAGACTGTAAGACGGAGGCACTCGTAGATGAAATCATGGATGCCACAAAAACGTGGTTTTCAGGAAGAAGTGAAAATCATGTCTTTTTACCGGAGGATAAAGATGTGGCTGTTTGGCTTCTGATCTCAACTGTCTCTGATCCAGATTCCCAATGTTATCAATCATGTGAACAAGAAGCAAACCTAGTTGGATGTTGGAGGCTTGCTTTGTTGGTCAACAACATGGTGATCACTGGAAGTGTTGTGGATGGAGGGTATATTTATTGCTGTACTTTAAATATGAAAAATAGTCAACTTTAGCCACTGGGCTATGGCAAACTCCAATATGAAGAAATTCTTTCTCGTAGCCTGATCTGATTCGACAAAATGCTTTGATATCTCTGAGATGCAGAGATAATGACAAAATGCTTTGATATCTCTGAGATGCAGAGATAATGTTTTTCTGTCCTGGTTGATAGAAATTCTCCTTGCAGGGCTGCTGCTGTCACATCAGTTGGTCATGGAATTATTGGTAGATGCGATGGACTGGTTTATGTGTGGGAATTATCTACAGGAATGAAGCTAGGAAACCTACACTCCTTTAAAGGTATTTTTTCACGGTCTAACTGGGATTTCTGCAGAAAGGTTATTTGTCAACCTGAGATGTCTAGTTTACTGTTTGAGGCTCATGTCTTCTTTGGGGTACAAGAGGAGGGAATTTAATGGTCTTGCAAATTTGTGTTCTTCCAATTTACTCAATAATATAAGCACACAATCTCTCCATATGTTAATTTGGTGATCGCTAATTGAGTTCATCTCTCCTGCAAACTTCCCTTTGAAATTGAATAGTTCAAATGCTTGATACTACTGTTGCTTCCGCTCCAGCATCCAGTAAATTTCTGTGAAACACATCAGTTCTTGCTTCCATAAAAAATTGTCTCCATTATATATCTTATTTTGGATGGGTGGGCTAAACTTGTAAGAAGCTTAGAACTTTCATTCAACAGAAAGCTCTTTCAAGGTACCAACTTCTCTACTTGTAGAGGGCATTGACTGAGGTTTGAAATGGTCTTTCAGGTAGCAGAGTGTCATGCATTACCACTGACGCTTCAAACTCAGGTGCTTTGGCCATAGCCAGCGAAGGTCAGCTGCTGGTTTATCTGCCATCTTGAAGAAATTTTGCTAGATTTATTGATGAAACTGGTAAAAATATATTGTTCTTTGTCCAACTGTCAATGGGATTAATGATTCCAAACAGAAGGTTTGAGAAATTAAAAGAAGTAAAAATCAAAAATCAAAAGAAAAACAAAAAGATGCCATTGGCCTGACCTTAGTGCTACAGGTTACAACATTATCTGCGAATGTTTCTACAGTTTCTTTTGAAACTCATGCCCTGTATCAAGATGTATATATACTAATCATATATTGATATTCACTATTCAGATTGCTATTCAATGTAGGAATGGTATTTGCTTCTATATTTTCTTGGCTTGTCTAAACATCCATTCAAGTCTTCATATTCGATTTCTTATTCATTTAACCTCTTAATCACTCAACCAAACTGGAAAAAGTAGTTGAAATGATAATGCTTATTCAAAGGAGTTGACCAGCTTGATCGGTATATGTGAGGTTTAGTTTTAGTTCGATTCTCTGATTTAGGCTTCAAGCCTTTACTGTCCATGTGTTCCTAGGGAGTCCCGAGTTTTGGTTCGACTTCCAGCCTTACTGTCCATGTGAAATTTCTTAGGGGCTCCCTAAGAATGACGCAGTGGAAAATGTTGTACTCTGTATGGTTTTAAAAGAAAACAAGAATGAATGCTGTATAAACATTATAATGGTGTAAAAAATGTTAAATGAATTTTTTTTCATCTCCTAAGAATCAATGTCTATATACATGTATAATAAAAAGATCTTATTGTTATAATAATATGGTTTTCATTGATTTAGTAAATTATTACAATTTCTAACCTAAACTTTTAACTCTACATTTTTTTTTTCGGATGTCTCAAAAATGGGATTCATATTCTATATTTTTACCAATACTATTATCTTAATTAAAATAATATTATGATACCGTTAATGTCAAATCACTAAATTTAAGCGAAATAATGTAAAAAATAGGACTTTATTTTTTAAACCATCACCTAAAATGAAAACCTATATTTTGGAATGCAGGGAGTGCACCAGAATTCTTAGAGATGCATTAGAGAAGAAAGAATTCAAATCGATACAGACATTATTCTGTTAGAGATGCATTAGAAAAGAAAGAACTAAAAAGAGTGAGGACATTATCAAGTCTAGGTATAATGACTTCGAAGGAAGTCAATATTTATATGAATAATGTAACAACATATCAAAAGAAAGTAAAGCAAAAGCTTGAATCTAAATTGACACAATATCAAATTCCTCAGAAAAATAAATAAATCGTAATGAGTTAAAAAGTTAAATAATAATTAATAAAGATATCCAATCCAATCCTACTCAATTCAGGACGGAAAAAAAAAAAAAAAAGAAAAAGGGAACTAAATACTGATAAAAATTAAGATGGAATCTATTTGGCAACACCATTGGGGAGCTTAGCAGAATCATCTCCAGAAGGGTTGAGCTCATCCCAAGCTTCAATCCATGTGACCATAGCATCAGCTAGCTTTGTGAAGTAGGGATCTATGGAGGAAAGCTTGGCCTTCACTTGTTTGGCCAGTTCAATGTAGCAGTGCTGCACAGTTGTGCATTCTTTCGGAAGGGTTACAGACTGGAAAAATGGAATGATCTCTTCTTGCCAGTAGATCCCTTTGTACTCCTTTTTCAGATTGACAAAAGGGTTGCTGGCTTTGCTGTGCCATATGTAAGGCAGACCAGTCTTGACGCCAAGATTCAAATGGTCGCATATCACCTGCAATATTCACGACTTATCAGTTTCCTATACTTTTCATCAATCAATATTAACAGATTAAAGTCACGTTAAGTCATGGAAATATGAACTTTCCCACCCACAATAAAGAATGGGAAGATCAAGTTTCCCAAAGCTCCTCTGTGGAGTTAAAGATTTACGTTTATTTGAATTTGTGGAACATTCATAGAGAATGTATGAAGATGCTGTGCTGAATTGAAAAACTGATATGAAGTAACTCTAGAATTGCAAAGTGTTGTGAGAGAACTAGGCAATGCAGAAAGCATTCGGAAGTACCTTGGTGCACCAGCCTGCCCACATATCATCATATCGACCAATTGGCTGACCATCACCCATGAGTCCAAAGTACATTGCAGGTCCAATCAGGTCACGGTTGAATCCCAAATTCATACCACACATTGGGAAGATAGTACCTTTGGGAATTGTCAAAACGGCATCCACATATCTAAAAACAGAATGAGAAAAAATAGGTTAGCAAAAACAGCATATATATAAAACTTTTGATGGTCTTTTCACTTCAGGAAGAACATGCCTGGTATTCCTCTCACGGGGCTTAACAAGCTGGGTAGGTGCATCATAATCAGGGATATTGAGCCAAAGACCATGAGAAACAGCAGTTGGGACACCCTCGCGGAGACTGAAAGGATACCCACGAACAAAGTCTGCACCCTCTCTATACGGATCGTACAGAGTGTTGAAGAAATGCGGAGTGGATGGACTTAAGAGATTCTTAATGTGCTGCTCGAGAGCATTGATATCTTTGCCAGATGGGTCTTTGGCAACCTGCACGTTGGCAAGGAAAGAAATAACATTAACTAATTGGAATATGAGAACTTAATAACAGACGTTAGACAACAACTTTATTAATGTTTCAAGCCACAAGTTCCAACATTTGTGTAATAAGCATGTGCATTCTAAGAAGCTACTGGCAAAAGAAGACTACTTCGGTCTTGTAAAGAAACAAGATAAACACAATAAAATATGGACAGGGTGAAAAATTTTCACTGCTTGCAGACACCATTTAGATCTACACTTCTCATGTATAGATCAGCATAGCGCAAAAGATGGATATTAAAGTACATCTGCAACCATCCTATTACTTCATATGATACCAAAATCATGCTACAGCCACATTCTAGTTTTGCAATAAAAGTTTTGAGCAGAAACATCATCGTCAAAGCATATTAATCAAAACTAGTAGACACAAAAAAGACAACTAACGAAATCCAGAAAGTAAAACATCTAACCAAAATTAAGAACAATTCTGAATTAGCAGCATCAATAAAATTGGCATAAGTTGCAGTAAAACATTGCACACCGACACCACAAGCCTAATTCAAATTACATAGGAGGACCCACCAAAAATTTCAACTTAAGCTTACATCAAAATCCCCAAATTAATTCCTCAAATCAAGAACCAACATAAACCCAGAACCCACACTAAACCCTCAAGATCCAATTTCTCCAAACACTAAAACTCCAAATCAATAAAAAGATCCAATCTTTCACTTCATCTGCAACTAATCATATACAAGCAAGAACAAGTAAAGATACAACCTTTAACAAAAAAACATTAAAAAAAAACTACAATAAAAATAAAAATGCAGAAAACTGCAAAGGTTCAAAAGAAAAACATTCATATACTTACAAAGCAATCATCATCAATGGTATAAATATACTTCTTCTTGGAGACCATGTAACCAAAGCACCTGCAAGCAGAATCCTTGAAGGAGATGCAGGAGGCCTTTGGGCCAAGAATTCTGTTGATATCATTGCGGTTATAGAGCTCATAATCAAAGCCATCAGGCACTTTGATGGTTTTTGAGGGGTCACCATCTTGAACTATAATTAGATGGTATGGCTCAAAGAATGGCCTCCACATCTCCAAGAAATCAAGGTTTCTTATGGTGGGTATCACTATATCTAACTCATCTTTCAGCAGAGGTGTTGCTCTCTCTCCTGCCATTGTTTTCTCACTCGCTGTGTGTGTTTGTGTGTGAGGGAGAGAGAGAGCCAAGAGAAGATGGTGTTCCTGTTCTGTGTTAGAAGTCTCGTTTTTATATAGGGAAGGGAAGAACCAAAAGTTTAATGGGAGTCTTTTGCTCATACAAGATCTATAGTTACAATGCACTTCTACAATTGACTAATTTTATGTGTAAATAACTTATTAATTAATTATCTTATTCAAGAATAAGTTATCTTAATCTTTTCAAATCTTTGAAAAGATTTTATGGAAGACAACTAGCAATTTATTTTATTACTATTACTTCTTTAGTATTTAGAAATAAAATCTTAGAAAATGAGTAGTAAAAGATTTATTCTTATTTGCATAAATAAATAAATTGGGAGACATCTTTTCATCTAATTTTTCAAATTTTGAAAATTAAATCAAACTTTTCTTTTTTTATTATACAACTGTCATGGGCTGTATTGAAGTGAAATTTTGAATATTCGAGATGGCAATTTGCTTGACTGTTGTAATGTCTTTATTGCAAAGAACAAAAAAAGGAGAAAGAACAGACACAAAAGAATTTGTTGTTGCCTTTTATTTAGTCATGATTAATTTATCTAGTATTCCAAGAAAACATTCATTTATTTGACACTACATTACAAAGAAATTGGCAGTAAGCTCAGCTGTTCCTAGAAACAGTGGCAAACAAATGTTCATGAGTGGCTATAGGAGGAGTACTAATCAATAATTAGGTCAGGATTAGTGTGTTATAAATAGGGTGTCATGCTCTAACATGAACATTCCATGGGGGCAATATTCCTATTCTTATTCCTATTCTCTAATTTTTGTTTTCTTTTTAGCCATACAACTTCTATCAATATGATTATAGATGTGGTATATATCGAAATAGATGTACGTAGTTCGAATCATAAATAAGAAATTGGTACGATTTAGATCGGAACGGAGCCGTACACTTCGAATCATAAGTAAAATGATGGTCAGCATGGTTTAAGACGGATCTGTGTAAATCGATTTATGTTGAGTGAGTTTGTTGGAAATAGGTAAGGTGGGGATGATAGAAAATTTTCATGTATGGTATGAAAATTGGGTGAATATGTTAGCTTAGTACATGGGGCAGGAGAGTAGCACGACATGTTAGGCGACTTTTATCTAATATTGGGAAGGTTACTGACCTTCAGGTCGGACAGGTTTACGAGAAAAATAAAGAGAAAACGATTATGATTAGAAAATGACAAGAATCTTCGTAGGTTAAATCAGAAAATGTGGATACGCGTGCAGTAATATGTTATAATAAATTAAGGTTTGAAATCTCTCTTTTATCACATGTTACACTTCTCATATACGTAAAATGCACATATTTATCTGATTTTCATCATGTTCAAGAGAATTGCCACTGAGCGTCGGAGTTCTTACACCAAGATTTTATGCAAGTGATCCAATTGAAGAAAAAGAGCAGAAGTAGTGAACTAGTACTTGAGATGCACCTTCTCCAAAAGCTCTACAAGTATCATTTTGCAAATTTCCACTGTATGTTGCTCTATTGCCTCCCCCTACATTTACCATAGCCAAATTCAAACTTCTGTAGAAGTAGATCCTCTCTAGGGCAACCGTTGTAGGTTCCTTATTTGATTAGCCTTTTTAACTCTCTAGCGCAGCCGTTGCAGGGGTGTTCATTATTTGATTAGTCTTAACTAAATAAAAAAATAAGAATTTCAGTATGAACCAATATGATTAAAAAAATGGCCAATATATTCGATTAGTTTTTAGTATTATTTTTTTTTTTATAAACTTTAATTTTGATTTAAATTTTTTTTTAAGGATTGTTTAGCAATTATGAAAAGAATATTACATAAAACGTTTTTGAGAATAGTACAGTTGGCACATACATGCTATTTTTCCAACATAATTTGGTATATAACAGGAACAATTATTGTAAAAACCTCGCATCTCTCTTTTTCTATATTCCAATACACCAACATTATTATATGAAGTGGTCCATAAAGAAGCCGTGTAAATGTTGGAAATTATGGAGTGTATAATATATATAGCATTATTTTGTAACGGCTATAAATTGTAATACTGGAAAAAAAATAAATTTTTTGCAAAGACACTCCTTATAGTTTTCATTTATTATAATTACCCCTCTGCACGCATGTGACTAATATTTAAGCTAAAAAAGGCATTTTCGTTCATAAAAATTGGTCAAAAATCAATTAAAAAAAATTCCAATTCCACGTACGGGAGGCATTTTTGAAAAAAAACCACTTGACCTTTTGAGTGTCGTTAGCAGAAAACCCTAACTGAAAGGGTGTAAATATTGCAAGGAGCTAAACTTCAAAGGATGTAGATCAAGGGGCTGTTTGCAATTAGATCAAACCTTCTATGTGATTTATCCAAATTTTAAATGAGAATTGAAAAAATTGAAAGTTTATCATATGACACTTAAAGTAGTAATTGATAGTTAGTTAGTGGTGTTATATTATTATCTAAATAAGATACTAATTTGAAAAAAAAAATCCATTTGGAGAATGAATCTCATTTTAAAATGTATTAATAAGAAATAGGGTCGTGAATTTGTAGTTAAAAGACCAAATTCCCATTATTCCAACATTTATTGGCAAAAAAAGGTCATGACTTTGACAAAAACTAAATAGGAATGATCTTTTAACTAGAGACCAATACTTAGATGCTGAGGGGCGTCTTACATATAAAACAGTAAAACCTCATTTCTGTAATAAGAAAACAAGCCACCGCGTAGCTGCAGTGCTACCTGCTTGCTTTTCATACATCTTCTTCTGCTTTCTGTTCTTGACAGAGGAATAGAATATGGTTAGAAGAAGTGTAAGATATGTTTGGCCACAACATGGGCAATAATGTGTTGTTAGAACGTGGATTGACAGCCAATTGTCACCTAAATTTCTGCAATTTTTGTTTTCCACGTTCTACTGTTTTCACAGCTCATGAACGTGTATGGGATTTTTCAGACTAAAGCCTAAAACATATATGCCATCCTGACACTTGCATGTCGCAAAGGTACTCTTATTATTATATTTAATGGATCTTAGGAGCATCTTTACCTTGGAGAAGTTTCAATACATGCATCTTGAAGGATCCTGGTGAAGGTTTTGTCTATTTCGATTTTAGTTATGACTTAATTCAGATATTTTATAAAAAATATCAACATAGTTGAGAGAACTGTATATGGATTGCCATTCATTACATTTTTATTAAAAGAGAGAAGTTCTTGTAATGACCAATCAATTTTTTTTAAAAAAGTTGCTTCAGTGAGACATTGAAAACCACGAATTTGTGATTAGGAATAATGCTTATTTGGACTTTTCTTGAATATAAGGATGATATAATTGTGATATAGCATTCCCAATCTATTGGACATAGCATCTCAAAGACCGTAATATCTTTCTCCACCATGCTAATATGGATAACACTTTTTAATTGCTAAGAAAATATCAAAATGTAAAACGAGTGACTGTTGTCCGAGAGATCAAATATAACACACAATTATCATATCTTGACAAGGCATGATTGTCAAAATTGATTTGGAAGAGGCTTATGACAACCAAACCCTTTATTGTTTTAACTTTCCTTCACCTCTAAGTGATCTTATCATGAATGGTATCACTTCTCACTAAAGACATGTATGTAAACCTAAGAGGGTGTGCTGAACCAAGGGGTTCGTCCCTCCCCTTATTTGTTGGCATTATGCACGGAAAGATTAGCCTACATTGAAGCTAATTGTGATGTCATTATTGCCACTTTTAACAAATTTTGTTTCTCTGCGGCCAAAAAGTTCTTCATAAATCAAAGATTTGCGTCTCCCCTAATGTTCCCAGACTGGTCTCCAGTGAAAGGCTTGAAAGACTCTACAGAGCAACAAACTAATAAATTTAGGGGGGGGGGGGGGGGGGGGGGGGCGAAGAAAAAAGATGCATATTTGACATAAATGTTAAATACCATGTTGCTTGGGTTGCTGAGCCTGTTTACAATCCGTTGAATTTGTCTTGCACTTGGAAGCATCTTAATCTTTTATTACTTGTTGAGGCACCACCGATTTAAGAAACCCAGTAGATGCAGAAGATGAAATGATTTCATCCACAGTTTCCTCTCCTTTGCAGCATGGCATCACAGAGTCTGACAGCATCTCGATTATCTCTCACATTGTGTACTCTCACAATATTTGCACCACCCAAAACCCCAGCTGTGACAGAAGCAACAGTCGCTGGGTCTCTGTGAGCTGCATTGGGCTGACCACAAATTTCACCCAAGAATCTCTTCCTGGAAGGTCCTATTAGTAAAGGAGCATGAGACATGGCTAAGCTCTTCCTAGCAATCTCAGACCGAACGGCTGGCAATCCCATAAGAATGTCCAAATTATGTTCAGTATTCTTAGAGAATCCAATTCCAGGATCTATGATTATCCTCCAAGCAGGAATACCTAATAACTCAGCATCTCTAACCCGCATGTATAGCTCGGATGCAACATCCTTACAAACATCATCATACACAAGGTTCTCATGATTCTGCATTGTAGATGGATCACCTCTCAAGTGCATAGCTACATAGGGAATTTTAAGGGCTGCAACCACATTATGCATGTTTGAGTCTAACCATCCAGCAGATACATCATTGACAAGATGAGCGCCCTTGTTGACTGCTTCTAAAGCTACCTTTGAATAGAAAGTATCTACAGATATTAGCTTTCCCTCCATCTCAGGCATATTTTTGACAGCTTCTAAGACAGGGATTAGTCTATCCAATTCTTGTTCAGGAGATAGCTTAGATGCCATTGGTCGTGTCGATTGTGCACCTAAATCAATGATATCTGCCCCTTCTATTAGCATGGATCGAACCTGAGAAACAGCTGACTCAATGGATAGAAACTTCCCCCCATCACTAAAACTATCCGGAGTCACATTAAGAACACCCATTATAGAGGTTTTCGCAGACCAGTTCCACAACTGATTTGCAATTGGCAATACTCTTTTCATACCATCCTTTCCAATTAGTGACTCGCCACCCAGTTTCTCCCATGCCTCAAAAAGTCCACCAGAATGTCTTGAAAGCAAATGCCATGATTTAATTGTATCATTGTCTGTATCAGATCCCAATAGATCAATTAATGGGCCCATTACAAAAGGTCTCTCCCAAATTCTTTCATGTGGAATGGTAAGAGTATCAGTGTTAATCCTTCGGTTCCCATAAAACAAAATATCTAAGTCAATTGGCCTAGGACCATACCTAATGCCAGCAGTACGACCCATGTCCCTCTCAATTTCCTTCAGAATTCCTAACAATTTATGTGGGTCAAGTTTCGTAATTCCTCTAACAGCAGAATTGAGAAAGTGAGGTTGATCAGTTACATAAGCAGGTTCGGTCTCATATAAGCAACCATGTCTCGTGATCTGGATGCCTGATTTTTTCATCCGCTCCAAGGCATCTTCAAAATTATGAAGTCTGTTACCCACATTACTTCCCAAAGCAATTATAACTTCCTGCTCTTCAGAGTTAACTTCCACTGAACTATCATGAGATAAACTGGAAACACGCAGGCTTGCTGCTGATAAGAGATAAAACTCAGAGCAACATTACCTCAATAATGTCCCAATTGCATTACATCTATTGCTAACAATTCCAATAAAAATTCTCAATTGGCATTCTCAAGGTTTTGTAACTAGAGAACTATTCAGAGCAAAAATAGAAGTACTGAAGCACACAACACACTCTGATTCTCATATGGTACTTCATGCTTCACCTACTACTATGCTGTTATGCGTCACTAATTTCCTTGAGCAAACAAGACTCCTTTTAAGATCAATTTACCAATCCATTTAGCAAGCCGTAACTCCATATCACAGACCCCTTCTCATATAAACACTATTTATATCATATTCCACAAAGATTAGAAGTATGCTACAATTTCACACACACAGATCATAGTTCCTGTTTAGACTCATCAAAACACAGAGGTGAATGTGTGCTGCGAACAACCGCTCGCATATACACACCTATGTGGATAAACAAACATACACACACACACTCATCATAGTATATAATTTCCGCACAGACAATCATATATAAAGTGTATCTATAATTGAGACAAATCACCACAAACATCCACACAGGCAGAACACGAACTGACCTACAACTCATGCGAAGAACTCCATAATGATTAAAAACATAGCAAAGATTAATAGGCAAATGTTCTACGAAACGAGTAAAGAAATCACCTTTACAGGAATTTTTAACAGCTCTTGCCCCATATTTAATGGGCACCAGCTGTTTGATAATATTCATCCCAATAATGGTTTCTCGCCAATACCCAATTCTCTGTTCTCTTTAGTTCTGCGACTCCACCTGGCATTATGCACAAACATTCAGCTCTGCAATCACATAGAATGAAAACAGGAGAGCTAGTAACTAAAACCAATTTTTAGTTCATAGGTATAAGGCCAACATACCATCTGGAACCTTCCAAGAAAACAGGTGAAACACAAGAATTATGCAAAAAAACTTCCCCACACAAAAAGATTTAGAATGTCTGCAAGTCAAGAAAAGCTTTTCAATGGGAGAGCAGTGTGGTTGAAGTTAAAGGTATAACAGTTAAAAACTGCAAATTTGAACCTAGGGGCAATTTGTGGAATGTGGGGATAAGGAAGGATATAACGGTCATTTAATAATATTCCCAAGTTTTCAGCTACTTTAATACTAAAATCCATATGGGAAACAAAATTATCTAGTTCTTGAGTACTGGTCTGTCCCCTAAACCCCAGTGCTGGAATTTGTGGGTTTCGAGAAATCTTTATTCAATGGCTTCAATGTCATTCACACAGTTTTCATTGGTGCCCAGGTTCTGTTTCTTCATCTTTTTCCTTTTTAAAGTTCTTTATACCAAGGAATCCGCTTATCTTCATCGTTATGATTTCCTTCTGCTCTTTACATACACACAGAAGAAAAAATTTGAGCATGTAACAAGAAAAGGAATAACTCATGCACTCTTGGCCTTCTCGTTTGTTCCAAAAATTCTCGGTTTTTGTGTGTTTATGTTTGGACTCTTGAATGCTTTTGTTGAAAATGGAAGCAAGGGATTAGCAAATTAAAATAGTTCTTTTCTGTTTGCTGAAGTCGGAATGCGATAGGACTGTTTGTAGTGTGAAATAGATAGTTGGATATTAGGAGATTCCAGGTGAATATAAGAGTATTGAGAGTTTTGTTACTTTTTGTTCGTGCAGGATATGCAGAGGGCACTTGAATGGGAATACCTTTCCTTATCTGCACTTAGTGAAAATTCAAGACTTTAGAGTAAATAAAAAAGTACTTATAGCAGTCCGGAGAAACAAAATAACGGACTCGTTAGCTCAGGAGGTATCAGATGGAGAAGCAGAAAGTGTAGAGAAAAAGACTCGCAGAGCAAGTAAACGAGCTTCTGCAAGAACCAGGAAAAAAGTACTGGAGAGTCCAGATGAAAATTCTGCAGTCAATGGCAATGTTAGGGATGAGGAAATTTTAACAACTTTAGTCTCAACCGAGAATTCGAGGAAAACCCAAACTAGAACTCGGAAAAAAGGTTAAATCTTTACTAAACCATATGAAATAGTGTAAATTTCTTTAGTATTAGTTCCTTTGCTCCAATACATAAAGAATTTAAGCTTGCAAGCTTACAATTTGATTACGTGCAGCTCCATCAACATCTGGGACCTTGGAAGAAGAGGCCACTAAAAAGGTGACTAGGCAGAGAAGAACTAAGAAGAAGGCTGATGGAATGGATAGTCACGGTAGCGAGACAGAATTTAGTGATCGTGAGGGGGACACATTTGCTCCAACCTTGGATGAAGACAGTGAACAAGACCTGGAGTTTGACATAGATGATGGAGAGGATATAAGCTTTACGTATGGATGGCCACCCCTAGTTTGTTGTTTTGGTGCAGCACAACATGCTTTTGTGCCTCAGGAACACGAGCTAACAGACTTATTGACTATGAAATCCATGAGCGAAAGAAGGATGCTCTGTGGGAGCCTGAGAATTTTGTTAGGGCTTCTGGAGGATGTTCAAGTAATGTTGCGGTAGCTCTTGCAAGTTTGGGAGGTAAAGTTGCCTTCATGGGCAAACTTGGGGATGATGCCTATGGTCAGTCGTTGCTTTATTATTTAAACATCAACAATGTCCAAACCAGATCAGTACGCATTGATAATAATAGGGCAACAGCTGTATCACAGATGAAAATTGGTAAGAGAGGTGGCTTGAGGATGACTAGTTTCAAACCATGTGCAGAGGATTGTTTATCAAGGTCTGAGATCAATATTGATGTATTGAAAGAGGTCAGATATCTTAGCTTTAGCTCATAAAATGTATTATTTTGTACATGGGGTAGGAAGAATGATATCCTAGTTCGGTTTTATAGTAATCATATTTGGATCTTTTTCACCATATTTTTATGCAATTCTGTTCAACTTTTTGAGTGAGGATGCTTCATTAAGGAATTTGTTAAATAGATGACCAAACTCAATGGGTTGTACGAATGTAGAAGTAATTTTTCATAGATTAATGTTACCCTAAACAGAGAATAGAGTATTAATTTCTCATAATTGTGCGTGATTATCTTTTAAAAAAACCATCGCCAATTTTTTCTCTCTACGTAATCTCTTACTGTCCAATCCTATTACTACACAATGTGGTTGAAATTTTTGTGGTGCTAATAAACAGCTCCTTTGTTTGTGGTGTGCATGTATATGTATAACCTTTTCAGTGCATATTAAACTACAAAATGTGTGATACTCCAATTTGTCTTTGTTTCACTTTCTATATCCTTTATCGCATATGCTTTAATTTGTGCTTGAGGTCATAGATTGTATATTTACTGATGAGCAATTAATCATCCAGGCAAAAATGTTTTACTTCAACACATTCAGCCTCCTTGACCGGAATATGAGATCGACCACATTACAAGCTGTCAAGATCTCAAAAAAGCTTGGGAATGTTGTCTTTTATGATCTCAACCTTCCATTGCCACTTTGGCAATCTAGTGAAGAAACCAGGATGTTCATACAGAGAGCATGGAATCTATCTGATATTATTGAGGTTACCAAGCAAGAGCTGGAATTTCTTTGTGGAATAACACCATCGGAAAAATTCGATACCAAAGATAATGATAGATCTAAGTTCACTCATTATACACCGGAAGTTGTGTCTCAGCTCTGGCATGACGATCTCAAGGTTTTGTTTGTGACAAATGGAACTTCGAAGATACATTACTACACTAAGGAACACAATGGTGCTGTACATGGGATGGAGGATGCACCCCTCACTCCTTATACTTCTGACATGTCTGCATCTGGAGATGGTATTGTTGCAGGTAAAGCAATGCCAGTGGGCACTTATCCTTGAGTGGATTCATTTGATTTTGCTGAACGTTCAGCACACTCTGGCGCATTCTGTGTTTTGTACTGTAGGAAATGTGTCAATGATCAAGTAAATTTGCACTTTCACAAACTTCCAGAAATCATGACTTTGCCCTATAGTCTTTTTGCCCGAGTGATTGGTATGCCAATACCAGCGTAAAGTAATTGATGTCAAGATTGTTAAAGTTTCCACTTTATGTCGATTACTATTAGAAGACATCACACTTTGGAGGTCGTGTCTTTTTTTTTGGTATCAGAAGTTTTGCTTAGACCATTTCTTTTAGATATCATTCCATGTGTCCCTTCCTTGAAAATATCATAGAAGTTTGCTAAGTAAAATTGTCTAATTGCAGAAAGAGCTAATCAGGAATCTTTATCAACTGTATATCCTTTTACTCTCGTTCCCTCACTCTCTCAGAGATTAAATGACATCACCAAGTGGTTGCTGATGGATGTTTTGTATTTTCTTTCTTACAACAGACTCTAAATCTGTAGGTCTCAAGAAGGATATTGTACCGTGAACTAAACTAAACTATGTTACACAAATAATCATCTAAATATTTCTCAAAACATCTTGACAAATAGAATTCTGGTTCACAAGCATTATCATTCTGCCTCAGGAGTCGAGTTAAAAGGAAAGTTATGGTAAAAAAAATTGATTTTTCACTTCGTTAATTATTTTGTTTGATTTTATTAGTATATTATAATAAGGCTTTATAATTCTAAGTAAAATTTATTATTTTTTTCCGTCATGGGTTTGAATACTTTTTTCATGTTATCACATTGTTCTGGCAAATGTTCACAACATTTAGATTTGAGCATTATATAATTTTCCTCCTAAAACAAAGAATTGCCTAGTTACTTGAGGTGCATTTCTTTCTGAATGCTTTGTAGGCAAAATTTGTGTCAAAACGGCTAACCTCTTCTTCAAATTGAAGTATGTTGAAGTGACTTGTCATCATTATAATTTGAAATGTTTTTTCCTTCCCAATTATTCACACTTTTCTGGGCAGCCAGAGAAATTCCCCAAGTGGTATGGTTCTCCATCTTATCCTGGAGTTTCAGTCCTGAAATTTAGCTGTTTCTCTTTCATGGTCACTCTGGCTATGCAGCATGACGTTTCCCTTGATGTTTGTTTCTGTAATTAGAAAATGATTCTGCATTTACTGCCATAAAGGAGTTCCTTGAGCTGATTTCTTTCCTTGATATTGCATCAGGTCTAATGAGAATGCTGACTGTTCAGCCACATCTTATCTCTGATAAAGGTTACTTGGAACGCACGATCAAGTATGCAATTAGCTGTGGTGTCATAGACCAATGGCTACAGGCGCGAAGTCTGGGCTTCCCCGCAAAAGAAGGCATGGAAGATGTGGTCTCTGATCCGCATGGCATAAAATCAATAACAGAAAAGGAATACAGAACGTTAGTGCCTTCAAGCTGATGAAGATGATGCTCTGCTTCATGCATGTTATTCTGCATGTACGTCTACCCAACGGGGGTCTTGTATCCCTTGAAATGTACATGGTCGTCTTTAATATCATTCTTTCTAGGACTAGGATTGTGGATGTATCATGTTCAATTCACAAGTATTAAGATGAAAAAGTTCTGGTATGATGGCATAGGAAATGGAAAAATACAGAGCTAAGGCTCTAGCTGCACTGGATACTGCTGCCCGGACAACCTTCATGCATTTCATTCTGAATTTAGTATGTAATAGCCATGGGAGCTATGAAATTTTGAATCCAGAGAGACATTGCTTCATCATAGAGTTTTCATCCTGATAAAGAGCATCCTAGTGTACTAGAGTTTACTAAGTCGCAAGCCTAAAAAATACATGTCTCTATTCTCATCAATTTCTACCTTCAACCTTTTTGTAAATTCTATGTTTCTTACGATCTTTTTTTACTTATTAGGCCATCAAATGCTTGCTAAATTCTTAATACTTCTTCCAGAAGCTGTTATTCTTGTTCTTATATAGAATTTGCTTGAAAATACAATTAGAATACAAGGTGTAATAGGAAAAGTGGAATAGAAATTTTGAAGCCCTTTTCTTAGTATTTTGGCTATTTTGTTCTAATTTAGTGTTAAGTGTCTCATATTTGATTTCATAGATACACATCAAGTGTAATATACACTTATATTGTATATGTTGATCGTTAACTTGTGGAGACACACATCGATTGGATGAATGGTCATGATTTCTCTAAGAAAACCTCAAGAGAGGGATGTAGCAACCACTACTAGTACTCTTTAGCTAAACTTCTTGATTTACTTTATCTCAAAGTCCCAGGCCCTTGGTACATTGAGAAGATTGGCTTAACTTCTTGATTTGTCAAATACCTAATGTAGAGAGGAAAAACACACATTGAGAAGATTGGCTAAACTACATAATAATATTTTTACTTTAATTTTGTGCTATTTTCTTTGTAAGAGGAAGGCAAAGACAGCAAAAAGGCCCAACTTTAAAGGAGAAGTACCGAAGTTTCCTTATTCAAACACTATATACAAAGCTAGGCTTCCGCAAAACGTGCTCTGCTCAACTCTACTCGGAAAATTTTGCACCATCAAGTTTGGAGGCAGCTGCAATATCCAGAAACCATACCAACTTCCCTTTGATAGGCTGGACCATTCTTGCAGGCAATTCTGGACAGTCAGGACCAATATCATCGATTGCCAAGTGTGCAGCCTCTGCCTTGCTGCTACCTGTGACGACCACAGCAACATTGGAGGCGGAGTTTATGACAGGAAAAGTAAAAGTGATTCTCTCAGGTGGGGGCTTGGGTGAATCAGTGATAAAAGTCACCCATTGCTCTTTCTCATTAAGCACAGAGTGATTAGGAAATAGAGACGCAACATGCCCATCCGGTCCCATCCCAAGGAGGACAAGGTCAAATTTTGGACAGTCGTTAATCTCAGATACGCTGATCACACGAGTCCTAACAAGCTGCCTCATAACAAACTCATAGTCCTCCGCTGCTTGTTCTGCCGTCACCGAGTCATTGATGGAATGCACATGACTGGGAACAATAGGAACCTGAAATGGCAACGAAGCATATCATGAGATGTCCAGAAATGGCAAAAAAAAAAAGAAAAAAAGAATAGCAAGATTGGCAAGAGAAATTGATTCAACTTTTCCTGTAACTTTAAGGAAATCGGAACTTTGTGATAATACTGATTTGTTTGCATCAAAGAAAGCATTTATCAGAAACAGAGAATAGAGAGATAAGGAGCATCTGAGCTCTAAATTTCAGAACCTGTGTTTTATATCCCTTCACAGCCAAGAGAGACGTATCATTTACTTTTCAGTTTTCACATAGAGGAACCTAACACTGAAACAACTAACTATATGGACCTAGAAGAATTTGAAAATCAGATAGATAGCAGGTATGCTCTCATATGCAATATAAGCAGTTAACATAATTAACAGATCCAAGATGCACTCCTACAAGTAACAAGAGTTCAAATAGCTATTGGTTGTGCTCGAAAGGTTATGAATCGATTTAGCAGCACAGCAAAGTCATCATTTTAAAGTCACAATTTAACATCAAATAATGAGCAAGTTAATCACATTTTGTAAAAGGTAATCTGCAACTGTCTCGTGCGGCTTATTGGATATCTTTGAGTATTAAGAGGAGAAACTAAGCACCTTATCATAAATATCTGATATACAAGCTCAGAAATGGTAATAAAATGTAGTGAGAGTCTTCACAAGGGAAGGATCTGATTTAATGCAACAATTTTTAATGGCCTTCTAAGCAAAATCTTATAAATGACGTACAATTTCAAAGCACAAAGATGTTATACAGTCAAAAGTTGTAAAAAGAGAGTTCTGGTAAAACATATTGCACATAAACCTTGTCACTATAACTAGAAGTAGCTCTCTTGGCTTGTAGACTTCTGTATCATACACATTAATCGTACAAACTATAAAGGGACTTCGAAGTATATTTGAACCACCTTTAGTTATTCTCATGCTTCCCTAGAAAAATTAAAAACATGAAGACACCAAAAAACTGATTAAAGATATATCTGATTTTTTGTGCCAGACACTAAAACCTTGCATGAGATTTTCGCAGAAACAGGGCACTGGAACTTCTAAATTGTCAAAAATTGTTTTATCTGTGTTTACCCGTCCTTCGTATATGCAAATTAAACGTGTAAAGATAGATGTCAATTACATCAGTATCCATGTTAGCCTAGAAGGTAAAGATGAACCAAATATAGTGCCTCCGGCTCCCCTTGACGATACTATAGGATACATGCAAAAAATGTGACTTCACAGAGTAGAGTACTGTTATGCAGTTGCTCTGCATGTATCATTTTGGCCACGTTTCACAACATCAAACATTAAATGATCCAAGAAAAACTTAGAATGATAAAGTTGCTTGACTTTTATTGGCAGATTACTCATGTCACTTTCTGAAAATGTTCTACCAGACTCATTCCAGAATTGCCTGGGGTTGAGGTGGCATAAAAATGACTTGAAGCAATCAGGTCCCTCTGCAAGTTTGAGATTCCCCAGTGCAAAATTTTACCTAGGTATTTGAAGAAGATTCCGAGAATGGAAAATGCTTTGGATGTTGGCTTCTGTCAAAATATAATATGTGTACCATCTGGAGGTTTTCTATGGGTCTAGAAATCTTGCATTAGGTTACTTTCTATTTTTAGCAAACAAGAGAAGTACATGGTTCTTAAGCTCTGAAGACTTCACGGTGTCAAATCCTGTATATTTGAACTACTTATCTTGCAATATTATACCAAAATTATGTCTGACAGCGAGTGACAGAGCTATGATTATGTTAAGGAATTAATGTTTCCTAGTGACCAAGGAGAGAAAAGAAATGTCTTGCATTAAATGTTTATGGTATCTAAAGAACATTATATAACTACGCCAACAGGACGCAAATTGGATATGCCAGTCTCTTTGACTGAAAAATGGCAAGCTTAATCTTTTAATAATCCCTATTTGAAAACACACACACACGCACACCCCAAAAAAGAAAAGAAAAAAAAAACAGAAATTTCATAATATTTGAAATTGAATCTGTAATAGAATTCTTTAAAATATCCTCTGCCATTATCAGTGTACTCTAAATAGAATGCCAAAGCCCAATTTTTGGTACAAAAACAGGTAATTCAGTGAAATGATTATTAGAGCTCAATATAAGAAAATCTTTCCAAATTGAGGGACTGAAGATCCTGCTGTGCAGATCTACCCCCATCCAGGAATGCCAGACTCACATCATGAAGGAAAGTCCATTGACTACAAAGAAGAAGAAGAAGAATTAATTGAAAAAACTACCATCAAGAGTGTTAAGATGCATTATCGTTGGGATGTTGGTTCGGCATGACAAAGCTAACTTCACTAGATACGATTTTATATCAATAGTACTGGCATATTTAACTCGGCTATATAAGATTGAAGCTATGCAGGATTTCCATTATACATACATAAATAATCACCAAAAAAGAAGAAATAAACAGATGGAACATTTTTATAAATGAATGATTTCTGGTGCATTTATGATAAAACCACTCATAAAGCTGAGGATGCAAGAATGAAAATGATCCATTGAGACAAATAGATCATGGAATATGACACACCGCAAAAGTCTGGAAAGATACCTTAGAAAAAAGACCATCTTTTGCAAGCTTATAATTGCTATCAGCATGGCTTTTGGCAACCACACGCTCATCAGCCCAAAATATGTACCACTTGGCCCAATCAACGGTCTTGATATAAGGCGCTTCACAGAGTTTTCTGCTTACCGCCAGAAGGTCAAAAAATTTATACTACAGAAGCAAAACAAGCCAGTACCAAACACAGGATAGAAATGCACTTACATACCCCATCAAGGTAATAAGTGAACCACCAGATAAAGCAATGGCAAAGACACCCCGTTCTTTTATTGACGCCTCTGATAATTCTGCAATATACTCGGCCAAATTGCTGCTCAGTTCATCTGCATTTTCATGAATTCTCAGCTCTCTACCATCCTTTTCAACCCCAGAAAGAGCCATGCTTCTCACAAGGATTATAAAACACACTGCTCCATAGAATCATGAAAAGAAAGGGCCAACTTTCAGTTCAAATACAGAAAAATATTCCCACAATCGATGACTACTATAGAGATATGATCCACAATTAGATTTGATCACAATCAAAAGGAATTGAATTTTTTGGCATCACAGTTTGTTTGGTAAGTCAACTAAGAACCCTCAATGATATCACATTAACTTCTAAAATTATAACACTGTGGTCACACATAGGACAAAGTTCTGAAATATAAAATCATACACCATAATTACAAAGATTCAATATGCATCAAACCAATTACATACATTCAAACTTCTGCAGCATTATAGGCCTTAAATCACCATGTTGCATGTAAATCTCAGAAACCAGAAAATAAAAGAACACACATCAGGACCAAATTAATACCACAGCAATGATGAGGATCAAGAAGCAAAAAGATCAAGGTCTAAATCACCTAAATCAACACATGCACATCAACGTAAGCAAAGAAAACTGCAATTGTAGTCAAAGCCCACATGAAAAAAACTTTTGCATTCCCATATTCTTGCATGAAATTAGCTAAGATTCTCAAGACCAACAATAACGAAACAAGAAATTGCATTCTTGAAATCATAACAAAAAACAATAACACATCTTATTTATTTATTTATTAAATAATCTGCAACATAACCAGCAGAGAGAGAGAGAGAGAGAGACTCTTACAGAGGAAAGAGAAAATGATGGGTGTCAGAGAAGGAAGAAAACTGACTGAGGTGGAAGATAGAAGATGGATATCAACTCTTTGTTTCTTATAGACACACTCATGACTCATGGGGTTCTTTTTTTTTTTTTCTTTTTTCTTTTTTGGTATATTATACATATATACATATATACATATATATATATATAGTAGTAAAAATTATTCCATATTTACAGCTGAGAAAAATATCAGTTGCTAAGCCAGAAATTTTACCGTTTCTATCTTACGGTCTACCCATGTAAATCCACTGATCAAGACGGTGAGTGAAACCTGAAAGGTAAAAAGGATAAACTATATAGTTTAAAAATACAGAAAAAAAAAAACAGGAAATAGACATTACTTTCACGAAAAACTTTTATGGCAAGAGAAGACTCAGACAATGTTCCTAGATTCTCTCTTATGCCATTCTGATCTATTTTCGCAGTCCAAATGAACCTATGAAAGTGACAATAAGTAATAGCATTCAACAAGTTTTTCATGGAAATATTTCTTTTTCTTTGAGACTGGACAATATATTTTAATAAAAATATCCCAATTTAGTCGTACAAAATAAAAAAATTGGGTCAATAATTTAATTCCAGATTAGATCTGTACAGTTTTAACAGTAGTCATAACTGTAATAATAAATAGTCTTATTTGCAGTTCAACGTGACTTAGATAAAAATTTATAAATATGTGAATATAAAAAATAATCATATCAATTGTACAATAAACTATTTTAATTATTATAAAAGATTTTAAAGTGTTTCGTTATTGATTTCACAGAAATAGGAAATGATATTTCAATATGTAAAAAAAAATATACGATTACACTAGTTTTATTATGAAAGTAAAATAAGATTCCGTTAGTTCCACCATTTACTTGAAATAATTTAAATTTATATTAATACGAAATTGGAGTTTATATTATTTTTTTTCATGAATAGTTTAGCAAGATAAAATCAAACAAATTAAAGATTTTTCCTAATTATTCAGAGCCAGCAAATTATGATTTGTCAAACTCTATAATATGAGTAAGATAATCATGGCCACACCCCTTTTTCAATCAATGTTGGCCCTTTGTCCGCTGTAGAAAAACAAAAGAAAGTTATAGGTTTTGTTTGGAGCCACTTCGCTTTCAATTTTAGTATTTTCGTAAAAAAATAATTGAAAAGACTTATTGTATGAAAATATATAAAGGGATGTGAGGTATGTTTAGTTTTAATTTAGAGGAGAGTCTAGTAGTTTTACATTATTATTTTATATTATTTTAGATTAATATAATAATTCAATGATGTAAATATATATTTTTTTTTGATAAAATAATTTGAATATTTATAAAGATATATAAATATATATATTTATATAATGAAAATGTGTTTTGGAGAATTTCATTTCCCAAAAATATTAAAATTACTGGAATTGAAAATAAATTGATTTCAAACAAAGTCATATATATATATATATATACATATATTTCCTGTTTGATTTGTTGAGTGGGTAAAAACTTAATACTACCAAACACCTGTTGTAGAGGGAATTTGATAATTTCACAATTTGCCAGACTTGCACTTTCCAAATCGAATATTTTTAGTGCAAGGTGAAGGTGTTTCTTTTCTTTTCTTTTCTTTATTTTCTCCTCTTAAGATTTACTTTAAGTTATCCCCTTTTTATACTTCTTTTCCTTTTGTTCTCTTCTTTTAACTATACTTATAGTTTTAACTTTTGAAAATCTTCTCTTACTTTATGTTTCCTTGTTTTCTTGTCGACCAAAATTATTGCTAATTGTCCCTCCACCTTGTGTCATAAGCCTATCTATTAGGAAACTATTATATATGATGTGATCAGATAAAAATAGAAAATATACATTTAATATAAATTACACATATTTAACGTGTATTTTATTAAATAAAATATAAAATTAAATAGACAATCCAAACTGGTTCAGTGTTCTTCATCTTCTGCTTACTTTTTACCCCTTTTAAGAGTCATTTAACTTAAATTTTGTGAAATTGTCTCCTTTTGAGAAGCATATATATCTTAAGTTTTATGAAATTATCACGAGCTTCTTTGAAATTATGCCAATCTTAAATCTTCCTTCCACCGTTTGTTTGGTGTTATTTTAGCATTTGCAAACTCGAATATTTGTATGTTAGAGACTATCTTTTTGCACAGTAAAGTGAATACCACAATCTTACATATTTTATATTTGTTCTTGGTCAATTGTATTTTGTAAATTTGCAGGTGCAAACCATCACTATAAGCACACATTAATTACACCCTTTTATGCCACTCTTATATTTCTACTGTAATTCTAATGCTTGGATTCAAACTTGAATTTTTATATTATGTGATAAAACTCTATGTCACCTATCATAATGTTTTTATAGAAGATATTATGTCATCCATCATTTTCTTCAGTTTCTCCAACCACCACCACCAAAGATAAAAATGATGAACTTATCAAAGGAGAAAAATGACATATATATATATATATATAGAGATGGATAGATTGGGGGTGGGGTGGGGTGGGGTGGCGTGGGGTTGGCATCTCAAGCCATCAATATCAACCAACAGTGGCAAAATAGGGAGGTTCAATAATAAAGAGGAAGTTCCCCACTAGTCAAATCCCCACATCATGACAAAGGAAGACTTGTTACCCCAGTTTCAAGAATCTTTAGCATTATCAGAGACTGACATATTCATGGGACCTTACAATATTGTTTACTCCATTTGTAAGAATGCATGAACCATGAACAATT
Organism: Paulownia fortunei; assembly: GCA_019321725.1. Lineage (NCBI taxonomy): Eukaryota > Viridiplantae > Streptophyta > Magnoliopsida > Lamiales > Paulowniaceae > Paulownia > Paulownia fortunei. Next base: position 2,369,115 of record CM033121.1, read on the forward strand.
TTTCTGGCTGGCAACATTTCCCTTTGAGTCTAACTTTGGGCAAAAGATAAATAAATAAAATAAATAATCTATGAATCAATGAACTTGCACTTTTTGTTTCATTTTTCAAACACCTCTTAATTTGTGTTGTTGACATCAACATTTCATCTTTAACACTTCTTTCTTCACTATCTAAGAAGGGCTTGAATCTTGATGTTGTATGAAACTAACCATCTGTCACTTAGCAAGTGACCATGACTTCCCATTTTCACCTCATGTAAAATTAACAAGTTGATTTCACCAATGTTGGTTAGTGCTACTCCCTCTATTGATAAAGGCCATGTTTACTCAGTGCGGGCTGTGGATTACATTATTATTTTTAAAAGTAATTACTAAAAATTTATAGTATCGCATCATTATTTTAAGAAAAATAATTTTTCAGAAACAAGTTCTATTTTAGGGGAAAATAGCCTTTTTTTTGGACTCTTTCTAAAGAGAAAATAAGAGTAATATATTTGGTATTAATAGGAAAATTGTTTTGTTTTCACACCAAAGAGTAAAGGCAATGCTATGTTTACAGTTGAACTTATATTGCGACAATGTGTCGATTATGCAACTTCCCATATAATTATATATTTTTCGTTGTCATTATTGGTTGCTTGTTACTTTTCATTTACTTATATTGGCCATTATAACTCTCTTCTTATTCTTTTTTTTTTTTTTTCTTACTATATTGAAGATAAAGTGGAAAAGGTTCTTATTACTGCCTTTTGCTAAGATGTCTGTGCTACCTAAGTTGCAGCTTTCTTTCTTGAGATGATTAAAAAGCTGTATAATGTTGTTTCTTTTAATTCCATTCACTTTTCCCATTGAGTTTGGACCATCATTTTCTTAGCTGAAATACTAAAGCACACCAAGTGTGACATAAATTAAATTATGATTTAAAATTATTGAGGCTGGTCTTATAGAATAAGTTGCTGACATTGTGGACCAAAAAAGAAGTGATTAGTCATGAATTAACAAATAAAGGTTGCTTGCTTGTAGAGATTACAACAAGAAAAATTGCTAAGGCAACATTAGAGTTGTAGATGATTCGAGTCAATTCAAGTGATGTTTGATTTAAAATAATTAAATGATATAATTCACATTAATTCAAGTACCACATTTTTTTTATAGATGAACTCGAATTCAAAAGGATCGACTGCTAATTAGTCAAACTCAAGTTCAGATTTTTGTGAATCGAGCTCCAACTTGACTCTAAAATTTCAAGCTCAATAATCTTAAGTTCGAGCTCATGAATATATAAATATATATAGACGTACTTATATATATATTGCGAACTTGAGCTTAAATTTGAGCTTAAATTTTTTTAAAAAATCAGACTCAAACTCAAATTGAACACAACCCTATTAAGAGCAAAATGTGGGAAAAATTAGCTCAACATGGTTAGAAAGAAATCCACAAAGCTTCATTTTTATTTTTATTTTTATTTTTATTTTTTTGTATTTTTTTTTTCCTATTTAAGTGAAGCAATAGTCAATAAATAATCTTTGGTGAACAAAATCTAAAAAACTTGACAGTGAAATGCCAAAATAAGGCATCTATGACAGTTTAGTCTGAATTCTCCTCTTTTATGATAATCCAGACATACAAGAGATGACCTAATTCTTTTCTTGAATATTGTAAGGTCAACATGCTTATCCAAAATCATCATGTTACCTTAAATTGTTCGATCAGAGCCCCTTAATAAATTAAAAGGATGTCTTTAAAATATTCTTAATTAGTTCTTTGTTTTCTGCTTGCTTACATCCTTAAAGACAAATCAAGCAAGAGCTTTCCTCGTTTTCACGTTATCTTAATTAGCCAAGAATAGTGTATTTTTGCTTATACCTTAACCCTATCATTATAAACGATTTCACGAACTAAAAAATGTGTTTATATAATAATCATCAATAATTTATTTAACTAAATCCCTTGAATAATATATAATCATCAATTTCTGCATTACCAAATCTCATATTATTGTACATTTATTTTCCCAAATTCATTTATTCTTAAGCTAATGTTGTGTCCTTGATCTTTTGGTTCACCTACCTCAATGGCCTGAGTATTTTTCCCGCAGCTCTTTCTCCTCCAACCCTAGATGGAATGCCACTCCACAATTTTATCACAATTCAAACTAGTTTTGAGCTCTATTTTTTTTTTCTTTTCCTTTTTATCATTTTGGGCTTTGCATTTATTATTAAGACACCCAAAAAAAATAAAAAAATCATCGTCTATGCCCATGAGCACGTGATCCACGAATCCAAATCGTTTACATAGTATTATCTTTCAATTTTGGTTTTTTTTTCTTTTTTTCTTTTAAATAAATTCCCGCGTTTTTATTTGATACGTTAATTTCCTGTTATATCATACATTCAAAAATTACTTAAAATTGGGCATCCTTAAATCATAGTCAAAAGTGAAGTATTTTTCTGTTAAACCAACTTTATTGGTAGGCCATTATTTCTTGCAGGGATTCCTCTTTAATTCGATCTTATAAATATTATACTAATAACATGCATAGAGTATATATTTTATCATATATTTATATATATATATACATATATATATATATATAAATATGTGATAAAATATACATGTAATACAAATTATACTATTTCTTGAACCCTTCAATTCAATATTTTTTTTAACTTGGAGAAGCTTTCTTGTCTACTTATATTACAGTTCCTTTTTCTAATCCTTTTCAGATGATAATTACCAAATTTTCATTGTCCTTCTCATCATTGGCTATTTCCTCTTATCATCTCTTTTTCTGACCTCTAGTATCACGTGGTACTTCAGTACCCAACATAGTTTTTGGTATTATCTATGTTTTTTTCTATTTTTGTCCCCATTTTTTCTCTTAACACTTGATGGTATAGGGTTGATTTGGAAACCAAAGTTTTGATAAACAGTAGAATTTTTTGGTGATTCTAATATAAAAAAGACTGGTTGAATCTAGTCTCATATATATATATATATATATATATGATCATAATTGTTGTAATAATGTTTATTATTAGTACTATTATTATATGCAGAATTATTGGCCTGCAAACTGTGTCTCTGATTTGAACTAATTTTGACTGAAGTTGATTTGGTATCACTCTGTATTTTGATTTTTTCATTGGATATCAATTATTATGTAAACAACTGTGCATCGAATTATCCCGATTATAAATCTAATATGCTCAAATTAGAATCAAAATAAATTGAAATAGTAAAGAGAGAGCAATAATGCTACAAAGAGTTAAATGAATTGTGTATTTTAAAATAATAAAAAATATAAATATTTTATAGTTTTTTTTTATTAATGATGCTACAATGCTTTACTGCTTTATGAGTTCATGGGCTTGGATAGTTCTTATTGGTCCTTTTGAACTTAACTTTTAAATTTTTATTGAATAAGATCAATTATATTTAAATATAAAAAAAGTTAAAAACATCCAAAATCTATAATCAAATTATTTGATCTATGGGGCCAACAATAAGAATGCCATAGGTTAATAATCACTGGATCATATTATTATCTCATATAATGGCAGATTAAGATTGTTGAATTTTTGTTTCGGGTTTGAGGGATTGAGGCACATGAATCTTGGAAATGGGATATACTACATTCAATCTCTAGTCACCTATATTTAAATTTTTTAATTTTGTTTTTGTATATATTAAGATAATGTTTGGGTAAGTTTATAAACTTTTTAAAATAATTTATAAAAATTTTTATAACTAATGAGATGTCAATATTGGTATTTTTTTTTAAATAAACTTATAAACTTTCAAAATAAGATGTTAGAATTTTAATTTATTTTAATATCTTAACAAACTCTTTTATTTTGGATCATATTAATTATAATATTGCCATAACTAGTATTTTATAATATCTTAATTCATCTAAAAACTTTTAAAACTTATTACTAAAATAAAATATTTCATTTCGAATTATATAGGTTGATTGGCCAATGTGAAAGTTGTACATCCACTCCATAAATGTCTGTAAATGAAATAGAACACCCCCCCACCCGCACCCCACCCACCCGCACCCCTTGTTTTCTTATGAAACCTAGCAAATTAAAACATTTTAGTTCCGCAAGAAACCGTTTGGTCCCAACTGATTTTTGTGATATTTTCTTTTCTTCCCAATTTGTGGTCCTATTGGCTTTGTCCCATATTATTGTCACACAGGCAGTTTTAATGCTTCTAACTTTCCAATGTTATTTTCATTTTACATGCCAAACATAACTTTGTTGTTTGGTCAGGCAAAATCATACAAATTCATGACATAGATAGGGACTCCAAGATGCACCAAATTAGCCTGGGAATAGCATTTTCAAATAAATGGAATAACATTTTTCCCTCAATTGTCACGCAGTCAAATTCCTGACTCCTACAACTGCTTCGAAATTTACAATATAATATCTTATTCATTGTCCGACAAAAAATTATTTTCATAATTCACCATTCTCTTATGGTACTACTTTTTTTTTCAAAAGGGGATAAGACGAGAGGGGACCCCGCCTTGAAGATCCCCAATTTTTCTACCTACCCCAAGAAGAAATAACATAATAATGCATTTCAAATCCTCCTAGCTATTGATTATGTTTGGACTTTGGAATGTTACGAAGAAAAAAAATAAAAAATTATTATATTATTTATAGTGAAAAAAAGTATTTTTTTTAATATTTTATTACTAAAATCCAAAATTCAAACATAACTTCAGTATTAATTGTGTGTATGGGGAAAGATAATTGCACATATTTTTTATGATTGTACACTATGGTTGGCAGCTGGGAGGAAAGAAAGGTGTTTTGGGTGTGGTTGGGTCCAATAATTTACAGAAGTTTGTTGTTTTTGGACTTTGGTCATATAAAATTGGGCTTTGGGGTCTTTTTTTATTTTCTTAATTAAGCCTATTGAACAAAGAAAAGTGATTTCCAAATATCACCTAATATGAGTTCTATAGTTCTTTTAGACTCTTTATTTGGTGTATATATATATGAATGAAATTGTAATTCTCTATTTTGTTTTTTCAGAGTTCTCTATTTTGTATAAAATATATTTTTTTTCATTTTGCTTTTTTCTAGATAGATTTTTTTTTTCGTTTTCATTAAAAATCATCAATTAAATCTACGATTAATAAAAGCTTCAATGTTTGTACGTGAATGTATTTTTAAAAGGAGATCATTATTTTTGTTCCCAACTGAACCTATATCTTCTAATAATTGGCCATATTCAACCCAGGGTGTCAAATTTGGTGTATAGTGTAATTTTTTGTAAATCATTTTCAACTCATTATATCAAATTTTACAGCAAATGAATATTTTATTTTTATATTTTTATTTTTTTATTTTTACCAATTTATTTATTTATAAAGTTATTTAGTACTTATATTTTATTATTACTAATTCTACTAAATTAAAAATTATATATAATTAATATTATATTTATTGATTATATTACAAAAATAAATATTACAACTACTGTTTTAATAAAAAAAATATTACATTGCACATCACATATAACAAAAAAAATATTTACAAAACAAACATAAAAATCAATACATTTTTGTTATTTAATTTTCAAAATCAGTATATTCATCTCACAAATAATTAATTAATGCATCTTGAAATGCACAGTGAACATCTTTATCCTTGAATTTGATTTTTTAAATTTTAGTTTTTAATGTTTATGATGTATTTTACTTTAGAATTTTGGTGCAATATATTTAATTATTATTTGTTAATTATTATAATTTATTAAAAATATTAATTATTTTTTATTTATTATAATTAATTATTACAAATGTTATTGTAAAGTAATAACAGAATTAAAATTATATAATTAGAGCTCAATTATCAATTGATTAAATATATAATATAGGTAGAATTAAATTTGGGGGCAAAATGAGATATATTTATTACATCAAATTTGATATAAATGAAAAATATTACCCTAAATTTGGCAAAATACTATTTATTATTAGATATTTGGTGTAACAATTGGTCTTGAATTGGATAGAAAAAATACTAAATATAATGTAATGGTGTAGGGTTAGAAATGGCCTTAAGTAATTAATTTTAATTTTTTTAAAAAGGCGTTAGATTGCAGATAACAGAAATATCTACTATACCAACATATTTTACATGAATTAAATTGTAATTTACTTTTATCTATATATATATTTTTTACCATGATTAGTTAATTTCACATGTAATGAATATTGATTGTGCTCCGCCACCACTAATATGCCATAATATAACAGTTCCATGCGCTACTACAAATCAAATAAAATTTTATATAAAAATATATTTATAATAAAAAATGTCATTTTTAAAAATAAAATTAAATATATTTTTCTTTGAAAAAAATATATTAATTTTTTGCAACTACAATTTTATTAATCATGTGCTTGAATCACGTGATAAAAAATTAAAAAAATTATTTTATAGAATTAACTTCATGTCAATATAGTCACCCCAACCTATAAAATGTTGGTCAGAAACCACAAATCAATATAATTCTCACAATGTGAGTTTGTCGTCATAACCTATTAAAATGTTAATCAAACTATAATTATTTCACCACAAATGTGATTCATGATTGATTGCAAAGTCTTATACCATTATATAATATTCTGATTGAATCATATCTATTATTCCAAAAAATAAATTTACAACCACAATTTACTAAATGCAAGCATCCAATGCTATTTCTCGATCTGTACGTGTCATCCGCAAGGACCATAATAATCTTCTCTGTATCGCTCCAATCTTATCGATATCCCCGAAGGAAGGACCGAAAGTGTCCAAAACTAAGACCACAATTTACTAAATGCAAGTGTCCAATGCTAAGGTGATTGGTACCCCAAAATGCAAAACCATAATCCCATCAAAACGTGGGTGAAGTCCTCACCGTTACGATTTAATGCACAAACTATTGACACGAACGAACTCAAACCTCTTACTTAGTAGAGAAGAATTGGCCTACTTTATCCGTACTGTAAAGTGCACAGTTGATAAGAATGATAACAAGGTTTTGAGTCCCTTTTGGCCTGTTCCCTAAAATATTTCACTTTTTTGACAGACTGGGACCCATGTTAGGAAATAAATAACATACAATTATCATGAATCAGTTTTCAGTCTTTTTCCGACTTTTACTTTTTTGACTTATTTGGACCTATGTTAGAATATATATATATATATATATATAACAATTTAAGTACCGAGAATCATTTTCATAAAAATAAAATTAAAAAACCCCATAGGTAAGGAAATTTATGAAAATAAAAACACATAACATAACTATTAATTTCCTTATGTGATTTCTTTAAAAAGGGGATAGCATGACAAACATGTTTAATTATAAAAAGCCATAAATAAATTTTCCATCACAAATTAGTTAGTCGATCGAGTCATAAATCAGTCAATCAAATCTTTTTAATAAGGTGAGACACTTATAAATGACATTAAAAAATTATGGTCCTATGGACATGAAAATTTAGATAAAATTTAAGAAAAGTAAAAATTTTAATTAAAATTTAGTGAAAACGAGGCAAATAAATGTATCCCCATGCTTTTAGTTTTTTAGCAATTGGTTTACACAAATCCCATTATTAAGTCAATCAAATTTTTTTAATACGGTTAGAGATGTATAAAAAAATCAAATTTAAAGGTAAAATTTATCAAGTTTTCATAAAAATTTAGTGAAAATTAGGCAAGGTAAAAGTTGTCACATTATCTCATCAAATTGGTTACTAAAATCCCAATTTAGTAAGTGAATCATACATATAATTTTTTATTAAGTATCTATTATTCATTTTGAATTGAAACAAACTTTTAGATAAAAATACACAAATAGACCGTTTTAATTAATTTTGCCATATAAGATTGTAGTGGAGAATTGCACCATATTTTATAAAAAAAAATGATTATTTATTTCGAGATACTATTTGAAACATAGTAAAAAATATATAAATATTTTGGTAAAAAGATATTTATGTACTTTCTCTGTTTTGAATTTATTCCTCATAATTCTCTTTACAATTAGATTTTTTTTTAAAATTTTATATAAATTATAAATGAGATGTAATATTAAAAATGGAGTAATCATGAGATTAAAAATAAATGATGGAAGTTATAATAATGGTGAAAATGATGAAGTTTCCTGCATGATGACAAAAGTGATAATCTCTTCCTCTATCATTGGATGATGGATAAGTACCAACGTAAGACTCAATACATCGGCAAAGCAATAGAAACATTAAACCACTCCTGCATAACATGGAATCTTTGCCTCAAACACTGTCTAAGCAAAGGAAAGAACCAAGAGTCTTTTTATTGTAGAAAGAGAACTCTAGTTGACTTGGATTACAGTGAGTCTTCTCCCTTCTCCACCCCCGCTTCCTTTCTCTCTAAAATAAACACTAGCAATCAGAGAGAAAAAAGTTGAATCTTTTCTTGTAGTGGGTCTGTTTTTAAGTACGTAACTTCATCATATGATCGTTCAGGAATTCTTGAAAGCTCCAGTGTGACAGTGAAGTAGTTCCAACTTCCCACTTAACTCTGTTTTCTTGGTAATACTCTCTCTATATATATGTATACATATATCTCACACACACTTTCAGAGACCCAGCAGCAACTGATTCTTGTTGGGATTGTGAGTCTAAATAGATATTTGGAATTTATCTGGATGTGTATCTTAACGAAATGTCAAGCTTCGTAGGGAAAATGTGTCAACTTTTTCTTGGGTTCTTTTCTTATTGTCATATTTTTGTCTGTTTCACTCTGCTTAGTGTTTCACTGTTTAGTGACAGGACAGATAGATCAAACGTCATTGGGAGCATTACTGATTCAGTAAATTTGTTAGCAATTTAGCTCAATGTTCTGTACTGTGATAATGATCGATTAGGAAACTAAATGTTGATGCCTCCAATTTTATAAATGAATGTTCTTTATTTCTGAGAATTGATAATTTTCAGCTTCTTATGAATTTGATGATCATATTAGAACCCATCTAGCAGACAAATCAGTTGCGTTTTTCCTTTAGACCCCTTTTTTTGTGTCTTCTTCACAAGATGCCAGGGCTTGACATTGTGAAAAACATAAATGATTGAATGGTGATGGAGAGCCTTTTATGATGTGACCTTTCACCTTTATTGTAATTTACCATGCACATTGCAATCTTCAGGTATTGCATTATTATATTCTGTTAATTACAAGCATAAGAATGGAGCGTATGATTGATTCTTGTGGTTTGAAAGACTGATGACTGATGCCTAAGGTAGCAAATTTAATTTTTTTATGACCCAACATTTAAGAAGTAGTAGTTTCCTTGAAATGTTAAAACTTTGATGGCTGAATGCTATCAGCATTGTGTGTGTGCATTTAGTATGTTGTATACCTATATGTCTGCCTTTGCTCTGAGTAAAAGGGAGGGATAAATTCCTCTATGTGTTGCAATAGTCATTCAATGTAAATGTGCTACTATGTGGTAAATGCAGTAAAAATCATAGGAATCAATTTGAGTTATGAAATAAAAGAAGGGAGTGAGAGGATTCAGTTAAAATATGGCTTGCATATTATTGGCCATGATGAGAAAGAAAGCTTAACTTTTAAATTATAGATCTGAAAATATTGACTATTCCTATATGCTTTTTCTGCTATAGGAACATCTCATGCTTGCTTCCTATTCATTAGCAAAATGCTTCATTTTATGTCTCTTTAAATCCTTCCTCATTCAGCAAGGAATGGTTTATTTTCTTTTATTACTATTATTATATTATTATTATTATTATTATGGTGATAAATTTCATATTTTTATTTCATTGAACTCCCAACACAGTGATACGCTCATATATATCGTTGCTTGATACTCAAGATATCCAGACTTCTAGACCAGAATCATTGATTCTATTTTAGACTTTCTTGATTCATTTGTATGATAAAAAGAGTTCTGTTTCCGGTATTCAATTTTAGATAGAAAAATTATTAATGAACTTTGAAATTAGAAAATTTTGATCTGCATGCCTGTGTGTTAATACATGAAAATCAGAAACAGAGTTCCTCCAGAATAATGTTATACAACTTGCTACTCAAAAGCACTGAGAAATGTATGAACATGCTAATAGGATAAACTTTACCTGAATGAGAATGACATAGTGGGACAATCTTTCCCATAATTGCTGAAAACCAATTATATCATGAAGTTTTAATCAGTCTTTTATCTTATTTCTGGAAGTTGAAAGAAGTTTCTTAAAATTTCATTAAATAAGATGTCTACAGATATGTAATACCCTACACTTCCATTTTTTCATTATATTCTATTTTTCTTTTTTGTATTGTTGTTGTTGGTGGTGGAAGTTATATAGGAGTGAAAAAAGGACCAAGCTAAGAAATGACCCGCTCAATTTCTACCTGAAATAATTGCTACTTTCAGTTATTTTTTATTTCTTTTTTTCCTTCTAGATTTGTACTCTCCTTTTACCTTTTGGTTCGGTAAGAGCTTTTAACCTATCACAAATCTTTCCCTCTCTCCCCTCTCTCTCTCTGTGATCTGAAGATGATCATTGATTCATCTAAATAGTAGCTCAAAAATTGTTGTCCTAATTGAAACATCAAACTCATATTTTCAGTAGATGGCTCATACATATTGTGGAACCAACTGAAATGTCTCTGTTTTATCACTAATCCTTATTCATGGTCAAACTTCAGTTGGCATTCGGGCAGATGGGAAAGACAATTCAGGTGTCTGGCTTCCCTTATCTTATTCCTGCTGAAGTGGTTAAAAAGTTCTTGGAGCAGTATACAGGCCAAGGAACTGTAGTTGCTTTAGAAGTAAAACCATCAAAACAACGTCCAAGGGCATATGCCAGAGTCCAATTTACAAATAGCATATTTGCTGAGCTGATTATCAAGAAGGCAAACGATCGCCTAAATTATGGGACTTCTTATTTGAGGGCTTGGGAATCGAATATTTACATTGTACAAAATTCTAGAACATATGTGCATGAAATGGAGCACGTAACTTTGAATTTTGGATGTCAGACATCGAGAGAGAGATTTTCAGTGTTATGGAAAGGAGCAGGGGTTTCTGTTAAATTTGGAACTGGGCTGAAGAAAATGCACTTCCTTTTGTGCCATAATTCAGTTGAATACAAGCTTCAGCTCTCTTATGAAAGTATATGGCAGATCGTGCTATATATTCCACGTGACCAAACTGAGAAGCTTCTTCTCATACAGGTGTAGTTAAATTATTTTAAGCATAATTTATTATCTTAGTTAGCTTTGTCCAAAATCATTCCCTTATCTACTGTTTATGTGTGTATGTGAGTCTCTGGGTGTAACTAAAGGTAAGACCTATCTTCGTCCTAGTACCAAACACTTTGCAATAGGTACTTCGTCAGTTGAGTGTGAATGATGTCTCTGGATAACCTCTAAGTTTAGGTTAGAAAGGAGAAAGATAAAGTGGGAGTGGGTGGTGGTGGTGGGGTTCAACATTTTCAGACCAGCAGCTTAAAATTCATTTGCATCTTTAACAAAGTATATATATAATGTTATTCTCTTTTGTGGTTTATACACATTTTCACCTGAGGCGATTTCCGTTAATGATCTTAAAAGGTTTTCAATTCATGTTGAATAGACAAATGATGCACTATCCAATATGCATGGGGCAAGCTTTCAAAAACATTCATGATTGTTTCATTATTGCATCAATTTTCCCCCCTTCTCGCATACATGCCCAAGGGAATTATTAAATGAGCAAAAGATGACCTGTTGGATTGAAATTATTTCAAATTAGTTGTTTTAAGTGTACCTAGTATGCTGAAGCTTTAGTGCTTTAGAATTTATGCTACTACACCAAGGAATAAAAACCGTGTTAAGTGCACTCCCTTTTTCAAGAGTTCTTGAATCTGAAAGTAGAAGTTCCACTACATTATATTGCTTGCTACACAACTTAGCGGTTACCAGGCTTCTGGTCGAAGACAACATGATGCCTTTATGTGCTCCTCAAATACATGGTCGCCCAAGTTTGCATAGTGTGAGCATGCCCAACTAAAGCTTTAGATGATTGATTTCAACAGTATTGGGCAGTCTGAAATAAACTTGGTATCCTTGGAACTTGTAGATGCATGGAAGGCCTTGGCTGGAGATCTTGGCTCACCCCATCTTTTCATTGCTTTTGCACCATCATATTTCCACTATCATTTCATCGGACTGTTGTAACAATTTCATTGTGTTATCTACTTAAAGATAAAAAGTACAAATGGAAACTGATATGTTTATCTCTTATCCTTTAGTTATTTGGTGCACCTCGGATCTACAAGAAGCTCAATGATTCTGTTCATAGCTATTTTAAGGAAACTCCAGATGATCAGTGGGTCAGAACAACAGACTTTACTCCATCATGTATTGGACAATCTTCTGGTTTGTGTCTCCAGCTTCCTTATGGCATGAGCCTTCCAAATTTCAGAGACAATTTTGTTTATTATAAGGAAAGTGAAAACCCATTCCATTTGGAGGCAGGTGTCCCCTTTTCTGATAATCTTGCTCTAGTTCCGATTGTACATCCTCCCGGAGGACTTGAATTGCCTTATAGAATACTATTTAAGGTTTGCAGTTTGGTACAGATTGGATGTCTTCCGGGGCCCATGCTAGATGTGAACTTCTTTCAGTTGGTCAATCCACAGAGATATGATATTAGATACATAGAGCACGCTCTACAGAAACTTTACTCTTTAAAGGAGTGCTGCTATGATCCTGTGACATGGCTTATTGAGCAGTATGACAAATATCGCACGTTCAGAGAGCAACCAAAATCACCTGCTATTTGTTTAGATGATGGTCTGGTATATGTTCACAGGGTTCAAGTAACTCCGAGCAAAGTGTATTTCTCTGGTCCAGAAGTAAATGTGTCAAACCGTGTATTACGCCACTACCAAGATTACATTGATAATTTTCTTCGTGTTTCATTTGTGGATGAGGAGTGGCATAAAATGTATTCAACTGATTTATCCCCAAGGGTAGCTGCTGGGGATGAAAATAGAAGGACGAAGCTTTATGAGAGGATACTTTCGACACTTAGGGAAGGCATAAGAATTGGGAACAAGAAATTTGATTTTCTTGCATTTTCCTCAAGTCAATTACGAGATAATTCTCTCTGGATGTTTGCTCCAACCAATAACCTAAATGCTGATGATATTAGACGGTGGATGGGTGACTTTCGTTCCATAAGAAATGTGGCAAAGTATGCTGCAAGACTTGGTCAATCCTTTGGTTCGTCCACAGAAACCTTAAGTGTTGGTGTGCATGAGATTGAAAGGATTCCTGATATTGAGGCTGTAAGTGATGGAACTAATTATGTCTTTTCTGATGGCATTGGGAAGATATCAGTTGACTTTGCTCGAAGAGTTGCTATAAAATGTGGAGTTAAAAGTTCTATTCCATCTGCCTTTCAGATCAGGTATGGCGGCTACAAAGGGGTTGTGGCTGTTGATCCCTCTTCATCAGTGAAGTTGTCATTGAGGCCAAGCATGTTGAAGTATCAATCAGAAAATACAAAACTAGATGTTTTGGCATGGAGCAAATATCAGCCTTGTTTTTTAAATCGCCAAATCATCACACTTTTATCTACTCTTGGAGTCAGGGATCATGTCTTTGAGAAGAAGCAACAAGAAGCAGTAGCTCAGCTGGATGATATTTTAGTTGATCCATTGACAGCCGTGGAAGCTTTGGATTTGATGCCTCCAGGAGAAAATACTGACATTCTCAAGGAAATGTTTAAATGTGGCTATAAGCCCAATGGAGAACCATTTCTTTCAATGATGCTGCAAACTTTTTGCTCATCAAAGTTACTGGATTTGCGGGTGAAAGCAAGAATATTCGTCCCACAAGCTCGGCAAATGATGGGATGTCTAGATGAAACTGGCACTTTGGAATATGGACAGGTGTTTGTGCAATTTTCTTGTGCTGGACGGAGAAGGTTCTATGAGGTAGCCATTATGAATGATGACGATAAGTCAACAGAGTATAATTACATTGTAAAAGGAAAGGTGGTTGTGGCTAAAAACCCGTGCTTGCACCCTGGCGATGTTCGTGTTTTAAAAGCTATTGATGTGCCAGCATTGCATCACATGGTGGACTGTGTTGTTTTCCCCAAAAAAGGAACGAGGTAAACTGACTTATTTTTAGCTTCTAAACCTACCATAAACAAATCTAAAGTAAATTTTTGTGGTTGACAAATCTAAAGTAATTTTTGTTATTGTATCTTGCAATAACGTAATATGGAATCGTTTGTAATTGCTGAAGTGTTTGCTCAAGGATAACTAGTAAACTTATCGTTCGAGTATATAGGTGTGTGCTTGCCTGCCAACACACTGCGTAAGCTAAAGAATTAATAGCATCTGATAAAGAAGCTTACTTGTAGTACTATTGATTTATGTTTTTTGTTGCTTGAGGGTGACATTCTTGTAAAGTACAAATCTAGAATAACACAACAAACAAAATCTGCTTGAAAATACCTTTCATGTGCTAATTATGACAATTATGTCTAGTACAAAAAGATTATTTCATTACCTTCACGTCCTTCAAAGTATCTGTATTTATTTTTGAAATATTAGCTAAATCTAACTGAAGAAAACCGTATCCTGCTCATAACTGAATTCGGCTGAGAAATTTTTCTTCTTCTTCTGATCTGGTCTATCAATGGCAATCTCTAAAGCTAAACCACAAATCTCAAATTTATTTTGATAAGTTCATTGTATCAAATTCTTAATCGACAAATGACACGTGCTTAAAAGATTTTTACTTGTTTCTGAAATAGGTTGCTATAATTGGAGAAACCCCTTTAAAGACAGATTAATAGTTCATAGAAATTCACTTTTGTAGAAAATGTATTGTTTCCATCCTAATACTCAATCCCGTTATGTCCAATACAGTTATTAAAAGCGTATGGATTTTTATTTTTGTATTTTCTTCAAGGCTAATTTGTTCTAATAACAGACCCCATCCAAATGAATGTTCTGGGAGTGATTTGGATGGAGACATATACTTTGTATGTTGGGACTCTGACTTGATTCCACCAAGGCAAATCTCACCTATGGATTACAATCCCGCTCCAATCACACGATTGGATCATGATGTGACAATTGAGGTATTGGTCCTCTGGTGCATTTTAATTCTGAGATGGCATTGAGCTCATACTGTTCTTAATTTTTTATGATCATTTTATGAAATTAATGATGAATGTTAATTACCATATAAAGAGATATACTCTTGTACAGGACAAGGAGCACAGCTAAAGAAGCTAAAAAGATGGCAAAAGAAACAGTGTATCCATCTGCTATCTGTCATTACACTTGTGTGTCATTGAAATTCTTTACCATTTTTGGTGTGAAATCCATCAAACTCACATTTTCCACTCTTGTTGTCAATGTTGTTCGCTTCTCTTTGTTCCCTCCACTGTGCAAATGGCATTCAATTTGGTAATTACTTACTTTTCAACTCACTGAAGATGTATCATACCGTTGAACGATACCTTCATGTTCTCATTGTAGCTGGAAGTCTCAAGTATTCATACTATGAGATATTGTACAGGCAACAATGTTTGAATAGGATCAATTTGAGTTTTTAGCACTTTATGACCTGCGTCTTTGCTGAAAATCATCCATTATTGTTCCGGTTAGAAGGAGTTGGTATGTGTTAATTAATAGAAATTGTTTATTAAATGCTGTGAGATGTGTGTATCATCATTTAAAGGCCTGTCAGTCTTGAAGTGTCATTCCAAACCTGTATACAGGTGCTGCATGATTTATGCATGCACTAATGATTTCAATTATAAGATTACGGGTGTCATCCATGAATAGTTACATATCCTTGTGCAGGTTGAAAATAACAAGTTTGGCAGTTGAATATTTTCCATCATGAATGTTTATTAAGAATGTGGAAAATTTTGACTCCTTTGAAACTTATGTTACTGACTGATGTTCAGAGCTATCAATAAAAGACCAAAATATTGCCAGAGTAACAGAATGTTGAGTGTTATCTTCTTTACATTATGTCATGTATTTTGTACCATAGTGAAAGTGAATTGAAAGTCTAAACAAGGTTCAAACATAATAGATATTTTTGCAGGTTTTGACACGATTCGATCAGGTATTGCAAGTAGAGCAGTGCTCTCATGTTGGAACTTAAAACACTTAATTGTTAGATAACAAAATCATTGCATAATTAGTGTTTCCAATGCTTTGCCAGCACGAATTTTTGTATTACTACACTGCATAATATGTTCTCTCTGTGTTGCAGGAAGTTGAGGAATACTTCACCAATTATATTATGAACAATAGTTTAGGAATCATTGCCAATGCCCACACTGTCTTTGCTGACAAAGAGACATCCATGGCATTAAGTGAGCCCTGTTTAGAGCTGGCTAGGTTGTTCTCAATAGCAGTCGACTTTCCCAAAACTGGCATCCCTGCAGAAATCCCACCTCATTTACGTGTGAAAGAATACCCCGATTTCATGGAAAAGCCTGACAAGACCACCTATGAATCCAAGCGTGTAATTGGGAAGCTTTTCAGGGAGGTGAAAGATATTGGCCCCAACACAACTTCTTTCAAATCCTTTACGAAAGAAGTGGCGAGGATGTCATATGACCTCGATATGGAAGTTGATGGATTCAAAGATTACATTGAAGAAGCCTTTGATTACAAAACTGAGTATGATAAGAAGTTGGGCAACTTGATGGACTATTACCGTATAAAAACTGAGGCTGAAATACTGAGTGGTGGTGTCACGAAGATGTCGAAAACTTTTGATAGAAGAAAAGATGCAGAAGCGATTCGTGTGGCTGTGAGGTCTTTGAGGAATAAAGCTAGATCCTGGTTCAAGAGAGGAAGTAAATCAGATGATCCATATGCAAAGGCATCAGCTTGGTATCATGTAACATATCATCCTGACTTTTGGGGTTGCTACAATGAGGGACTGAAGAGGGATCACTATATTAGTTTCCCCTGGTGTGTGTATGACAAGCTGGTCCAGATCAAGAAGGGACAACTCAAGAAGGGAAAACTCAAGAAGGGCTCCCAACATATCTTCACTTGAATGGAACTTAAGCCATCGTCTGAATTTGAGATGAAAACTCGGTTCTATCCGAGGAGGGGTGTGTGCGTGTGAAAAAGTTTGCCTTGTCTATTGGCCCTGTCTCGGTTCACGGGCTGTGCTGTACATATAGCAGAACTATTGGATTTGGTGTCTGGAACTAATCCACTAGAGTCCATTGGATTACTAAGTTTTGTACCATTACCTAACTATAATGTTTCCAACCTTATATTTCTTGTTTTTCCGATCTAGAAGTGCTAAGATTATAAATGCTGGTGAAACTTTGAGCGTATCTAATTTCCAGTTTCCTGAAGGGATATTTCCAGGTATTCTTGGACTGTTTCCGGATCCAAATTCTGTTAAAATCCATAAAAGTATTCTGCTCAGAGTAGTAGGTTAGTAGAATCCATACAAAAATAAGTTCCATGCAAATATAGATATCAAACAAGACTACACAAATTATCCAAATATATTTCTCTTGCATGTAATTTATGATTTTCTACACATAGAACTAGACACATATATCATCTCTTGGGTCAATATGATATGCAAATCATTGAATTAGCGGCCAAGTAATTAAAAGTATTAGAAATCATGTAGAAAAGTCAACTTGAAAATAAATTAAGAATTGAATTGATATAAATAGTCAAAACATTTTAATTAGATTACATCACAACCATAGAAAAAGAAATTAGTTCATGATTGTAAAAATGAATAATAACTTAATAATATTCATGAACATAATTAAAGAAAGAAAGAGAAAAATAAAATGAAATTTAAAAGATGATGAGTTTTTTCTCCAATTTTGAAAGAAATCTCTTTTTTTTTCTCCTTATCTTCTTCTTTTCTTCCTTCTTCTTTCTTGGTTTGTTTTCTCTTCTCTCCCCCAAAATTGATTTGGATGCTCTTCAAATCCCTCAAAATAAATAGGAGATGCCCTAAAGAGAGCAAAATACTCATTTTGCCCTTAAATTCTGTTTGGCAACGCCTAAGCATTGCATTCCAGTGAGGACAGTACATAGGCGCTGTAGCTATTGAACTAGGGTCAATTTTTTTATTTTTATTTTTTTTTGAAAAAATATAAGCTTCATCCTCAAATCTGTAAAATAACATTAAAAATGATAATAAACTTCACAAGAATTTTGAAAACTAATTAAAAGTTAAGTAAATTGTACTAAATTAATGAGTATAAAATTCACTTATAAAATACCCACAATCTTATATTTTTGCTAGTTCTCGAGCAAAAGAAAGAAATAAAACAAACAAAATAACAAGTGATAATCAAACCTACTAACTAAATAAGCCTAAAAAATTGTTATGAGTTTATAACTCAAGAAAATCTCAAAATATCATCAAAATATATGATTTCAACTCAAGTGTAAAATTCACTCATTTTTAATACTTTGAATGTATGTTTTTCTAACCTCTTACACTTAACTTTTCACCACTCGGATTAGTTTATGCAAACTCATAATAAAATTATTGGTATCTTATTTATGTATTTTAAAACTCCATAGGCTTTTTTTTTATATCACTCTTCACTCATGTAGACTAACACAACATTAATGAGTATTAGGGTTTTGAAAGCTTGTAACGTGTGATTATGATAATAGTAGAATAAAAGACAATATAGTAGCTCAAATAAACAATAAAATAAGTATGTTTCGAAAGAAAAAAGATAAAAAAATCATAAAAATATGCACAATGAATTAAAATGTTACTCAAATTTTGACATTTAATGAATATAAAATAATATTATAACAATAATATTTCTGTAAAATATAAAATATTACAAATAGTCATAGGGGTATTTTTGCTTCAACACATTTTGTGAAGAGTACTTGATGGACAAATTTGGATATTTACATTAATTTTTTAATAATGTCAGTAATTTTTGTCAAATCAAGCAACGATTTGTGCAAAATGTAAGACATATGCAAACCTCATGAATGATTTTTATAATTTTGAAACTTATTTGGATTTTTTTGTAGTTAAGTTAAATATTATGAATATTTTTATAATTCATCCTAGATAATGTTTGAATTTTCACATATATCTTTAATTAATTTTTTCTTTAGGGAAATTTTAGAAGATTTTTTTATTTCTACGAAAAAAATGAATTGTAAGTTGCATAATTTAAATCAATTAAATTGACATATTGATTTGGCACTTTATTTGTAGAAATAAAAAGAGCATCTTTATTTTTTTAAAGCTCTATTGTCAGTGACGTTTTTTAATTTTTAAAAATGAGATATATATATTTCTATATATATATATATATATATATATATATATGCTCTAAAAATAAATATTGCTTTCTAAACTGTTATAATAAAAAAAATCAAAAAATGAGAAAAATCATATTTTTGATGTAAAAAGAGAAAATATACTTTACAAACGAATAAATTTAGAAAAAAATAAAAAATATTACAATCTTAGTGGAATTAATTATTTTACTCCATATGGCTATAAGATTTGATAGTGCGTTGTTATAATTTTTTTGATTTTTGATTTAATAAAATAAATTAAAGAACAGAATCATCATTGGACAAAAAAGTTGAAAGAAAATAAACAAAAAAAAAAAAATCTTATCAATATGAGACGATCTCCAATTTTCCCTTTCCACTCCTTTTTCTCTAACATCATTTTTGTTGTATAAATAAATCTCACCTACAAGAAATGAATATTCCATTTTCTCTCTAAAAACATTTCTTTGAAAAACCAATTCTAATCCATTTATTTGTAGAATTTATTTTTTATCATGATTCTTTAGTTGCACACACATTG